>OY728128.1:2014775365-2016025365 GCA_963277665.1 Viscum album | reverse complement strand
AGATTTACCACTTGAACGTCTAGCATGACTATATATTAATGAAGTTTTGAGGCTTCATGGACTACCACTATCAATTGTTTCTGATCATGATCCATGTTTTACATCAATATTATGGAAGAGTCTTCAGAAGGACATGGATACTAAAGTTCATTTGAGCACTACTTACCACCCCCAAACTGATGGACAATTAGAACAGACTATTCAACCTTAGAAGACATGTTGAGATCTTGATCACTTGACTTTCAGGGTATATGGGATAATTATTTACCTCTCGTGGAATTTTCCTATAACAATAGCTTCCATTCAAGTATTCGGATGGCACCATATGAAGGGTTATACATAAAGAGATTCCGCACACCAACCTGTTGGGATGACATTGGTGAAATAAAACTCATAGGCCTAGAACTAGTGGAGGAAACGATGGAAAAGGTGAAGGTAATCTAAAACCACATCAAAGAATCTCAAAGTAGGCAGAAGAGCTATGCCGATATCCGAAGGATGGATTTGGAATTTCAGGCAGGAGATCAGGTTTTCTTGAAGGTATCTCCATTGAAGGGAGTTATACGTTTTGGTAAGAAGGGAAAATTGAGTCCTAGGTACATCGGAACTTTTGAAATTCTATAATGAATTGGGGTTGTAGCTTACCATTTGGGAATGACACCAAATCTATCCAAAGTTCACGATGTGTTCCACATATCATTGTTGAGAAAATACAAGCTTAACCGAACACATGTACTCACCTATGAGAAATTAGAATTGGAACTAGATCTATCTTATTGCGAAAAGTCAGTCAGGATTCTTGATACCAGAGAACAAGTGTTGAGAAATCGGATGACTTGTTTGGTAAAAGTTATATGTAGAAACCATAAGATGGAAGAGGCAATGTGGGAACCCGATGAACTTATTATGAAGAACCAAATGAGTCTTTTTATGCAGTAATATTCTAGAAATTTTGAGGATAAAATTATTTGAAAGTGGGGAGAATATATCACCCCAACCTTCCACGGTACGCTTCTCTTTGAATAATACAATAGTGTGTGTTGTATGAAACTTCGAGTTCAAACACACACCACAACCAATCAAACTAGCCATAGTGAATAGTAATAACCACATTTTGAAATTTATTAAATATTATCTTTCAAAATGGACTTCATTTTGGGATTTGGAATATCGAAACTTTCTTAGGGTGAATTTTTGGTATTTTTTTGAAAACATTCAATTTTTGATGAATAGTGAAAAAACACTCAGTTATAGTTTAAAACCGAATGTTTATTTAAATAATTATATATTTTATATAAATTTAATTAAGGTGAAAATAGATATATAATAACTATATATGTTCAACGTAATTCATTGGAGTTAGTTTAGAATAATTTTAGATATATAAAAAATTTATTGTACTTTTCACCGTCTTTTCCCCATCTCCTAGGATCATTTGAAAATTCACTTAAAACATAATTTTACCACATTTGTGAGTGAAATTTAAAAAAACCCAGATACACGGTAAATATCAAGGAGTAAAATGTGGTTCAATAAGACAAAAATAATTTTTTTGAATAGTAACTTTTTACTTTTATTTACCACGGTTAAATGTAAATAGTGTAATTAAGGGTAAAAATGATATTATTATTACTCAAACACATGTCCTAAGTTTATTGGACAAGTGTATCTCAACTGAAAACAACCTTATTAATAAAATATTATCATTTAGGTCCACTTGGATTTGATTAAGACATTTATTATTATTTAATTCAAATAAGAGTTAAAAGAGTAAAAATCCAATTTTAATAACTAAAACATTTTTAATATAGGGTTATACATATAATAATTTCTATTATAATATTAATTATAAATTATAAAGTATTTCATACATAATGGTATTTTATTTATAAATTTTAGACATTAAATAATTTAATTTATTTATGACACAATGATGATGCAGTAATTACCGTATTAATGAAGGATTATGATAACTGATATTATAAATACCCAAATAATTGTAATTTGAGACTTTTTATCAATTAAAATAATTTTCTAGGTTAATATGACATATTAGTATTGTTTATATGAATTTTTTTAAATGTAATAATGTTGTTATGAATTTATCAAAAACAAAATACCCATTATTGTCAAAATTGACATAAAAGAGTTTTTAAAACAAATATTATATTATTAATTGATATTATATTCCTAAAAATCTAAATATCAGCCAAAGGACTTATATCATGATAGTTGTATCATTAATGTAACACTTTGGGGTCTATTGGAAGTTTATAGTAAGTTTATTTACCATATAATATAAAAATATAAAGAGACATGGTAAATGTCAAACTATTTAACTAAGTGTTAAATATAAATGATAAGGTTAATTTAGTGACTAAAACCTGCCTAAAATCTATTGGATGAAATTATTTCGACCCATCCCCACCTTAGCCTCTAAATAAGTCACTTTTGAGCCATTATAAACCGAATATGAATTTATTATAAAATAATATTTAATGTTTTTTAAGGTGCCCCCCACCTCTCTTATAAAAAGGAACTCCACCTTCTCTCTAATTCACACCATCAAAGCATTTTGGCTTAGCCAAACCCTGCCCAAATATTCTTTCAACTTTCATCACTTCAACCTTGAGGCCATAGTTTGATAAGAAAGCCAACCTATGGAGCCCTTTTGATCAAATCAAAAGGAAGAATCTGAAGAAGAGGTAATGTTTTCACCACCTTCCTTCAAATTCCTTTCTTATTCCACTTCTTCATTATTTGTTATTTCCATTATTAAATAATAACTCCCATAACTTCTATATACTGCGATGTTATTATAAATATGGTAAAACCATATTCAGTATTCTATCCATTCTTTGAATGACATGTCACCATACGTGCGTACGTACGGCTTACCATCTGCACGTCGTGGTCTAATTGTTATTCAATACATTATTATTTGGATGGGTATAATAATGAAGTGTAATTCATGTAAATAATAAATATAACATGATAATAATTCTGTATATATGATACACCATCCAATTATATATTATTTTAATATCAAAATATTTATATTGTCGCTCGTGCGTACGTACGGACTACCATCTCCACGAACGTGATGAGACTCATTCCCCATCGTATCCATTCAAGACTAATTTTCATTTGATTATTAAAAATTATGTTTCAAAGATTGATATCATTCTGGATATGAATAAGATACAACCTATGCATAAAAAACACATCTTATGTAACAAAACATATAAAATAAAATGAGTCAGTGAACACCCGAAAAGGCGATAATACTAAAATATTATTTACAAAGCAATATTAAAATATCATATATGATATAATATTTATGTAAATGAATATTTTATAATTTAATAACAATGATTTAACTATTATACCAGAGGTTAACCTACCCTCAACCAAAGAAAAGTACAAGGTAAGGGTTTATTTCACAATCTATTCATTATCCGAGGTTGTTTATAAGTAATTATCTATAGGGACCTCTTTATCATCCACATCCATGTTTCTTAAAAAGGTATTTCAAAATATTCTTAATATTTTACAGAATATGGGTTAAAGTTATTTATACCCTTTTTTGACATTTTATAAGAATTTTATAAAGCAATCTTTTTGTCGTTTTCCAATCAATGTCCTTTTTAACCTTTTCAACAGAATTAAGGTAAGAATGTATTTTTTAACTTATATGGCGATTGCGGATCTTTTCAGCATTTATAATATCGTCGAAGCTTCCCTTACATGATTATAAGAATATTTTAAAAGTAAATGTTTTATTTTACAATTATATGACTTTTAAATGATTTCAAAATGAATATTTTCAGAATTTGTGAAAGGTAATCTTTATCAAGATCAAAATTTGAAATGTTTTAAAGATTTATCTTTATAAATATTTTTAATTAATGTCCAATTTTTCAAACTGATTTTAAGGAATTATTTATAGGGACATGAATGCTTTGAAATGATATTTCTTTTCTAATGATTCAATGTGGTATGGGACACTTCGATACAAAAATATCTTTTAAGTTAATTCTTTTATAATTGTAGGACTTTTTAATGATTTCAAAAAAAGAGATATTTCTCTCAAATAGTTTTGATTTCATATATGTCAACATCATTTGATGGATTTTATGCTTATTTGAAGAGGATTTATTATGATACAAAACGTCCAAATTCTATTTATGGTTTTGTGACATGTTTGACTATGGATGTGTCAATTTTATACCATTCATGGTTTATGGAGAAATTATTGACATTTCATATGATAGTTTTAATATGAATGTTTTTGATATGTTTAAACTTGTTCATATGAGGAATGCATTGGACATAGTAAGTGACGGGTGTAGCCCGCTATAGCTCTTAGATGCATCGATAGGTCTCATGAGACAAACTAGTGTCTTGGCACAAGGCCTTTACAAAATCTTATTTTTAGTCCTAGAACAAGACCTTAACTATGTGGTTATGATAGTCTGGAATTATACATTCCATCATTATGAATGTGGTTATTGTAACGTCCCAACCCCAGTTACCCAGAGTCGGTGCATTACTTTGTAGCATTGGCATGATCACAAAAGATCAAGTCTCAAAAGACCGATTAGTTTAGTAGCCTTGGAAACACTAGATACATTAATAAGTATTACATTACATCATAAAGTAAAACAAAACTACAACATATTCTCTTCATATCCCCTAATATTATCCCTGCGGGTCATTCATAATATACTTCTTCACATCCTGGAAAAATTAAAACATTGAAAGGGGTGAGCTCAGATGCTCAGTATGGATAACAATATAGCAGAAGCTTTCATAAATAAACATTAACATTTAAGGCAATTTATAACTAAAAAAAGCCTTTTAAACATGAGCTTTAGCATAATATGGAAAAAGTAAAATCAAATAATGCCATTTAATTACTCACATGGATATTCTACTAGTCGAATAATCACATGAAATATCAATAACCACTTTCCTAATGATGGAATGCATAATTCCAGACTATCATAACCACATATCCAAGGCCCCGTGCCAATACCACAAATTAGATTTTGTCAATGCGTCGTGCCAAGACACTACTTTGTCTCATTAGACCTGCCGATACATCGAGGAGCTATAGTGGGCTTCACCCGTCACTTATTAAGTCCAATGCATTCCTCATATGAATAGGTTTAAACATATCATAAACCATAACATAATCGTATCACATAAAACATGCATAAAATAAACATAACATTTCCACATTTCAATCACAAGATATCAATACAACACATTGATATAATAAAAACCTTATCAAAACCATTTTCAATACCAAAACGAAAGAAAATTAAAACTTGGTATTTATTTTTCATTTTTAAAATAGCTATGGCTTATAGAGGAAGTCAAAACTCAAATAATGGTCACAATGGAGGAGAATTCATTGTCGCCGCATACGTACAAGAAAAACATTACTTTTGTCATTTAGTAAAAATGCTTCGTATAAAAATATTCCTTTTTAATTAAAAGTCAAAGGGGTTTTTACACCGTATAATGGAAAGTTGTGTATATAACCAAATATGCCTCAATGAAAGGAGATTGAGACAACGACCCTTAAAAAGATCATTTTTTTTAAATAAAATAGATCTATTATGTGTATTCACAATAGGTACACATAAATAAAGTACAAATACAAGATAGTACATAATAATATAATGACATAATTTGAAAGTAAGAGATTAACCCAAAGAATGGAAATTGGGTTAAGAATTTCACTTACCTCGTGTCCGAATTTACTCGACCGTTCTTTGATCTCCTGAATAATAAACAAGAGTTAATCTCTACCTTCTTAAGAACCTTTTTCAAGTTCATTATTCCTTTTATATCACTTATTACCATGTCATGAACATTATGTAATTATTTATGTTTATAAGGGTCGTTTTGTCGATCTTAGGTACTTGAGTCAAAAATAAACTTCTTATAATTAAAAGTTGGCCATGTGGTGAAATATCCATTATATCCAGAATTATATTCATGATTTAAAGATCATATATCTCATATATATCCAGTATATACATGCATTTATAAAATTCCATAATGTTTAGAGGTAAGAAATGAAATGCACCGTTCATGGAGATGTTAAGCTGTACGTACGCATGAACGCTACTTTCATTTCTATTTCATATCTAATGGAATGAATTTATAATTATATAAAGTTATAATATAATTCAAGTATAATATAATGTATAATACCATTTACTCCATCCTTTATACATCCCATATATGTCATTTACGATTCAAATCACTTTGAGGGGGCGGTAGTCCGCACTTCCTAAAATGAAATTATCACGTTTACCCATAATGGAAATCATAAATTATGTAATAAATGATAAATACAGAAGCATAATTAAAACATAAACATAATATATATATCATATATGAAAATATTGTCATCAAAATGGCCACCATTAGAGGTGTTAAAAGAATATTGAACAATCATCGTTTCGTGAGGCAGTATTTCGCCACCCACAGAAACAATATGTTCCTTAACCATTAGACGAATGTGTGTGTAAGTGTAAACCAAATCCTTATCATAACAACATCCTAGTATATTTTAGATACTGGTGTTGTTACAAAATAAAGTAATAAAAAGAGTTTAAGGGGTTAGAGAAGAAAAATAAAACAAAACAACATTAGAGAAGACATTACCTTAGAATCGGGTAACTCTTTTTTGATTTGAGACAAAGGCTTCCTTGGGAAGAATTCTACCCAAAGGGAGGATTCTATGAGTAAGATAGGGATGTTGGAAGAGTATTTGGGCAGATTTTTGCCGAGCCAAATGGCTTGAAGGTGTGAATAAGGTGGTAGTGATGGGGGCCTTTTATAAGAGGAGAGGAGGGGCACTCTTGGAAAGAATGAAATGATACTTTATTATACAATGCTTTTCGGATTCTAAAGGACTCACACTTATATAATTCTAGGATAAGGTTATAAGGGTTCGAAATATTCTCATCCAATAGTCTTTGGACAAGTTTAATGCTTATATTTTACATTATCCTTCAATTTTATTAAAATCGTTAATTAATGTGGTAATCGCTACATCATCATGGTGTCATAAATAATTAAATCTATTTAATGTCTAAAATTTATAAAAAAATATGATGATGTAGGAAATTTTTTTAGCTTTATAATTAATATTTATAGTAAAAAATATGAGTTATATAACCCCATTTAAAAATTGTCTTAGTAAAATAACTCTTGTTTGTGACATTTTTATTTTAACATTAAATAAAAAGTTATTTATGTCATTTTCCTAAAAAAGTGGCTCCATGGGGTCCCCAAGTTGACCCATGGATTTTCTCGGTCGTCCATGACACATACAATAGTGGTAGGTCAAGTGTAATGGTCATTCCATATTTTATAATACTATTTTTACCTTAAATTTCACTAATTACCATTAATCGTGATTAATTAAACTTAAAAGTTACTATTCACCAAAAAATTATTTTAATCCCATTGAACCACATTTTACTTCCTAATGACAACCATGTATGTAGGATTTTTGAAAATCAAATCATAGAAGTTTTAATATTTCATTTAAATGAAAAATCAGTTATTTAACTACCACTTAGTGGTTTCACTATTTATCAAAAATTGAAGTTTTTTAGACCAATGCCAAAATTTCACCCTAAGCTATAATTGATATTCTGAATTGAAAAATGATGACTATTTTAAAAAATTCCAAAAATATAAGTTGAATTAATTAATTTTATAATTAATTCCTGCTATCACGACAAATAAAATGTTTTTATGAAACAATATATATCAAAAGATTGACAATTGTTTATGTCCAATTTCAAAGTGAAATTAATTATAATTACCACCATTGGATAAAATAGTAAAAATATATTCTACTTATACTTTAAAACCACTCAATAGTATAATTCTTCACTATAAAATATTTTTATTAAAAAAGTTGTTTTTAAGTATTTTTCACTATTCATAAAAAATTGGAAGCTCTCAGAAAATTACAAAAAATTCAACATTGGATAATTTCGATATTCCGAATACAAAAATGAAGTCCATTTTGAAATATAAAATTTATATAATTTCAAAAAGTGGGTATTACTATTTATAACTACTACTTTGATTGGTCGCGGTGTGTTATAATCTCTAACTTGCGTACAGTGCAAGCTATTGCATTACTAAAAGAGAAGCGTATCGTGGATGCTCAGGGTGTTAAATTCTCCCATCCTTCAATAAATTGTGTCCTTGCAATTTGAAATTTTTCTTTGAAAATAAATGGTTGAAAATAGAAAATACCTTTGTGGAAACCCCACATCGGAAATAAGGTTAATAAAAATATAGCTTTAAAAGATAGAAAGATAAGTACAAAGGTCACCCGAGATAGCCCATACTAGGATTCAATGAAAATATGGATATGGGAGGAAAACAAACCATCACGGTCTGATGGAGAGTCATAGAAAACTGGATTAGGAGAAAGTTAACCATAAAAAAATCACAAACTTGTGATTGGTTAAATAGTCATTGAATCCTCAGTTGGAAAAGTTAACCGGCAACGATTTTGTTTTAAGTTACCTTTTATAAAGTTGAGGAATTTATTTAGGAGATTTAATAAGAACGTAAGGGAATATACATAATTGTTATATAGACTTTCATTCTTTAATAAAATTTTACCAAAAACGCATATTTCACTCTAAAAGGTTATAGAACTCAAAAATATTCTATTTATCCTAATTGTATAAGGTTCCAAATATTAACACATACCATTTAGATTAGTAAAACTATATTGTAATAACTAGTGACTTCTTGTAGGCTAGTGGTAGGTAATAAAGGCCTGTCAAACTATGGTTGTGGGTTCGATTCCTGCAGCTTTGTCCGACGCGACTGGTTATGCCCCACCCTAAAGGTTTTCCTTTTCCTAAAACTATAGTATTAGAATATTCCAAAAATAATCTTCATAAATGTTTTAACCTTAAACAATACTACCCAAAGTTCATCTTAATCCATTCCAACATTTATAGTTATCCAAAATACCTCCGTCCAGACATTCTCTAAAAGGTTTCTAAATTCCAAAATCAATTGTATCATCAGATTCCTCAAACACGGTAAAGTTTCTCTTATTATCACATACAAAAACATGATTACCTTCATCATATTAAAACCTTAATGAAATCAACAAGTACTGCAGTAAAATCCTTATATATATATATCACATTATTCTAATAACCATAATATAATCCATGAGTCCAAAAGAACCAATACATTAATTATTCTGCTTCAACTGTAGTAACAGCATAAGATTGTCCATGATCCCTTGGCCTTTTTGAGGTAAGTTTGCCTGACTCTTAGGACATTCATTTGCATAATGACCCATTTCCCTACAATTGTAGCATTCAACATTGATATCCTTTTTCTTTCCCTTAAAATCACGAGCCTAGTGACCTTTTTCTCCACATTTGTAAAAAACTCCCATTCCTTTTAGGCAAGTACCAGGGTGATTCTTCCCACAATTATCACATAATGGAAAATCCTTCTTTCCCATTTTCCCTTTATCTGTCTCTTGTTCCACCGTTCTCTTCTTCTCTTGCTTTACATTTTTTCATAAGACTTAGAGAATTCATTTTCTGTCTTGATAGCACACGAGACTATATCCTCGTATGTTGAGAAAGATTGTGATACTAAATCTCGATGGATAAATGGTTTTAACCCATCAAAGAAACGATCAATCTTACTTCTTGGGTTACGTATATAATCTGCTCCATTCCTCGCTAACCTTGTAAAGTTAGCCTCATACTTTGCGACATTCTCATCCTCCTTTTGTCTCAGACTCAGAAATTGCCTTTCCATATCTGCTCGATGGTAATGTGGAATGTATTTTTCTAATAAAAGATCTTTGAACTCTCTCCATTCCATACGAGACACTTCTTAATCTTCCTTTGTATTTTGAATCAACGACCACCACTGATCGGCATCTCCAGTGAGGCGGTAGACTACCATGACAACCTTCTCCCTTTCGCTACTCCCCAAGGTGGGGAATATTTTCTCTAAGGAGTTTATCCATTGCTCAGCTACTAATGGATTTGTACCCCCATTAAATTTTTGTGGTTGTTGCCTCATGAAGCATTCTAACATTGATCCTCCACGTTTCGGATCAAGGTGCTCCATACGAGTAAGGTTATTATTCATAACCTGAGTGAGTTGTCCTAGTATGGTAATAAGTTGATCAGCACCAGTTGTATCCCCAGCTCCACAATAATTATCTTGAGCAGGAGGGAAATTCCTACACGGAGTGCGTGCATTGATACGATTTCCATTCCTTCCACTAGGTTCTATTTCTAAACAATGGCATAAACTAGATTAGTTTATGAATCAAAATACATAATTCCATACTTGTAAAACACTTAACACTAATTGAACTATTTATGGATATAATCCATAATCATAAAAAAGTTTTTTTAGGAAGTATATACTCATAACCCTTCATAGTGGTTTGTAAAAAAATGAGAATTATCCTAAGAATATCCCCTGGGAGTGTCGTAACCAAGAGTGCAGCAAGGCCCGTTGTCGTGCACCAGTTCCTGTTCAAGCCTAGCTCAAAGCAGTGTTTTCGAGTTTTACTCCTAGGTACATCTATGCCAGATCCACCTCTACCTGCTCGTATCTAGACATGGATGTATTGCTCGGAAAACTAACAAAATCTCTACAACAACAATATTATTGGAAGTCCTTCTATAATAATCCTCAAAGTCTATCTTTGGGCTATGTTCTCTAGTCAGAGTTTATCTAAATATAGATTCCAAGGTTAGTACTAAACTTCCTCTGATACCAACTGTAACGCCCCGACCCTGGTTACCCAGAGTCGGTGCCTTACTTCGTAGCATTGGCATGATCACAAAAGATCAAGTCTCGAAATACCAATTAGTTTAGTAGCCTTGGAAACACTAGATACATTAATAAGTCTTACATTACATCATAAATTAAAACAAAACTACAACATATTCTCTTCATATCCCCTTATATTATCCCTGCAGGTCATTCATAATATACTTCTTCACATCCTGGAAAAATTAAAACATTGAAATGGGTGAGCTCAGATGCTCAGTAAGGATAAAAATATAGCGGAAACTTTCATAAATAGACATTAACATTTAAGGCAATGTATAACTAAAATAAAAGCCTTTTAAACTTGAACTTTAGCATAATATGGCAAAAGTAAAATGAAATAATGCCATTTACTTACTCAAATGGATATTCTACTAGTCAAATAAATACATGAAATATCAATAACCACTTTCATAATGATGGAATGCATAATGCCAGACTATCATAACCACGTAGCCAAGGCCTCATGCCAAGACCACAAATAATAATTTTTCAAGGCATCGTTCCAAGACACTAGTTTGTCTCATGAGACCTGCCGATGCATCGAGGAGCTATAGCGGGCTCCACCCGTCACTTATTAAGTCCAATGCATTCCGCATATGAATAGGTTTAAACATATCATAAACCATAACATAATCGTATCACATAAAACATGCATAAAGGAAACATAACATTTCCACATTTCAATCACAAGATATCAATACAACACAATGATATAATAAAACCTTATCAAAACCATTTTCAATACCAAAAAGAAAGAAAATTAAAACTTGATATTTATTTTTCGTTTTTAAAAAAGCTATGGCTTGTAGAGGAAGGAGAAACTCAAATAATGGTCACGGCGGCGGAGAAGTCGTTGTCGCCGCATACGTACAAGAAAAACATTCCCTTTTGTCATTTAGTAAAAACGCTTCGTATAAAAAGATTCCTTTTCAATTAAAAGTCAAAGGGGTTTTTACACCGTATAATGGAAAGTTGTGTATAAAACCAAATATGCCTCAATGAAAGGAGATTGAGACGAAGTCCCTTAAAAAGATCATTTTTTAAATAAAATATATCTATTATGTGTATTCACTATAGTTACACATAAATAAAGTACAAATACAAGATATGACATAATAATATAATGACATAATTGGAAAGTAGGAGATTAACCCAAAGAATGGAAATTGGGTTAAGAAGTTCCCTTACCTCGTGTCCAAATTCACTTGACAGTTCTTTGATCTCCTGAATAATAAACTAGAGTTAATATCTGCCTTCTTAAGAACCTTTTTCAAGTTCATTATTCCTTTTATATCACTTATTACCATGTCATGAACATTATGTAATTATTTATGTTTATAAGGGTCGTTTTGTTGATCTTAGGTACTTGAGCCAAAAATAAACTTCTTATAATTAAAAGTTGGACATGTGGTGAAATATCCATTATATCCAGAATTATATTCATGATTTAGATATCATATATCGCATATATATCCAGTATATACATGCATTTATAATATTCCATAACGTTTAGAGGTAATAAATGAAATGCACTGTTCATGGATACGGTAAGCCGTACGTACGCATGAATGCTACGTTCATTTCTATTTCATATTTAATGGAATGAAGTTATAATTATATAAAATTATAATATAATACCATTATAATATAATTTATTATACCATTTACTATATCCTTTATACATCCCACATATAGCATTTACGATTCAACTCACATTGACGGGGCGGTAGTCCGCACTTCCTAAAATGAAATTATCACGTTTACCCATAATGGAAATCATAAAGTATGCCATAAATGAAAAATACAAGAAGCATAAGAAAAAAATAAACATAAAATATATATCATATATGAAAATAGTGTCATCAAAATGGACACCATTAGAGGTGTTAAAAGAATATTGAACAATCATCGTTTCGTGAGGCAGTATTTCACCACCCACAGAAACAGTATGTTCTTTAACCATTAGACGAAGTTGTGTCTAAGTGTAAACCAAATACTTATCATAAAAACATCCTAGAATATTTTAGATACTGGTGTTGTTACAAAATAAATGAATAAAAAGAGTTTAAGGGGTTGGAGAAGCAAAATAAAACAAAACAACATTACAGAAGACATTACCTTAAAATCGGGTAACTCTTTTTTGATTTGAGCCAAAGGCTTCCTTGGGAATAATTCTTCCCAAAGAGAGGCTTCTAGGAGTATTATAGGAAATTTGGGAGAGTATTTTGGAAGATTTTGGCCGAGCCAAATGGCATGAAGGTGTGAATAAGGTGGTAGTGGTGGGGGGCCTTTTATAAGAGGAGAGGAGGGGCACTGTTGAAAAGATTGAAATATTACTTTATTATACAATTCTTTTCAGATTCTAATGGTCCCACGCTTATATAATTGTTGGATAAGGTGATAAGGGTTCGAAATATTCTCATACAATAGTCTTTGGACAAGTGTAATTCTTAGATTTTACATTATCCTTCCATTTTATAAAAATCGTTAATTAATGAAGTTATCGCTGCATCATCATGGTATCATAAATAATTAAATCTATTTAATGTCTCAAAATTACAAAAAAAAATCATTATGTTAGAAATATTTTTATCTTTCTAATGAATATTTATAGTAAAAAATATTACTTGTATAACCCCATTTAAAAATGGTTTTAGTAAAATAACTATTGTTTGTGACATTTTTATTTTAACATTAAATAAAAAGTTATTTATGTCATTTTCCTACCAAAGTGGCTCCATGGGGTCCCCAAGTTGACCCATGGATTGTCTTGGTCGGACATGACACATCCAATAGTGGTAGGAAAAGTGTAAAGGTCATTCCATATTTTATAATACTATTTTTACCTTAAATTTCACTAATTACCTTTAATCGCGATTAATTAAACTTAAAAGTTACTATTCACCAAAAAATTATTTTATTCCCATTCAACCACATTTTACTTACTAATGAAAACCATGTATTTAGTATTTTTGAAAATCAAATTGCATAAGTTGTAATATTTCATTTAAACGAAAAATCAGTTATTTAACTACCACTTAGTGGTTTCACTATTCTTCAAAAATTGAAGTTTTTTAGAACAATGACAAAATTTCACCCTAAGCTATAATTGATATTCTGAATTCAAAAATGATGTCTATTTTAAAAAATTCCCAAATATAATTTGCATTAATTAATTTTATAATTAATTTCTGCTGTCACGACAAATAGCGTGTTTTTAAGAAACAATATATATCAAAAGATTGACAATTGTTTATGTCCAATTTCAAAGTGAAATTAATTCTAATTACCACCATTGGATAAAATAGTAAAAATATATTCTAAATATACTTTAAAACCACTAAATAGTATAATTTGTCACTATAAAATATTTTTATTAAAAAAGTGATTTTAAGTATTTGTCACTATTCATAAAAAATTGGAAGCTCTCAGAAAATTACAAAAAATTCAACTTTCGATAATTTCGATATTACGAATACAAAAATGAAGTCCATTTTGAAATATAAAATTTATATAATTTCAAAAAGTGGGTATTACTATTTATAACTAGTACTTTGATTGGTCAAGGTGTGTTAGAATCTCGAACTTGCGTACAGTGCAAGCTATTGCATTACAGAAAGAGAAGTGTATCATGGAAGCTCGGGGTGTTAGAGTTATTGATATTGCATGTGATTATTCTACTAGTAGAATATCCATGTGAATAAGTAAATAGAATTATTTCATTTCATTTCTTCCATATTATGCTTAATTTCATGTTTAAAAGACTTTTGTTTTAGTTATACATTGCCTTAAAGGTTTAAGCTTATTTAAAAAAGTTTCCACTATATTGTTATCTTTACTGAGCATCTGAGCTCACCAATTTCTTTGTTTTATTTTTTCTAGGATGCGAAAAATTATTTTATGACTGACCTGTAGGGATAGTCTGAGGGGATACGAGTGTGGACTATGGAGACTATGTTGATGTAGTTTTTCACTTTATGATGCAATGAAATACATATGAATGTATCTAGTGTATCCAAGTATATTAAACTAATCGGTATTTTGAGACATGATCTTTTGTGATCCTTCCAATGTTATGTAATAATTTTTCAACTATGGGTAACTGGGGTTGGGGCGTTACAGTTGGTATCAGAGAAAGTTTAGTACAAACCTTGGAAACTAGATTTAGATAAACTCGGATTAGAGCACATAACCCTAAGATAGTATTTGAAGATTAGTATAGAATAACAAACTATAATTGTGGTATTGTAGAGATTTTGGGAGTTTTTAGAGCAATACATCCTTGTCTAGATACGATCAGGTAGAGGCGGCTCTGGCACAGATGTACCAAGGGGTAAAACCCGAAAACACCACTTTGAGGTAGACTCGAACGGGAACTGGTGCACGACAACGGGCCTTAGTTCACTCTTGGTTATGACACTCCTGAGGGTTATGTCTAGGATAATTCTCGTTTTATTTAAAAACCATTATGAAGGGTTTATGAGTATATATTTTCTCAAAGAAAACATTTTTTTATGATTATATATTATATCCAAAAACTGTTCAATTTATGTTATGTTTTTTACAAGTTTAGATTTATGTATTGAGATTCCTAAACTAATCTAGTGTATTCCATTGTTTAGAAATGGAGCCTAGTGGAAGAAATGGAAACAATATCAATTCGTTCACTCCATGTAGGGATTTTCCTCCTGCTCAAGATAATTATAGTTGAGCTGGTGATGCAACTGGTGCTGATCAGCTAATCACCATACTAGGACAACTCACACAGGTTATGAATAATAACCTTACCCATATGGAGCACCCTGATCTACAGCGTGGAGGATTAGTGTTATATCTCTTCATGAGGCAACAACCACCAACATTCATTGGGGTTACGAATCCACTGGTAGCGAAGGAATCGATAAATTCCTTAGAGAAAATATTCAAAGCCCTGGCGAGTAGTGAAAGGGATAAAGTTGTCATGGTAGTTTACCGCCTCACAAGAGATGCTGATCAATGGTGGTCATTGATTCAAAACACGAAGGAAGATGATGAAGTATGAAATATGTAATGGAGGGAGTTTAAAGTTATTTTCATAGAAAAATACTTTCCTCATGACCATCAAGCGGATAGGGAAAGACAATTTCTGAGTAAGAGGCAAAATGAGGACTAGAATATCGCAAAGTATGAGGATAACTTTACAAGGATAGAAAGGCATGTAGAAGATTATATATGTAAAACAAGGAGTAATTTTGATCATTTATTTGATGGGTTAAAACCATTTATCTATCGAGAATTAGTCTCACAATACTTCTTGTAGTACGAAGATATTGTCTCTTGTGCTATCAAGAGAGAAAATGAATTCTCTATGTCTTATGAATTTAAATCAAAACAAGAGAATATGTGATCAGCTGATCACTATAGTAATGGAAATAAGGGGAAGAAGGGAAATGTTTAATATACATCCTGTAGTAAATGTGGGAAGAAACACCCTGGTGGTTTCTTGAAGGGAATTGGAGTCTATTACAAGTGTGGTGAAGAAGGCCACCAAGCTCGTGATTAAAAGGGGAAGAAAGAAGCTACTGATATTCAATGCTACAATTTCAGGGAGATGGGACATTATGCAAATTAATTTCCTAAGCGTCATGGGAAAATACCTCAGAAAAGGCCAAGGGATCAAGGCCAAGCTTATTCTATCAATACTGCTGAGGTAGAAGCTCCTAAATACATGGTGGAAGGTAATTTAATGGTTTCCTCAAGTTTAGAAAATGCATTATTTAATTCTGGATCATCGCATTATTTCATATCTTCCCAGTTTTCTAAGAAAATTTGATATTTCCTACTTTATTTAAAAAGGGGGTTGTCAGTTAAAACTCTAAAGGAAAGTATCATTGGTACAACGTTCTGTGAATCAGTTCCCATTAGAGCATATAAATGTTCTTTATCTGTTGATATCATAGTCATACCCATGATTTAATATGATTTTATCCTCGGTATGGATTGGATTTTGGACCATGATGTGAAGATTTATTGTATGAAGAAGGAGGTTATGATATTTGATGATGATGATAAAGAACACCTTATCTTTAGAGCGTAATATTCACCACTTGAATCTTATCTAGATCCACACCCAGTAGCTCAACTAAGTTCAATTATTGGGTAAGAAGAGAATGAAATAACTATTGGTGAGGAAAGGAATGTTCAAATATAGGATGTACCTATTGTGAAATAATATGTAGATGTTTTTCCAGAAGATTTTCCTGGACATCCTCCAGAATGAGAAATTGAGTTTTCCATTGATTTAATTCCTAGTTCAAGGCATATATTGAAGAACCCTTATAGAATGGCCATTGTGTAATTAGTTGAAGCACGGAAACAACTAGAGGAATTTAGTAATAAAGGATTTATTCGCCCTATTGTTTCTCCATGGGGAGCCCCAATCCTTTTTTAAGAAGAAAGATGGATCTAAGAGGTTATGTATTGACTATAGGGAAATCAATGCTATAACAATAACGAACTAGTATCCCCTACCTCGCATTAATAATTTATTTGACCAAATGAATGGAGATCAATACTTTTCAAAGATTGACCTTTGATCTGGATACCATTAGTTGTGTGTTAAGAAGGAAGACATTCTGAGTAAAGCATTTCAAACTGGGTATGGGAATTATGAGTTTACAATAATGCCTTTTGGATTGACTAATGCACCCTCAATATTCATGGATCTAATGAACAGAGTTTTCAAGAAATATCTTGATGGTTTTGTAGTGGTATTTATTGATGATATCTTGGTATACTCCAAAAGCTACAGAGATCATGAAAATCACTTGCACATTATCCTGAAGACTCTGAGAAAACATGAATTTTATGGGAAGTTTTGCAAGTGTGAATTCTGTATTCAATAGATTTATTTTCTTTGCCATATTGTCTCGAAGGATGGAATCTCTATTGATCCTTCTAAGACAAGAGAAATCGAAGAATGGACAACACCAACGAGTATAACTGAGGTATGTAGTCTTATTTGTTTAGCATGTTATTATTGGAATTTCTTCCAAAATGTTTCCCGATTGGATAAAAAATTAACGAAAATCACACGTAATGGGGTTAAATTTGTTTTGAAAAAAGAGTGCGAAGAATGTTTCAAAGAACTGAAGAAAAGATTAGTCAATTCTCTTATGTTTACTCTACCATAGGATAATGATTGGTTTGTTAATTATAGTGATGCATCGAAGAAAGGAATTGGTTGTGTCATTATGCATAATGATAGGGTTATTGCCTACTCATCACAATAGATGAAAATTCATGAGCAGAACTATCCTACTCATGATCTTGAGTTAGAGGCTGTAATCTTTGATTTGATGATTTGGAGACACTATCTATATGGTTAGAAATGTGAGATTTATACTGATCACAAGATTTTGAAGTATATTTTCTCACAGAAAGAAATCAACATGAGGCAAAGGAGATGGATTGAACTACTCAAGGATTATGATTTCACAATACACTACCACCCAGGGAAGGAAAATAAGGTGGTAGATGCTTTGAGCAGAAAGGATCATGGACTTTTGAACAAGATGTGATTTGAAAGGGATCCTATTTTCATGGATCTAGTAAAGATGGATATGGGAATAACCATAGAAGGTGACAAATCTATGCTTTTCTAAATAGTTGCCAAACCATCTTTAATAGAAAGTATAATGAGTTCCCAGACCGATGATGAAGAGTTTCAAAAGAAGATTAAAGATGTGAATGATGGGAGATTGAGTGAATTTGCGTATGAAGATGAAATTTTGAAATTTTTTTAGAGAATTTGTGTTCCAGATATACCTGATATAAAAAGGGAATTGTTGGATGATGCTCAAAGTTCCAATATCTCTATACACCTTAGGATCACCAAAATGTATAGAGATTTGAGGAACATTTTTGGTGGGACAACATGAAGAGGAAGATTTATGATTTTGTGTCAATAAGTTTGGTTTCTCAACAAGTGATAGATGGAAGGCAACAACCTGGAGGAGTCATGCAACCTCTTCCCATACCTGAGTGGAAATGGGATAATATTATGATTGACTTTTTCATGGGACTACTGGAGACTCTTATAAAGAACGATTCAATATAGATCATTGTTAATCGCCTTACCAAGTCATCACATTTCCTTACTATAAGGGAAGATTTCCCACTTGAACGTCTATCTGATCTATATATTAATGAAGTTGTGAGGCTTCATGGACTACCACTATCAATTGTTTCTGATTTTGATCCACGTTTTACATCAATATTCTGAAAGAGTATTGAAAAGTCCTTAGATACTAAAATTCATTTGAGCACTGCTTACCACCCCCAAACTAATGGACAATTATAACGGACTATTAAAATCTTATAAAACATGTTGAGATCTTGATCACATGACTTTCAGGGTATATGGGATCAATATTTACCTCTGGTTGAATTTTCCTATAACAATAGCTTCCATTCAAGTATTTGGATGGCACCATATGAAGCGTTATATGAAAAGAGATGTCACACACTAATCTGTTGGGATGACGTTGGTGAAAGAAAACTTGTAGGCCTAGAACTGGTAGAGGAAATGATGGAAAAGGTGAAGGTAATCCAAAACCACATCAAAGAATCTCAAAGTAGGCAGAAGAGCTATGCCGATATCCCAAAGAAGGATTTGGAATTTCAGGTAGGAGATCATGTTTTCATGAAGGCATCTCCATGGAAGGGAGTTATACATTTCTGTAAGAAGGGAAAATTGAGTCCCAGGTACATCATACCTTTAAAAATTCTAGAACGAATTGGGGTTGCAGCTTACCATTTGAAAATGCCGCCAAATCTCTCCAAAGTTAACGATGTGTTCCATGTATCACTGTTGAGAAAATACATGCCTGACCCAACACACGTACTCACCTATGAGGAATTAGAATTGTAACCCGATCTGTCTTTTTGTGAAAACCCTGTCAGGATTCTTGATACCAGAGGACAAGTGTTGAGAAACCGGACGACTCGTCTGGTAAAAGTTCTGTGGAGAAACCATAAGATGGAAGAGGAAATGTGGGAACCCGAGGAACATATGATGAAGAGCCACCAAGTCTCTTTATGCAGTAATATTCTAGAAATTTCAAGGACGAAATTATTTGAAGGAGGGGAGAATGTAACACTCCAAGCTTCCACAGTATGCTTCTCTTTGAATAATACAGTAGTGTGTGTTGTGCGCAACTTCATGTTCTAAAACACACCACAACCAATCAAACTAGCTGTAATGAATAGTATTACCCACTTTTTGAAATTTAATAAATATAATCTTTCAAAATTCACTTCATTTTTGGATTTGGAATATCAAAATTCTCTTAGGGTGAATTTTTGGTATCTTTCTGAAAACATTCAATTTTTGATGAATAGTTAAAAAGCACCGAGTTATAGTTTAAAACTGAATTTTTATTTATATAATTATTTATTTTATTTAAATTTAATTAATATTAAAATAGATACATAATACCTATATATTTTCAATGTAATTCATTGGAGTTAGTTTTGAATAATTTTAGATATATAAAAATTTTATTGAACATTTCACCGTCTTTTACCCATCTCCTAGGTAAATTTTCAAATTCCCATAAAACATAATTTTAGCACTTATGTGAGTGAAATTTTTAAAAACCTTGAGACACGGTTAATATCAATGAGTAAATTGTGGTTCAATAAGATAAAAATATTTTTTGGTGAATGGTAACTTTTTACTTTTATTTACCACGGTTAAATTTAAATTGGGTAATTAAGGCTAAAAATGATATTATTATTACCCTAACACATGTCATATTTCTATTGGACAAGTTTATCTCGACAAAAATCAACTTTATGAATCAATATTATCATTTATGTCCACTTGTATTAGATTATAACATTTATTATTATTTAATTTGAAGAAGAGTTAAAAGAGTTAAAATCAACGTTTAATAACTATAACATTTTTAATATAGGGTTATACATAAGTTAAGTTCGATTATAAATATTAATTAAAAATATAAAAGTATTTCCTACATAATGGTATTTTATTTTTAATTTTTAGAGATTAAATAATTAAATTTTTTTATGACACAGTGATGATGTGGTAATTACCGTGTTAATGAATGATTATAATAATTGATATTATAAATAAAAAATAAATGTAATTTGAGAATTTTTATGAATTCCAGTAATTTTATAGGTTAATATGTCATATTATTATTGTTTATATGAATTTTTTTCTAAGTAATAATTTTGTTATGAATTTTTCAAAAACAAAATACCCAATAGTGTCAAAATTGACATAAAGGAATTTTTAAAACAAATATTATATTATTAATTGATATTTTATACCTAAAAATATAATGTTCGGCCAAAAGACTTATATATTGATAGGTGTATCATTAAAAAACAACTTTGGGGACTATTTATGTTTATAGTAGTTTTATTAACCATATAATATAAAAATATAAATAGATATGGTAAATGTCAAACTATTTAACTATGAGTTAAATATAAATGATAAGGTTAATTTAGTGACCCAAACCTATCTAAAATCTATTGGTTGAAATTATTTCGTCCCAGAACAACCTTAGCCTCAAAATAAGTCACTTTTTAGCCATTATAAAGTGAATATGAATTTATTATAAAATAATATTTTAATTTTTTCCTAAGGTGCCTCTTACCCCTCTTATAAAAGAGCACTTCCCCTTATCTCTAACTCACACCTTCAAAGCCTTTTGGCTTGGCCAAACCCTGCCAAAATATTCTATCAACTTCCCTCACTTCAACCGAGAGGACTTAGTTTGATCAGAAAGCCAACCTAAGGAGCCATTTTGATCAAATCAAAAGGAAGAACCCAAAGAAGAGGTAATGTTTTCACCACCCTCTTTCAAGTTCCATTCTTCTTACACTTATTCAATCTTTGTTATTTCTGTTATAAAATAATAACTCCAGTATCTTCTATATACTAAGATGTTATTATAAATATGGTACAACCATATTATTTATTCTATTCATCCTTTTAATGACATTTCACCATACGTGCGTACGTACGGCTTACCGTCTCTACATCGTGGTGTAATTGTTATTCAATACATTATTATTTGGATGGGTATAACAATATAGTATAATTCATGTAAATAGTAAATATAACATGATAATGATTCTGTATATATGATACACCATCCAATTATATATTATTTTAATATCAAAAGAATGATATTGTCGCTCATGCGTATGTAAGGACTACCGTCTCCACGAACGCGATGAGATTCATTCCCCCTCGTATCAATTCAAGACTAATTTTCATTTGATGATTAAAAATAATGTTTAAGGACTTCATATCATTTTGGATATGAATAAGATACAACCTATGGATAACAAATATGGCTTATGTAACAAAACAGATAAAATAAAACTAGTAAGTAAACACCTGAAAAGACGATAATACTAATATGTCATTAACAAAGAAATATTAAAGGATAATATATGATATCGTATTTATGTAAATGGTTATTTTATAATTTAATAAAATAATTTAAGTATTATACAGAACATTAACCTAACCCCAACCATGGAAAAGTACAAGGAAAGGGTTTATTTCACAATCTCTTCATTAACCGAGGTTGTTTATAAGTAATTATCTACTATGACCTCTTTATCATCCACATCCATGTTTCATAAAAATGTATTTCAAAATATTCTTACTATTTTATATAATATGGGTTAAATTCATCTATACCCTTTTTTGACATTTTATAAGATGTTTATAAAGGAATCATTTCGTTGTTTTCCAAACAAAGTCCTTTTTAACCTTTTCGACAGAATTAAGGTAAGAATGACTTTTTTTAACTTTTACGGCGGGTGCAGCTATTTTCCGCCGTTATAAAATCATTGAATCTTCCCATACAATATTATCAGAATATATTGAAATTTAATGTTTTATTTTATAATTATATGACTTTTAAATGATTTAAATCTGAATATTTTAAGAATTTGTGAAAGGTACTCTTTATCAAGATCAAAATATTAAATATTTTAATGATTTATCTTTCTAAATATTTTTAATTAATGTCCTTGTTTTCAAAATTATTTTAAGGATTTATTTATATTGACATGAATGTTTTGAAATGATATTTCTTTTAAAAATTTACAAACTGGTATGGGACACTATTATTCAAAAATCTCTTTTAAATTACATCCTTTATAAATGTGTGACTTTTTAATGATTTCAAAAAAATAGATATTTCTCACAAATAGTTTTGATTTCATCTATGTCAACATCCTTTGATGGATTTTAAGCTTATTTGAAGATGATTTATTATGATACAAAACTTCCATTTTGTGTTGACGGTTTCATGATATGTTTGACTGTGGATGTGTTAATTTTATACCATTCAAGGTTTATGGAGAAAGTATTGACATTTCATATATTAGTTTTAATACGAATGTTTATATTATTTTTAAACCTATTCATATAAGGAAGGCATTGGACTTAGTAAGTGACGAGTGGAGCCCACTATATCTCCTCGATGCATCGGTCGGTCTCATGAGACAAACTAGTGTATTGGCACAAGTGCATAACAAAATCTTATTTGTAGTCTTGGAACAAGACCTTGACTATGTGGTTATGATAGTCTGGCATTATGCATTCCATTATTATGAAAGTGGTTATTGATATTTTATGTGATTATTTGACTAGGAGAATACACATGTGAATAAGTAAATGGAATTATTTCATTTTATTTCTGCCATATTATGCTGAAGTTAAAGTTTAAAAGGCTTTTTTTTAGTTATACATTTCCTTAAATGTTTAAGATTATTTAAGAAAGTTTCCACTATATTGTTATCCTTACTGAGCATCTAAGCTCACCCCTTTCTATGTTTTATTTTTCCTAGGATGTGAAAAATTATTTTACAACTGGCCTACAGGGATAGTCCAAGGGGATATGAGTGTGGACTATGGAGACTATGTTGTTGTAGTTCATCAGATTATGATGAAATGTAAGTCTTATGAATGTGTCTAGTGTTTCCAAGACTACTAAACTAATCAGTCTTTTGAGACATGATCTTTTGTGATCATTCCAATGTTATGTAATAAGGCACCGACTCTGGGTAACTGGGGTCGGGGCGTTATAGAATAAGATAAGTCTACTACATACCTACTAGTCGCTGATGTTTTCATTAACTTGCTGAAAAGTTAAGAATCTTGAATGAAACTCATCCACCATCCTTTTCATGATAATTCAAAAAATCTAAACTTTCAATGCTTTATACATCTTCTGTATTCCTGGATGAAAAACCCATATTGAATGGTGGTATGCATGAAGATGTTTTTCCTTATAATCCTTATATAAAATCATCTGATTTCTGAACCACAGCACAAAATATTCATCCATCTTCCAGCCCTCAATAGTCTATCCACCGTTGAGTTTTGAACTCATTGCAACAAAGTCTACATCATAAATCTATTCCTAATTTACCATCGTGGAAAAATTAGAAACATGAATAAATGGAATTAAAACCACAACATCACCTAGGTCATCAAATTCCATGTTCATGTCGGCTAAGATTAACATCAACTACCACTCATCTAAAGCCTATTTTTTTCAACTGAGTATGTGAATATCTTTTTAATGCATTGACCACCATATTACCATTATCCAATGTATAAATCAAGTCAAATATGAACATTTGGATATAGTACACCCATATACATTTCCTCATATTAAAATCCCTTTGTGACAAAATATGTTTCAATATCTTAGGATTTGTAAACACGGTGAATTATTTACCAATGAAGTAATGACACCAAGTCTTTAATGAATGGATGATAGGATCTAACTCTAAATTGTGAATTGGGTAGTTCTTCTCATGAACTTGCAACTAACATGAACCATAGGAAAGAAAATGATCTCTTTTAATGACAACACATCCCAACCCAAATCTGGAAGCATCACAATACACAACCTACCCTTGTCCTGATTTATAAAAACTCAATATTTGTGCTAACGTAAGGAAAACATTCAAATCATGAAATAATTTTTAGCATTCCACTGTCAATTGGAATGGAACATTCTTAATTTTCAAATAGTTAATAGGTGAATATAGTAGTGAAAAAATATAAACAAATCATCAGTAATTACCACCTATTCCAAGGAAGCTCTATATCTCGATGATGTTCTTTGGTGGTTTCCAAGATAGTACAGCTTCTATCTTGTCCAGATGCACTGAATCCCCACTTTCATAAATAACATAGCCACGAATTCATACCTATTTTATACAAAAGTCACACCTTGATAATTTTTCATAAAAATGGCGATCTCTCAAGATTCCCAACAGTATTTCCATGTGTTTTTCAAGCTCATCCATTGTCCTTGAATATCCCAATATATCATCCAAAAACACCACCAAAAAAGAATCCAGATATTATTGAAATATCATATTCATTAATTCCAAAAATACGACTGGTTAATTCAAAAGACCTAAAGGAATTATAACAAATTCATAATGGTGATATGTGCTTTTGAAATCTATCTTCATAATAACCTCCTTGTGAACTCTCAATTGGTGATATCCTAGTCTGAATTCAATTTTGGAGAACCACTGAGCTCCCCTCAATTGTTCGAGTTGATCATTAATGCATGGAAGAGGATACCGATTATTAATCATAACTTGATTAATCTTATGATAATCGACACATAGCCTTAGAGTTCAGTATTTTTTATTCAATTACAAGATCGATGGTACCCTTGGAGACATGATCGGCCGAATGAATCCCTTGATTTTTATTTCTTTCAATTACTATTTCAAATTATTTAATTATTATGGTGCCATTTGATAAGTCTTATGTGAGATATGACTGGTCCCCAATAGGATATCAATCATAAACTCCAATTCCCTTGTAGGTGGTAACACTGAGAAGTTTTTTGGAAAAAAAATTAGAAACTGATACATCACAACTAGGAAACTATTGTTTATGATCTCTTCCATCAATGCCAAAGACAATGCGGCCAACTGATATGAGATCATTCCAACTTTTGGTGCCAACTAGCCTGTGGAACTTTCCTTTACATTCATTTCCCTTTTAAAGAGATGATATATGATATCCTCAGTCACAGAACTAGATGTTCTTCTATAAAAGTTGAGGTGATCCTTGAACATTGTCAACCAATACATACATTGGATTACATCATAGATATCAATATCCAGCACCTAATAATCCCATTTTACCTCAACTCCATAAATAGTTATAGAAATTATATACATAGAAATGTTTGACTATCTCTTTGACCAAAAAGAGTTTTAAGATTTATCATATATGGTATCATCTCAAGTTTTAAACATAGAAAATCAATAACATGATTAGAAATAATGGAATTTATGAACCATTATCAATAAGGGTAGAATTCAAAATGATGATTCCTATCATAATAGATGGTCCATCCTAATAATCCACAATCACCGCCTCATCTATATATAATTGCTTCACAACTTCATTTTTTCCATTGTTTCCCTACAACGATTTCTCAACCTAATGAGTAATGGTATCCCTAGAATCACCATGACTAGCCCAGTTTTTCTAATAAGGTTGAATTTTCTTCCCTTGCCTCGTCGAAGCATACGACGCCTGTGATACTTGAGTAGTGTCTCGGGCACCTCACCATGGAGCACTGTGACAATACCACTGAATATTTTCCATCATATTGAATTATTTAATTCTCTTGGTTGTGATTTACACTCACTTAATGTGGTCAAAGGAACCACATTAGAAAAATCCCACTTTTGTTATGGGTTTCAAAGTAAGATTCACCAATCCAGCTATTAGATTCTGATTCACACCCCCACCTAGGAATTAAGGGTCCCTCTTATACTTTATCCCATAAATAGAGTTCCCACCGGTTCCCAAGGATATTAACATACATCCTCCTACCATATCTCCTGAGATGTATTGTAATGCCACTATCCCTATATTCATTATCTCTATATAATTCGTAATATAGAGCACAACTATCTTAGAGTGGATCTCTTATATGAGCCATGATTAAAAAATGTGTGCCTTAAAGGACTCACTAGAAGAATCATATGTTGAAAATAACACTAAATTCATTAAATTAGATACATACTTGGTGATAGAGAGTTTTTCCTTCTTTAGACTGAAAAAATTTGTAATTTTTTGAATCTTCAATGTGTGAGGATAGAATTATTTGTTGAAAAATTTCTCAAAATCCTACCAAGAAAGGGCTTGGAATAATTTATCCTAAACTTATAAACCTACCCATTTTACTTCAATATAGAATAGTATATATGTTTCTATCTTGACATTCAGCTCCGTTGGTTTGTAGATAAAATCGATTTTACAATTCATCATGTTCAACAACACCTCTTCCTTTTGTGGTTCATAATCACCCCATAAGATGGGGTTTTATGCTTATAGAACATGATGAAATCATCCACTTATCTTGGATTATCCTTCTGGTCCCGTGTCTAGAGCATGAAATGCTTGGACGATAATCTGAACTAGTTGTTGGTTCACCTGTGGCTCAGGTGAAACCACATTCTCCGCAGCTTCTTCTGGTTGATCTCTATGATTCCTACCCAGTGCCATTTTCTATATGAACAAAAAATTCCATAAGTATAACTCTCTATGAAATAAAGGATTATCATTTAAAATTACATCACACCAACTACCACAAAATTTATTTCAAAAATCAATCATTTCCATGCTATTCCATTTTTAAAATATTTAAACATTCTTTTGAAAGTCAAATTATTCTCAAAATACCACAACCATGCTATTTTAAAAAATATTTCATTTCAAAACACATTCAAAATTTTCAAAAATCATCACTTTTTCAAAAAATCATTAATCATTAATCAAAATAATATATTAACTTTTAGTGGTAAGTCATTCCTCTAATGCATGAAATCCTAATCTCATTGGATAAACCCATGAGAATGAGATTCCAATTCCTATAAGTGTCTCCGAAACACTTATGTAACCAACTCCCTAGTAATTTCATGTTTATTATAAAAAGGATTTCTACATATTTTTATTCTCTACATTTCAATTCCATACAACCCTACTCCTTTCTATCATCTCAAATCAAGAAATAGATGGGAATGAATTTCAACATTAGGACTAATAAAACTGATGATATCTTTTTCCACAAAGGAAAGACAAATCTGACAGAAAATTTCACATACCTCCCCTTCTCATTGGCTTGAGAGGGTGGGGAGGCATTACTTCATCTTAAATGACATCCCTAAGATGCCAACGGCTGTTAATACATGTCGAAGGATTCAATATTCATGGGGAACAATTATCCCGTTAATAATAAAACCACTAACCCAACATGTCAAAATAAAATAAACCACTATATGATAAATGATAAAATGAAAGAAGATTGAAAATTTCAATTTATATCAAACCAACTAAAACCAACTACTACAACAGAAGACAACTAGCATCAAAGTGAACAGTAAATGAAAAAAATACTAAAACTCAAAGACAACCACAAGACTCCAAATCTCCTTATACTCCAATACCCAACTTCACTAAACAACCCATGTATAATGATGTAGTGATAAATATTCATGATACATTACATTGTATCATGCCCCGGTAGATGAAATCTGATAAAGCACCAAATTTTTAATGTAGGGGTGAGTATTAAAAACCCTTAGGGTTTCCCCAATGACATCCCAACTAAATCCACTAGGATAGAAAATTTAGAAACATGTATATAAAACAATTTATATTGAAAAATTTCTAAAATAGTTCATAAATAAATATATACAAGCATCATATCACCCATTTTTCCAAAAAATTCAAATTTTTAATGATAGAATCCAAACAATGCTTTAAAATCATTTCAAATGTTCCATTTGACATAACCATTCCATTCCACATATCAAACCATGCATGCTTCATTATGAAATTTCCATAATCAGGAACAGTTTCACATCGATCAACCAATTTATTAGAAGGTAAATATTTCCTAGATTTCATTACACATTTGGCACTGAGAAGAAGGTCATATTTTAATGAATCCTCATAAATTAAAAAATGAACACACACACTAAGTATTCCTAAAAACCATTCCAATACCAACATGCCAAAAATTTCAATTCTAAAACTATTTCAATGAAACAATCTTTTTATTAAAATCATTTTTCCATAAATTGAACTAAGCTATCATTTTAAAATCACCATTTTAAAATCATTTATCAAAGAACATTCCATAGAAATTCAAAAATTTCACACAGAATTTCAAACCATCACTAAAGAATGTTTTAAACATGTTGTTCACACCAATATCAAAATCATTTACAGATAATTATTTAAATTCATATCAAATACATTAGTTCTAGATAGATTAGTTGAGAGTGAATCCACCCACCATGAGAGTTCTTGTGAAAACAATGAACAACATGAAAAATGTCACAAATCCGGGTTAAAAATCCATGAACATGCCTTAGATCTCTTCCCCTATCATAAACCAAGACAAATGTAATCATATTTGGTATTTGAAACCATAGATCTACCCACAGTGGGGGTATATCTAAGAAACCAAGGGATTGGGTTGAGTAGATCTAAGAAAAACAATCAAGAAAGATGAAGGACGAAGCCTTACCATAAGAATCGAACTTCAATGCACCAAGAAATGACTCCAAATCACTTCAAATTCGATGAGAGAACCTTAGTTGACCATTGAGAGAGAGAAATAACATTTTAGGGATGTTTGGGGGAATAAATGATGCATAAATACATTAAGACAACCTATATACACTGTTTTTTATCTAGTTTCCTTTCTATGGCTTGTTTAGTTGCATAGTTAAGAAAATTGTGCACTAAATGTGCGCAAGACACTGCTTCATGGAAAACCCTCTCATAGTCTACTCACACAGTCTCCAAACCATGCACCAACCTCACGGAAGCCACTACCTCAAAAGACTAAATCCAACTTTTAAAGTGCATAGATTCTACTATGTGGAGACATGTTTTGGTCAAACTATGTTCCAAACATTCGTCTTCCCTTTTTCCACTGTCTCACTCTGCAGTGTTTCCTACAGTTGTTGCAAGATTTTCCCAAATCATTATCCAACCTTGCACTAAATAAAAATCCCTCAAAACCATGCTAAATTTCTTTAAACTCTCCCAAAAATTACCCATATACTCTATATAATTAAAAATCATAATTAAATTGTTATTTACAATAAAATGGGTGTGCAACATGGATCATTTCATGGAAATCTTCCCTAATGATATATTTCTCGGTGTACCACCAGTGTCTATTCCTCCCTATAGGATGAAACCTACAGATATCCGACAACTCATGAATAAATTGGATGATTAAGAAAAAAAGTTTTTTATATGACCCAATACATCACCTTAGGGTTTAAATGTCATATTTACCATGAAGGTGGATGGTACCCTTCGGATTTTTTGTATTAAATATGGTTGAACTAACGTACGATGAAGAACCGATATCAACATCCTTGTATATAAGACCTCTTCAACCAGCTCTGAGAAGAATCAATTTTCTCTACGATGGATTTGAGTTTGGTCCACCATCGGGTGCCAGTGAGATCATCAAACATACCACATAAAATGTTCTAGAGTAGGTATGGATTATACACATATTTTCTTATTTCATTTTTCCATATAAATGTGCTTGAATTCATTATAGATCTATTGAATTAGGTTTTCCACCCATACCTAGATTAAGTTGTGGTAGTCATCCTTGAAAACATCTTAGTGTATTATCATAGTAGACATGACCATTCTAACCATCTTGATATATTGCTGAATAAAATAATTATAAATGATAAAATATATCTCCACATAGTAATATTTTAATCTTAGGTAATGCAGGAAGATGTAATACCTATATTCCTTTGACTTTGATCATTATTATACACCCTCAAAGGGTAATGCAGTGGCATACGTCCTAAGCCAGAATATTCATACATGGACCATCCCAGAGGCCAAAAATGAGTTATAGAAGATGGTTTTGTTTTCTATGATGCTTTTGTAAGATTGGGAATAGAATGGGTAACTATTTTTATAAGATCCAAAGGTGACATACTCTATTTTAGAGTAGATGAAGATGCGACAGTTATCAGATCTGGAAGGCCTCATCCTGAAGTAAATTATCTCTGATGAGAAAACAGTGCATGGTTGGGTTGTTGATGTAAATGAGAAAATTTTATTCTGTGGACATATCTGGGATTTTTTAGACATACATGAAGAGATAATGTGTGAATATCACACTACATTTTGGAAATTTCACCATTTAATTACCAATATTAATCACAACTTTCATGATCAATATTGGTGGATATGAATAAAGTGGAAGATTGTAGGTTTTATCATGAGGTGCTCCTCCTATCATTTGGTGAAGGTGGAGCACAAATGACCTACTATAATTTTATAGTCTCTACCCATTCCAGAATTGTAATGGAATAACATCACTATGGATTTCAATGGATGTAGAAGGCACTAGGTTCATAGGTGATCTTTAGAAGAGATTGTCACCCTCAGACTGAGAGGCATTCTAAATGGATGATCAAGGGTTAGAGGACATGATCTAGGAAATCGTCCATGATTATGAAGGATCATGGTAAAAACAAATACCTTTTTTTAAGTTTTCATTTAACAAAAATTTCTAGGAAATGATTTATATGGATCTATATGAGTCCCATTATGGTATGTTTTACCATTCACCTCTATGATAGTTAGAGGATGGTGAGGTAGCATGGATTGGTCCTAATTTCATTAAGGAATATTCAATGCAAGTATAGATTATTTGAAAATGTATGGTGATAGCTCAGTCCAGGAAGATGTCTTATACCGATCGCTGCCGACAACCTTTGGAGTTCCTTGTGGGACATCAGGTCTTTTTGTCAGTTTTTATAGATTTTTTCATAGACGGATTCAGAGACAAGGCAAGTTATCTCCTCATTATGTTGGGCCTTTTGATACCATGGAGTGAGTTTGGCTGATAGCCTATCTGTTTCTGATACCACAAAGATATCATTCCATACATTATGTTTTATATGTATCTCAAATTAAAATGTATCATGTTGACCCAGCCCATTTTTTTGACCCGTAGTAAATTGAGTTAGATTTGAATGTATCTTTTGAGGAGAATTTGATATGTATCATTGATCAGAGCATGAAGGATCTTCATGGTCGGTCAATTCCACTATTTCGGGTGCTATGTTAGCATGTATTGTTTTAGGATGAGACCCAGGAGTGGGAGCCCAATGTACATGTGTAGTGTAAGGAACTCTTCCTATATAATATTTTACCACCCTTGAAAGGGAAACAAAGTATGAGTTTTTAAGGAGGGGAGGATGTAACTAATCATATTTTCAAAATGGTATGAATCATTTTTTTCATCTCAAATTCCTTAATTTGGACCTTGTAATGGTACTTAATGGATTCAAAAACATTGTGAGGGTGTCTAGTAATTGTTCAGATCCCAAATCTATGGAATTTGGATAAACAGAGAAGAACGCATGGTTAATTGAAACTGTTCCACCCAACTCACATGGTTTACTATAACAGTGTAGGGAATTTCAAAGGGAATCTTGAGGCCAAATGGTTGTCTGAAATTGTGCAGGTCGAGGTGCATGCTCAGGTGAGGATTCAAACATCCTTGAGAGTGAAATTTTGAATTTCTAGTGTAGGATTAGTTGAACTATGAACATATCCCATGTGATGGGTCCCCTTATAAATTGTGGGCACATAATTGGAAAACCATTTGGCCAACTGTGCATCCCAGTAAATATAGGTAAAATGAAAAAATTTCCCCTAAAATGTTTTTAACTCAAATTTTATTCTCCCCTCTATCATTTCCATAAAAACACATGCAGGAGATTTCTTACTCTTCTTAATCTAGGTAAATTACTATCTCCGTAATCAATCATCTGTTTCCTTCACCATTGGATATGTTATAGATTTAAGAGTAAGCTCTTTATTCCTCTTCCTTATTTACTAATTTTCTCTAATCCACTTCTTGGCTACTTTGGTGAGACCTCATTTGATATGTTTTAGGTCATCTAACCATTCTTATGATAACTCTCATTCTATCTCAATTCAAAGGTCGACTATAGATGAGGATAATGATACGAAACTAAGGTAGGTAGTGTAGCTTAATTCCCTCATGTTTCATCACTTTTATAACATTTTTAGTTGTCATGCATTCTAGACCTTTTTAATGAATCCTATAAATTTTTTAATAAATTATATTAAATGATTTACCATTATCAATATGGCCCTAGTGAGTGGCTAGTCAACCCTTTGGTTGATATCTTTGAATATATCCACCCAAATGGTATTGATTTACCTTAGAGTCATATTTTCTCTTTATCCTAAATTGTATAAACACCCCACTGAGATGTGTTTCCTTGTAATAAATTTCTTGAGTTTATGATTTCAGCTAAGAGGAATGGTAGGCTCTGAGTTAGGCCCCTATACCCCATTCCCTAATTTAACATCTTAATTAAGTGATTTGACCAACTTCTTAATCATGTTATAAATATTTCCTTGTTAAATGATATGATCTTGATAGTCAAAAAATACCCTCAATTTATGGTCAGACTAATATAAGTGTCCCAAATTAATGACACCTTGGACAGGCTCATCGTGATTTAGTTAGAATTTTCAATGAATTGTAAATACGCCAAGGGAGATACTAGGTATGCCTTGTACGATTTCAGAATCCATTTCCTCTACCACCAAATGAGTGATACTAGTTATCTATAGGAGACCCCATGGATAGCCTTGGTGGAAATATGGTTATACCATGCCATGAGTGAGACTCGGACCCTTATGTGAGATACCAGGAACAGACTTAGAGGTTATTTTTTGTTTTCACACAATTCTAGGAGTGATACTTGGGATTTAATTTATATTTCACCTTGAATAAATTTCCAAGAAAATGGGTGTATACAAAGGCCCTAGAGAGATACATGGTATTCCTTTTGGATCTCCTTGGATAGACTCAACGTGCCTATTATTAATTTATAATGATTGCAATTAAACATAAGAGTAATAAAGTGTATCTAAAATTCCTTGGATCCCTCTGCCAAGACAAATAAAATTATTGAGTTTGATCCATCATTTAACACATTATTTATAATAGATCATACCATATTTCCTACATGTGCAGGTTTATTTTGTTTAGAGACATTCATATTTGGTCGATGTAGGTATAGTAAGGTGAGTCCCCAAAAGAAACCTGGTTTGCTATATTTATTTATTTTCAATATTGAATTTATTATTTATTGTTACATTTATCATTTTATACACATGTACTGGATTGATCTAGGCATCATTTGGGGTGGATTACTGAGTATATATCACACCCTTCTTGGATCTCCATTGGTACCCAAGTAGGCTTCATAATTTTAGGCATAGATAAAGGAAAGTGTCCCACTTTTGATGCCTGGTTTTAAGTTCTAGGATGGAGTATGGTTGTACAGGACTGAGCCTATTATCATGATGTTGGTTGAAGAATCTTTTTATTCTTTTTATATTTTGGATAGAATGTGGTATATTCCTATATCACTTGTATCTCATATACCTATTTTATATAGCTACATGATCATCGTCTTCATAATTTTTATATATAATTAATTCAGATTCAACATTTTTTATTTTATTAATGATTAATTTTTCCTTTATTTTTCAGTTATTACTACTTCTGATGTTTTGTATTTATTTATAAACCATTGTGCTCCAAATTGATCTATAAGGTCATAGTCTTCTCATCGATAAACCATAACCTTCTCTACTGGTCTTTTACATCTGGAATTTAGTGAGGCACGGTTGAGGACATGTGTTTGAACATCTTATGGCACCACTAAGTAGGTTATATTTTAGGATTACACAACATGGGAGGACAAGTCAGTACCTATAAGGGGTTATTGGTTGCATAAGTGTTTAAACAATGTCAAAGAATTGATTGAGATGAAACATTTTCAGCAATTGTAATGTTGAAATCCATTAGAATTCAACATTCCATTACATATATCCATGATTATGATATTTGGAAAATGGATGTTAAATTACCTTTACTTAACAAAATCCTTCAAGAAGTGTCTATATAACAAAACCCGAAGGGTTTGTGACTCCAAAATAATCCAAAATGGTTTTCAAGTTTAAAATATCAATTTATAGATTAAAGAAAGCATCCAAGTCATGGAGAATTCATTTCGATGAGGCCATAATCGAATTTGGTTTCATAAAAAATGAATGTGATCTATGTGTTAAAAAATGGTTTAGTGGGAGTAAAATCATTTTCTATAAAGGAATTAGGTGAGGAAATATATATTCTTGGGATTAATACCCAACATGATAGATCTAAGAGACTACATCACATAATTCAAGATACATACGTTGATAAGATACTGAATATAATTAGTATGGAATAATCCAAGAGGATATTGTTGGTAACATCACAAGACATTCATCCTTCCAAAAAAATGTGTCCTCAAACACATGATGAATGAAATAGAATATAAAGGATTCTATAAACATCAGTAATTGGGTTAGTCATGTATATTATGTTGTGTACTAGGCTAGATTTTTCTAATAGATTGAGTGTAGTAGGAAACTATCAATATAATCCAGGTGGCCACCATTGGTTGGAATTCAAGACTATCCTTATGTTTTTCATGAATACTAAGGATATGTTTATAGCCTATGGAATAGATGAGTAAACAGTCATCAAAATATAAGAATGTACTAGTTTTCAAACTAATAAAGATGAAATGTATTCACAAATGGGATTCATATTCACTTTGAATGTAGGTTTTGTGAGTTGGAATAGCTCAAATAAGGCTATGGTCATTGATTCTATATTAGATTCCAAGTATATTAAAACTTCTGAGATAGATAAAGAAGAAATACGGATATGAAACATTGTCCAAGAGCCTGACGTGGAACATGGCAGTAAATCACCTTTCACATTCTATTATGATAATACTATAGCAGTGACTCTGACAATAGATCATAGGTCACATCAGTGGATGAACCACATACATTATATGTATCATATTTTGTGGGGTTTTAATCAGAGAGGTGATCTTGTAGTGAGTTGTATATCCACAGAAGACAATGTGGTAGAACCCTTGAAATAATCCTTAACTCAAAATAAACATGATTATCACGTGAGGTCATGCAGACTGGATGTCATAGGTAGTTGGATCTAGTCGAAGAGGGATTTTTTTAGAGTTGGATTATTATGGCCAAATATTTTTACTCCTATTACATGTATATCTAATGTATTGAATATTAATTAAACATATTATTACATATTTTTCATTGTTTTTCATAGATTTAATGTAATAATGTCCTAGAGTATTTTTTTCATTGATAAGGTTGTAGTAGTTACCCTCTATGATGATAACTGTGATGTTATCTAACAATATTCTTAATATAGTTCTACATTTAGATATTGTACAATGATGAGACACATAGTATTAAGACAGTCATGTCACACCGATTTTTTTCTTGTGTTTGTTTTGTTCCAGTTCATTTGAAATACCGATGAATTTATTGGGTTTTGTGGGAGATGAATGTTGATTTTTGAACTTCAATCTTTGACTAATCATCCTACCATGGGTTCCCCAAATCGTTTTTGTGAGATTTGGTGAAAAAGGTGGTTACTTCAAGATTTGGGCCAACCGTGAGCCCACTTCCAAATTTAAAAACAAAATTTGTTTCTTTTATAACTCCTTCATTATTCAACATTTTTCACACATTACACTTCCCACCTGGGCTTCATTGTCCTATTCGAGCAACCATATCCATTTGGAAACCTTATGAGATCATAATCATCATGGATTAGGGTGATTTATTTCATCATGGGACCAAACTTTGATCCCATTTCCAGATTCAAGGAAATTATCTTATTTATTTCATATCTCATTCATTTGATAACGTTTTGTGGTCATTAATCCTCTCAAATGAGACCAAAAACTCTAGCTACACCACCATTTTACATTTTCCCACTTTGGAGTTCATCATCATCGTAGATTACGGTGAATTTCATCAAGATTTCTTAAATAATCCAGATTTGTAAATGTATATTGTTTCATTCATAAATAATTTTTTTTTTATATTATTCCAAAAAAATTCTTTCCCTTGGTTATTCTAGACCTATATATCCCTTCCTTTTATTTTCAATCCATTCCCTCTCCTCTATGTGTTTTTATTTAAGGGAAGACGAAGTGTTCTCTAATTTCCAATGTGAGATGCCTTCTCCTTTCTCCTCCATCTTCCTCCTCCTTCCATTATATAATGGTTCCTTATTCTCTCATGGTTATTTAGGAGCTGGGTTTCTATTTTTTTAATCATTTTTTATCGTTTTTATGTTGGTTTAGGTATGGTATTCATAGGTTTAGGGTTGATAAACCCGTGGCGAGTGATTTCATTTGTGTGTTTCCATTCTCCCATGTTTTTGAGGTAGTTTCTCCCAAGAAAATTCCATTATTATTTAAGTTTCATATTTTTCAGGTTTTTATCACATTTTATACATGATTAGTATTTATGTACAAAAATTTTATTTTCTATTTGGTGTGAAAATTTGTTTTCTATGCCTTGTTTTGTGTAAAATGGAGTTGTTTTCTTATAAAAGTGCACACCACTTGTTTAAATAAATGTTCTTCTAGTTTTCACATATGGATTGTGAATTCTATGACCTATTTTGACTAATATAAATTTTTTTGGAACTATATATTATTTTATTACCTCTTTTGGTGTTAAATGGAAGTTTTTTGGCTAAATGATGCATGCCTAGCTTTCGGAAGAGTTCCAAGTTGGTTTTTGAGTACTAAATCTGATATAAAATGACTTGTTTGAATTTATTAATGTATGAGAAGCATGAAAAGTGAAATTCTGGAGTCCTTTTATGGATTTAAAAAGGGTGTTTTGTTTTACAAAGATATGGGGATTGGTTTTTGACATGTTTTAGAAAGAGTTGCTGGTAAGTGGCCCATTCATCATTTTTAAGAAAATGGTTGAACATTGAATTTGTAACCTAAGTAATTTATAAATATTTTGTAAATGTTTTTGATGATACTAATAGTGTTTTTACACAACTTTATGAATGGTGTAATTTTTACCTTTGATGCATGTTGTTTTGATAAAATGATTAATGGCTCGTTTGTCATTTTTCATAAAAAAAAGGTTTTCATGTGTGTTCAATGTCGCACCATGAGGGGACATTTTAAGATCCCTGAAATTTATATATTGAACGGTTTTAGGGATTACAAATTTGGATTTATATGGTATTTTTTGTTTTTTTCTTAAAAGATCATTTTTAAATGGATTTTATGTGCAGTCTCTTGTTGTACATCTTCAAATTGTTTTATGAGAATTATAACCGGTTTATTGATTTGTGAAAGAACTGTGAGGCGTGTGTGTGGGATATTTAGTTTTTGTTTGATCTGGGTATGGAGTTTTCATGTTAAAATTGTATTTGATAATATGTGGAACTTTATTGAGCACTAAAGGGAAACCCAGGTATCTAGGTGGGCGAACGTGTACTAGTATGCAAGTGATCTAGATGGGTTTCATCCCTATTTCACAAAGCATTTTTTGATTATGAAAACACTAACTAAACTATGATTATGGAGATGTTAGGGACCACTAGGTTATGTATAATTTCCCTAATAGTGTCTCTTGTGCACGAGAATGAAAATTTATTCTGGTTACCTTCACCGAGATACAAGGTACCTCGGGCTCACTGCTAACTTATGCCTAGGGGTGTTCCCGTGACATGTGTTCATTTACTATTTTCTACTCACCATCGGAATTCAGTGTGTTTGGTTGTTAAATTCAGTAGTGCATGTGTTATATTTAAATACGTACATTATTTAAAGCGTAACTGTTGAAAAATATTTTCATTTTCAACTTGCACCTCCATAAAAATTGTCACTATCATTCTTAGTTATAAATCATTCATGTCTTTGTCTCGTAATTTTTATAGCATGGAACCACATATCCAAAACATACTATTATATCATCTATTTAAAGCTTGAAATTTATTTTTATTTTATTTAAATGGATTTTCATTGGTAATATAATATATGGTTAACCTACTGAGTTACAATACTCACGCCTATCGTATTCTTTTGTGTTTCCCTTCTGCAAGTTTCATCGCGAGTTTAATCACCATGGGATATGTGTGATAATTATGTTGGAGAATGACTAGAGGGTCAAATGGAGTTAGTGGGTTGTCAGGTTTGGTTGGTTGAGTTGTTGGTTTAGTTGTACTTTCTGATTCATGTAATAAATTATGTTCAGTTCAATTTTTATGTAAATATATTTTGGGTGGTCTGTTTCTTTCCTATGTTTGTTTGATTGCTTATATTTGGCTTAAATCATTCCCTTGTGTACTCTATTTATTCCCTTGGTGAATTTTCCCATCCAAGGATGATCGGGAAAGCCTCTTGAGACTTGTCACGGGCTGGCATGGGTGACTGGTTCAGGGTCAAGTCGGGCTAGTTTTCGACACGTCAAGCGTAAGTACTCATAAGAAAATTAACCTTGTTCTAATTAAATTTACATGTGAAAATATATAATATGTAATATTATGAGAACATACCCACTATTAATAATTATTCATATTTTTGTGTCATCAGATATTCATATCTGTGAGCCTAGACTACAGAAAATTCACAGTTTAGAAATAGTTTAATAAAGCACCACTAATTTTTTTTGGAATTTAGTGGCAGTTTTATAAAAACATTCACTAAAATTTATACATTTATTAAAAAAAATAAAAATTCTCCCCTGAGACTCTACACTTCTCCCCGGATCACCCCACCAATCTTCCTCGAGAAACCCTTACCATGAGCCCTCTCCGCCACGGCATTTTCCCCTCACTTGTCGCTCTGTTTGTTTCCCCCCTCACCGGAACTAGCCATCACTGGTGTCTTATTTCCCCCCGAGCCCCCCCCCCCCCCGACTCGGAGCCGTCATCTTCGATTCATTTTCCTATGAATCCACCAAACCCTGTCCCTCACTAGTGTTGTTGTTTCTCCTTAGCCCACCGGCCATTTCCCTCACTAGCTACACGATTTCCCCTAAGCCTCCCTTACCCTCTCCCTCACCCACACCGCATGCGGGTCTTCTCCCTCAATAAATTCCTTCCAAAAGGTATATGGTATAAATTTTTAAGTTGGTTTTCACAGTTTCTATGGTATTATATAATTTGATGATTTTATTGTTAATGTTGTGAATAATCCCTCATTATCCTTAACACACTTTATTTAATTTAATTTTACTATTTACATTGGTCATGGGTAGGTGATTTGATTCATTTATATTTTTTTACCTAACTATCAATATATTAATTTTTTAAATTCACTTCTCCTAGTTATAACACTTATTTAAACTATCTCTATTGATTTATATAGGAGTTTCACTTTTCACTTTTATAAATTAGATTAATTTCAATATGGATTTCCATATATGGTAGGTATAATTTATTCCATAAAAAGAATCATTATAATTTTAATGGATTCTATAAATAACTAATTGATTTTATTATATAGTAATTATAAAAATAACTAATCATATAAATTATAATAGATTTTAAGATAATGATCAGTTGGGTTTTAATTCGGTTTTTTATTTTTCCATGTTAGTATTGAATTAATAGTTAAATAATTGGATTCCACCCTTTATATGTTCCACTTTTTACCATATATATAATTTTTGCATCATATGATTTGAACCGGTGATATATAGATATGAATATTTTTGTTTCTATACATGGATATACATTTGTGACATGATATTCTTTTTGAATATTTTGTTTAAACATTTGATGTTTGAATTCGAAAAAAACATGTGAAGCCTTAGGTATCTAAGTGGGAGTTCTAGGTATAAGTGTTAAAATAATTTGATTTCATTCTACATGTACACATAGTTATGATTTCAATCTAGCTATTATAATTCACTCTCAATGAGTCCAAGTAAGTGTAAATTGGGGTGTGCTGATTGGATTTCATCATACCCTAGCAAGATTGTTTTCTGTGAGTAATGTATTAGATTGTCTTATTAAGACCATGAGAGTTATCCACTAATGTTTAATGGTTAGTTTTAATTTTTTGATTTATTTTTTTCACTCAGTAAAAATTATCATTATTTTGAAAATAAAAAGTAAATGTGTTGTTTATTTTATTTAATATATCTTACAAATATAAATTTATTTTCTTATTTGTTTTCAATGTACCATATATGATTTATCATATCATTGAAAAATCGGTGATTGACACTAGTTGACTTCCTTTAAAAGAGGTATCTTGCCTTCAAAAGTCATTTTATGGAAATATTTTGATTTATAAATTCGATTTCAAGGTTTGGTTTGATAAATTATTTTCAAAGAACATTTGAAATGTTTTTTTCTTACTTATTGTATGAATTTTATCTTACTTATGTTTTACATAATACCATCGATGATTTATTTCCATTTATACTTTGACATTTTTAGTACTTAAATGATTTTTCTTATATCTATTTGGGTGGTGTTTCTTCACATCTATTTATCTCTTTTCCAAATTAGTAATATTTAAGTATTTTAGTTTTTAAATAATGTATAGGGACATTGTGATATATGTGGATAATATCAAGATCACATTACCAAAGAAAAAACCTCATTTTTCTATGGGTTTCTAGAAGTTTTTACATTTTTCAATTACAAATATATATTTTTATTGGACAATAAGATGTCCATGTACTAAATGTAAATTTATAATATGGTTTAAGAGGCATAATGTATATGAACAATTTACATTAAAACAATTCCTTACTCTATATTTGTGTCGGATTTGGGATGGAGTATCGAACGTTGTAGAAATTTGAGCGCAGATGTCAATCAATAGAATGCACTCCAAATTTCATTGAAAATGGTCAATGAAATGAAAAACCTTATAAATGATTATTTGGGAACTGAAAGACAACAAAATTTACATAAAAATATATCATAAGAACCAGTTGAGGGTGCTACAAATAGTGACTTTTCAAGTGATGTTTTTTGGACAATAGGACAACACGATCAAGATTGTAACATATCATTGGATCCTAATCTTAATTTTATGAAGACTAATGTAAGATAGAACTTAACTGAGTAGAATAATGAGTTTCATGATTTAGTTTATGATGGAAAGAAAGATTTTTATGGTGGATGTTTGAAATATTAAAAACTTTATATTCTACTAAAGTTGTTTCATATCAAATTCCTATGTGGAATTATAAATAGATAGAGTCCATGATATTGGAATTTTTACATGATGAATTTCCTGAAGCTATGATACCTGAGTTTTTTTGTGATATAAAACAATTTCTTAACAATCTAGATATGAATTATAAAAAAATACATGCTTTCCCCAATGATTTTATGCTTTATTGGGAATATGATTCAAGATGATAGGGTGTAAAAAAATGAACATCTTCTATATAGATGTCAATGAGAGATGTTAGATATCTGAATCAATATATGACTAAGAAGATTAATAATATGAAAACACCTGGAAATGTTTTTCATTAATTACATTTGAATTCATTATTGCAAAGATTATTCATGCGATTAAAAATTGTCAAGCACATGAAGTTCTATTCTATAGATAATAACATTTACAGGTTAATGAAACATCCAAGATATTCAAAATCCTAAAATTAATTTAATTCATTACATATTGATTTATCATCTAATCATAAGAATTTTAAATTTTGATTATTTGTTGATAGATTAAACCCATTTGGAACTTTGAGCTCCAGTTATAGCATTTGGCTGGTTGTTTTGAACCCTTACAATCTAAATCTATAGACATGAATGAAAAAAATCATTTACTCATTTAGATGATTATTCGTTGGAAAAAATATATAGAAATGATGTAGATGTATACTTTCATCCTGTAATTGAATAATTACATAACTTACGGAGCAATAGTGTTGAGACATATGATGCATCTTCTAGAATGATGATCAAAATAAACGCTGCTCTAATGTGGACCATTAGTGACTTCTTGGACATGGTAACCTATATGGATAGAACACATGGGGTTGAATTTTCCTATTTTCAACATTTAATTTAGGCTCTAATGACTACCTTATAGTAAAAAATGGGTTTTCTTCTTTCACTGATAATTTATCAATGTATCTTTTACATTTATGTTGAATGATTCGAAATTCCATAGTTCTATTGATCATAGAAAACCACCAAATTTGTGGAAAACACCTGATATGATGGAACAAATTAGAAATTTTGAAACCGATTTTGGGAAGGTGAATCATTTGAATGAAAGTGGTAAATGAGTTGAAAGTGCATCATTATGTGAAATTTGAAAGCTATAAAGGAATAAAAAAAATTATATTCTTCAAACTTCCATATTTGGAATTTAATTTTTTTATGGCATAATCTTGATGTTATTTATACTGAGAAGATTGTTTGTGACAATTTGATTTTTAAATTTGTAGGGTCCTGAAAAAAATCTGAAAAAGGGAAGAAATATACTCCCATAAAATCAGAGGAAGAATCTACCCAATTATTTGGGAAACATATGAAGAATGTTAAGAATAAATGGTAACAGAACGAACCAACCCACGTACCATTTCATCATCAGTGGTACATGGTTGGTTCGGTGAACTGTTCCACCCACAAATGATGTCGTTCGCAAAACGGAGGCAGAGCTCCTATTAGGGCACAAACCAAATTACCAGCGAACTGAGGCCGGAATGGTCCGCAATCATGAACCACACCAGCATAAAACATGGTAGAACCCCTCTACCGCACACCAAGTCATTCAAAAAATAAAGGCTGAGCCACACGCAGCAGCAAAGCACCCCCATGACTATGTCAGTTCATAAGAGAGGTGCATTCAATATACCCTGTGAACATCATGTTGACTAATTCATCTATAGTCTAGGTTTTTCTATTATGGGAATTCGCAAAAGGTGCCTCATAACAATATATACATCCCTTCCCCCCTCTATAAAAGGACATCATCGGGGAGAAGAAATTCATTGGATAATTGAGGATAGGATTCTTGGAGATAATCTCTTGAAATGAATAGGCGTTCGAGATTTTTGGATTTTGCGGACATTGAATTTCAGATTCACAAACTAGCGACATGTATAAATTGTTGAAGAATTGTTTAGAGATGAAAAACTCATAACTAAACTGATAAACTGCGTACCTAAAATTGGAAATCAGAGAACCATGAAACCTACGTGGATTCACTCCCCGAAAACCAGGGAGCCTATACCCCTTCTTCGATCTAGTGCACCGCGTAGCACCGTCCAATGTAGGTGAGGCCTAGACCGGTGTTGTACCCATCTACCGCAGCTCGATCGGACTCCAGCACTACGTACCAATTTGGTAAGTGGACCAAACCCAAAGCCATTTACCACTACGATATGTGGGATGCCCCTCAGTCTCTGCACCACACTGGTAAGCGGACGACCTCTCCATCTATGTAGCACCTACCTACGTGAAGTCTGCCACTCCTCATATGGCCATGTGGCCTACCAAGGATTTTGGTGATTTCTTCCACTGAGTCATATAAGTCCCCACCAATTTAGTCCAATCCTCTATAATCCCATCAGTAGCCTATCCATCAGCAAAAATCCAAGGCCTCTCCCAATGACAACTAAACAACATGCTAAATCCTTTGGGTGGATTAGCACACCCTCCTGAGTTCACATACCCACGGTAGGCAGAGAAAAAGGGGTTACCCCATCCCGTTAAAGTACATCCATAGAATACCTGGGTTCACATACCCCAGATAGTGCAGACTCTGAGCCCGGGAGACCCTTTCTTCCTCTCCACTCTTTAGGATTGACGGATCCTACTTGAATTTCCATTCAATGAGCACCAGCAGTGATCACTTCTCCCTTTCCCTGAAGAGAGTGACTATGAATCCATCCTAGTGTAACCCCTAACCTTCATCCCTTCCTCCTTTCACTGGTCCCTAGTCCAATGTAAAGTAAATAGAGGGAAGGCTCGTTGCCTCACCCTCTTCCATGGTTGATGCGCTCACTTCCACTAGTGGAGGAGAGAAAGTGGAAAAGGTGTGCGGCTCTACAAAACATCCACATTCTATTACTTCTCACACTGAGCTTGACTCACATGGGATTAGATATTTTTGACAATCACTGTGTCCTTAAAATGGGGATGATAGAAAGAACAATGTGGGTTTGGATCCCTTTCTCCTAAACAGGGTACATAAGACACCTCTCTAAGGTTCAATCCCATCTCGGGCACCAACCACATGTAATCCCCTAACATACCCCAACATGGGACTCCAACAACACCGTTGAAAAGAAACTATTACTTGTATGCCATGGACTTCCATAACTACGTACACTATGTTTCCCAACCAATCGGGATATATGGGAATTCTCCCTGGGGGAAGACATCTAAGTTTAATACCCATTTATTCTTATCATACTTTCTCCTCATGCCACTAATAAGACCATAAACGGACCTAGGAAATCATTTCCCTTAGGTCCTCTGGGCCGCGTCGGCATAATTCCTACACCAACATTGACTTGGAACATGTCTCTTAGATGTCCTTTAAGAATGATGTTAAACTGTATGATTGGGTCCTTGTCACATGACCTTAAAAGGTGATGTGACCTATTAAGTAGCACCATACAATGTGGATTCTGATTCCTCTCACGAGGATATGTAGGAATCTCGTATTCCAAGTTCAATCCAGATGCTCAAGTCACCCTCTGTCCCCACTGGACAACAATAAACTCCGGAGGGCCTAATTATAATGCTTGACACTAGTGAAGTCTGAACAAACGCATGCTTCCCATGAATTTCCAATCCAATAAGGGATGGTAAACCTTAGATGTATATGATTATGGGTCCCTGCGTATACCTATGACTTGAAACCCATGGGTAATCTGTTGAAACTATGCTTGGGGGTAAACAAAAGAATCACGATCATATGAACAAAACTTAAATCTATAAGAGAGTCATGGAAGAGGAAATAATTCCCCCAAAAAGGGTGTGAAGAGCCCGAATTCCCATCCTATCTACCAATGTGAGTTCTTAATTGTCGTTGGCCATATCACCCAACAACCGTCTACCTTTTAAAATAAGGTCCGTGGATCATTTTATACAACAACAGTTGGCAATTTCTAGCTCTGCGGATAAAACTGTTGGAGACCAGGTGATGTCATGAAGATGGGGAACCCAATAGAAATGATTAAACAACACCGAATCCCTTTAATCAGGCATGGTAACCGATTCTGTCACGTTCTCTGTGAAAAACAATGGTGAAATTGATGTGAATATTTATCCTGCGTGACGAATTTACCATAATTTGAAATTCACCATAACAATAAATTGATGATTAATAACCGATAAGACATATTTTTATTTCTCCAACCAAAATAGAAATGGACCCGACTGTGATCCTTTGACCAAGGTGGTGAAATAATCCCACTTCGCTCCCACTTTCGTCTTCAAATGAAGGGCCCAGCAGTTTCATTAATGAAGGTCCTTGGTGTAGCAGAATCTCGGGGGTAGATGTGCCCACATGTATTTTTTTCATTAGCAATGATCAATCCAGGATCAATACAAAGATAAATTCCAGACTCCATGGATCACATCATAGAAATAGTCAAAGAAGAAGAATAATCCTGGAAATACAATGGAGGATCATCACGGGTTGATTAAAATTAATTTAATTAATTTACAAGATGTACATTTTATGGAGTTCTTCCATCATTGATATTTCTTATCGCGTTCTGATGTGATTTGTTGTTTCATCGCAGAAGAAATGTGCAGACTTCCTCTAGTGGTGCTGCACACGTGCACCACGTATATCTAGATGTCACCAAATGATTCTTCGAGTTATAGCATGTAGAAGCCTTTTCTTTCATTGTCACCTTAGATCACTGTGATCTTATGGAGGAGGATCTCTCTCGGTCTTCAGAGCATTCTTGGAGGAAGGATTTTCTTTTGGCCTTGAGAGAATTCACCAGAATGGTTGTCCACAATGATTAGGGAAAAGTGATGGGGTTGTGAGGATATTTATAATCAAGTTTGATATTATAGAGTTATGAGAATAAATAAACATGTTATGTGTTTTAGTTATTTCATTAACTCTTATTGAAAACCCCATGTCAAATAATTAATTCCTTGACATGCACCCACGTTGTGGTTATAGTGTTATAATAATAAATAAGCATGTTACACGATTTATTTATCTCATTAACTATTATTGAAAACCCCATGTTGAATCATTAATTCATTGACATGTGCCCACATTGATTATAATAAATATCATTTAATTAAAAAAATATTATTTCCTCAAAATCTCGACTAAAAAAACTACTCGGTGTGAAATCATTAATACACAGTGTGTACTTGTTTTTCATTTCCATTACAAAATGAAAACTACATGGTGTGTACATTCAATTTAAATGGCATGTATATCCTGTTATCATTTTATTTTTCCTCTTGCAATAAAACAATTTAGGATTCCTTGAATAATTATTAAACCACATACGTGAAAAATCATTATTCTACTTGACATACTTTGATACACTTAGTGTGTGACCCTCTAGGCTTCTTTCTCTTTGGCATTAGGCAGGCTTGCCTAAAGTCAACAATTACTATCTACAATGAGTCAAGGTAACCAAGAGAAAGAAGTTGACACCACATTGATGTGTCACCTTTTATGAACTCATACCATGTAATTTAAACCCTTTGTCTCAATATCTAATCAAGAAGGTTTCAGGGCAGTGTCATAAACCTATATGCTTGATCCATCATTCTTTGACATCCAAAAATAAACTCATCGTGACACCATGGCCATGGAATTTGGGAGGCAGTTCTATTAAAATCAAAAGTCCTGAGATATCTACATCCATAAATATGGAAGGGACAAATCCTTCATTGAGTTATCAATTAACAACATGTCATTCGTGACGCACCCAACATACCCTACTTCCCACCAAATGTCTTCATGACAGTTTTTCTCAGCAAATCTAAGTGCACGATTCATGACATGAGTTAATGATAATATTCCAGTATAAGGACCATTACACATGCTAGTAGATAGAAATGTCTGATGATGCCATGACATAAAGAATTACTACTGGGGGGGTCTATTCTCTTAATCTCCAATCTTGGATATTACGAAGTGAAAACTCCATGAGAGAGATTCTCTTCTTCTTACGCGTACTCGCACATGACGGTCTGTATATTATGCGTCCTGTAATAGTATGTCATCCAACTATATAACATTATTTAAGAATATTATTATAGAATTTCAAGGTTCTCATCATAGAGGGGATCTTCCATGACATTATTAATGAAACAAATATTCCAGGACATTTTTATATTATAGTCATGCAGAACAATTAATAATATATAATAAGTGTGAATTCATGCAATCAAAGTATAAATAGTTTGTTCTCAGGACACCAACTCTAACAAACTCCGACTTGGAATAGAGTCAACTGCCTACGACTTTTAGTCCACTACTCCTAACATGATGATCATGTTTCTGCTGAGTTAAGGCTTTAGTCAAGGGGTCCTCGACATTGTCATTCATTTAAATTCTTCTCACTGCAACTTCACCTCTCTGAGAAAAATGCCTCAAGAGATGATACTTGAAATTTATGTACTTTTTCTGCTGATGTGACCTTGTATATTTTGCAAGTTCCACCGCTGTATTATTATCACAATAATGTGTGATAGGATCTTTACTACTAGGTACTACATCCTACTCTTGTATGAAGCTTTGCATCCATACTACTACTTTAGATGCCTCAGAATCTTCGATATACTCAGATTCTACCTTAGAATCTGTGACCACACCTTTCTTTTAGCTCTTCAAGCTCACTGCATCTCCATTAAAACTTATTATGTATCCATTGTATGACTTCATGTCATATTGATCATTCTGGAAACTAGCCTCTACATGTCCTCTAATGACTAGTTCCTTATCTCCTCCATAAACTAGGAACATATCCTTAGTATGCCTTATATACTTAAGGATAGTATTGACTTCCATCCAATGGAAGTCTCCTGGATCAGCTTGATATCTGTCTACTGCACTTAATGCGTAAGAAATATATATCCTTTTACATGGCATATCATACATGACTAAACCAATCGCAGATGTGTGAGGGGTCTTGGCCATTTTCTTTCTTTCCTCTTGTGTCTACGGACACATTTTCTTGGAAAGATGAATGCCATGTGAAACTGGAAATAATCCCTTCTTAGACTATTTTGTACTTAATATCTTCAGTATATTGTCAATGTATGTACTTTGACTTAGGACCATGTTTCTATTAGATCTATCATGATGGAACTTCATCCCAAGAATATATGATGCCTCACCAAAGACTTCTATAGTGAATCATTTATCCAACCATGCCTTAAATGACTGTAAGAGAGGTTCTTCGTTTCCAATTAGTAATATGTCATCAACATATAATATAAGGAAAATGACTTCACTTAAACTAAAATTTTTATAGACATAAGTCTCACATTCATCCTTAATAAAGTCAAATTATGTTACGGATTCATCAAAAAGAATTTTCCAATAATTGGATGCTTGCTTTAATCTATAAATGGATTTATCCAAATTACATACCTTGATGGCATCCTTTGGAGTGACAAACCCTTCAGGTTGGGTCATGTAGAAATCTTCAAGAAGGTTCCTGTTATGGAATGCTGTTATGACATCCATTTTCCAAATTTCATAGTCATGGTAAGTGGCAATGTCCAATAGTATTCTGATGGATTTTAGCATCGCAACTAGTGAAATGGTTTCATCATAATCAATTACTTGATGTTTTCTAAAATCTTTTTCAACCAATCATTCCTAATATGTGATGAATTGTCCCTCCATGTCCAATTTCTTCTTGAATACCCATTTATTACCAATAGTCTTTAAATCAACTGGAGGATCTACCAAAATCCATAATTGGTTTTTGTACATGAAATCCATTTCAGAAATCATGGTTTCTTGCCACTTGGCATTGTCTGTGCCTTCAACTGCTTCCTTGTAGGTAAGAGGATCATCATTTTCAACAAATAATTTGTCACTATCCTCGGTGACAATAAAACCATATCATTGTGTATATATCACCTCTCTTGTGCTCTAACATAATTCTTGTGTCTCTGGAATTGATTTTTCTTCCACGGTGCATTGTGGAATCTTTTCTTGTACCAACTCATGTGTATCTTGAGCCTCAACTTCATCGAATTCTATCTTGATCCAACTATCTCTTTTGGATATGTTCCCCCTCTCAAAGAATATGGCATGTATTTCCACTATAACCTTATTATCTGAAGGTTTGTATAGTTAATATCCCCTTGGTTCCTTGGGATATCTTATAATGGTACACATTGTTCCTCAGGGTGGAATTTTGTTACCTGAAGAGGCCTTAACAAATGATTCTCTATCCCACATATGTAAATTTTATAACATGGCTTTGCATCCACTCTATAACTCGTATAGAATACCATTTATCTCTTTAGTTGGTACTTGGTTTAGTGTATGTGCTTCTGTTTGTAATGAATATCCCTAAAAGATAATGGAAGACTCTCATGAGTCATCATTGATCTCACCATGTCCAACACGGTGTGGTTCCTCCTTTCAGTTAAACCACTCCAATGTGGCGTGTTAGGTGGAGTGAGTTGAGATAGAATCCCAAAATCCCATAAGAAATCAATGAAGTCCTGATTATGTTATTATCCTCCTCTGTTTGAGTGGAGTTTATTAATATTCATACCAATCTGGTTCTAATCTTCATTCTTGTATTCTTTGAACCGATCAAAAGAATCTAACTTATACCTCATTATGTAAATATATCCATATCTACTAAAATTATCAGTAAAAGTTACGAAGTACAAGAACCCACCCCCTGATTCAACTGGAAATGGTCCACACACATCTGTTTGAACTAATTCTATAATCCCTTTAGCCACTTCACCTTTCCCACTAAATGGGGCTTTGGTCATTTTTCTTTGTAGACATGCATGATATAAACCAAGTGGATTTAGTTTGAATGAATCAAAATATATATCTTGATGTGATTTTTTCAGAAGGTTCTCAAGGACATGAACTAGCAAGTGATTCCAAAGTTGGGTTTGGTAGAATTCATTTGAATTAACTTTTTCATCGATTTCCATTACTTGGTGTTTGTAGTCTAAAACATTATGGTCATTATATAAATGTTCCCTACCAAAAAATTGCTATCTTTATAAAAGTAGAAACATTCGCTTCCAAATATGAAGATGAATCTATAATTATCTAATATGGATAATGAAATAATGTTTTTTTACAAAGGGTACATAATAACATCCTTTTAATACCAAGACCATCCCAATTGGAAATCGGAGTTGGTATTCTCCAACATCTACAACAGCGAGTCTGGATCCATTGGCTGCTCGCAGATCCACCTCACCTCGGTCAATATTTTGGAATCTACATTATTTCTGTATTTGGATACATATGTGATCACCACAAATAGTATCTAATACCCAATGTGTATAAATAGATAGATTTCATTCGATAACAAACTCACATGAAGCTTTCCCTTGCTTCCTTGGATGGGTGCATTTTTTCTTTCAGTGGCCCTTCTTGCCACATGTGAAACAAACATCCTCCTGTTCTCATGAATCACCGTCGACCTTCATTTTCTTCTAAGGACCTAAAGAATAATTGGGCTTAATTCTCTTCACCTTTCCTTTATTTTTATTCACCATAAATATATAAAAATTTTCACGCTTCATATCATTGTCCACATGGGGAATGAGGATAAGAAGATCATATAGAGGCTTCTCAAGGTTGTTCATGTTGAAATTTACAACAATGATAGAGAAGCTCTGGGGGAGTGATGCAAGAATGATATTGGAACCCATTTCTTCGAGGATTTTAAACCCCCAAACCTCCATGATCTCAAAGTAGCCAATGAGCTTGACTACATGAGGCCCAGCAGGGGCACCCTCTCCAAGCATGCTCTGGAATAGAGCCTTGAAGATCTCAAACCTTTCCTATCTCTCTCTCTCTATTAGTATAGACCACGGAGGTGCTCAAACATGCTATAGGCATCCTTGTCTTCCTAAGACTTCATGATCTCACTATACATTTAAGATAGCATCTAACATTGAACGTCAAGTGCATTGTTCGAATGTTGGTCATAGACCAGAAAATAGTCATCACTCACCCCCTGGGAAGGAGAATCAGGAAGTAAGGACTCCATCACGTAAATCATTCATTCATGGTGTAGGATAAACTGAAAGAGCCTAAAAAATTCCTGAAAGTTTCTACTGGTGAGGATATTGTCTTTATCCAGAATTGATTGCAGAGAAAATGTGGTTGACCAGTTTTTCATATTGATCTACAAATTAAATGATCATATTTTTCAGTACTTTTTTATAACATTTTATGATAAATAATAAATTAATTTATTGATTCTCCCACTATTTTATCATGTCCCTATGGCCCCCACAATTGAACATGGAATGCCTAGTTTCTTTGACATTCTAGTGGAATGGATGAATATTTCCCTTCACATAACGCCAACAAGGGTTGGTCAAACTATTTAAAGGTATTTAGGTAGGTAGGTATTTTCAAACTGTGTTCTTATTGTTCCGGCATCTGTTGAGTAGACTCCCCAATCCTGAAATCCTAACATGGATTTCCTCAAAACTTGAATCCATTTTACAAAAAGTCTAGCAAGGGTTACTCCTCTTGATGTAAAATGTTTAAGTCAACTTGAAACTTTCATAAGTGCTTCCTTTATAAAAGTAAGTGTTCAAACAAGGGTTGGTCAAACACATAGTTTTATTGAGTCTTGACCATAATCATGTGATGGGGTGCTTAGTCTGACTTAATATGGTATTTGAGGGACTTTATAATTTATGCGTAGTTTCGAATTATCACATCCTTGTTAATATTAAGTGAGTATTTCTTAAGTGATTAACCGTGTTATGATAATGTTTATGCATAGTATGGTTTTAATTTTATTCCATCTTTTCATTCTTGTTTATGTCATAAACTATGTGATCATGACAACACATACATCATAAATAAACCATCAAATCAGACAGAAATAAAATAATATGGCATGATCAGGAGTTTCTGTTGGTTAGCATATCTTTCAGTTTTGATAAGCTAACACTGAACTAGGGAAAAACACCTTGAACCTGATGGTTCTTGTTTTGCAGCTCCCACCTATCCACCATTGTATCTTATTTTTTTGGTTTCACATCAGCTTCATATTTTGAACCATCTCCTCTGGATTGGGGGATCATCCATTAAATGGGGTTTATATTAATGAAACCATGGGAACGCATGCCCAACATTTTATTGGAAGAAGGCTCGTGGGCCAAAAAATTTAAATTAAATAAATTTAAATGAAACCATTCACACAAAAAGGGTCTTTGGTCTAGATCATTATCATCCATAGCATGCAATGACATTTATGAATATTTATTATTCAAATTATTTTAATCATTCTTTTATTCCAGATAAGTCACACTTGAATTAAATTAATTATGATCTTATAATTAATCAATTCATTATCTTAAATTACAGTCTATATTTCCTTGAGATTCTTCTCATCCATATTACTTGTACGAGTATTTGTACATTGAAGGAAACCTGGTAAAATTCCATTTATGGAAATTTCACGATGTGTAGGCTACATTACATAGCGTGTAATTGTTTTCACCCTTTATGCAAAGTACACGCCGAGGGTTTTGGTGTGTTTTCATTAAATTTTAAATTTTGGAGTACACGACATGTAGATTAATCTAACATGGCTTGTACTTCCTTGTTATGTGGTTACCGGCCTAGAAATTTAGTGTACGTGGTACACGGCTTCTCCTTGTACACAGTTTCACCTGGGTCGGATCGGACATCATGGCATGATGATTCAACATACACACCACGTATTCCGGCTTCCATGTGTTGTTCAGTTCTGGTGAACATGGTGTATTAAGAACTTAGGTATCCTAAATTCACACGTTGTGGTTTGGAAGACCATTACCGGTTAGTTGAACCTAAGTACAGTGCGTGTAGTTTTAACTACACGCTGTGTATTCTTGTGTTGTACAGACAGAATGAGCAGCTCCTCTAGATGAGTTCCTCGTTTTTTTAATCAAAATTAAAATTAAAATTTCATTTCTATGATTTGAATCTATAAACGAAGTAGGAAGAGTAGATCTCATTCATTCAATTTTATAAAAAGATTTATCTATAATTGAATCAAATATAAATGCATAAATTATCAATGAAAATTAAGCACTATAATCAAAGTTTTGACTTGCTCTACTACCACTTCAAGGTCCCGGGCGTAGCGGAAACTCTTGGGTGAATGTTCCCACTCAGATTTTTTTCATTAAAAATGATTAATCTGAGATGTATACGATGATTAATGCTAGACTCCACGGTCGAATCATAGAAATAGACACAAAATAAGAATAGTCTGGGAACCATAAAGGAGGATCATCACAGGATGATCATAATTAATTTAATTAATTGAAAAGAAGAACCTTTTATGGTGTTTATTCTTTATTGATATTTATGATAGAATTCCGATGTGATTCATCATTGTGTTGTAGAATCCATGTGTGGAATTCCTCTAGCGGTGATCCACACGTGCACCACATATCTCTAAAAGTCTCCAAAGGAGTCTTCAGGAGCTAGTGTGGAGAATAATCTTCTTGTGTTTTCCTCCATAGATCGCCTTGATTCGATGGAGGAGGATCTCTCTTGGTCTTGAGATTGTTCTTGTGGGAAGGATTTCTTTCAGCCTTGAGAGAATTATCAAGAATTTTTGTGCACAAATATTAAGGAAAAGTATTGGGGTTGTGAGGATATTTATAATCATGTTTGAGGTTAGTGTTATGAAAATAAATAAACTCATTAGGAATTTTATTTATTTCATTAACTCTTATTGAAAACCCCATGTCAGATCATTAATTCCTTGACATGTGACCACACTGAGTTTATAGAGTTATGACAATAAATAAATGCATTACGCGTTTTATTTATTTCATTTACTCTTATTGAAAAACCCATATAGAATCATTAATTCCTTGACATGTTCCCACACTGATTATAATAAATATCATTTAATAGAAAAATATTATTTCCCCAAAATCCCGACTGAAAAAAAACTACACGACATGTAATCATTAATACACGGCGTGTATTTGTTTTTCATTTCCTTTCCAAAACTAAAACTATACAACATGTACATTCAATGTACATGGCGTGTATATCTTGTTTTATTTTTATTCTTCCTCTATAATTAAAATTATTTAGGCTTCTTTTATTGATTATTAATCCTCATATGGGAATAATATTTATTCTACTTGAGATAAATGGATACACTTAGTGTGTGACCCTCTAGGATTATTTCTCTTTGGCATTAGCCAAGCTTGCCTAAAGTCCAAGATTAGTGTCTAGCAACGAGTCAAGGTACTCAAGAGAAAGAATTTGATTCCCCGTTGACGTGTCACCACGTATGAACTTTAACCATATGATTTAATCTCATTGTCTCAATATCTCATCAAGTAGGTTTCATGGTAGTGTCATAAACCTATTTGCATAATCCGTCGTTCATTTACTTCTAGAAATAAACTCGTTGTGGAACCAAGGCCATGAAATCTGAGTGATGGTTCTATTTCAATAAAATGTCCTGAGATATCTACATCCATAAATATAGAATATATAAATCCTTCCTCAACATATCCATTAACAACATGTCATTTGTGACTCTCCCAACGTACCCTACTTCCCACCATCTGTTTTCGTGAAAGATTCTGTCTGAAAATCGAAGTGCGCGAGTCATGACCTAAGTTAATGATAATCCTCCAGTCTAAGGACCATAACACATGCTCATAGATAGAAATTGTCAATGACACAATGACATGTGGAATTACAACTGGTGTGTTTTTTCTCATAATCTTTAATCACCGAGATTACCAACTGCGAACTCCATGAGATAGAGTCTCGTCTTTTTACGAGTAATCGCACATGACAGTCTATATACTAGGTTTCCTATCATATTATTCCATAAAATTGTAGAACTTTGTTTAATAATATTGTTATATAATTTCAATGTTATCATCATAGTGAGGATCTTACATGACCATATTAATGCAAAAAATATTCCTAAACATTATTATATTATAGTCATGTAGAACAACGAACAATATTAAATAAGTGTACATTCATGTAATAAAAGTATAAACAGTTGGTTCTCAAGACACAAACTATAACAATTAATTACGCATGGGATTATGAGATGCTACGTTGATGGGTTTTATATTTGTACTTTCCAAATGTTTTACACGTATGCAACAGAGATTCCTCATATCCAATGGAATCTCAAATGAACTCACAGACACCAATGATGATGAAATAGATGACATGGCCTCCCAATAGGTAGATGACCTAGTCACCCACCTAGCATCTTCAATGCTGGGTCTCAGACATACTGATCAGATAGTACCACCTGAACGGTAATCTCCCAACAATGGAGGCAGCTATGTACACCCTCCAGTCAGATAAGTCATATCAGCTGCTTTCCCAGAAGCGACCGAGAGGTAAGATCTAGGCGTCCCCTGTAGAAATATTGATCCATTTTTTGAATGTGTCCCAGAAACAAGAAAATGAATACCTCCCTTATCATAAGGATGTGGATGAGTTCAATGCTGATTACATCATCCATATCAGAAGGGGGTTTTTATCCAAGGCCCCCTCTACAAGACTTCACCACAACTATGTTGTGACCTTGTGTCCTCACCTGGAAAAGGATACCATTCCAAGGATCTATGCCGATTCTCTCTATGCTCCAGCCACTCAGACCTCTCACCTAGGGTGGTGAATATAGAACAAGGAATAGGTCATCACCCTGGTTCCTGAGGAAGAAATTTGCTGCTCAGACATAGGGACATATCACGGGCAGGCCCATGTGCCTATCTGTTCTTACGAAGCCCGCCATCCCATCAGGGCAGCAACCAATGAGAAGGTGTGCATCCCAACCGAGCCTCGTCTAGCCTATTGACCATATAATATGGAACCTACTGGGAATGCACCTCTCCCTACATGGGATCATGAAACCCACCAACCAGACATGGTGGAAATCCAGCGCCTGCAGGACCAGCTCCTCGTAGATTTCTCTGATGTCCACCATCCAAATATGGTGGGATTCAATAGGTAGGCACATCTCCCTACCAACAGAGACCGTAGACTCAATACGATGGGACACCAACATATGCAGGGCCAGCTCCCAATAGATGAAAGTAATTTTCGTCTTCCTGATGTAGTAGAAAATGGAGATGTAAGATGAAATATCCCATCATAGGGGAAAACTCGTTCACCTACCCCAACATATGAGAATCATCAGTATCCACTAGCCATTGGAGGACCTGAGCAGGATATTCCTACTCTGATAGTGGAATGGGACCTCATACCCGTTCTCGCCAAGGATGTCTCTCTACATATCATGGCAACGATAGAGGATCCGGTAGGGATTCCAGATCATATCTTGCAGAATTTCAAAAAATGTTATTTCATCTGTGGAAACAGCAAGAACTCTAGCCTGTGATCCTGTATCCCCAATTGAGGTGACTCATCTATGGGATGAGATAGCCACTGTGGAAGTAGATCTTCATCCCTACTTCCACCCAGGAGGGTCTTCGGACATATCCCACGATACAAGGAGAATAGGATCGAGCATACTCATTCGATATAACTAGGGGACAGTCGTCCATCACAGTGGATGCTCCAGGGTAGCCATATATCCCTAAAAAAACTCAATATGTTCGTCGGCGTATCTAGGAAGCACCAAATTGACCAATTAGATAGGGACCCATAGGTGATGGATGTTATCAATAGCAGATGGTCCCCGCAGCCTGAAAGATAGCGCCACAAACGCGCTGAAGGAAGCCAAAAAATAAAGAGGGGTCCATGACTCCCTTCTGCTGAAAGGTGGGGTTCCCAATGGCTCCAAACATGTATCAAATGCTCAAACTCTACAAATCCACTACCATACTATGGGGTGGTAGTATTAGTTGCGAAGATCCTCCCCGCAATGTCGCTACTAGAGGATCTGAAGGTCCACCCAGAGCACCCATGATGGCCTTTTTCATGGGCATATAACAATCAATCGCGAGAGGTCCTCTTTTGATGTGAGTCACTAACTCCCTTCACATGGCCAGATGATTGAGCAACAAGAAGGTCCTCCACTTTTTATGCTCCTCCCTCATGAACCTGCCCAGGGTATACGCTGAAAACACTCTCCGTGTAGTGGGACCAAAGATTATGATGGTAGTTCCTAACATCATATTTGAAACTATGAATTTCCTCCCTATAGTGAAATATCATCTTGATAAGAAGGTCCCACCCTTGTCGTGTCCTAAATAGATGGTCCTCCCCAGGGGTTATGTTGAAATGATACTTCACGCAGCTAGGCATGAGATTGTGGTGGTAGTCCTCACCACTGTAATAGTGGAGGTCCTCCCTACAAAGATGTCAGTCAATGAGAAGGCCCTCCCCTTGATCCAATAATTAAGGATGGACATCCAAAAGGGTTTTATTTGCAAATATTCTCCCTCTGAAATCAGCTATTGTAGTCCTCACCATCACGAAAGCTATGATGATAGTCCTCGCCATCATGGTCGCCAATGCGATGGTCCTCCCCACGGTGGACTTAAGCAACAAGAAGGTCATCCCCTTGTGGTAGTGTGTCCTGAAGGCCCTCCCCGTCATTCACACTGAACATAAAACCATGATGGTCATCCTTGCCACCATTATAACCATTGTGAATCCCCTCCCCGCAAGGGCCTTGAACTGCTAGAAGGTCCTCCCCTTGCTGTAGTCCACTATGAAGGTCCTCCCCAGGGTATGCACAATGGAATAATTTCTGGTCATCGGACTTCAGGCCATGATGGTAGTCCTGTCCGTTGTAGCGCCAACTGCAAAGGTCCTCCCTGTGGTGACATATCATACAAACAGAAAGGTCATCCCCCTACTGAACCATGTACAGAAAATACCTCCTATGTTGAGGCACTCAGAAGGAGGGAATCAAGCATGTCAGATTCCCAGTCAACAATATACAACATCCTTCTTCAATTAGGAGACGGTATGGGACCACGTTCATCCTCTGAGCCACCTTAGATCCTCCCACATAACTATTCAACCCCTACCATCCCAACTAGCTCTGATCATACTCTCATGGAGCATCTCAGCTGGGATGATCAATTAGAAGAATCGATGGAGGAAGCACATGATGATGTATTACACCTGAGGAAATGGCTGGACAAGGATGATATACCAGTAATTTCTTTCCCACAGCCACCTCTCAGTACGACATACCTATAGTGTTTTTGGAAGGAAGCATACATGACATCTGCTCTAATATTTGAACAACTATTTACTGGTTGAAATTAAACATCCTACCATATTAAGGGTATGTAGATAATATCAAGATAATAGGAGATATCCTACGTCACATTGACCTTGAATCCCTTCCTTCATCACGATGACCGTAATCAGAGAGGCGCAAAAGGGACCTTGAGTCAACCTTACTCCATGCACTGCACACATTGCATCACCATATTGATGATGCTTCGATGAGTGTTAATATCCATGGATGGGGAGAACATGGGTCTATTCATTTCACTCCACTTCCCATCCAGTAGAACCCATTCGGTTTAAGGTCTTTCAATGCCATCACGTCTAGAAGATAGTCAAGTGAAGTCCCTATTTATGAGTGGTGGCACATCCAGCAGAAATAGGCCTTGAGTATGTGTCAATACCGTCAGGCCAGAAGAGAGCGAGCCACTCACGAACTCCGGAATCAGGCTACCAAAAACATTTAGTGGGATTATTGCCTATGAAAATCCAATCAACGATCAATGCATGCCTCCCCAGAGGGAATTAATTGACATGTGAACTTGACACCAGGACTATCTCACCCTCGAATGGGAGAATATGAGATCAGGATGGAAACGATAGCAGCAAAAGCTGACTCAATACAGGAACAATCCCATCATGCAGGGTTACATGCATTTTTAACAACAAATACACCTATAATACCAGAAAAATGGGAAGAGGCGCGTTTCCCATGGAACAGATCCAACCCTATACCCCAGGGCCGGGGCATTTTTACATCAACAATAACCTCCCCCACGAGAATTTGTATTCTCTCGTTTGGGGAGGGTAGTAAGAGGAGGAGGTTCATGTCCATTCCCATCATTGGAAACATCATCCCCTTCTATAGGGAGGCATCCAATAAGGTCACACCATGGATCCATCCATGTCACCCTTCCTCAAGAGACTCAAAGACAATCCCGAGACAGAAGGGGGAAAACATGTATGAGCCACAGAATGTTATCTTCCCACTTGGAATATGAAACCGCATCCAACCCAAATTATGAATCTGTCAACATCGTGGATTCTAACCCCACCGGTGGTGCCGAAGACGATGCAAATTCGGAAGGATCAGGAGAAGATGGTTCTGTTCAGGATGTGATTCACAATGATCCAGAAGGAATACACACCTAGAACCAAAGGGCTTCCCTGAACCTAGCCAATCTAGAAAATCCCCCTCCACACCCCTAACAAGTTTCCAATAGAGATAGTAATAAAGGCCAAGTTTTCCTCAACCCATATCCTTCTCTCAACACCAACGAGCCTCTCACACGCAAAGAGAGGTTCACTCAGAAGGAGGAGGAAATGAAGGAATTAATATGGATTTAGGATGAGATAATCTAGAGGAACTGCCCTATTGAATCTGTTCCTCATGATGGGTCACAATACACACTTCCAGGAAGTGCGCCTCAAATACAAGGGGTTTACCCACAAAATGAAACATGGTCAGGTCCCCCGTCCAATGTAACACATGGCCCATCCAACTACTTGAACTTGGGTTCATAATCATGCCAATACTTCCCTCCACTCAGGACACAACTAGAACGAGTACATTTAACCCCTCTGAGGATACCACCAGTTGCAAATGCGCCATATGCACCAGCTAATCTAGCACCTCTAGTAGTACCCTAGGACGTATCCATTCATGATCAGGCCCAACATGTTGTAAACCAGGGTCTCTCCATCACCATTGATGCACTGACAGATCGATAAAACTGAATGGAATACTGGAAACCTTTGATACAGCCAGAGGGAAATACTTAACCTGACCAGGTGACCAACACACTGCCCCCACAAAATTTTGGGAGCCTTGTATTCCCTATATTCAAGGGATCTGGAAACCCAAAACCGCAGCTGGAAAACTCTACATCTCATTAAGACCCTATGATGGGAAATTTGGATCTACAAGAAGTAGTGAAAATCAGATGCTTTGTGCCAACCTTAAATGGTTTGGCCTTCATCGGGTATACAAGTCTTCCTTATCAATCAATAAATGATTGGGAGGATCCTCGACAGCAATTACTATTCCACTTCAGCTCAACATTACCCATGATGTTGGTTCGAGACCTCATGATTTGAAAATAGAGGGAGAACTGTGGGGTCTCATACTTCATCGCCCGATGGATAGGTATGACATACTCTCGGAACAGGCCGCTTCCCCAGGACAAGATTCTTTTTATATGAATTGACAACCTCCGAGATGAGCTACGAACACCAATCATACAAGTGGAATGAACCACCAGATTCTAGGATTTCATTGATATTGCCTAAAGAATTAATAAATCCTTGCAGCGGACTAACCTCAAGTACTAAATAGCCTCATAGAATCCTTCATAGAGTGAAGTTAGAGATGAAGCAGCCTTTGTCACACTGAAGCCATCCCCGAACCTACTCCACCATCTTGATCTCTACCGAATCTCCAAGGACCTCCAGTGTATTAATGGTTGCCCCCACCTTGGAGAGACGATCAAAGAAGATATAGGCGAAAAAATATTGGGGAAAGAAGAAATAAAGTTTACTCTTTATGAGAGGACCATGTTCATGGATATTTCATAGCCTCCCTAAAATGAATCTTGCTCTACTTACAAGAGCCAAGAAATACTGAAGAAGTCAACCTCAACAACTGATCATATTATTGTCACTACCATCAAATGATGGGATACAGAATTCAAGAATGATTCGTCTTCAATGACCTCCTATAAAGGATGGTGGACTTGGGGTAGGTCAAGATAGGACCGCCTATGGCACATGTAGCATATGTTTTTGTAATTTCCCCGAATGAGGGGGAGGAGTGGCAGAAAGGTTTTAGAAAAAGGGAGTAGAAATTTGATGGTTAGATGACATGGAAGTTGGTCAACCAAGCTCATGGCATACTCTGAGCTCAATTGCAGCAACCGGTTGTGCCTCCATAATCTATTAATGCAACACAATCTCCATCCTAGGTACCACAACCCTCCACAAGCCAATCATCCAGGCGTAATCAGAGAGGGAAGAATCATGAATAAGGGGGTAAATCTATGACTACGTTAAAGCTTACCTTGACACATTCGGGTTTCATGCACTCAGGCTTGACACAAAGGGAATCGACCAGCCAAATGGCACAATCAGGGGCATCCAACTAGGCTAATCTATCCTTGAACGTGGTACTAGTCTTCAGTTCAGTCGATGTCCTCGAATGAGGAATCACTGAAGCAGGGAATACCAATGAAGATACAGCCATGTCAAGAACCTACACTACTATTATACCCTATCCAAAATCGTTAATGATGTGGAGACTTGTAGGATATCCCTTCAACGGACCCAAAATGGGAAATAATATTCCTCTTTCCCCACAAGATACCACTCTAACACCATTATTATGTGGTACCTATCAGAGGAGGAACAAGTGTCTAGCCACCTTTGGCGCACAACTAAACTGACCAGGTTGGGTCCCCAAAATGCAAGAGCACCACCAACTAATGTCCAAGTGTTTGGTCCCTCCCCATATAATGCTCTAGCACCTAAAGTTCCCATTAAAGAGATCCCAAAAATGGAGAAGTTCCAGCCTCTAATGAAAAAGTATGATATCTTAAAGCATTTGGACTCAGTACCAGCCAAGATATCAATCCTAGATACCCTGAATCTGTCAGAAAACCTCAGGGAGGCATTCATAGAAACCCTACTCATCCCCCAGGAATTTCAAAACTATGTTGCTGCTACTGAGATATATCAAACAAAGACATTCTCGGCTTCATGTAATGAAGTAATTTCCTTAACCAATCAGGATAAAGACGACACCATGAAAGGACACGTCAAACCCCTATATGTGTCTGACATGTTGAGTGACAATTATTTCCAGAATGTCTTCATCGACAATGGCTCTAGAGTCAACCTCTTACCATGACAAACACTTCATAGGTTGGGCTATAATGAGGAAAATATGACACCCTTGGCCACAACTATCCAAGGTTATGACAAGAATGGAAATAATATAGAGGGACAAATCATCTTCATAACCCATTTTGGAGACCATGTGGACCATTCAAAGTTCTTGGTGGTTTGGAAAAGCATGACATTCAATTTCCTCTAAGAAAGGCCATGGATGCATAAACACATGGCCATTACTTCCTCCAACCACCGGTGTATCAAATATTTCGTCAATGAACAAGTTCGCACATTGTGCGCTGATAAGGCCCCATTTTATCTCTCTGAGTCGCATTACATCGATGCCGTATTTTATGATAAAAAGAGGAAAAAATCTGTAATTGATGGTATTGATTGGGTCCCCGCCCGGAATGGTCTGTAATTGGTTCCCAAAGACCCCCTCAAGCAGCTCTGTGAAGAGTAAGTGTTTCCCATCAACAATGTTGAGAGAAGGAACCCGAGTCTGGAAGTGTATTCAGTTGTTCTCAATATCTTAGTAGTGATAGTAGAGTATTAAAACGCAGAAGCACCATCTGAACCTCTATCTGAGGAATAATGCTCAAGAAAGGGTGGTCATTACCTATCCTTGGAATCTCAATATATACATACCGTACTCTCTGATGTAGTAGAAGGAAATGACACTTGTCACACGCATGATTCTCCCTTTCCAGAGGTTCCCTCATTACCAATTGAGTTAGAGGAAGTCGCCTCCACCATAGAGTTGCCAAGCGACTTCTTGCCTCCAAGAATTAGAGATCCCACATAAAGATATCTCTTCCCGTCATAAGGAGATAAGGAGGAGGATTTGGGGGATGAAGAAGAAACAGACCTCAGAGATTACCCTTCTGCATTTGAAGTGGGTACATCTACCACTGTCAAAAAACTCAGGGAAATAAACCTTGGTACCGAAGAAGAATCAAGACCCACTATAATTAATTCAGCCATGTCTTCCGAGGAACAAGAGGTATATACATCTTTCTTGAGGAATAATCGAGTTTTTTTCTCCAATAATTACATAGAGATTTTGTGGACTTAATCCTCATGTGGTGACGCACCACTTAGGCCTGCCAGAATATCACCAAGGCTATAAGTAACCCACCAGAAGGATGCACCCCACACATGCAGCCAAGATATAAGATAAAGTTGACATGTTGATCAAAGCAGACTTCATTCAGGAGGATCAATATCCCATCTGGTTGCCCAACATAAACTCTACCAAAATGATGAACAGACAAATCTGTGTATGCATTGATTTTAGAGATCATTATCTGCATTTCCCGAAAGATGATTTCATGATCCTGATCACTGAACTATTGATTCATGTGACAGCTATATATGTGGTTCACTCCTTCATGGATGGTTAATATGGATATAATAAAATAATAATGGCTTTCGATGATGAATAATCCACTATCTTCAGGGCCCCTAGGGAGTATTTTTCTACAAGGACATTCCCTTTGGTCTGAAAAATGCTGGTTCCACATATCATCATGCCATACATCGCATTTTTGAACCATTCCTCAGGAATTTTATCGAATTTTATGTTTATGAATTGGTAGTAAAATCAAGACAGCACTCAAATAACTTGTTAGACATTGAAACTGTCTTTAGCACACTTCGACAACACAACCTGAAGATGGACCCCTTGAAATTCCCCTTCGAGGTTACCTAAGGGAAATTTCTCGAAATCATCGTATGCTATCATGGAATCAAAATCTACACTGAGAACACATAGGCCATACTTGGTTTTTCAACTCCCCACAACCTCACTAAGATGACAGGAATCCACGGACACTTGGCCTATATCAGGCATTATATAGCCAGCCTCGATGGAAAATGTCATCCCATTACTATGTTGATGAAGAAGGCAATTACCTACCAATGGACAGATTATTTCCAAGAGGCATTCGACAGCCTCAAGATTTAACTCATGAGTCCACCAGTGATCATGCCACTGGTGTATGTAAGGCCACTTATCCTCTATGTTACAACCTTAGAATGGTCCCTTGGAGCCTTCCTCACACAGATGAATGACTCTGGTAGTGAAAACAACCTTTATTATCTCTACAAAACCATGAACGATGTGGACACTTGGTATTAAAATATCAAGAAGATCTATTTGGCTCTGGTCTTAATGGTCCAAAAGTTGCGACATTATCTACAACATGATGATGTCCATCTAATCTCGTGCAGTTATCTGCTGAAGTACATCCTCATTTTTCCAATGCTGAATAGACACCTGTTCCAATGTTCATTCATCCTGCAATAGTTTTTCATCTGGTTTGTGCCTCAGAAATCTATCAAGGTCCAAGCATTGGTTGATTTTCGGGCAGAGAATCCCTCAACCGAGACTGTGCCATCAGATGTAGAACTCCCCAATGAAGAGGTCTTCTCTGTGGAAAAGGATTCCCCATCGTGGGAAATGTACTTTTAAGGCGCATCAATAATCCGGACAGGTAAAAGAATGGAATACCCAAATATTAAAAAGGTGGGGCTGGGATTCATACTCATTTCCCCAGAGTAGGTGGTTTTTTTATATTCCATCATTTGGTCTGAAGGAGGCACAAACAGTGAGATAGAATACCAGGCCCTCTTTTCAGGTCTAGAGCTTGCACTCCAAGATCAAGTTAAACACCTTAATGTAAAAGGTGAATTGTAACTGGTCATCAAGAATGTAAATGTTGAATTTTTTATTGAGAAGGAGGATTTTATCCCCCTGTTTGACCATGTCTGAGGATTAATAGCAGAGTTCCATGAAGAACCAACATTAAACTATGTTCCCTGGTCTCAGAATTCCAAGGCCGATGTGTTCACCCATGCAGCCATAGCCCCTACTGACCCAGACTGGGATGAAACAGTTATCATCATTGCTCACTGTCAAATGGTCTTACTTTATGTCAAAAGTAAGGTGGAAGAAATCTATGAATTCATCCCTATCCCGGATCTATATGCTCCTACTACTGGTTGGATGACCACCATTACGATCTACCTTCAATGGTGATAACTTCTATCGGAAAGGGCTAGAAGAGAGAAAATATGGAGAAGTGTAGTTAATTTTGTCCTATATGGTGACACGAGATAGCAAAAGGTCCTCTACAAGAGAGGCCATGACGGAGTCCTTATCAGATGCATTGATGTAGAAGAGACTATTGTTGTCCTTAATGAAGTGCATGTCGGAGTCTGTGGAGCACATCAATCAGGATCCAAGCTTTATAATCAGATTAGAAGGCTTGGATACTGTTGGCCCACCCTGGAATGGGAATGCGTGAAAATTACTATGAAATACCACTCCTTCAAAATTCATGCCAACTTCCTTCATCATCCCCTAAAGCTAATTCACCAAGCTAAGTACTCCTGGTTGTTCTCCATCTGGGGAATGGATGTCATGGGACCATATCCTATCACCACAATCAAACAATTAAAATATATTCTCACAATGAACGACTCCTTTTCCATGTGGCCGAAAGCTACACCCATTTAATAAGTCGGTGAAAGAATAATCATTAGCTTCTTGAAGGCCAATATCATCACCAAATTGGGTGTGCCTCCAACAATACTGGTGGTCAACAGTACGAAATTCAACTCTACCTAATTGGAGAAACTATACTAGGAATATGGTATCAAGACCAACCATTCATCCTAAAACCATGTAGCGCCTAGCAGACAAATAGATGCCTTCAACAAGACCATATCTAACAAACTCCTGAAAATGGTGGACAAAGACAAGAATTCATAGCCCGAAAAACACTTCCATGCCTTGTGGGCCTATCTAACCACAGCTCATAATGCTACCCAGGATACTCCATACTCATTATTATATGGAATGGAAGTATTTTTCCAATTGAACTCCAATTTTCATCACTCCACCTTTCCATTTTTGATCAACTATCCAATGATGAGAAAGTGATAAAGAGGTTTGATGAATTGGAGCAACTGGATGAGAAGCGGTTTAACACTTTGTACCACGTGGAAACAGATCAAAACAGGAATACAAAAGCCTTCAAAAAAATGGTTAGTCTTCGGTGATTCCTCAAATGTGAAATGGTATTGGTCCTCTGGACACTGATGATACCTATAATGAAGCCACCGAATCTGGAGCTATAGTGGGAGAGACCATATATTATACACAAGGTCTACTCCGATAGAGCATATTCCCTTATCTCCATGGATGGGAAGCTCACCACCTCTCCTTGAAACATGAGATTTATGATGAAATATTTTATTATCCATAAGGGAATTTTTTTCTGAGTTGCATGACATTAAAATTTCTTGCCCAAAATGTCTGTAATGCATGAAAGTAAACTGAATTGTACAGTGTCCTTACCGCATGACACTAAACTGCACGGTACATTTCCCCTATGACATGACAATAAACTGTGTTGTGCTGGTCTGAATGCTATGGCCCTAAACCAAGATCCAATAATAATGGTACTATGATCTCAAACTGTACAGGATTTCCCTCCATGAGATGTGTGTCAGAGGCCCCCAGCCTCATTTACATCGGTTCCACTATAAAATTGTATCATGCACACATATTTGAAAGCAATCACTTCTGGTCTGAGCTCTTTGACCCCAAACTAAGTGAAATATTTCATAGTTTCATGAATTTAAGATTCATAATGAGAGAGTGTCTTCACCATAGAAAAGCATTGATCTCCTATAATTGTTTACTTAATAGGACATGTTCAATGAAATACATACGTCTTGATTCCTTCCCTCGCAGGATACGTAGCGATGTATGGATTTCTGTTACCTGGCCCAACCGCCCTGAGAAATTTCCCCCTCCTCTATATATGTCATATTTTCACAGGAAGCCCATTTGAATTAAAAGGGCTTTGAGATCTATAGACGGATTGATTCAGGTCCTCGTAGGATACGTAGAGATGCTGGGATTTCTGTATCTTGGCCCAGCCACCCCCGAAAAAAATGACACCCCTCATTCTTACCGCATGACACTAAACTGTACAGAGCTATTCCATACCAGATGACTCTAAAATAAATGGGGTTCATTCTTATGGCATGAAGTTAAAATGCATGGAATCCCTTTTCACATCGGTTTGACAACATCTTTACCAAATGACATTAAACTGCACGAATTTGATAATTCTGTTTGTCCTCATTTCATGGAAATAAACTGCATGACAATCATCCTTACTGCATAACCATAAACTTCATTTTACAAGTCATAATCCACTCTAGATACATGGTAAGACATGGCTGGAAAACTACTTGAATGTTTGGATGTATCCTTTGCATGCATCAGACTCCATGATATGGTAGATTATAGAACTTCATAATCACCCATTTCCATCAGAAGTGGAAGGTCATCGACATGTGGACACTTTTGCATGACTTTTCATACCATGCCCTCAGCAACACTACATATTTATTTCCCCTGGCCCGTCTACCAATAACAAGTCGTCCTTAGTAAACACTCTTCCCAGCTACATAGTCTTACCAGTCCCAGAGCCCCCATATCACATTTCATGATCCAAAAATTTCCAGAGCAATGGTTTAAATTTTTCTCCCCTTCACATCCAGAGGTTACTAGGGTTCCCCTACATGGTTATTTTGTGTATCCACATGTGGTTCCTATGATTGACTACATTCACGACATAGTGCTAGTGTTGTGCTTCTTTAACCCAACTAAGAATTGCAATCTAGTTGTTTCTTGTATACTTGGACACATCTGTCCCTATCTGTCAGACTCTGTGTCATGAGCGATCTCGGATCTTCATAATCATTCATTTCTAGTGGAAGTGGATGTTCATTGGCCTACGAACACATTTTCATGACTATGCATACAATGACCTCAACAGCTCTACATATTTATCACCCCTGGCCTGTCTACCAAAGGCACATCTTCTCAGGCGACACTCTTATTATCTTTGTACTCTGACTGGCCACAGATCCCACACACCACATCTCTGGATTCGAGAGACCCTAGGATTACAGTTTCCACCTTAATCCCCCTTTCTGATCAGAGCATGATTGAGCATCCTAAATTGATTATCCCATAGGTAACTATAGCATCATCTAACAATGGTATGAACCCTATGATGGTTAAACTAAGAGAATATATCCCTTAAGACATGATTTTAAACTGCATGAAATGAATGTGTACCACATGCATAGGGTAAATCAGTTCAAGGAACTTCCTAAGCTTCAAAGACAACTATGGACTAACACCTTCGACATGACTAGACATACTCTTTCCATGCCTAGACTATGTGACCCAGATAATCATGGATCCTCATAAACCTCCAAGGCCATCGGACATGGAAGGTAATCTACCTGTGGACACCTATTGATGACTATGCATACCATTTCCTCAGCAGCTCTGCATATTGATCACCCTAGGACCGTCTGGAAAAGGAAAGGCATCCCAAGACAACAGTCATCCTACCCCATATGCTCAATGGCCCCAGAGCCCTTATATAATTCCTCCTGATCCAAGAGGCCATGGAATCACATTTTCCACTATCTGAATCCTTCCCACATCATAGAAATGTCAGTGTATTCAGACTCAGTTTCATTCTAATCAAGATAGGCCTTTATAGCAGCGTCCTTACTGCATGATGATAAACTACACGGAGCACATCCTTAATGCAAGATAATAAACTGAAAATTACTGGAACTTCGACATTCGAAAATTTTCCTGGTTAAAATAATTTATATAAAAAAAAACTAAATTCCCCTCATCCTAATCGCATGATGTTAAAATTCATGAATATTGTCCTTTCCGAATGACGTTAGACTGCACGGTCTGGAAAGAACTCATTACCGGTTCATTCAAGAAAGGAGGCCTCCCTCTCTTACTTTGTGCATGGGTCAGACCTACACAGATCATCATCTCACACATATGTCGGAGGGATTAATTAACCCATTCCTGGGATATCTTAACCCAAAATGCTCATCCCGTGTCCAGCCACCCCTCCTCATGAATCATACTCTGTAACCAAAAAAATGAACACCAATAAACCACCCATGGTTGTCTTGAATCCCAACTTCCCTGAAGTTTCCCGAAAAATGAAAGTATAAAACAATTGACCAAGGAATCCTTTTCACGACTATCCATACCATGCCCCTAATGGCTCTACATATTGTAACCAATGGCCCATCTGCCAAAGGCATCTCTTCCTTATGAAATACTTCATTCCAAACACCTCCTGACCTATGATTCCTCATATCCATCCCTAGATTTGACAACTCTCTAAGGTACAGTTTACAAACCTTTCCACAATCATGTCTGAGTACAGTGCGATGTTTCTGATTAAAATCCCGAGAACTAGGGAAATCCATTTTATTGTGAATGAATGTCCTAGATGCATGACTTTAAACTGCGTCAATATCTAACACACCTTCATGAAAACCAATTGTGTGTGGAATTGGTCTCATATACATATCCATGATTAAAATGGATGTTCTCAAACCCTCCAGAAACCATGTCCCTTTAAATCCACCCTTGGTGGTTTCCATAACCTTCTTTGAGCCACCCCCGGCGGTCTTCATAATCCAAACTTCAATGAAGTTACCCATCCATCAGAAACATACTGTCATTGACTTAAGGAAACCCTTGCATGACTGAAAATATCATTCCCTCAGTAGCTCTACAAAATGTGGCCTGTGGACCATCTACCAAAGGCATGTCTTCATTAGGCGATGCTTTTCCTTCCTCTGTATGCCCATATGGCTCCTATTCCCCATGTAATGCCCTGCATGATATTCAAACATGAATGAAAAATTTCCCCACATATACGTATGAAAGGTATTAAGGCATCCATAATCAGTAAAAACCTCATTGGGGCCCTTGCCTTACCACATTTGGGAAAATATGTTAGAGCTAAAATATCAGTAATGATTGTCTTGTTTGTGGGACTTTAAACTGCTCACAGAAATAGGTATGAAACTCACCAAGACTAACACCTGAAAAGGGTGTCTTGGGAAAATCCGAGTATCAGATCTCTAGGCCTACACCTTGTATGGCTTCGGAAAAACATTATGAAATAATAACTCAAGAGGTACAAAGAACGTTTTTTAAAAACCATGCAAAGGGAATCCTAAGAAAAAGACATGTTATGCCCGCTAAGCCTATGTCAAGAATTTGTAGGAAAAAATTAGGATAATAATGAAAACAGAAAATTGTTCATGAGGTATTCCATTCAACCTCAACTATAGTCAAACTATGCTTGTTGGGCCCCTTAGCTAATACCAAAATTAGAGCTTGAATTTGGTTATCTCAGCTTACTGATTTCAAGTCATGGTTCAAAATTAACATGTACCTGAAGTTATTCTAATAGGAATAATTATAGAAGAGGTGTTTAAAATCAAAAATTTGTAACATTATGTTCAGAAAGAATGGAGGAAGATCCCCAATTTGGAGTCTCTCCAGAGTAAAAAGGGGAGTGGGGTAGATGCCGTAATTTGTGACAAAGCTAAAATAGGCCCCAGTTCGCCCTTTCTGAAAGAATGGCGAGTGATTTCCATGTGCCATCGATAGTCTATTCCAAGGAAGTAATCTCCTTCGTTTCAGCTTTAGCCATTGGATTCACCCCTCCAAGATAGCTTTACGGTCCCACCCTTTTTTATGAACTACTTTATAAGTCACGAGCGAGGTGGCCAGTTGTCCCCTAAACATGGTTGTGCAGGCTTCGAACTCCCATAGCTCTTTATCTTGAACCGCCACAAATTCATGGGCCTTCACTTCCACGGTCGTCAGATGATCAAGTGTTTCGTAAATATCCTTTAATCTTGCCACCTTGTAGTTGGAAATATTGAGCATGGTCATCTTGTCAACGTAGGAGATGAGGTCTCATCAGGGCATTGAAAATTTGGTAAATAAGGTAGTGACGGTGATGGAAATCAAAGCCTCCAAAACACATCTCAATAAAAAATCACTGAAAATTTTCACCCTCGTCGACGAGTTTGGCCAAGGGTGTCTCTGCGGTAAGAGAATGCAACTGGAACCATGACTCTTTGTAAACTACCTTATGTCTTGTTGCATCATCAGCACATTAATCCTCCACAACTATCAATTATTTGTAAGAATGAAATGTCTCAATAAGAGTGGGGAGGGTCCAAAATCTTGTCACCCAAGTTGGGAGACTCTGCTTTCCCTTAGATGGCCTTGCCACTTGAGCCGGAGGTGGAGGACTAACCACAGCCTCCGAGATGATTGGTGATACTTGGCTGGTATTATTCCCATTAAGATCATGGTAAATATCCACAGGAGGGGATTAGTCTGAATCACTCCCCACCGAAATGGCTCGCACTGATGAAATCCCTCCATTATGCTTTTGAATATGGATCATGCACCATCTCACCAAGAGAGCTGGAGGAATAGGTGTATCCATCTGGGTTGCTGAAGGGATGGAAGCAAAAGGTGTGGTTGTTGCACCTCTCATGATTAAGGGAATGAGTGGTGTTTCTATTGGGGCATGAAAGGGAAAAGAAATGGTCATGGGTTTTTTTACCCTCTGAACTGGTTCTCCCAGCATCCACACATAGTATCAATCGACCCATAGTTGGGCATATTCTAGCTATAGGAAGGTGATCCCTATCATGTTATGAATGATGATCTCTCTAGAATCACCCTCGTGCATCATCATTGTAACAACCCGATATTTTATGATAAGTATTCAATTTTATTTATTTGATGTCATGTGTTTTATGCTACAACAAGATTATCTTGTGCTATATGAAACACCTTATTAGCTTGCAGTATACGCAACACTATTCTTAGATTGTGTTACACACAATTTCAAGTTCGTTTGATAATAGTCATTCTACGCAACATTGAGTGTAAATATATATATATATTAAATGTATAAATGAAATATGGTTGGATTCTGTTATATTAAACAACAAAGGATTCTTGCACAACACACAACCCTAACTTGGCTTTCATTACACGCAATCCCGACCTTCCTCGATAGCGTGTGTTGTACGCAATACCGGGTTTTACTAAACAATGGTATATTATTATAATATTATTACGAACTAGCCATTATGAATAGTATTAAATAAATATTGAATTTAATAAAATTATTATTTATCTTACACATTTTCTAGAACATGGTATACGAACAAAATAAATTTTTTGGGTAAAATAAGTATTTAAAAAAAATGCAGTTTTGTTGCCTTTTGATGGCGTACCCACTTTAAATCTCATTGTTGACATGTTTATAAGTTCAATTTGACAAAATAAAATTCTTATTTTGAATCAGGATATAAAAATTTACATTGGATAATGTTTTGATATTTTTCTGATAACTTTCATATTTTAATGAATAGTAAAAACACGCTATATTTTAATTAAAAAAAAACTTTTTTCATCGTAATAACTTATGTGGTTAAATTATAATATTTAATGGTTTTAAAGTATAAATAGAATATATTTTTTCCGTTTAATACAATGTATGTCATTATCATTGATTTCACCTTGATTTTTGTAGGTTAAATCAATTCAATCTTTTGCAATGTTTTAAACAAAAACCCATTTTCTTTCGACAACAGGATTAATTTTAAATTAATCACTGTAACTTATGTATTTTTAATTTTGAAAAATGGATTCCATATTTGGTATCAGTGGGTCCAAATTATGTTAATAGGATACTTTTTATTTTTGGGCATTATGAATAGTAACTACGGTAAATTTTATTTAACATACTTAAAGGTAAATCAGGTAATTAAGGGTAAATATAAGATTATAAAATTACCCTAACACCTTCCAAAATACTATTTTATGACTAAAAGTCGACCAATATCACCTAAAGGTCGGATTAGAATAATTTAATAGTCTTTTTTCCATGAAAATAACTTAATTATTATTAAAACCAAAGAAAGTGACAACATGTTACTCTCTTAAATCTTATAAGTATATTAATTTTTACTTTAGTGATAAACTTCATAAAACTTAAAAAATGAATAGTATCCTGAAATCTAATGAAATTATCTACATTATATGAATTTATTTATAATTTTTAGGGATTAAATAATTATCATTAATTGTGACACAATAGTGATGCAGAAAATTGTTTATCTAGTGAAAAATAAAGAATATAGTTTTTATTAAACCAATAGTGATAATAAAAGGCACAAAACCCTGACCAAAACTTATTGGTCATGTAAATGTAAACCATAATAATCCAATTGTCTAATATTGGACCATTTTGAGCCTTATAAAAGCGATTATGACACTTATATTATTTTATTTCAAATGATGCCAAAGTTGTCACCTTCATAATTTAATAAATATAACAATTTAGATATTGTGATTTTAAGATGATAAATTCGAGTAAAAGTATTATTATGAAAGGAAATAGATTTATCTTCATCAAATGATTTTAGTTTTAATTTTTATGCAAAAAATATGTATATTAAATAATTATACAAAAATGATGTAGTAATTATTTTATTAAGAGATAAACCAAATAAATGGTTTTAAAAATAATAAAATAAATATTATATGAACTATTTAATGTGCTACACTAATTTTCTAGATACATATGACCTTTTATTAATCTATTAAAGATTTTATTTGGAACATATATTCTGTATATATTTTATTTAGATTCAAATAAATGAATAGTGTCAAAATTGACACTATTGTTATTTTATAAAAATAACATATTATTAAATTGTTTAAAAATCACAAAAATATTTAAAAATTATAAATTGAAATTTGTATAGTCTAAAATATTATAAAGTATACAATTATGGAATATCAACAACATATAAGTGATTATATTTAACCATTTAATATTTAGAATTTTATTCCCACAAATAAAATAAATAGATTAAATAAGGATAAATCCAAACGATAAGGTTTAAAATAAAATCAAAACATGTCTAAATTTAATTGTTTGATAATATTACAACCCAATCGCATCTAATATTCGAATATGATTCATTTTTTGAGGTTTTTAAGTGGGGTAAGATTTATTATAAATTAATATTTTTAAGATTTCCAAAGGTGCCCCTCTCCTCCCTTATAAAATGGCACCTCCTCCCTCTCTTCCTCACACCACATTGAGCCTTAAATCTCAGACAACACCTACCAATTTCTCCTATAAAATTCCCTAGAAACATTTTATAGGTCCTTGTATTCTTCAATGACCAATTTTAGTGCCCTAAGAGGAGGTCTCAAAGAGGCGCTTCAAAGAAGAGGTAATGTCCATTACCGATTCTTTCAACTTTATTTCTTCTTCTACTTCTTCTTCTTTAGTTGTTCCATTATTAAGTAATAACATCAGTATCACTCATATACTGATATGTTATTATAAATATGAAACAACCCTATTTCACCATCTATACATCCTACGGAAAACGAAATCACCGCGCGTGCGTACGTACGGAATACCGTCTCCACACCGTGGTGTAATTTGTTTTTCCAACGCCAACTTACTTGGATGGTTATAATGGTGTAAAGAATAACTATACATAGTTATTATAACATCATAATGATTATGATATATTGTATCATCTTATACAATTCAATTTAATTATTATGGGAATAATATCATCGCTCATGCGTACGTACGGACTACCGTCTCCATGACGCGATGAGATTCATTCTCCATGTTATCCATTTAAGAATGATTATAAAGTATATATAAGAAATAATAATGATATATATGACATTATAAAGTTACTGTATTAATGTATATATATATATGTATGTCATCTACTTAATTCCATTCAACTCAATAACGAAACTAAAACAGCGTTCATGCGTACGTACGGCCTACCGTCTCCGTGAACTGTGTATTTCTTTCCATTTATCGATCTATTATATAGATGTATATTCTGAATATATATTATATATAAATTATGTTATATATTATGGAATTAATTAATCATGATATAATTAATCACATGAATAATTAAAAGTCAAAACACGAACGACAAATGAAACGATTTTACCCAAAACGCTCTTTAATATGGAATTTACAAAGGAATGGGTAATATAATGTCATAAGTGAACCATATATGATATCATAACAATGAATATGATTTTTTAATAAGTCAATGACATTATTTAAATCATTATACAGGAGGTTCGGATACATACGAAGCATATCGGACATAAGGTAATGGATAATTTTTCAAATCTCATTTTAATCTGATATTATTTATTCATCAGTATTTGCTGGGGTTATTTCTATCATCCATGCCCATGATTTATAAAAGTGTTTTCATGTATGTTTAAAGTCCTTTATACCCATTTTGGACTTTTACTACATGGTATGTATGGAATCTTTCTATTATGAGGTACTTTTTGACTTTTCCGGCAAAAGTACGAGAAAAATGTTTTTTAACTTTTACGGCACGAACGGATTTTTAACGTTTTATAAAGCCTTATTTTCATGAAGCTTAATCCAAAAGATTTCATGACAATTTTCAACAAAATCCTATTCTTTTAAAATTGCATGACATTTTGTGAAAAGAGAATGATTTTGAAGAGGAAAGGATATTTTCCTCAAGAATTCATTTCAAGTGTTTTATCAAAATTATTTTTCATCTAATATGACATTATTTTATATCTGTATGCTTCAAGTATCATGTCTCTAAGATTTACATGGTTTCACTTTTCTTATTATGAAATGATATCCATTTATTTTATATGGATTATGTGATAATGGGATGATGTTTATGAAACCCTTTTTATTTATTGGGTTATTATAAATGGTTTATGTTTATGTTGTGGCACAAGTAAGAATGATTTCATTATGAGATAGGTGGGACCTATATCTCCCTCCAATGAATTGTGTAAAGATTTATATCTCATGAGATAGACATGGCTGGAACGACAAGTTAAATCGGTTCAGTAATACAGGACCGGAACGAGGAGAGAACTCGATTCAGAAAGGGACTCTGTCCACTAATATGGTCTTGGTAGCAATGCCTTGGCTAATATGGAAATCATATCCTGTGATTAATGGTTGCCACAATTACATGTTTTATTCCCATGCTATTTTATCATTCTTAATGTTTCTTTATGATCTATGCCTTATGGAATTCTATGTTTTATGTCTTTGCTCAAGTTTTTGATGTTTAAACATTATGTTCATGTTTTTAGGTTCAAATGTATCTGGTATGTTTTATTTTACCCATGCTTACCCTTACTGAGTATTTGAGCTCACCATTTTTATGTTTTCTTTTCCCCAGGATATAAAGAAAGGTCTTAGGTAAGAAAAAAAGGAAGATCTTTATGGGAGTTGTTGAAGATCATTCACCACGATTAGAAGATTACGTTCCATGTTTCCAAAGACACTAAACTATTACATTCCATGTGTGTCAGTTTTTGTTATGTATTAAGTATTCCGAAAAAGTAATGTAATGTCCATGTCCATCAAGCTTGGGGTCTTTACAATTGGTATTAGAGGAAAGTTTTAGTCAACCTTTGGAAACTAGGATGCGAAAATGGTAGTGAGATCCCTAGAGATATTTCTAAGGTATGTGTAGGGATGTCCCTAAGGATAAGTATATGTATACAATATAGTCCTAGAAATACGGTAACGAACTTAGAATTTAACCCAAGATGTTAGATATTGAGGGTACTCCCCCTTTAGTATGTTGATTTCCCTAGCATGATTTTTTCCTCTCACACTATTCATTTTGGGGTTTAGAAAATGGATAGAAACTGGAATATTCACGATAATGGAGGATATGACGGACAATGGAATAATATTCATCATTAGCAACCAAATGAAACGGGATTTAGAAGTCCAAACATCGTTATTATGACTAATCAAAAATCTCATAATATGATCAATAATCTCAACTTTGGTAAGTTTCCAGACTCAGATAATAAGAGAAAGATGAAGTTTCATGATGATCATAGAGGAAAGAAAGTTCCATTTCCCTCATGAAAATCATGTGGGAAGAGGCATCAGGGAGATTGTTTCAAAGGAACTGGAAGATTATTTGGGTGTGGAAAAGAAGGGCACGAAGCCAGTAAGTGCAAAAGAAAAGTTTCAGTTAACACCATGGACATGGATAATGGTATTTCTACGAAATCCACAATGATTAGATGTTTTAAATGTGGAATGTATGGGAATTATTCTAACCAATTCCCTAAGGGAAAATCTCATGAAGAGAATCATCATGGTCATACGGGTAGTATTTATGTGGATGATGATGAAGAGACTACAAATGAAATATGAGATGAAATAAATGATGGAGCTCAGCTAGTGGCTTAAGATGTTAGTGGAATGATTGTATGTTTATAAATAATAATGTATTATACTATGGAATAAAGAATTATCTAAGGATTGTTACACAATTGTTTTCCCTAAAGTATAAGAATGTATATGTTGAATGGTACTGGTAACCGTGAAAGGTTATTCAGATATTTTTGGAAAGTAGATGATATGTTCATAATGAAGGGATAAGAAGATAATGAGATGTTGGATTGTATTCATGAGCTCATGACTGATATAAGTACTAAGTGATATTATGGTTTGATTATATAGATTTTTGGGATTTTGGTATGTGGAAAGAGTTACCTTTTGACAGTATTCATGTTTTCACTAAGGTTATATGGTAATTTATGTTTCAATAGAATATATGACTAATGTATTCATGTGTTTAGAATGCAACCAATAAGATATATCTTATGATATATGTGGGATAAATTCTTGTATTTACATTCTTGGTAGATAACCTTTCTAGTAATTGTTTTCTTTATACTATGAGCTTGGACAGAAGTATTTTAGATAAGCCTAAAGATTGGAATGGATTATGTTAGACATAAGTTAGTATTGTTTAAGGATAGAACTTTTTTTTATATTATTTATGGGATGTTATAGTAATGTAGTTTTAGAAAAAGGACAACCTGCAGGACGGGCGACAGCCCATCGCGTCGGACAAGGCTGTGGAAATCGAACCCACAACCGAAGTGTGACATGCCTTTATTTCCTACTACTGGCCTACCATAAGTCCCTGGTTAGTAGAAACTAGTTTTATTTTGTTAAGAGATATGATATATGAAGTATAAGTTCATTTTTGGAACCATATACGATTAATCATACCATAAGATGGACTTATAACTTTTGCTAACTTTTTGTTTGAAACAAATGGAATGACCCATCATACTATCACATGATCTTCTAACACTTCACTAATAACCAATTAAACTTCATTTAATTAATAGATGAAGTGGAAATTGTTCAAAGAACAAACAATAGTGAGAATGTACCAAAATCCAGCAAGTATTTCTTCTAATTCAAATTCTTCAACTTTTGGGAAATGATCTTGAAACCCAAAAATGTTGTCCTATTGCCCTTATATCCGATGAATCATATGGTACCTTAGATAATAAAAAATATATGGCTTTGTTATTGTTGGCTTTTTCATAGCGAGGTTCTCTACCACTCTCCATCAGAACATGATGGTTAGATTTCTCTTCCATATCCATATTTTCACCTATGTTCTCCTATGTGGAAACCCAGTGATGAGTTAATTTGGGTAACTGCTATGTTTCATACTTTGGTTATGAAAGTTTAGTTTTGGTATTTCATTTTATGATGTGGGTTTTAATTAAAGAATCTTTCAAGTAGAAAACCATGCATTACCCCGATGAATTTCGAGGTTGAAATTCATTTTAAGGGGGGTAGAATGTAACAACCCGATATTTTATGATAAGTATTCTTTTTAATTTATTTGATGTCATGTTTTTTATGCTACAACAAGATTATCTTGTGCTATACACAACACCTTATTAGCTTTCAGTATACGCAACACTATTCTTAGATTGTGTTACACACAATTTCAAGTTCGTTTGATAATAGTCATTCTACGCAACATTGAGTGTATATATATATATATATATTAAATTTATAAATGAAATATGGTTGGATTCTGTTATATGAAACAACAAAGGAGTCTTGCACAACATGAAACCCTAACATGGCTTTCATTACACGCAATCCCGACCTTCCTCGATAGCGTGTCTTGTACGCAATACGGAGTTTTACTAAACAATGGTATATTATTATAATATTATTACGAACTAGCCGTTATGAATATTATTAACTAAATTTTTAATTTTATAACATTATTAATCATCTTACACATTTTCTATAACATGGTATAAGAAAAAAATTAATTTTTCGGGTAAAATAAGTATTTTTAAAAAAAGGCAGTTTTTCCGCCTTTTGATGGCACACCCACATTAAATCTAGTTGTTGACATGTTTATAAGTTCAATTTGACAATATAACATTCTTCTTTTGAATCAGGATATAAAAATTTACATTGGATAAAGTTTTTATATTTTTCTGATAAATTTCATATTTTAATGAATAGTAAAAACACGCTATATTTTAATTAAAAACAACTTTTTTCATCGTAATAACTTATGTGGTTAAATTATAATATTGAATGGTTATAAAGTATAAATAGAATATATTTTTACTGTTTAATACAATTAATGTCATTATCATTGATTTCATCTTGAATTCGTAGGTTAAATCAATTCAATCTTTTGCAATGTTTTAACAAAAACCCATTTTCTTTCGACAACAGGATTAATTTTAAATTAATTACTACAACTTATGTATTTTTAAATTTTAAAAATGGATTCCATGTTTGGAATTAGTAGGTCCAAATTATGTTAATAGGCTAATTTTTATTTTTGGGCATTATGAATAGTAGCTACGATAAATGTTATTTACCGTAGTTAAAGTTAAATCAGGTAATTAAGGGTAAATATAAGATTATAAAATTACCCAACCACCTGTAAAAATACTATTGTATGACTAAAAGTCGACCAATATCACCTAAGGGTCGGATTAGAATCATTTAATGGACTTTTGTCCATGAAAATAACTTAATTATTATTAAAACCAAAGAAAGTGACAACATGTCACTCTCTTAAATCTTATAAGTATATTAATTTTAATTTAGTGATAAACTTCATGAAACTTAGAAAATGAATAGTCTCCTGAAATATAATGAAATTATATACATCATATGAATTTATTTATAATTTTTAGTTTTTAAATAATTATCATTAATTGTGACACAATAGTGATGCAGAAAATTGTTTATCTAGTGAAAAATAAAGCATATAGATTTTATTAAAATAATAGTGACCATAAAAGGAACAAAACCCTGACCAAAACTTATTGGTCATGTAAATGTTAACCATAATCATACAATGGTCTAATATTTGACCATTTGGAGCCTTATAAAATCGATTATGACACTTATATTATTTTATTTTAATTGATGTCAAAGTTATCACCTTCATAATTTAATAAATATAACAATTTAAATATTGTGATTTTAAGATGATAAATTCGAGTAAAAGTATTATTGTGAAAGGTAATAGATTTAGATTCATCAAATAATTTTATTTTTTATTTTTATGCAACAAATATGTATATTAAATAATTATACAAAAATGATGTAGTAATTATTTTATTAAGAGAGAAACCAAATAAATGGTTTTAAAAATAATAAACTAAATATTATATGAACTATTTCATTTGATCCACTAATTTTCTAGATACATATGACCTTTTATGAATCTATTAAAGCTTTTATTTCGAACATATCTTCTGTATATATTTTATTTAAATTCAAATAAATGAATAGTGTGAAAATTGACACTACTGTTATTTTATAAAAATAACATATTATTAAATTGTTTAAAAATCACAAAAATATTTAAAAATTATAAATTGAAATTTATATAGTCTAAAATATTATAAAGTATCCAATTATGGAAAATTAACATCATATAAGTGATTATTTTTAACCATTTAAAATTTAGAATTTTATTACCACAAATAAAATTAAATAGATTAAATAAGGATAAATCAAAATGATAAGGTTTAAAATAAAATCAAAACATGTAAAAAATTTGATTGGTTAATTCGATTACAACCCTATATCCTATAATATTCGAATATGAGTCATTTTTTGAGGTTTTTATGTGGGTTTAGATTTATTATAAATTAATATTTTTTAGATTTCCAAAGGTGCCCCTCTCCTCCCTTATAAAAGGACACCTCCTCCCACTCTTCCTCACACCACTTTGAGCCTTAAATCTCAGACAACCCCAGACAATTTCTCCTATACACTTCCCTAGAAACATCCTAGAGGCCCTGGTATTCTTCAATGACCAATTTTAGTGCCCTAAGAGGATGTCTCAAAGAGGCGCTTCAAAGAAGAGGTAATGTCCGTTACCGATTCTTTCAACTGTATTTCTTCTTCTACATCTTCTTCTTTAGTTGTTTCATTATGAAGTAATAACATCAGTATCACTCATATACTGATATGTTTATATAAGTATGAAACAACCCTATTTCACCATCTATCCATCCTACGGAAGACGAAATCACTGCGCGTGCGTACGTACAGAATACCGTCTCCACGCCGTGGTGTAATATGTTTTTCCAACACCACCTTACTTGGATGGGTATAATGGTGTAAAGAATAACTATAAATAGTTACTATAACATCATACTGATTATTATATATTGTATCATCCAATCCAATTCAATTCAATAATTATGGGAACGATATCATCGCTCGTGCGTGCGTACGGACTACCGTCTCCACGACGCGATGAGATTCATTCTCCATGTTAACCATTTAATAATGATTATAAAGTATATATAAGAAATAATAATGAAATATATGACAATATAGAGTTACTGGATTTATGTATATATATATATATATGTATGTCATCTACTTAATTCCATTCAACTCAATAAGTAAACGAAAACAGCGTTCATGCGTACGTACGACCTACCGTCTCCATGAACGGTGTATTTCATTCCATTTATCAATCTATTATATATATGTATATTCTGAATATATATTATATATAAATCATTTTTTATATTCTGTAATTAAGTAATCATTATCTAAATAATCATATGAATAATTAAAAGTCAAAACACTAACGACAAATGAAAAATTTTTACCCAAAATGCTCTTTAACATCGAATTTTCAAAGGAATGGGTAATATAAAGTCATAAGTGAACCATATATGATATCATAACAATGAATATGATTCTGTAATAAGTCAATGACATTATTTAAATCATTATACAGAAGTTTCGGATACATATGAAGCATATCGGACATAAGGTAAGGGATAATTATAAAAATATAATTTTTATCCAAGATTTCTTATTTGTCAGTATTTACTGGGGTTATTTATATCATCCATGTCCATGTTTTATAAGTTTTTTCATGTATGTTTAATGTTATTTTTACCCATTTTTGACTTTTAATACATGGTATGTATGGAATCTCTCTATTACAAGGTACTTTATGACTTTTCCGGCAAAAGTACGAGAAGAATGTTTTTTAACTTATATGGCACGAACGGTTTTTTAATGTTTTATAAAGCCATAATTTCATTAAGCATACTCCAAAAGATTTCATGACTATTTTCAACAAAATACTTTTCTTTTTAAATTGCATGACATTTTGTGAAAAGAGAATGATTTTGAAGAAGAAAGGATATTTTCCTCAAGAATTCATTTCAAGTGTTTTATCAAAATTACTTTTCATCTAAGATGAAATTATTTCATATGTGTATGTTTCAAGTATCATGTCTCTAAGATTTACATGGTTTCACTTTTCTTATTATGAAAAGATATCCATTTCTTTTATATGGATTATGTGATAATGGGATGATGTTTATGAAACCCTTTTTATTTATTGGGTTATTATGAATGGTTTATGTTTATGTTGTGGCACAAGTAAGAATGATTTAATTTTGAGATGGGTGGGACCTATATCTCCCTCCAATTCATTGGGTAAAGATTTATATCTCATGAGATAGACATGGCTGGAACGGAAAGTTAAACCGGTTCAGTAATACAGGAGTGGAATGAGGAGTGAACTTGATTCAGAAAGGGACTTTGTCCACTAAGATGGTCTTGGTAGTAATGCCTTGTCTAATATGGAAATCATATAATGTGGTTAATGGTTGACACAATTAAATGTTTTATTCCCATGCTATTTTATCATTCTTAATGTTTCATTATGATCTATGCCTTACAGACTTCTATGTTTTATGTCTTTGCTCAAGTTTTTGATGTTTAAACATTATGCCCATGTTTTTAGGTTCAAATGCATCTGGTATTTTTTATTTTACCCATGCTTACCCTTACTGAGTATTTAAGATCACCCTTTTTATGTTTTCTTTTCCCCAGGATATAAAGAAAGGTTTTAGGTAAGTAAAAAAGGGAAGATCTTTATGGGAGATCTTGAAGATCTTTTACCACAATTAAAAAATTACGTTCCAAGTTTCCAAAGACACTAAACTATTACGGTCCTTATGTGTCTGTTTCTGTTATGTATTAAGTATTCCGCAAAAGTAATGTAATGTCCATGTACGTCAAGCTTCGAGCCTTTACAATCATAATCCACAATTGAAAAAGAACCAAAGGATGAGGTTCTCCCCTTAGACGAAAAACAAGAAGCAATGGTGTCTGTTGAAGGCATCCAAACTTCCTGGAAAACTAGTAGGGGAGGTATGGTTCACAAATCACTACTCTTTATACATGGTTGATGAGTATATCATCCCAATGATTGATGGGGTATGGAAATTACCCCAATTATTCATCCTTTCCACCAATCAAGGATCTATGAGGAGTAGGATGCGGTGCGAACGAGATGTAAGAAGTACCATTCAACAGCCCGACCATGTCGGCAACAATCAGTATCTAGGGACGAACAATAAAAATCATGAGGAGAGATAGATGAAATTAAAAATGTGGAACCCGTGTGGTATGTCAATAACCATAATAGGGGAAGTGATCCACCATCCAATCATACTGGAATTGGAAAGGTCCGCTGAGATGGTGCGGAGTCCTACCTTCCTGAATGTGTCCCAATAATTCATAAAGACGGGCAAGGGTAGGAAGGGCCAAATTAAAAGGTCGACCCTCCAGCAGTATGGCCACCATCATAAATGTGCAGGCCTTAACACCATCGTATGAGTCCTCTAATGGGAAGATCCATCCACTTAAGAACATGGAGAAGAAAACTTCTAGCCTAGGCTATGGTGAATCGTTGTGTCGAAGATCGTATCCCCATGAGGTACACTACACTACATCAACTGTAGCACCGTATGACCCAAGATTTTGGCGAGATTGAGGGGTTGGTTGAGTTCTACTGCAGTGCGCCTTCGGCCTATGCTCTCCCATCTATATGAATAACCTTATCCACACTTCAAAAAGGATAATGGAACGATCCTAGAGAGAAAGACCGAGTAATACCTCCATTGTAACCAGAAAACTTCTCATCAAAGGATACATGTGATTGGTATCATTCCTCATGGAAACTGCACGTAGAAACTCTTCGTACATTTCTCCGAGGATAGGAAGTCATACAAGATGGTAGATGTCCTACAAACTGATCCCCACTTCTCCATGCAGTAGATGAATGGTGTTGGTGCTCTAACACCAGGGACATAGCAATTCCAGAAGGAATTCTCCCGGAGAGAAGGTTGAAAACTAAGACACCCAAGCTGCCTGGATCAAGGCCACTGCCCCTAGCTAGACAGGGCACTCCAGACAGGTTTGATGCCCCCAGAAAGCCCAGATGCACTCATCAAAGAAGCATCCTTTAGCCCGCAAATCCCACTTAGTGATCCATACCTCGCTAGGATTTTCTCGGGGAATGATAATGATGTATGGGTATTCTCAGACATCTACTCTTGGAATATCATCACTACACTCATGGTTACCCAGAGTCCATGATGAGCCTAGCAATATGATGACGTTCTCCTCAATCGGAGTGGCGATGATTTATACTACTGGATAAATGTTGGCATAGTGATGACCTTTTGGTGCCTCTAAACATATGAAAGGGATGTCAAATTTAGGAAACGACAGAGGTAGGTCATCGGGAAGACCAAAACCATAAAGTGCCAATTGAATGAATAACAAGAAATCTAAGAGCTCTATCGTGAGAAAACCCATCAAAAATCATTCGGGGGGAATGAAGTGAGTATTAAGATATTCATCACCATTATTTTCCATGGTGTCCCTCGCCTTCATCAATCCAGCAGCATTTCATGGAAGAAACTTGTTTTCTACCTACATTAGGAAACCATACCAAGGTTTAGTCCAAAGGATAATAATCAGGCGAAGTCCAAATATTTTTCAAAGGATCCACAAAGGAAATTCATAGTATGACCCATGTACCGAACCCAGAGTAGGTTCACGATGCCCATATTCTGCGAACTTTCGGTACATGGAAGAGGTCTGCAGCATCATAGCCCACAGAGAGATGGCCAGCAGACCGCGCACCAAGCCCTTATGTGACTTCTCATAATTTATGACATAAATGACGTTCAAAATAAAAATACCATAGTTTGAAGGAAAATTCTAGTCCACAAATCACTGAACTGCGTAGCGTTTTCCATATGAGACCCTCCATGATTGACTTTTTAAAGTTGTAAGAGTTTAGTTTGTGGCTGGGAAATTTGGTCGTGATTGGGGGAAAGCACGGACAAGGGTCGGTTTGCGGAAGTCGAAGCTGGTTTGTGAATAAATAAGTTCGTGAAGGAATCCATACGTGGAGATGGTTCCCGGAATCACAGAGCAAGAGAGTTATTCTCCAAATAATTTGGAAAAGGAATAGTCTCATGGACCCCTTTATACAGGCGTGTTCCCCCACCATTTCCATATCTCTACAGCAAACCACTCTAGTTTCATTACCACTCTACATTAGAATAGCCCCCTCCTCATTCTGATCATACACCATTACGATGGGGTGCATTCGTAGGGTCCTGAATAAAATCCTACAGAAGGGAAGGAAGGTAATCTCTTAAAATCAGTGGATGAATCTAGCTAATCATTTAGGAATAATATGAAGAATGTTCAGAATAAATGGTAAAGGACAGAACAAGTCCACATATAGGTTCCTCATTAGTGGTTTGTGAACGGTTTGGAAAACTGTGCTACTTGAATACTAGTCAGACCCCCCCCCCCTCCACAAACCATGTCATTCGTGAAATGGAGTTGGAGACCTACACAGCAGAAAAGCACCCCTGTGACCGAGTCGATTCCTAGGGGAGGTGCATCCAATATACCCTACGAACCTTGGGTTGACTAGTTCATCTGTAGTATAGTTATTCTGTCATGGACCTCAGTAAAAGGTGAAGCATAACCATAGATAAAACCCCTTCCAACATCTATAATAGGACGTCATGGGGAGAAGAAAGGGATTGGAAAATTGAGGATCTGATTCATGGTCATTGGCCTTTAAAAGGAAGAGGCTTTCTGAAGCATAGGATTTCACGACTGTGATGTTCTGATTCATAAACCAGCAATGGGTATAATTTGGGAATGAATTGTTGAGAACAGATGAACTCATAAGTAAATTAATAAACTGATATCCTAATATTGGTAAACCAGAAACCATGGACCCTATGGGGATGCACTCCCCGCGAACCAGGGAGCCTATGCCACGTATTTGATCCAGTGTGTCACGTATCACCCTCTTACATAGGCAAATCCCTTACCAATGTTACCCCCAGCCGCCGCCACTCCAGCGTTGCGTACCAATATGGTATGCGAACCAAACCCGAAGCTGCGTACCACTTTGGTATGCAGGATTCCCCTTAGTCTATGTACCACACATCTATGTCGATGACCTCTCCATCCGTGTAGAACCTACCTACACGAAGGAAGCCAATACTTGTACGGCCATGTGGCCCACCAAGGCCTTTATTGTTTCCATCCCCCAATCCATATAAGTCCCTTTCAATACATTACAATACTCTAAAATCCCTTCAGTAGCCTATCCATCGCCACGAAGCCAATGCCTCTCCCAAAGCCACCAGAACGACATGCTGAATAGTACGGGTGCATTATCATGCCCTAATGAGTTCACATACCCATAGTAGGTGGAGAAAAAGTGGATACCCCATCCCTTGAACAGACATCTGGAGAATCCAATGGTTCACATACCCACGGTAGTGCAGAGTCGGAGCCCGGGAGCCCCTTTCTGCCTCTCTACTCTTCAGGATTTAGGGATCCTGCTTTCTTTTCCATTCAAAGAGCTCCAGCAGTTAGCACTTATCCCCTACCATAAACACAGTGACTGGGAAACCATCCTAGTGTAAGCCCCTAACATTCATCCCTTCATCCATTCATTGGACCCTCGTACAATGAAATATGAATAGATGGAAGGCTCTTTGCCTAGCCCCTTTCCATGATCGATGTGCCCTCTTCCACTAGAGGAGGTGGAAAAGTTAAAAAAGTGTACGACATACTGAATCTTTCACATTCTATTGTTTCTCACACAGATCATGACTCATGTGGGATTAGATATTTTTGATGGTCACAGTGTCCTTATAATGGCGGCGATAGAATGAACTACGTGGTTTTTGATTTCTCCCTCCTAGGAATAGTACGTAGGACACCACCCTGAGGTTTAATCCTAACTCGGGCCACCAACCACATGTAATCACCAACCATACCCCATCATGGGTTTCCAACCACACACTTGACAGTAAACTATTACGTGTAATCCCTGAAATTCTATAACTACGTACACATTGATTTCCATCCAACTGGGATACATAGGAAACCTCCCTGGGGGATGAAATTTATATATGATACACATCTATCCATATTATAATGTGTCCTCGTTCCCCTAACATAACCATATCTGAGCCTAGAAAATCATTTCCCCTGGGTCCTCTAGGCCCCCTTCGGCATAAGTACCACACCAACCTTGACTAGGTACTTGTCTCCTAGATGTCCTTACCACATGACGTTAAACTGTATAGCTGGCTCCTTGTCACACAACCTTAAAAGGTGATTTGTCCTGTTATATGGCACCAAACTATGTGGATTCTGATTCCAATACTGAGGATATGTCGGAAGCCCGTATTCTGGGTTCGGTCCAGATGATCAAGTCACTCTCTAACCCCCCTTGATGATAATACACTCTACAGAACCTAATTATAAGGCATGGGCCCAATGTTCTCTGAACAAAATTAAACTTTCCCAGAATCACCAATCCAATAAGGGATGGTAAACCTCAGATGTAGATGATTTTGGATCCTTGTGTATACTTGTGACTTGCAACCCATGGGTAATCCGTTGATATTATGCCTGTGGATAAACCAAAGATTTGAAAACATATGAACACGTCTTAAATCTATAAGAGATTCCTAGAATAGTCAATAATTACCCCCAAAATAATCTAATGTTCCTGACTTCCCATCCTCTTGACCAATGTGAGTTGTTAATGTGTCATTGGACATATCACCCAACGGGTGCCTGCCTTTGGAATGCAGGTCCGGGGATCATTTTATACAATAACCATTGTGTGTTTCTGTCTTTGTGAATAAACCTGTTGGAGACAAGGAAAAGTATTGAATATGGGGAACCCAACAGAAATGATTAAACAACACTGACTCCCTTTAATCAAGCATGGAAACCGATCACATCACATTCACCATGAAACAACATTACATAATTAGCATAGAAAATTGAAGGAAAATCTCAAATCATGGATGGACATATAAAAAACGAAATTAAAGCATATTCTCTGGTCAGATAAGAATAGAAAGAATGATATGGACAATGTTTCAATGAAAAATAGGGATAAAGATACATTCCTTTGAATTTTAAATCATGTGAAGGTATATAATGTGTATTAAAGTAACATATCAATGTTTGTTGACATAAATCATTATAGGTTACATAGATTTAGAATCCATGATTCCTGTATTTTTTAAAAATAGTTACTACCATTGGCATTGCATACATTATTACATGATATGTTTACTGTAGTTTTACTCCAATTTTTCACATTCTTATTACAACTATGTGAGAAAATTGTATAACCAACTCAGCTTGATAGCCATATTTTGAGATTTGTATTGACACTTTGTGTAATGGACCTGATCTTTCCTCCATCATTGTTTACCATCATGATGCATTTAATTGTGCATTTGGTTGAGGAGACTATAAAAGGAGGCCTCATTCATTATAAATGGATGTATCCAATTAAGTGGTACATTATTTATATGGTTTTCATCTTAGGTAAACAATTATTAGAACTTAATTAAATACATAATTGTGATTTTTATGTATTAATTCACAGATATCATGGCCATTTGAAATCATACATGAAAAAAAATCAACCAAAAGGCTCCATTTTTTAAGGATATTTAGAAAAGGATTGTCTTAGATTATGTTCTAGATACATGGATGATATTGAGATATGATTTAGTCAGGTTGGATGTGTGGATGACACATCGACTCAATCTCAATTATAATGGAAATAAACAAATTCCTACTATTGGCCAATCAGTTGGGAGGATCTAAAATGATACACTGACTAAAATAGAATTGTTAAATACACACCAATATTGGTAATGAATAGAGAACATGTAGAATCATTTATTGAACATCTCAGGATACAAACACAGAGACGCATGTGATGCCGAACATGAAATGAGAATGATATAACAAAAGATTTTAAAAAAGAGCTTGTAGAATGGGTCACAGGTTGTGTATGTTCATAAATGTTGTAATCAATACAAATATTAGGTTGATACATATTTTTTAAATCTGAAAATGTATATTAAATTTTTTAAATCATGAATATTGATACATGGGAGGATTTGACAATAGTTTTTATGTTTATGGCTTCAGGTCATTGAAAATAGGCTACAAACGTTGTTGATTACATTGACAATGGATTTAACATTCATACAACAGATCAGGAAGTGGGATGGGGGAATTGTGATATATTTACAGTTTCAGAATTGGGATACTATAAAATATTTATTGATATTATCAAATTAATTTATTATATTCTTTTTAGTTATTTTATTCAAATGAAGGTGGATCAATATTGCCAGGGGTTTTAAAATAGATTCCTTACAATGTACTTCTATGAACTTCTCTTGCTTGATTGATGTTAGTGGCCAAGAATTACATGATCGGTATATCTTTGCATCGTAATCAAAAATGTTATTTTATGTGGAATATGTCATAGATGAATGGTGGAGTGTATTTGTTCATATAAAACAAAAAGAATTATATGATATGGGATATGAAGTGTATGATTTTTTATCTGACATTGAATCCCATAAAAAATAAAAAACCAACTTATTTTTCAATCATGATATTGAAAATATTTCTCTTCCAAGGGTGGATTAAGTAGATAATGTAATGATGGAGTAGTAAAAAGACACGATTGAAAGAAAAAATGTTTCTATGCATAGTCATACATTAATTTATCAAGAACTTATGTTATATGTGTATTCATTCATTATAATATCTATGTATATATATTTTTTTGTAATGTGAATCTTTTATAATTTATAATATTTTTTCTATATGAATTTTTTGAGATATATGTTCTGAAGGTAATTTTATTAGATTAAATGACAACAATGCCACAGAAGAAGCATTTCGATGATCTCAATCAACTCCCAGTTGACATTCCCTTGACCAAACCGGTATGCATGTCACAACATGTGAAAAGTTAATAATTTATTAACCAAATAACTACTGTAGAATTAGGGAGTGGGGTCAAACTAGAGAGAGAATGTGTATAGACAATAAGAATGACCTTTTAGAATGATATTCAGGAATACATGTTTCGAATGTAGTCAATAACTAAAAATTACTAAAATCTAAATGACTATTTAAAAATGACTATTTTAATTAACTAAAACTATATATGTGATCCAAAATAAGAAATTCACGAAACTCACATAGATGGAATTTTTTGAGATGTGCCATCTATTCAAGTGCATGGAATGAAAATTATTTAATTCCCACATCTGAATATTTATTTATTCAATTATCACAAGTTCTAAATTTAATCAAAATACTATTAGGTCTCATTCTTTAATGTTAGGCAGTATTCAAATTTCTAAACAAATCATCTGTCATTTTTTTTCTATGTCCTTTTGAATAATTTGCACATTACTTTAATAATGAATCACTTGATGAAATTCCACAACCCATTTCACAAAAAATCAAAGAATAAACCTACATCAGGTTCACTCAAATGAGATAACTAATTAGGTATCACTCATACATGTTTAAAGGGTGATTCACACAAAATATTAATTTTTCAATTAATATATTAATTTATCTGAAAGTCACTCACGTGTGATTTAAGATTCTCTCACGCACGATATTGTTTTCCAAAGAAATAAATTATTTTATGAAAAATATCCCATAATTACATATTAGGTATCACCAATGAATGCATTCAGAGTCAAAATTACAATTATTATTCTAAACAAATGTTTTTCCTCGTTGTTTTTTTACATTTGGTCGTCGATTTTTAACATAAATCTTAAATGGAGATGTTAAAAATTGAAGTTTCAACATATGTTTTTATAAACCAATGTTTATATGTGAATTAAAAATATGGTTATAGGAATTTTTCAACATTGGTGCTTCAAAAACCAACATATATATTTGGCCCCTGGGGGTCTTTAGTGTGAGTTTTCATATAAACTGATGTCAAAATTCAGGATTCGTCAGTCTTCGGTGTCTGTTTTTATAAAAACCAACACTGAATGTTAGGATATATGGGTATTTGAAGTTGGTATTGTTATAATAACATTAAAATGTATAATATTGACCTTCCAATGTGGGGTTTTTAGAAAAATGATATCTAAATTCTGATTTTACATGGTTTTTTAGATTGGTTTTCGATAAAAACCAACGTGAAAAGTAAGCTTTTAGAGAAACAAATTTCATGTTAGTTTTAAAAAAACCAATGTAAAAACATTAAAAATATTAATATTATAATATAATAGGTTTAACATACATCTATTTGACTGGTAATGGAGCTAAAAAGGACATACTAATCAAAATTTATTGTCGTCGTTAGTTATACCACATTAAGTTTCAATAGATACAACTTGATTCAATGAAAACATGAGAAACTGTAACCAATAATTATACACCCATTGAACAAAAAAATAAACTTAAATATTCAACATTATTTTAAATCTTTCATATTTTTCCCTTTGAATCGATACGTTGTTTGTTGTTATTTCACTTATTTTTATAGATAAACTCGCACTAAAATGAAAACAGTGACCAACAAAAATATTTCACCTCAACTCATGAATCTCATGGAGATTTTTAATCTTTTTGTTTCAATCAAAATTATTATTCATCATTATAATAAAAATTATCAACATTTTTATTGATAATGGAGAAAATAATAGTGAAATTAAATGATGAGGATACATTCCATGTACAAATCATCAACTGAAGAATTGTTGAAATTTTGATTGTATCAAATATGTCTAAAATTTTGAGAGAAAGATAATGAGGATTTATATATTTTCAATTAAAATATTTAAGGTGGTGATGAATTAAAATTTAAGTGGGATTTTTAAAACAGAAATGAGTGTTGTGAAGAACTTGAAATACCGAACCCGCGTATTTGAAATTTACTTTTAATATCAGGTAAATATATAACCGATGTTAAAAATATTTTCATGTTGTTGTTTTAACAATATTTATTAAAAAAAGATGCCAAAAAGTGACTTTAAATGTCATTTACTTGAGAACCCAATTGAAAAATGTGACTTTAATATCGGTTACTGAAAAAAAACTGACGGTAAAAGTTAAGTATTATAATATCCATATTTCTATGTCCATAAATTTTGATCTATAGATCCTTTTTATCTCTATGTCATGTAAAATAGATGATTGAGAAATTATTTACAACCTGGATATTGTTTTTAGTGTCTTTTATTTGGATAATATATTCCAATATGTGACTTTAAATGTAGGTTATTGAAAAAAACCGACGTTAAAAACATTGTCTTATAATGGTCAACTTCTGACGTCCATAACCTTTTATCCATAAGTCTATATTAGCTCCATGACAAGTCAAATAAAAGATTAATGGAATTATATACAACTTGTATTGGATTGATGACATCCTTTTTTTGAAAAAAAACATCATAAATATACATTTAATGTCTGTTACTCAAAAAAACCAACGTTAAAAATCAAGTCATAAAATTTTCAACATCTGACGTCCATAACATTTGAAACATAAGCCCGTTTTAGATCCATGACCTATAAAATAGAATCTTGAGAAAATAAATAAAACATGTATTTTATTTTTTGCATCTGTTAGGAAGTTCCTAGATCAGTGTGAGTCACGGATAGGGGGAGGGGCTGAATTAATGATCCCTTTTAAATATTCTTACTAATTTATACATTTCAAATAAATCTCTATGTATAGTTGAATACTCAATCCACTATTCTTGTGTCTCTTAGCCTTAACTAAAATGATGCTATAAATGTAAAATAACTGAACACATGTAATTACAAGGTTCGGTTCAAATTCATACTCCTTGTTGTGTTGGTTATTCTACCCAACACAGATTCTACACTATAATCCTGTGAGTAATTACAATGGTTGATAGAGAGTCCCATTTTATCTCTCTTTATTTAAATAGGAGGTTCTTTATACTACTTCCCATAGTGTTTCTAGAGTCACACTATCCTACTGTAGAGTCCCACTAAAAACTTCTTCTTCTTGACTTTCACAAGATATGATCCTTGATTCACTGTTGTTGTATCTTCTGATCCTCCCCCAAGAGCATACTGAATCAAAAGTTCATGTGAATCTCTTCAAGAATCCTCAAAAACCTTTGGAAAGGTATGTTGGCCTTGCTCAAAAATTAGGATCACTTCACTAATTAGTACTCAGCTCAAAAATTCTCACACAATTCATTCTTCTTCTGATGAATTCTCAGCCTCACTACGATGTGTTCCATTGGTGCACACAACTCCTTCAAGAATATAATATATAAGAATGATCTTGCACAATATGAGCATCGTCTCTCTTCTTGTATTCTCAAATAATGTTCACTCATATATAAGATCTTATTTTGTGTAGTATTTCTTGAGTATAAGTTCTCTTTCACTTCATGCCTGGATTTCATGGAATCCAAACTTCTTGTTTTTGGATATCTCATTTCCTTTCACATGTGCATGTGTTCATTCATGATTTCATGCAAGTGTATCAAGATTTTGTAAAGGAACTTCTTTCACGTGTGCATGTTCATGCATGCATTCATGCACAATCTCTTTTCTTATTTTTGTGAAAAGCCCAAGGGGTATATCCTTTTGATCACACACACTTCCTCTTTATTTTTCTCACTTAATATCACACACACAATCTGTTTTTTATTTTACTGAAGTTTATGTGACAAGTATGTGTTTAAAAGAAAATATTCTTTAAACTTGAATGAGTGTGATCCGCTCTTTGTCTTGTCCAGGTATCGCTAATAATGCATATTTTTGCATTTGCATCATGCATTCATAATCCTTATTCTTTTGGCGACCAAAACAGAAAGGATGGGGAATGTGTGTGGGTTCTTCTTCTTATCCATGGGTAGTGTATGTGTACACTGTCCTTTTATTGTTCTCACACAAAGGGTGTATGTGGATTCCCTTTGAGAACCAGGATGGTTCGTGGTCCTTCTCTTTGAGAACTGAAACCGGTACGCATCTCCTGCCATCAGAAACCACAAGTGGTACGTGGACTCCTTCAACACTCTTAGGGTGAACGATAGTATCCATCACATAACCAAGGATGTTCTTCATTCTGTCTTCACAAGATCACAACAAGGTTGCATAGCAGTGGTTTTGTGTTAGTGTTTTATTCTTCACGCATGAAGCACAGTGAGGGTTTGAAGGAACCTGTTGGGTGTTCAGATTCTTTCAAAAACCAGGGTGGTCCGCGCTTCTACTTCAGGCAATGGATGTACGGAACTCCTTCATGTAGAAAATCTACACGGAACACTCTTCTTATCCTGATGCTCTATTTTTCGGAAAATAGGATCTCTCTCATGATTTTCAACAACCAAGCCATGGTGGAGGGCTCTTTATTTATAGGAAAGTATCACCACATGTTTACTCATTCAAATCTGCAGGGTTGAATTATTTAAAATCCCATGGTCTTTAGATTTGATTTATTCAAACCTGAGATCGAGATATGGTACATATCACAGTTGTTTCCATTTAACGAGGTCCTTCTTATCCGTAGATTATCCTCACATGAATGCGTTTTCGAACGCATGGAAATCGTCTTCACCATCTAAGATTGATCGAGGAGGTTTCTTCCTAGCCTTGGAATCTTGGCATTGCCTCTAACTCTTTTTAACTCTTCATCACAATGCATTCATGTAAAATCTAATGCATGCATGAGTTAGGTTATTTCGAACGATCACCATGCACTAAATTTAAGATTCATTGGGGGTCAGAAGCTCGATCTTGGTGGATCGATAGTGGCAATGGCGAGCAGCGGCGTCAGGTGACTCTCCAGGCGGTTGGAGGATCAACATGATGACACGTCCATTGGATCTAATCATATTGATAACAAATGGGAATAATTATTTCTTAGGATGTTGGATGGAGCATGCGGATGGGATCTTGTGCGAGATCTGATGGACGAATGAGATTGAATCAATGATTTTTAAACCCGTCCCACATCAAAATGGAGACACGGGATGTGCCTCATTTATAATACAATCCACCACAGCCTTAACGCATAATTCTCCTCCTCCCTCCATGGTACTTCCTCGTATTGTGTTCACCATGTGGGTGCACTCTTAGTGCCCACTATGCCTCCTCTGAGCATGATCCTAACCCCCACCATGCATGCTGGCCGCACAGGTTGACCCCCATGCATAGACCTACTAGCTTATACAAGGCCCGTGCACACCCTGCCTTATGTGGGGATGGCCTTTAGTGATTCACTCAGGCCCGGTTAACCCTCGGGTCCCACATGAGCTTGAGAAATGAGGACCTCAGTTGTCCTCCATGGTTGGACCCTTATTTTTTAATGACATTCCATATATATAAATAGTTAAAAACCAAATGTCTAGTAGAAGAATAATGCATGGCCACCTTCTGAATTCATGGTTACATATTCAAAATCCATCCCCATGCACCTCTACTTCTCTTTTCCTCTTCTTTATTTCTTTTTGTGACATGAATACCATATCACATTGCTCATTTTTCCTCTTCCAACCGTGGAAGGAACTCTTCTTCAAATCCTCATGCATTGAAACAAAATGCATGGAAACATTGTAGAAAACAATGTGTTTTCATTAACACAAGTCTTGGTCCTTAAAGATCAGCACAATCAATCATCTGATTTTTAAACATCATTAATTTAGATTCCATGGGTGGATATCCAACACTGCATCAACTTAGTGACTATGAATGTATATTTTCTTCATTTATCAAGTAATTGATGATTTTATGGACTTTTTGAAGTGTTGTGACAATATATAACCTTGATATAAGTCTTGGAACATAGGAACTATTTTTCAATTGTTAGATTTTATATAGATAATGTCCAAGCATGACACCCAATGTCATTTCATACTGATTCTCTAAGGGACATAAGCTTTAGAGAACTTCTCCTCTTCAATCATCATCACTACCGCGTCTCCATACACACAATGACACTTGACAACTTATTGAGATCTTATTGAAAAAAAATGAGACATCATTCTCTACAATATACCCATTAGTATTTTGGTTTTAATATTAATTAATCACACCTTAAATGGGTCATACTGTCTGCCAATTGTTTATCCCCCTTATTGTCAACCAAATGCAACGGTGTAGTGGGGTCTGTTCTAAATCGTACCCTCCTCCTTTTGAATAATATCTTCTTGAATATTTCATAGATATGGATGATGTCACATGGTCCTCTTAGAAAATATCCTTTTTTAAATCATATCTATGTCTACTTTGGACTATCCCGATGTAGAAAAAACAGGGATATGACCAAGGTTTTAAATGTTATCCATAAAAAACCAAACAAGTGAAATCAATCTCAGAATGGTTTAGTTCTTGTCATAGGGGTTGGAAATACATATATTTATCAATGAAATGCTAAATCCTGCACATACATCACCAAAAATAATACAAAGTTCATGTGAAAAGATAAATCTCCCCCTTTAATCCCATATTTTCATGATAAATACAATTATGAACAAGGGATGAAAATGTGATTTCAATACCTCAACATAAATTTCTTTTGATGATATTATTTTCAATGTTTTTCCTGACATAAACCTTGATATCATCATCTTCATGTTTTCTCCCCCTCAATGGTTACACTCCCTTTTAATTACCATGGTGGAGAATATAATCAAATAATCTTGAAGATATAAATGTTGATAATATTCCACTATGGATCGCATCAAGTATTATCAAATCATGAATAATGAGTACAACTTATTGTTCTCCACTTTGATCATCCAATTATCATATTGTGGATTACCTTCACCATTAATTCCCTAAAATGAAAACTCATGTATATAACAAAAATATCTGGGAATAATATGGAACACTTTTGAACTTCTTAATAGAATCCAAGGGGATGAGAATTTTCTCTCAACCCAAGAACTTCATTCCATGAATCTATAATGTTTCTGGTACACTTAATTATGATGTCTTCTCCCCATTTGGCATCTTGATCTTTCATTGTTCATATGGAACCTTTACTTCCATTCACCTTAAACTTATGTGGATCGTTTGACTTCACTTTGGTAAGTAGTGAAGCATATTTTTGTAGTTTTTTAGGAATTTCCAATTGATTAGGAAAGATTACTAGACACCAATTCTTGTCATTTTCTATATTAGAGCTTCCACATTGCTTCTTAAATGATTTCATGTTACCTTCATTAAGAAACTTATCAAAATTATCTTCAGGAATGTCCTCAATCAATCCTATCTTCTTTTGGATTTATTTTCCTTTCAATTTGAGATTTCATCCATTCATATCGATGGCTTGTTTTCAGGGATCCACGGTATGGCCTTTATTTCCATACTAGAAGCATATTTTCATTGGTGTGATGACATTCTTGGAATCCATCTTGAACCTTTTCAAGGGAATAGTTTTTTCATAGTTTTCTTGAATTTAGTGTTTTGTATATTCCCAAAAGAATACTTTTAAACTCATTTTGATTTCTCTTACCATTGTTGTGGATAATGAATCTTATCAAAATATTCTTTAGAGATGGTAGGACTAAACCAAAACTCATCATATCTGTGACCACTTCTGTTGCAATTATTTCATAATTCTTCAAGATACTCAAATTTGATCACGATATACATATTTTTATTCATCTTTGCATTCTTCCATAGAATTGCAGTTTTCTTCATTTCATTACTTCTAATTTTTCTGAATGTAGGATTTCCACAATTTTCAAATGCTGAAATATTATGACAGAAATCATTGACATGATTCAAAAACTTCTAACAACACCAACAGTACCAAACAAATCAACTTCTTTTACTTGTAGTATAAGTTTTTGTTATATTTAGTGCATTATTGTCTCTCGAATTGTCCTTCTTTATTTGAAGCAAACTTTTGGGAGGTTCTCTTCTAAATCATTCCAATATCCACCCTTTAATTTTTTATGGATGTATTGACATTTTTATCAATCCACATCTTCCCAGCTTATGGCTTCGAACCTGTACTTGCAGATGAAATTGCATTAGTAGAGACAAAAATAACAAGGTTATTGGATACCTTATTCTTTGAGGACATTACCATTGTATTAGAGGATGATTTGATATTCCTGTTGGAATCGTATTCCACAATGAAAACTCGTGTGGTAACATCTATTCATTAATATATTTTGGATGTTACGGATTGGAGTGATTGTTGATTCTTCAATTTCACCTCCATCTCTAAACACATCATGTTGAGGGAGTTCTTCTCATCCTCAACTGATCTCATATTTCATTCCCAATTATCCTTTAGCTTCATCAAAATTTCTTCATGCATATTTTTTCATTGTTACAAAGAGATATCAAGATTCTTTATCTTGTTATCTCTTTCTTCAAGTCTAGATGCTTTGAAACCTATAGAGACTTTGTGAAACATTTCAAATGCATGGAAATCTTCTAAAAATACTTTTTCAAAGAATTATTTATCACAAATACTTCCCAGAAATTTTTTAGTGACTTCATCTTATCATTCATTGAAAATAGAAATTGTTTCTTACATTTCCTTCACATGTTTTGTGGGAGTGTTGGATAGACCAACCATTTTAGACAATTCCTCTTCCATGTCATCATCATCTTCTTCCAACTATAATTTTTCATCTTGATGTGTGCTAATGGTTCTAGAAATGTGTCTTGACACTTCTCCAGGAACATTCTATAGATGATCATTGAGTGATGTATGAAGATCACTAATTGATCTATCATCAACATAGCTTGAGCATGTTTCATCAGAAGTGTAATAATAATAGAATGAATTATCACATGTTGTAACATTATTTTTACCTTCTAGAGAAGGTGTATCCCCATTAGCAGTAACCATCAACTTCATCTTCCTTGCCTGTTTCTTCTTTATATTCATATGAGTCTTGGAAGATATATCCAATTGAGGTGGTTCACTCATCTATTCAAATATGAACTTCATATGGCTCCCTTGGATCGTTTAGAGGTAACCTCCATCTAATACCAATTGAAGTGCCCATATCTGTGCGAATCCCTGAGGGGGGAGTGGGTGAATCAGTGATCCCTTTCAAATCGCATTAGTAATTGATTATTTTCAATTAATCCACTATGGCTGGTTAAAGATTCGATCCACTATTCTTGTGTCTCTCAGCCTTACCTCTAATGATTCTGTAAATTTAAAGGCATTGAATACAAGGATTTACAAGGTTCGGTTCAAAGACCTACTCTTTATTATGGTGGTTATTTTCCCCATCACATGTTCTCCACTATAATTCGGTGAGTAATTACAATGGTCAATATAGAGTCCGATTTTATATCTCGCGAGATCAATAGGAGGTTCTTTATATTGCTTCCCACATTGTTACTAGATTCCCACTGGCCTTCTTCAAAGACCCACTGAAGATTTCTTCCTCCTGGATTTAACAAGTGATGCTTCTCGATTCACTGTAGATGGAACATCTGATCTTCCCTCACGAGCTTGCTGAATCACACTTGTTTGTGAATCTCTTCCAGAATCTTCAACAGCCATTGGAATGGTTCATAGGCCTTGATCAATAATTCTGATCACATCTCTGATCAGTACTCAGCTCAATAATTCCCATGAAATTCCTTCTTCTTCTTATGAACACCCGACCTCACTAAGATCTATGCCAATGGTTCCCACATCTTATTCAAGAATATAATATTCAAGAATTATCTTGAAAAATATCAACATTGTATCTCTTCTTGGATTCAAAAATACTGTTCAGTCAGATATAAGATCTTCATTAATTAAGACTGTCTTTAGTCTCAGTTCTCATTCACTATATGAATGGATTGAATGGAATCCCAAAATCTTTTTTTGGATATCTCAGTTCCATTCATACCTACAGGTGTTCATTCATGATTTCATGAATGTGTCTCAACATTTTTCACACGTACTACCTTCTTGTTTACACACATGCACTAAAAATATTGATTATTCCCTTTATGTGTCTTCACCTGTGCATGTGCATGCATGCATGCATGTAAAATATCTTTTCTTATTTGTGTGAAACCCCTAATTGGTATATCTTTTTTAGCACACACACTTCCCCTTTCATTTTCTCACTTAATATCAGTCACACAAAGTCTTCTTTATTTCACTCAATATTATTTGACATGTATGTGTTTAAACTAAAATATTCCCAAAACCCGAATTAGTTTGATCCACACTTTGGCTTGTTCGGGTATCTCAAATCATGCATATGCATGCATGTGCATCATGAATGCATTATCCTTCATCTTTTATTGAGTAAAACTAAATGGATGGGGAATGTATGTGGGTTCTTCTTCAACTCTAAGGGCAGTGTATGTGTATGTTTTCCTTTTCTTGTTCTCACGCAATGGGTGTACGTGGATTCCCTTTGCACACCCGGATGGTTGGTGGTCCTTCTTTTTGTGAACCGCAACTGGTTTGAGGCTCCTACCTTCGCAAACAGTAAGTGGTTGGTGAACTCCTCCTTCACGCTTAGGGTGTGTGATAGAATTATTCACATAAACAACGATGTTTTGGTTTTTGTCTTCATAAGATCACAAAAAGGGTGTGTAGCACCGATTGTGTGTTTATAGTTTCTTCTTCACGCACGAAGCACGACGAGGGTTCGAAAGAACCTGTTGTATGTTTGGATTCATTCACGAACAAGGGTGGTTTCACATCTACTAGTCTATGGGATGTGCGGGAATTTTTTGCAAAGCATGGCTGCGCGGAGCACTCTTCTTAGCCTGAATCTCTTTTTTTTCGAAAATCGGAGCTCTCTCAGGATTTTTAACAATAGAGCCTTGTTAGAGGGCTCTTTATTTATAGGAATGAGTCACCCTGTATATACATGTTCAAATCTGCGGGTTTGAATTCTTTGAAATACCATGACCTTCGGGTTTGAATTATTCAAACATAGGATCGAGATATGACGCATATCCTAGCTGTTTCCATTAAACGAGGGCCTTCTTCTCAGTTGTTTATTCTCACGTGAAAGAATTTTTGAACTCATGTAAATCATATTCACCATGTAAGATTGATCGAGGAGTTTATTCCTAGACTTGTAATCTTTGTGTTACCTCGGCCTTGTTTGAACTCTGCATCTCGATGCATGCATTAAACTTTTAATGCATGCATGAGTTCGTTTATTCCGGACGATCACAATGACCAAAATTTGAGCATCAACGGTGGATGGGAGATCAATCATGATGGATCAACAGTGGTGATGGCAAGAAGTGGTGTAGAGTGACTCTCCATGCGGTCAGAGGTTGAAGATGATGCCACGACCATTGAATCGGCCCGGATTGATCAAAAACAGCCATGATTATTTCCCAGGACGTGGGATGGAGCCTGTGGTAGAGATATTGCCCGAGATCTAATGGACGGACGAGATTGCCTCCACATCTTTTAAATCCTCCCCACATCGAAACAGAGACACAAGATGTATCTCATTTATTATACAAGCCACCATAGCCTCACCAAAAAATTCTCATCCTCCCTCCACGATACTGCCCCCTACTATGTTCACCCTATTGGGGTGCTCTTAGCACCCACTCAGCCTCCACTAGGCATGCTCCTAGCAACCACTATTCATGTTAGCCACACTATTTGACTAGTATGTGTTCACCTAAGAGATTACACATGTTGAGGATTAGGACCTCGACTGGCCTCTATTGTTTGTCCTTTAATTTTTAATGTAAGGCCATATGTATACTCGGTTAAAAATAAATTTTATCGTACAAGAATAGTACATGTACAACTTCTTAATTCATGGTTACTTCTTCAAAATGCATCCCCATGCACATCTCCTTCTCTTTTCATCTACTTATTTCTTTTGGATCAGGAAGCCCAAAACACATTACTCATGTTTCATCTTCCAACCATGGAAGTAAGTCTTCTTCAACTCCCCATGCATTGAAGCAAAATGCATGGAAACATTGTATTAAACAATTTGTTTTCCCTAACACAAGTCTTGGTCCTTGAAGATTAGCACAATCAATCATCTATTTTTTAGACATCATCTATTTCGATTCCATGGATGGATCTTCAACACTTCATCCACATAGTGACTGTGGATAGATCTTTACATCATTCCTAATGATATTGAGGATTGAATGGACTTATTCAAGTGTTGTGACAATGTATCACCTTGATAAAAGTCTTGGAACACATGACCTGGTTTTCAATCATTAGATTTAAAAAAGAGAATGTCCAAGCATGACATCCAATTTCATTTCATACTAATTTTTCAAGGGACATAAGCATTGGAACAACTTCTCCTCTTCAATCATCATCACTACCACATTTCCATACACATATTTCCACTTGACACCTTATTGAAATATTGTTGAAAAAAAATGAAAAACCATGATATACAATATCCCCCTTCGTATTTTTTTGTTAATATTACTTAAGAATACTTTGAACGTGTCAATATGCGTGCTAATCATTCCTCCCCCTTATTGGCAACCAAATGTAAAGGTGTAGCCGGTCTGTTCAAAAACATGTCCTCCTCATTTTGAATAATATCTTCCTGAATATTTCTGAGGGAGGGATGAAGTCACATGGTTCACATAGCAAAGAGCCTTTAGTAAATCAACACTAAGTCTACCTTGGGCTAACTCGATGTAGAAGATAATAGAGATATGACCAAGGTTTTCAATGTTGTCCATAAACAATCATATATGTGAAATCGTGATCAAAATGGTTCAATTTCTTTCCTAGGGGTCGGAAATAGTTAGATTTATCAATGAAATGATTAATCATGTACATACGTCGGCAAACATATTAGAAAGTTCAGCTGAAAAGATAATTATCCCCCTTTAATCCCATTGTTTCATGATAAATTCAATTAAGAAAAACTATGAAAGTTTGATTGGAATACCTCAACATCAACTTCATTAGATGAAATGAATTTCAAGGTTTTTCATGACATAATCCTTGATATCATTTCCTTCATGTTTTCTCCACCTCAAGGGGTGCACTACCATTGAATTACCATGGTGGAGAATATCATCATATAAGCTTGAAGATATGCATGTTGATAATCTTCCACTATGGATCCCTTCAAGTAATTATCAAATCATGAATAATGAGCCCAACTTGTAGTTTTTCACTTTTCTCAACCAATTTCCATCTTTAGGATGACCTTATCCTTTAATTCCCCAAAATGTAAGCAAATGTATATAATAAAAATATAAGGGAATAATATGGAACATTTGTGAACATCTTAATAGAAGAACTGGGGCTGAGAATTTTCTCTCAACCCAAGAACTCCATTTCATACAGCTCTAACATGTTCGGTACTCTTCATAATGATCTCTCCTCTAAATATGGCATCTTGATATTTTATTTTCGTCATGGACCCTTTACATACATTCACCTTCCACTTGTGTGGATTGTTTGTCTTCACTTTTGTCAGTATTAAAGTAGCTTTTTGTAGTTTTCTAGAAATTTTAAATTGATTAAGCTGTCTTACTAGACACTCTATAGAATTTTCTATTATGGAGCTTCCACATGGCTTCTTCAATTCTTTCAACTTATCATTCTTAATAATATTATCAAAATTATCGTTAATAATGTCTTCAATCAATCATGTATTCTTTTGGATTGATTATCCTTTCAATTTGAGACTACTTCAATTCATTTCCATGGCTTGTTTATACAAATCCAATGTATGGCCCTTATTTCCATAGTAGAAGCATCTTTTCTTTTTTGAGACGAAATTCTTGTTATCCATCTTAGACTTATTCAGGGAAATTTTTTGTTTCATAGTATTCATGACTTTAGTGTTTCTTATATTCCTTAGAGAAGACTTTTTAAATCTTTTTGCTTTCTCCTTTCTTTGTTGTGGTCTGTGCTTCTTATTAAAATATCCTTGAGGCATGACTGGACTAAACCTACATTCATCATAACTGTGACCACTTCTAATGAAATTATCACAGAAGCCTTTAAGATACTCAAGTTTGTTCTTGATAGACAGATTCTTATTCATATTTTCATTATTCCTTAGCGTTGCAGGTTAATACATTTCTTGACTTATAATTTCCCTAAATATAGGCATTCCACAATTTTCATATGATGGAATATTATGAGAGAAACCATTTACATGATGCCCAAACATCCAAAAACACCATCAATAGACAAAAAATCTCTTTTTTTTACTTGTACTATCAGTTTGGCTATATTTAGTGCATTTTTGTCACTGTAATTGTCTTTATTTCTTTGGAACATACTTTTGAGAGTTTAATTTCTTAATCATTCCCGTATCCACCCTTGATGTTTTGATGGATGTATTGACATTTTTATCAATCGACATCTTCCCAGCTTTTGGCTTTGAAAATGTTCTTGCAGATGAATCTGCATTAGTAGAAACAGAAATATCTTGGTTATGGGATACCTTCTTCTTGGAGGGTGTTTCCATTGTATTAGAGGATGATTTGATATTCCTCTTGGATTCCTATTACTCGATGAAATATTGAGTGGTAGAACCTCTTATTTCAGATCTTTGGGAAGTAATGGTTTGGAGTGATTTCTGATTATTTAATTTCACCTCCATCTCTAAACACTTCACGTTGAGGGAGTTCTTCTCGTCCTCAACTGATCTCATCTTGATTTCCCAATTCTCCTTTAGATTTATCATTTTTTCTTCATGAATTTTTTTATTGTTTCAATGAGATCTCAATCACATTTATCTTGTTAGCTTTGTATTCATGTTGAGAATCATTGACAACCATAGAGACTTTGTGAAACATTTCAAATGCGAGTAAAGCTTTTTAAAATACCATTTCAATGAATAATTTCTCACAAATACTTCCCTACAATTTTTAGTGACTTCATCATATCTGTCATTTCAAAGAGAAATTTTTTCTTCCTTTTACATCACATGTTTTTTGGGAGTGTTGGATAGACCCACCATTTTAGCCATTGCCTCTTCCATGACATCAGCTTCTTCTTCCACCTGTAACTTTTCATCTTGAAGTGTTCTAATACTTGCAGTAATGTGTCTTGAAAATTATCTATCTTTCATTAGATAATATTTGAGTTAATTATAAAGATAAATAATTGATCTATCATCCTAATATCTTGAGAAGGGTTCATCAAAAGAGTCATAACAATAGAATTAATTATCACATGTTGTACCATTCAGATTACCTTTAGTAGAAGGTGTTTCCCATTAGTAGTAAGATTCTTCTTTATCATCCTTTCTTTTTTCTTCATTCGATTATTCTTAGTCTTGATAAATATCTCTATTTGAGGTGGTTCACTCATCTCCCCAAATTTGAACTTCATAATGAATCCCTTGGATCTTTTACAGGTAACCTCTCTCTGATACCAGTTGAAGTTCCCATATTAGTGTGAATCACTGAGTGGGGGAGGGGCTGAGTAAGTTATACCTTTTAAATATTTTTACTAAATGATTCTTTTAAATTAAACCTAAATGGATGGTTAAAGCCTCAATACACTCTCCTTGTGTCTCTCATCCTTACCTCAAATGATGTTATAAATGGAAAGTCACTAAACACAAGGATTTACAAGGTTCAGTTCAAAGACCTGCACCTTTCTTTGTTGGTTATTCTCCCCAAAATTGATTCTCCACTATAATTTGATGAGTAATTACAATGGTAAATACAGATTCCCACTATTTCTCTCCTGAGTTCAATATGAGGTTCTTTATACTGCTTCCCACAGTGTTACCAGAGTCCCACTAGCCTACTTCAGAGTCCCATGGAAGACTTCTTCCTCCTAAATTTCACAAGAGATGCTTCTTGATTTACTGTGGATGGATCTTCTTATCATCCCCCCATGTGGTTTCTAAATAAAACATTCCCATGAATCTATTCAAGAATCTTCAACAGCCTTTGGAAATGTATGTTGGCCTTGCTCAGTACTTCTGATAAATTCTTGGATTATTACTCAGATCAATAATGTTTGGGAAATTCTTTCTTCCTCTGATGAAGACCCGGACTCACTAAGATGTGTTCCTATGGTGCACAAAAATTCATGAAGAATATAATATTCAAGATTGATTTTGAACAAATTCAGAATTTTCTTTCTTCTTGGATTCTCAAATACTGTTCACTCAGATATAAGATCGTCTTTAATTTAGTATGGCTTCAGTCTCATTTCACATTCACTTCATGCATGGATTTCATGGAATCCAAACTTCTTATTTTTGGATATATCTGTTCCATTCAAACATGCTTGGTTTCATGAATGTGTCTCATGAATTTACACATGCACTGCCTTCTTTTTTACACATGTGCACTAACAATCTTGATTTTTTCTTTTATGTGTCTTCACATGTGCATGTGCATTCATGCATGCATGGAAAATTTCTTTTCTTCTTTTTGTGAAAACCCCAATGGGTATATCCTTTTTTCCCACACACATCCTCTTTATTTTTCTCACTTAATATAACACACACAATGTCTTGTTTATTTCACTCATGTTTATGTGACATGTATGTTTTTATACTTAAATAATCCTTAAACCTGAATGAGTGTGATCCACTATTTTTCTTGTTCGGGTATCTAAAATCATGCATATGCATGCATGTGTGTCATGGATGCATTATACTTATTCTTTTTGTTAACAAACCCGAATGTATGGGTAATTTTTGTGGGGTATTCTTTTTCTCCAAGGGTAGTGAATGTGCACACAGTCGATTTCTTGTTCTCATGAAATGGGTGTGCATGGATTCTCATCACAAACACGGATGGTTCACGGTCCTTCTCTTCACAAACCCCAACTGGTTCGCGGCTCCTGGCTTCGCAAAACAAAAGTAGTATGCAAACTATTCCTTCACGCTTAGGGTGAATGATAGTCTCCTTTACATAACCTAGGATGTTCTTGGTTTTGTCTTTGCAAGAGCATAGCAAGGGTGTGATGCACAGGTTGTGTATTTGCGGTTTCTTCTTCACACATGAATCACGACAAGGGTTCTAAGGAACATGTCGCGTTGTCATATTTTTCCAAGAAATAAGGTGGTTCACGCTTCTACATCACACAAGGGATTCACGGTACTCCTTCGCGTAGAAAGGTTGTGCAGAACACTCTTCATAACCAGATGCTCTATTTTTTCAGAAAACATTATCTCTTCCAAGATTTTCAACAACTGAGATTCAGTCAAGGTCTTTATATTTATAGGCAGTAATCACCGTATATCTACACATTCAAATCTATAGGGAGTAATTATTTGGAAGCCTATGATATTTTGGTTTGAATTTTTCAAACACGGGATCAAGATATGTTGCATATCTCGATTGTTTCCATTCAACTAGGGCCTTTATCACCACAGTTTATCCTCATGTGCATGAATTTTTAATCGCATGAAAATAATATTCACCATGTTAGATTGATCAAGGATATTTCTTACTAGCCTTGAATGCTTTGAGTTGCTTCAGCCTCATTTGAACTCTACATCTTGATTCATGTATGAAACTTTTAATGCATGCATGAGTTTGGTTATTTTAGAAGATCACCATGCACTACATTTGACCACCAACTATTTCTGGGAGCTCAATCCCGATGGATCAGCAGTTGTTACGGTGAGTAGAAGTGTCGGGTGACTCTCCATGTGGTCGGAGTTTGAAGATGATTCCAGGACTATGGGATCAGCTTTGATTGATCAAAGACGACCATGATTATTTCTCAAGATTTGGGACGGAGCGTGCAACTGAGATCTTGTGCGAGATATAATGGATTATTTAGATTGCCTCTGCATTTTTTAAACTCGTCCCTCATTGAATTGGAGACAGAGTACATGAATCATTTATAATACAAGACACCACAACATCAACTCATAATTCTCCTCCTCCCTCCACGGTACAACACCGTACCATGTTCACCCTCTGGGCGTGCTCTTAGCACCCACTTTTCCTCCTCTGAGCACGCTCCTAGCATCTACTATGCATGCTAGCCGCACGATTTGATCCCCATTCATGAACCTATGGGGTTATACATGGCCCGTGCAAACCCTTCCTCATGCAGGGCTAGCCATGAGGGCTTCCATCAGGCGCAGTTAACTGTCAGGTCCCATATGAGCTTGAGGATGAGGACCTCGACTGGAAGCCATGGTTGGCCCCTTATTTTTTAATGTAAGTCGATATATATATGTGGTTAGAAAAAAATTATCTAATACATTAATAATGCATGGCCACCTTATTAATTCATGGTTACTTGTTCAAAATCTATCCTGATGCACATCTCATTCTTTTTTCCCCTTATTTATTTATTTTTGGAACCTGAAGACCAAAACACATTAATCATGTTTCTTATTCCAACCGTGGAAGGAACTCTTCTTCAAATACTCATGCATTGAAACACAATTCATTGAAATATTTTAGTAAAAAATGTTTTGTCCTTAAAACATGTCTTGGTTTATGATGATTAGAACAATCAATCATATGATTTTTAAAATTCATCCATTTAGATTCCATGGATGGATCTTCAAAACTGAATCCACTTAATAACTATGGAGGTATATTTACATCATTCTTCATGAAATTGAGGATTTAGTGGACTTCTACAAGTGTTTTGAAAATGTATCAACATGATACATTTCTTGGAACATAGTATCAGTTCTACAATCGCCAAATTTTGTATAGATAATTTCCAAGCTTGACATCCAATGTCATTTTATACTGATTCTCCAAGGGACATAAGCTTTCGAACAACTACCTCTCTTCAATCATCATCACTACAACTTTTCCATACACATACTAAAACTTGAAACCTCATTTAAATCTTATTGAAAAAAATTAAACACCATTCTCTACAAGTTATTTGGTAGAACGATGCCAAAAATTTACTTTAATGTGAGTTACTGAAAAAGTACCGATGTTAAAAATCATGTCTTAAAATGTTCGACTTCGAAAATCCATAACTTTTTAACTGTAAATCTGGTTTACCTACATAAACATTAAAATCGAATATTGAGAAATTATATACAACTAGGATTTGGTTTTTAACATTGGATATTTGAGAAAATCATGACAAAAAGGGAATTTTAACATCAGTCCTGAAGAACATACGTTAAAATGATGACATTAAATACCATTTTTTTGATTGTGTTAATTAAAAAAAATATTAATAAAATAAATAAATAAATTAATATAAATAAAAAAGCTCAAATAAATTAAAGGCATTTTGCTTCCATCACATTCCTCACAACCTGACACAAAAAATAATTATCCTGTCATGATGATAACACAACATGTAAAATAATAAACAGATATCATTGTGCTTGTGTCATCACAGTTTCCACCGATATCGACAAAAATAATCACAAAATAATAATGAACACTATGAGGATAACCAAAACATTGACCAAAACCATCATGAAAATACATCAACATGAAAAATAATAATAAGAAAAATCAATTTTTGGAAATCAAAGATAATCCTTCACATGCGATGGTATCACACCCGATTCACTGCTGCAAACCCTGAATTGTGGAGGTCGGCATAGATGATGGCGATGGTTGTTATCTTTATCCCAAGAGAGAGTCTGGTTCAAGGGGTATTGTTTCCTGGATGATGCACAATGTGAAGGGGTCGACTGCAGCACAATAGGGAGGCTGGTGCAAGGGGTATTGTTTCCTAGATGATGTGTAATGTGGAGGGTTCGACCGACGTGGTGCACAGTTAGCGGATGTTGAGATGGGACGCTGCTTTCTGGTGTGTGGTAGGAATAGAGGAGCATATAATGGCTCCAACATCTAGAGTTCATACGAATATTGGAGGGGGAAACAATGGGGGGAAGGGGTGTTAGGGGGGTTTAGGATGGGGTGGGGGTGCTTTATGAAAGGGGGGTGTTGGGGACTGGGATGAGGGAAGAGGGGACTGTGACGTTGGGGAGGTGGAATCAGTGGAGAAGAGGTGACATTGGGGGGATGTGGGGTTTTGGGGTGAAGGGGAGACATCCTCAAAAAACAAAAAAGATGTGGAAATATAAATTCTAATTTAATATTTAAAAATATATAATTATCTATCTTTGGTAAAAAAATAAAAAATAATAATAAAATAAAAATAATAAAATTAAATATATAATATAGTAATTAACTATAACTAAAAATAATTAAAAAAATGTTATAAAATTTAAAATAAATAAATATTTATGTACATATAGTTAAACACCATAAAATATAGATATAATAATACTATGAAAATAATATGACTACTATTAAATATTAACATAATAAAAAAATAATCTTGTAATAAAAAACCAATTTCATTAATAATAAAAATATATAAAAGAATAAAATAAGATACTAATATAGACAATTAATATTTATACTAATAAATGTTAACTAACTAATAATAAAACTATTGTTAGTGAAACTAACAGTAATAAAGTATACTGTTAAATATAACATAAAAAATTAATTCAAATTATAAAAATACTAAATTACCAACACTATTATATAAATTAACTAAAATTTATCAAAATATCTAAAATAATACAAAACTACAAAATCAGCTTAAAAAAACAAAAGTGGTTAGAAAAATAAAGAAAACTAAATTAAAAGTTTATTTAAAAGATAATAAAAAATCATGTCAATAAAATCCCCAAAACATAAGATTTTTCACTCATGGGAATAACAGTCAGAAAAAATACACAAGTGGGACCATAGAAAATTCAATGCATAAAAATTACAAGTACAAAAAAATTCCAATCCATTTTACTCATAAAATATCATGATTTATTTAAAATTAAAATTTTTAAATACATTTTCCCTTTAACTCACAACCATTCAAAAATAAGTACTTACACTCATGCATCATGTTACCTACCTCTCTATCACTCTCATCGCTTAATAAACATGTCAATGTTTTTCTCAATTATCATATTCATTCATGCTTTCCATAGGATTTATATGAATTTCACATCTCCTATAGTGGAAATAAAAAGAATACATTAATCATGAGGACTTCAAATTAGGTTCTAATGTCTCTGAGGCTGTGGGATGGTGGGTCATAAAAATGATAATTTTTTTCATAATGGAGGGCTGAATCTTGATATAAATTCATGATAAGTGTCAATCCAAATGTCTTCTTGAACTCTCACTTCCCCACACATACAATTTTTCATTTCACTGAGCATTTTTCCTCTCTCAATGATTTTATTTTTTAGGGACACAACTCACTCAATTAAGATGGAGAGAAAAAACTGGTGAGTACAAACTCCAAACCCCTAGAAATATATGTAAGAAAAAATACCAAAGAAATTTACATAAGTAGCATGAAATCATTAGAATATCATTAAATATTGGTTATATAGAAAAACTCTTTAGCTCATAGAGTAATGAGTCATCACTTTTATAGGTATCCATAAAGGTTAAGATTACCCCTTAAGGACCATAAATGTACTCATTTTTTGGAACAATAATGATTCAATGTTACAATTGAAAAATATATTTAATGAATGTGAATAATGTGAAATATAACACATATGATCATGGAATGATAACATTGATTCGTGTACATAAAATAACTCAGTGTCCCTCAAATAACCCTCTCCATGAATAAATCCCCCTCACATAGATTGAAAATCATCATGCAAAGATTCAAGAAATAACTAGGGAAGGGTATCATATATGGGATCATCCTAAAAGGATTCGTCATGTATTCTAGGGGATACATGATTGAAAGAATGTATGAGTGGGTAAATGGGTCAAGGGGGTTAAAGAGTCAAATAGGTAACTTAGTTATTTGATTGAATATTTAAAAATTCCTATCACTTTGATGGAAAGACATGCAAATTTCTAGAAGACATAACATGGTCTTGATTCCCTCAAGAAAAAGAAAAATAAGATATGATGCAAAAATGGTCCATAATCCTCATGGGTATGAAAATATAATGTTGGAAAGCATAAATATGATTGAGTGAAAATAATTGTCTAAAAAATATACAAGTTTCCAAAAAAAATCAAGGAATTTAATAATATCAACAATAATTTAAATCAGTGTATCAAGAATCAAAGCATGCCAAATAGGATTCGTCTGATCAAACTACCCAGGGATACAAGCGGTATGTTCTCGACCATTTTTTAAAAAAAAATACAATGGTTTTCATGCGGGTTCAATAAATTATAGGAACATATTTTTTAAATTCAGTTTTTTTTAATAATTTTACATGGTATTTTTGGTAGAATAAAATATCATAAAAAATAGAAAAAACATCCTAGTGTAAGTGAATATAGATGCAGAAAGGCTCTATGTATCCGATGAAAATCTGAAAATGATGTACCAATAAAATTTTCACATAGAAAAAAAATATACCCACATCATATAATAGAATTTACACCACAAAAAAAGCATGTGGATGATAAAAATATGTGTTCTAAATTATCAACACAACTACAGTCCATAAAAAACAGATTGAGGTAAATGCATGCTATTTTAGTAACTAAAATACCAAAATGAAATGAAACTAAATGTAAAGAATGTAAAACAAATAAATGATATGTTTCCTCCCATTATGAACTTTGTATAATGTCCTAGGAATATCTAATGGTACATACCATTTAATATTTTGGTTTAATTAATTAATAAAAACACTTACATTGATTCGAAGGAGGTTAAGAGAGGTCTTGGTGTCATCCGGGGCTCAGTTGAAGCCTTGATCACCGAAAATGGGGAATATAGGCTGGGACACATGAATTTTCAACCTGGGAAGCCATTTGAAGGTCTCAGATAGTTGGAAAATGAATGGTTTTCACACTATTAATAAAACTATACGGCTAACCATGTGTGGTTCCCCTGGTGAACTAGAACATGTTTCATGGTTTGAAAAAACGTGCAGTCAAAGCATGTGACCCCTGATACCTGGGTAAAAATTTTAATATCATTTTAATGTTTTTTTAACCCATGTTTTCTCCCATACTCTCTCTAATTAGTATTTATCCCTCTTTCAGGTGCATAAAGGGCTTCCTCCTTTTCATTGGAGGTTTTGTTGTATCTTTCTACTTAGTTATCCATTCTCATTGTTGTTAGAAGATATGAAATCCTATTGGTAATAATTTCCTTATAAAACACTTTATTTCTTGGTTCCTCCTCTTATGATTTTGTTATTTCTATAAGATAGGTTTCATCCCTATTTTAGGGGTTTTTCTAAATCTCTTGATTTCTCTCATTCTAGGTTGAATAAATCCGTGTTTCTGGATTTTAAGATTACTTTAACCATGAGGTAGAGAATATACTCTTTTCTCCCCTTCGATTTCGTTTATTTTTTCATTGCACCATTTTACCACAATCTTGAACATAGAAGAAATTTTTGGTTATCAAATATTAAATTAATAGGGATGGTCTACCATATCCATAGTGACTGTCACTCACTCAAAAACCCATATATGGTTTACCTCATTAATTTTAGAAACCCCATTGGTTGTGACCAACCAAAATGGCCAACTTTCCCTTTTCTCTACATGTATAATTTATATTGGTTGTGTGTAGCATGTTGGTTACATGTTTTAAAATGATAAAATGAATTTTGAACGGTGTTGAACCACGAATTGGATCCCTTTGATAATTTCTAGGCTTAATTATGATGGATTTTCCCATGTGTAGTGCCTTAAACATATGGAATTCATGCTGTTTATTGAATTCAATATGGATTACATGCTAACTTTCTCATTTCAAGTTACATGAATACCTTTTATTATAATTACATCCTTATGCCTTGTGCCGAAAGCTTAAAATTCATGAAGCGTGCCTTGATTAGTGGTATTGTACTAAAATTCCCTTGATTATTCCCAGTTCACTATGTAACGCCCCGACCCCAGTTACCCAATGTTGGAGCATTATTACAAAACATTGGAATGATACATGGAATCATGTCCCGAAAGACTAATTGGATTAGTGGCCTTGGATGTACTAGATACATTTATAAGTTTCACATTACATCATGAAATAAAAACATCAACAACATTTTGTCTCCTTTTGAACACCCTTATATCCTTAGCCTATCACTACAGGTCAACCATAAATTTTATTTTTCATATCATCGGAAAAATAAAACATAGAATGGGGTGAGATTAGATGCTCAATAAGGATAACAATATAGTGGATAATTTCGTAAATAAGCCCAAACATTTAAGGAAATGTATACGACTAAAAGAAAAGTATTTTAAACCTAAAGATCAGTATAATATGGAAATGATAAAATCCAATAACACCATGTACATATTCAAATGTATATTATACTAGTCCAATAATCACATGAAATATCAATAGCCACTAGTATAATGATAGAATGCATAATGCTAGACTTCATAACCACATAGTCAAGGCCTTGTGCCAAGACTACAAATAAGATTTTGTCAATGCCTTGTGCCAAGACATAAGTTTGTCTCATGAGACCTACCGATGCATTGAAGAGCTATAGTGGGCTCCACCAGTCACTTACTAAGTCCAATTCATTCCTCATATGAAAATTTTTAAACATAACATAAACATTTATATGAAAACTAGCATACAAAATGTCAATACATTATCCATAAATCATGAATGGTGTAAAAATAACACATCCACATTCAAACATATCACTAAAACTTCAATACAATGTGGAATATTTTTATCATAATAAATCAACTCCAAACAAGTTTAAAATCCATAAAATGATGCTGACATAGATGAAAAAAAACTACTGGAAAAAAAACCTCTTTCTATTTTGAAATCACTTAAAAGTCACAAAATTATAAAAAAAACATTTATTTTAAAAATATTCTTAAAATATTATATGCGAATCTTTGATGATGATATAAAGGCAGAAAATATCAGCACCCTCCATATTTGTCAAAAATTATTCTTCCATTAATTCTGTCGAAAAGGTCAAAAAATACCTTGTTTGGAGAACGACATAAATATTCCTTTCAAAACATATATGGTAAAAATAGGGTATAAATTAATTTAACCCATTTTCTATAAAATTGTAAAAAAAAAAATTTAAATACATTTTTATGAAAATAAGGATTTGGATTATGATGAGGTCCCAGTAGATACTTACAGGAAAACTACCTTAGATAATAAAGAGATTGTGAAATTAACCCTTACCTTGTACATTTCCTTGGTCGAGGTTACATTAAACTCTCGTATAATAGCTAAATAATTGTTATTGAATTATACAAAAACTATATTCATAAATAATATATCATATATGACCCTCTAATATTTCTTTTTTATTAATATTTCAGTAGTATCATCTTTTCAGGTGTTAACCGATTCATTTTCCTTTATATGCTTGGTTACGTAAGCCGTACTTTTTATAGATAGGATGTATTTGATTAATATACAGAATAATAATATGTTCATAAACATTATTTTTTATCATAAAATTAAAATTATTCTTGAATGCTTACAATTGGGAATGAATCTCAACGTGTTCGTGGATACGGTAATCCGTACATACGCATGAGCGAGAATATCATTATATTGACAGCGAAATCATATATAATTGGATGTTATATCATACATAAAGAATCATTAAAATGTTATATTTTTTATTTTCATCAGTTATACTCATTATTATACCTATCTAAATAATTAATTGTTTGAATAACAAAGTACACCACGACGTGGAGACGGTAAGTCGTACGTACGCACGTAAGGTGACATTGTTGTTCATATGATTGATAGAATAATGAATATTGATGTACAATTTGAATAATAACACCATAGTATTTATAATATACAGGATTTATTATTTTATAATGGAAACAACAAATAAACAGGTAGTGGAGGAAGAAAAGGTCTTGAAAGAGGCGATGAAATATTTATCACTTCATCGGGTTCTTCTTTTTGATTTGATCAAAAGGGCTCAATAGGTTTTCTTTCTGACCAAAGGAAGGCCTATACGATTAAGGTAGGAATGTTGGGAGGATATTTGAGTAGGGTTATGCCGAGACAAAAGTCTTTGGAGTTGTGAAATTAAGGGAAGGGGAAGTTCCCTTTTATAGGAGAGGTGAGGGTCACTTTAGGAAAAGCTTAAAATATTATTTTATAATAAAATAATATTCAGTTTCTAATGGATCCAAAAAGAATTATTTAGAGGATAAGGTGGGGATGGGTTGAAAAAATCTCAAATAATAGGTTTTAGAAGGGTTTAGGTTATCATATTAACCTTATCTTTTAGATTTAACACCCAGTTAAATAGTTTGACATTTACCATGTCTATTTGTATATTTATATTATATGGTTAATAATATTACTATAAAAAGGCAAAAGAACACCATGTTTTTCCTTATTAATATATATAATGTTATCTAAGTCCTTTTTTTGAACCATAGATTTTTAGGAATATTATATCAATTAATAATATAGTACTTGGTTTGAAAACTCAATTTTGTCAATTTTGACACTATTTAGTATTTTGTTTTTGTTAAAGTCATAACAACAGGAATACATTGAAAAAAATAATTTAATAAACCCTAACATGTCCTATTAACCTATAAAATTTTTATAATTCATAATAAGTCTCAAATTACATTCATTTAGATATTTATAATATCAATAATTTTAATCATTCAAAAATAATGTAATTAGTATATCATCATATTGACATAAATAAAAAAAATAATATAATTTCAAAAAGTTATAAATAAAAAATAATTATGTAGTAAATATTTTTAACATTTTAATGAAGATTTTTAGTCAAATTTATATCATGTATAACTCTATATTTAAAATGGTTTAGTTATTAACCAATGAATTTAACTCTTTTAACTCTTCTTTAAATAAAATAATACTAAATGTCCTAATCTAATCCAAATGGACCAAAGTGGATCATATTTAATTCCTAATAATTTTTTTGGTCGAATTAAAAATATCCAATAGAAATAGGACATGTTGTTTTTTAATTATGATATCATTTTACTCTTAATTTCCTTATTACCTTTTAACAGTGGTAAATAAAAGTCAAATGTTACTATTCACCAAAAATTATTTTCATCTTATTGACCAAAATTTTTCTTCCTGATATCAACTGTGTCTCTCAGATTTTTGAAATTCAACTCATAGAAGTGGTAAAATATTATTTTACGCAAATTTGTAAATGATCCTATGAGGTGGGTAAAAGAGGGTAAAAATTTCCAGTAAATTTTTATATATCTAAAATTATTATAAAATGACTCCAATAAATTAAATTTAACTTATATAGGTATTATGTATCTATTTTGACCTAAAATAAATTTAAATAAAATAAATAATCATTTAAATAAGAAGTCGGTTTTAAACAATAACGTAGTGTTTTTCACTATTCATAAAAAATTTAATGTTTTCAGAAAAATTTCAATATTTCACCCCAAGATACTTTCTATATTCCGAATCAAAAAATTAAGTAAATTTTGAAAGATAAAATTTATAAAATTTCAAAATGTTGGTATTACTATTCAAAACAGCTAGTTTTATTGGTTGTGGTGTGTTTGAACTCAAAGTTACGTACAACAAAAGCTATTATATTATTCAAAGGGAAATATACCGTGGAAGCTTAGGGTGTTACATTCTCCCCCTCTTAAAATAATGTTTTCCTTGAAATTTCTAGAATATTACTGCAAAAAATGATTCATGTGGTTCTTCATCATATGTTCCTTGGGTTACCAAGTTTCCTCCTCAATCTTATGGTTTCTCTACATGAATTTTACAAGACGAGTCTTCTGGTTTCTCAACACATGTTCTATGGTATAAAAAATTCTGAGTACATGCATTGGGTCAGAAATGTATTTTCTCATCAGTGAAACATGGAACACATCATTAACTTTGGAGAGACTTGTAGGCGATTCCAAACGATATGTTACAACTCCATTTCGTTCTAGAATTTCAAAAGGTCTGATGTACCTAGGACTCAATTTACCATTCTTACCAAAATGTATAACACCCTTCCATTGAGATACCTTCACGAAAACTTGGTCTCCAATTTGAAATTCCAAATTCTTCCTTCGATTACCAGCATGGATATTTTTCCTTCTTTGGGATACTTATATGGGGATTTGGATAACCTTCACCTTTTCCATTGTTTCCTCAACTAGTTCTGGGCCAATGAGTTTTCATTCACCAACATCATCCCAAGAAGCTTGTGTGTGACATCTCTTTCCATATAATGCCTCTTATGGTGCCTTCTGAAATCTTGAATGGAAGCTATTGTTATAGGAAAATTCTACCAGTGGTAAATATTGATCCTGCATACCTTGAAAGTCCAGTGAGAAATATCTCAATATGACATCTATTGTTTGAATAGTCTGTTCTAATTATCCATTAGTTGGAGGGTGGTAGGTAGTGCTCAAATGAAGTTCAGTATCCAGGGCCTTCTGAAGACTTTTCTCAAATCATGATTTAAAATGGGGATAACGATCAACAACAATTTATAGGGCTACTCCATGATGTCTTAAAACTTCATTAATATACAATCTTGCTAAACGTTAAAGTGTTAAATCTTCTCTTATAGCAAGAAAATGTGCTGACTTGTTAAGACGACCAATAATGACCCATATTGCATAATTCTTCCTAGGAGTCTTTGGAAGCCCCATGACAAAGTCCATCATAATATTGTCCCATTTCCACTCAGGTATGGGAAGAGGTTGCATGAATCCTCTAGTTGTTTCCTTCCATCTTTCACTTGTTGACAAACCATACATCTTGACACAAAATCAGCAATCTCCATCTTAATGTTGTCCCACCAAAAATGTTCTTTCAAATCACTATACATCTTGGTGCTTTGAGGGTGTATAGAGAAATTAGAGCTATGATAATTATCCAAAAATTCCCTTTTTAGATCAGGTATGATAGGAACACCATGTCTCTTTCCAAATATCAAAATTCCATCTTCATATAAAAAGTCGATCAATCTCCCATAACTCATAGATTTAATATTCTTTTTAAATTCTTCATAATCAGTCTGAAAACTTTTTATCCTTTCATGTAAAGATGCCTTGGAAACCATTTCAAAATAATTTATGTTTCACCTTCCATGGTTATTACCATATCCATCATTACTACATCCATTTATATTGGGTTCTTTTCAACTCTCATCTTGTTCAGAACACAATGATCCTTTCATCTCAATGCATCTTCCACCTAATTTGCCTTCCCCAGTTGGTAGTGTATAGTGAAATCATAATCCTGGAGTTGTTCAAGCCATCGCCTTTTCCTCATGTTGAGTTCTTTTGGTGATAAAATATATTTATAATTCTTGTGATCGGTACATATCTCTCATTTTTTACCATAGCGATGGTGTCTCTATATTTTCAGAGCAAAGATTACAACTGCTAACTCAAGATCATGAGTATGATAGTTTTGATCATGAATTTTTAGTTATTGTGATACATAGTCAATAACTCAATCATTTTGCATAAGGACACAACCAATTACTTTCACTGAAGCATCACTATAAATACCAAACCCACCATTCCCTAAAGATAGAGTAATGATAGGAGTATTAACTAATCTTCTCTTCAGTTCGTTAAAAAATTCGTCACACTCTTTTGTCCAAACAAATTTTACCCCTTTACCTCTAATCATGGTTAATGGGTTAGCCAATCGGGAAAAATTCTAGACAAAACTGCGATAATAACCTTATAAACCAATAAAACTATATACCCCAGTTATACTCATCGGAGATGGACATTCATGGATTGCCTTGGTCTTTGAAGGATCAACAGAGATTCCATCCTTATATATAATATGGCCAAGAAAAGAAATCTTCTGAAGCTAGAATTCACACTTGTTAAAAATCCCATATAATTCATTTCTTCTAACAGTCTTTAGGATAATGAAAATGTGATTTTCATGATCTTTTTAGCTTTTGGAGTATACATAGATATCATCAATAAATACCACTATAATTTCATCAAGATATTCTATTGAAAACACAATTCATTAGATCCATGAAGATAGAGGGTGAATTAGTCAATCCAAAAGGCATTACTGTAAACTCATAATGCTCATACCTTCTTTGAAATACTACTTTCAGAATGTCTTCCTTATTCACACGCAACTGATTATATTCATATCAAAGGTTAATCTTTGAAAAATATTGGGCTGTATGAAGTTGGTCAAATAAATCATCAATGAGAGGTAGGGGATACATCTTCTATATTGTTATAGAATTGATCTCCCTAAAGTCAATGCACAAACTCATAGATCTGTCTTTCTTCATAACAAAAAGGACAGGGGATCCCCATAGAGAAACAGTAGGGAGAATAAATACTTTGTTACTAAATTCCTCTAATTGTTTCTTTAGGTCCAAAAATTCCACAATGGCCATTCTATAAGTGGTCATTGATATGGGCCTTGAACCAGGAATTAAATCCATGGAAAACTCAATTTCTCATTCCGGAGGATTTCCAGGTAAATCCTCTGGAAACACGTTAACATAGGTACATCCCCTATTCGAACATTATTATACTCACCAAGTGTTATTTCAATCTATTCCACCCCAATAATTGAATTTAGTTGAGCTAATGGGGGTGGATCTAGATAAGAATCACATGGTGATGTTTCTGCTCTAAAGATAAGGTACTCCTTATCATTATCAAGAATTGTTACCTCCTTCTTCTTACAATAAATTTTCTCATCATGGTTCGAAATCCAATCCATACCAAGGATTATACCAAATTCAATCATGGGTATGACAATGTGATCAGTAGATAAAGAACATTTATATTCCCTAATGGGAACATATTCACAAAGCATTTTTGTGATGATACTTCTATTAGGTTTTTTGACTGACAACTCCCTTGTTATGTCAAATTGAAAATATCTAATTTTCATAGAAAACTAGGAATATATGAAACAATGCGATGATCTAGAGTCAAATAATTCTTTGACTAAATTTGAGGAAACCATTAAATTACCTACCGCCACATCTTTCAGAGGATCAAACTCGTCAGATTTGATCGCGTAATCTTGGCCTTGGTCCCTTGTCCTTTTTTGAGGTAAGTTCCCTTACTTCTTAGGACATTTATTTGAATAATTCCCCTTTTCGCTACAATTGTAGCATTCATCATTGATAGCCTCTTTCATCCACTTGCAATCATGAGCATGGTTTCCTTTTTCACCACACTTGTAACAGACTCCCATTCCCATCAAGTAAGTACCAAGGTGTCTCTTCTCACATTTACCACATGATGGATATTAAACTTGTCCCGTCATCCATCTATTTCCATTTCCTAAGGGTTTAGGAGATCTCTTTTTCTCTTGCATTGTTTTATAGTCATAAGACTTAGAGAATTACTTTTTTGTCTTGATACTGCATGAGACATTATCTGCATAAGATGAGAAGGATTGTAAGACTAATGATCGACCGATAAATGGTTTTAGCCCAACAAAGAATCGATCAATCTTACTCCATGGGTTACGTATCTAATCTATTGCATTCCTTGATAACCTTGTAATGATATCCTTATATTATATGAAATTCTAATCCTCCTTTTTCCTCAGACTCAGAAATAGGCTTTCCATATCTTCTCGATGGTCATGAGGAAAATATTTTTCTAAGAAAATATCTTTAAACTCCCTCTATTCCATATTTCATAATTCATCATCTTGTTTTGTGTTTTGAATCAATGACCACCATTGATCTGAATCTATCAAGAGGTGATAAACTACCATGACAACTTTTTCCCTTTCACTACTCCCCAATGCATGAAATATTTTCTCTAACTAATTTATCCACTTTTCAACTACTAATGGATTTGTACTCCCATTTAATGTTGGTGGCTGTTTCCTCATGAAGCGGTCTAACATTGATCTTCCTTGTTGTGGACCAGGGTGCTCCATATAGGATATGATATTATTCATAACCTATTTGATTTGTCTCAGTATGGTGGTATGATGATCAACACCAGTTTCTTCACAGGCTCCACTACAATTATCTTGAGTAGGAGGGAAGTCCCTACATAGATTATTTGCATTGATATGGTTTCCATTCCTTCCACTAGGCGCCATTTCTAAATAATGACGTACACAAGATTAGTTTAGGAATCGCAATAAATAATTGCAAACATGTAAAATGAAACACCCCAAGATTCAATGGTACGTTTCCCTTTGAATAATGCAATAGCTTTCATAGTACCCAACATCGAGATTCTAACACACCGTGACCAATCAAACTAGCTGTTATGAATATTAATACCCAATTTTTCATTTTTTTTAAATTTTATCATTCAAAATGGACTTCATTATTTAATTCTTTATTCTAAATTTTCTTAGGGTGAATTTTTGCAATTTTTTTGAAAACATTCAATTATTTATGAATTATGAAAAACACAGTGTTATTGGTTAAAACCGTATTTTTATTTAAATAATTATTTAATTTATTTAAAATTATTTTAAGTCAAAATAGATAAATAATACCAATATTATTTCAATGTAATTCATTGGAGTCATTTTTATAATAAAATTAGATATACAAAATTTTAATGAACTTCATACCATCTTTTACCCACCTCCTAGGAGCTTTTGAAAATTTGAATAAAACTTAATTTTACCACTTCTGTGAGTTGAATTTAGAGGCTCTAAGAGACACAGTTGATATCAATAAGTAACAAGTGGTTCAATGAGATGAAAATAATTTTTGGAGAATTGTATCTTTTGACTTTTATTTATCAAGGTTAAAAGTAAATAGGGTAATTAAAGGTAAAATTATATTATTATTACCCTAACACATGTCGTAATTCTATTTGATAAGTGTATTTAGACCCAAAAAAACCTTAGGAATAAAATAATATCTTTTTGGTAATCTTGGATTAGATTAGGTCATTCATTATTATTTTATTTAAAGAAGAGTTAAAACTGTTAAATTTTAGGTTTAATAACTAATCCATTTTTAATATAGGGTCATACATATAATATATATGACTATAAATATTGATTAGAAAGATAAATATATTTTCTACATAATGGTATTTTATTTATAATTTTTATAAATTATATAATTAAATTTACTTATGACATAATGATGATGTTGTAATTACCATATTAATGAAATATTGAAATAATTGATATTATAAATATCAAAATAAATTTACTTTTATACTTTTAATGATTTTCAGTAATTTTATAGATTAATGTGAAATTTTAGGGCTGATTAAAAGAATTTTGTTCAAAGTAATAATGTTGTTATAAATTTAACAATATCAAAATACCAAATAGTTTCAAAATTGACACAAAATAGATATTAAAACAAATATTATATTATTAATTGATATAATATTCTTAAAAATATATGGATTAGACAAAAGGATTAAATAATATTTTATATTTCATTAATCAACCACTCGATTATCTATTGTATGTTTATAGTATGTTTATTAACCATAATATATTAAAATATAAAGAGACATGGTAAATGTCAAACTATTTAACGAAGAATTAAATCTAAGTGAAATGTTTAATATGGTGACCTAAACCTGTCTAAAACCCATTGGATGAGAGGATTTAGACTCATACACACCATAGAAACGAAATAAATCATTTTTGATCCATTATAAACTGAATATGATTTTATTATAAAATATTATTTCAATCGTTTCCTAAGGTTCCCCTCATGCCTCTTATAATAAGTAACATCCCCTTCTCTCAAATTCACAGCTCCAATACCATCTCTCTCAGCCAAACCCTGCCCAAATATACTTCCAAATATCCGCTCTTAATCCTAAAGGACATAATTTAATCATAATGTCATCAAAAGGAGACCTTTTTATCCAATCAAAAAGAAGAACCCGAAGTAGAGGTAAACATTTCATCACCTCTTTCAAATTCTATTCATCATCCACTTCCTCTTTATTTATTGTTTCCATTATAAAATAATAAATCCATTATCTTCTATATACATTGATTTTATAATAAAAATGGTACAACCATATTCTTTATTCTATCCATCCTATAAATGACAAAGTCACCGTACGTGCGTACATACGACTTACCGTCTCCACGTCATGGTGTAGTTTGTCATTCAACACTTCACTGTTTGGATGGTTATAATAATGACATATAATTGATTTAAATAATAAATATAACATTTTAATTATTCTTTATATATGATATACCATCCAATTATATACTATTTTAATATCAAAATAATGATATTGTCGCTCGTGCGTACGTACGGATTACCATCTCTACGAATGCGATGAGATTCATTTCCCTTTGTATCCATTCAAGAATAATTTTAATTTGATGATTAAAAATAATTTCTAATGACTTAATATCATTTTGAATATAAATAAGATACATCCTATCCAAACCAAACATTTCTTTCAATACAAAGCATATAGAGGAAGACGAATCAGTTAACACCTGAAATGATGATACTGGAGAAATATCATTAACAATGCAATATTAGAGGATCATATATGATATCATATTAATGTATATAGTTCTTTTATAACTTAATAACAATGTTTTTACCATTATACAAGAGTTTAACCTACCCTCAACCAAGTAAAAATACAAGGTAAGGGTTAATTTTCCAATCTCTTTATTATCTGAGGTTGTTTTATAGGTGAGTATCTACTGAGACCTATTTATCATCCACATCTGTGATTCTTAAAAATGTATTTCAAAACATTTTACCTATTTAATAGAAAATGTATTAAATTCATTTATACCCTTATTGTACCTTATATATTTTTTTAAAGGAATCTATCTGTCATTTTCCAAACAAGGTACTTTATGACCTTTTTGACAAAATTATGGTCAGATTGCTTTTAAACATATACAATGACTTTGGATATTGTATACCGTTATAAAATCATTGAAGAATACCTTACAATATTATTATAATATTTTCAAAATAAATGTTTTCTTTTTTAATTATATGAAATTTAAATAATTTCAAAATATAATGAGATATTTCTCTAAAAAATGTTTTGATTTCATCTATGTCAACATATATTGAGAGATTTTAAGCTTATTTGATGTTGATTTATTATGATAAAAAATATTCATATTGTATTGATTTGTTTGTGATATTTTTTACTATGGATGTTTTATTTTTACACCATTGATGGTTTATGGATAAAGTATTGACATTTTTCATTCTAGTTTTAATACTAATGTTTTTGTTTTGTTTAAACATTTTCATATGAGGAATGCATTGGACATAGTAAGTGATGGGTGGAGCCCACTATAGATCCTCGATGCATTGGTAGATCTAATGATACAAACTACTATCTTTTCACAAAGCATTGAAAAAAAATATTATTTGTAGTCTTGAAACAAGGCCTTGACTATGTGGTTATGAAAGTATAGCATTATGCATTCCATGATTGTGAAAGTGTCTATTGATGTTCCATATGATTATTCGACATGTATAACATCCATGTGAATAATTAAATGGAATTACATGATTTATATTTTCTTTATAATGCTGATTTTTTTGTTTAAAAGGTTTACGTTTTAGTCTTATACATTTCCATACAAATTTGATGATTATATATAAATGTTTCTACAATATTTTTATCCTTATTGAGCATCAGAGATCACCCCTTTGTTTTATTTTTCCCCGGATGCAAATAAGTACATTATGTCTGACCTGTAGTGATAGTCTATGGGATATTATTGTGGCCTATGGAGACTATATTGTTGGAGTTTTTTATTGTATAATGTAATGTAAACATTATAAATTTATCGAGTATTATCAAAGCTACTAAACTAATCAGTCTTTCGTGACATGATCTTTCATGATCATGCCAATGTTATGTAATAATGCACCCAATCATGGTAACTAGGGTTGGGGAATTACAGTTGGTATCAACGTAAGTTTATTAAAAACATTGGAAACTAGATTTAGATAAACTCTTATTCGAGCACATTACCCTAAGATAGATTTTGCGGATTAGTATAGAAGAACACCCAAGAATTTTATAAATGTATAGATTTTGTGAGTTTTCCAAGCAATAAATCCTTATCTGGATATGAGCATGTAGAGGCGGATCTGGAACAGATGTACCGAGGGGTAAAACCTAAACACACCACTTTTATCTGGACTTGAATGGGAACTGGTGCACGACAATGGGCAGTGCTTAACTCTTGGTTACGACACTCCCGTGGAATATTCTTAAGATAATTATCATTTAATTTACAAAATATTATGAAGGATTTATGAGTATATACCCCCTCAAAGAAAACATTTCTAGTATTATGGATTATATCCATAAACTTCTCAATTTATGTTAAGTGTTTTAGAAGTTTCGAATTATGTATTGTTATTAATAATCTAATCTATTGTATTCTATTGTTTAGAAATGGAGAATAATGGAAGAAATGAAAACTGTATCAATTCATGTAATCCATGTAGGGATTTCCCTCCAACTCAAGATAATTATAGTGGAACTGGTGAAGCAATCGGTGCTGATCATCTTATCACCATACTAGGACAACTCACTCAGGTTATGAATAATTACCTTACCCATATGGGGCACCCAGATCCACAATGTGGAGAAACTATATTAGATCACTTCATGAGGAAACAACCACCAACATTAAATGGGAGTACAAATACACTAGTAGGTGAGCAATGGATAACTTCCCTAGAGAAAATATTTCATGCTTTGGGTAGTAGAAAAAAGGGAAAATGTTGTCATTGAAGTTTATCGCCTCATGGGAGATGTTGATCAATGATGGTCATTAATTTCAAACAAAAAAGAAGATGAAGAAGTATCAAGTATGTAATGGAGAAATTTTAAAGATTTTTTCATAGAAAAATAAATTCCTTGTGACCATCGAGCGGATATGAAAAAGAAATTTCTAAGTCTGAGGCAAAAAGAGGATGAGAATTTCGCAAAGTAAGAGGCCAACTTTACAAGGTTATCCAAGCATGCAGCAGATTATGTATGTGACCCAAAGAGTAATATTGATCATTTCTTTGATGGGTTAAAACCATTTCCATGTCAAGAATTATTCTTACAATCCTTATCATCATTGAAGATATTGTCTCATGTGATATCTAGACGAAAAGGAATTCTTTATGTCATACGACTTTAAATCAAAGCAAGAGAAGAATAGATCTGATGAACACTCTGGAAATGGAAATAAGGGGAAGAAGGGAAAAGATGAATATAAATTCTGCAGTAAATGTTGGAAGAAACTCCCTGGTACTTGCCTGAAGGGAATGAGAGTCTGTTACAATTATGGTGAAAAAGGCCACCAAGCTCGTTATTGTAAGAGAAAGAAAGAGGTTGTCAATGTTGAATGCTAAAATTGTAGATAAAGGGGGAATTATGGAAATGAATGTCCTAAGGGCCAAAAAACATACCTCAGAAAAGGATAAGGGATCAATACCAAGCTTATGAGATCACTACTGTTGATGTTGAAACTCCGAAAGATGTGGTGGCTGGTAATTTAATGGTTATGTTCAAGTTTAGCCAATGCTTTATTTGATTCAGGATCATTTCATTGTTTCATATCTTCCCAATTTGCTAGGAAAATTAGATATTTCCAATTTTATTTAACAAGTGTGTTGTCAGTAAAAACTCCTAAGGGATGTATAATTTCCACAATGTTTTGTGAATTATTTCACATTAAGTCATATAAACATTACTTATCTGCTGATCTCATCATCATACCCATGATTGAAATTTATATAATCCTCGGTGGGGATTGGCATTCGGACCATGATGCGAAAATTTATTAAAAGAACAAGGAAGTTGCAATTTTTTATGATGATAAGGAGTATCTTATCATTAGAGCACCAACATCACCATCTGATTCTTATCTAGATCCATCCCCAGTAGCTCAACTATATTCAATTATTGGGGAGGAATAGAATTAAATAACTACGGGTGAGGAAATAAATTCTCAAATAGAGGACGTACTCATTGTTCAAGAATATGTTGATGTGTTTCCAGATGATTTACCTCGACATCCTTCAAAACAAGAAATTGAGTTTTCTATTGACTTAATTCTTGGTTCAAGGCCCATATCGATGACCCCTTATAGAATGTCAACTGTGGAATTAATAAAACTAAAGAAACAACTAGAGGAATTCAGTAACAAAGATTTTGTCTGCCCTTTTGTTTCTCTGTTGGCAGCCCATGTCCTTTTTGATAAAAAGAATGACAGATCTATGAGGTTGTGCATTGAATATAGAGAGATCAATGTCATAATAAACAAGAACGATTATCCCCTTCCTCGAATTGATGATTTATTAGACCAAATTCATGGAGCTCAATATTTTTAATATATTATCCTTCGATCTGGATATCATCTGTTGTGTGTGAAGAAGGAAGTCATTCCTAAAACAACATTTCGAGCCAGGTACCAGCATTAAAAGATTACAGTAATGAATTTTGGGCTTACTAATGCACCCTTTGTTTTCATTGATCTAATGAACATAGTTTTCAAGGAATATCTTGATGAAATTGTAGTGGTATTTATTGATGATTTCATAGTATACTCCAAAAGATATGATGATCATGAAAATCACATGCACACGATTCTGAAAACCCTCATGTTAAATGAATTATATGGGATGTTAAGCAAGTGTGAATTCTGGCCTCAAAAGATTTCTTTTCTAGGCCATATTGACTCCATGGATAAAATATTCATTGATCTTTCTAATACGATAGCAATCCAATAATGACAATCACCGACGTCTTTAACTGAGGAATGCTGTTCTAATAGTTTTCCATGTTATTATCGACATTTCATCCATAATTTTGTTCGATTGACTGAATAATTTAACAAGATCACATGTAAAGGGGTTAAATTTTTTGGGCAAAAGTGTGTGAAAAATGTTTTGAAGAATTGAAGAAAATATTAGACAATTCTGTTATCTTGACTCTACCACCGTGGAATGATGGGTTTTTTATTTATAGTGATGCATCAAAGACATGAATTAGTTGTGTCCTTATGCAGAATGATAGGGTTATTGCCTATGCATCATGACAGCTAATAATACATGAGAAAAAATAAACTACTCATGATCATGAGTTTGCAGCTGCAATATTTTCTTTGAAGATATGAAGACATTATCTCTATGGTTAAAAATGTGAGATATATACGGATACCAAGAGTTTTAAGTATATTTTCTCACAGAAATAACTCAACATGAGGAAAAGGATATGGCTTGAACTACTCAAGGATTATTATTGCACAATACACTACCACCCGGAGAAGGAAAATAAGGTGGAAGATGCTTTGAGAAGAAAGGATCAGGGAGTTTTGAACAATATGAGAGTTAAAATAAATCATGTTTTCACGGATCTAGTAAATATGGATATGAGAATAATCATGGAAGGTGAAACATCGATGCTTTTTCAAATGGTTGACAAACCATATTTACTAGAAAGGATAAAAATTTATCAGGGTGATGATGAGGATTTTAAAAATAAAATTAAAGCTATGAAAGATAGGAGATTGAGTGACTTCATATATAAAGACGGAATTTTGAAATTTGGAAAGAGGATTTGTGTTCCTAATAAAACTTATCTGAAAAGAGAATTTTTGGATGATTCCCATAACTCCAATTTCTTTATACACCCTAGTAGCACCAATATGTATAGTGATTTGAAGGAACATTTTTGGTGGGACAACATGAAAAGAGAGATTACTAATTTTGTGTTGAAATTTATGGTTTTCATTCAAGTGAAATATGGAAGACAACATCCTAGAGGAGTCATGCAACCTCATCCCATGCCTGAGTGGAAATGTGATGATATTACAATGGACTTTATCATGGGTATACCAAGGACTCTTAGAATAAATGAAGCACTATGGGTCATTATTTATTTTCTTACCAGGTAGGATCATTTTCATGTTGTAAGATAATATTTACCACTTGAACGTCTAGAAATACTATATATTAATGATGTTTTAAGACTTTATGGAGTACCATTTTCTATTGTTTCTAATCGTGGTCCCCATTTTACATTAGGATTCTAGAAAAGTCTTCAGAAATCTCTGTATACTGAACTTGTTTGAGCACTGCCTACCACCCTAGAACTGATGGACAATCAGAATGGATAATTAAAACCTTAGAAGACATGTTAAGATCTTGATCAATTGACTTTCAAGGTATATGGGTTAAATATTTACCTCTGGTAGAATTTTCCTATAACAATAGCTTCCATTCAGGTATTAAGATGGCACTATGTGAAGCATTATATGGAAAGAGATGTAGCACACCAACGTGTTGGGATGATGTTGGTGAAAGAAAACTCGATGACCCAGAACATGTTGAGTAAACGATGGAAACGGTGAAGGTAATCCAAACTCACATTAAAGAAGCACAAAGTAGGCAGAAGTGCTATGCAGATAACCGAAGAAATGATTTGGAATTTTAGGTAGGAGATCATTTTTTCGTGAAGCTATCTTCAAGGAATGGAGTTATACAATTCTGTAAGAAGGGTAAATTGAGTACCAAGTACATCAGACCATTCAAAATTCTAGAATGAATTGGGGTTTTAGCTTACTGTTTGGCAATGCCTCCAAGTCTCTCTGAAGTTCATGATGTGTTCCAGGTATCAATATTGAGAAAATACATGTCTGGCCTAACACATGTACTCACCTATGAGGAATTAGAACCGGAACCCGATCTGTCTTATTGCGAAGTGTCTGTAAAGATTCTTGATACCAGAGAACAAGTGTTAGAAATCAAAAAAATTATCTGGTAAAAGTCCCATGGAAAAACCATAAGATGGAAGAGGCAACATGGGAACCCAAGGAACATATGATTAAGAACCATCTGAGTCTTTTTATGATGTAGTATTCTAGAATTTATGAGGAAAAAAATTTTAGAAGGTGGGGAGAATGTAACACTTCAAGCTTCCATGGTAGGTTTCCCTTTGAATAATGAAATAGCTTGCATCGTACGCAACTTCGAGATTTTAACACACCGCGACCAATCAAACTAGCCGTTTTGAATAGTAAAACCAACTTTTTTAATTTTTTTAAATTTTATCGTTCAAGATGGACTACATTTTTGAAATCAGAATCTAAAATTAGCTTAGGGTGAATTTTTGGTATTTTTCTGAAAGCATTCAATTTTTGATAAATAGAAATAAACACTGCGTTATTAGTTAAAACCAACTTTTTTACTTAAATAAGTATTTATTTTATTTAAATTTATTTTAACTCAATATGGAAACATAATACCAATATTAGTTTAATATAATTCATTTTAGTCATTTTTATAATAAAATTAAAAATATTAAATTTTATTGAACTTTTTACCGTCTTTTACCCACATCCTAGGAGCTTTTGAAAATTTGCCTAAAACATAATTTTACCACTTATATGAGTTGAATTTTAAAAAAACAAGAGACACGGTTAACCTTAGTAAGTAAAATGTTTTTCAATGAGATGAAAATAATTTTTAGTGAATAGTAACTTTTGCCTTTTATTTACCACAGTTAAAAATAAATAGTGCAATTAAAGGTAAAATTGATATTGTTATTATCCAAATTTATGTCCTAATTATATTGGATAAGTGTAATTCGATCAAAAACTACCTTAGGTATAAAATAATATCCTTTAGGTCCACTTGGATTAGATTAGGACATTTATTATTATTTTATTTAAAGAAGAGTTAAAAGTGTTAAATTCTATGTTTAATAAGAAAACCATTTCTATTATAGGGTTATACATAAGATAAATTCTACTATAAATATTCATTATAAAGTTAAAAATACTTTCTAAATAAAGGTATTTTATTTGTATTTATTAGACATTAAATAATTAAATTTATTTATGTCACAATGATGAAGGATTAATTATCTTATTAATGAAAGATTTAAATAATTGATATTATAAATCTCAAAATAAACGTAATTTGAGAATTTTAATGAATTACACTAATTTTCTAGGTTAATATTATATGTTAGTGTTGATTAAATGAATATTTTTTGAAGTAATAATGCTCTTATAAATTTAAGAAACACAAAATACCAAATAGTGTCAAAATGGGCATAAAAGTGTTTTTAAAACAAATATCATATTATTAATTGATATTATATTCTTAAAAATCTTAGGTTTGGCCAAAGGGATTAAATAATATTTTATATGACTTTAATGAACCACTTTAGGTTTGTTTGGAAGTTTACAGAAATTTTATTAACCATATAATATTAAAATACAAAGAGACATGTTAAATGTCAAACTATTTAACTAAGAGTTAAATATATATGATAAGGTTAATATGGTGACCAAAAACTGTAAAAAAACCATTGTTTGAATGTTTTTAGACCCATAAGTACCTTATCCTATAAATAAATAATTTTGGTACCATTATAAACCGAATATGAATTTATTATAAAATATTATTTCAATCTTTTCCTAAGGTGCCCCTCACCCCACTTAGAAAAGTGCACTCCCCCTTATCTCATATTCATGCCTCCAAATCCATTTGGCTCATCCAAACCCTACAGAAATATCCTCCCAACTATCCTCCCTTAATCCTAGATTCCTTCCTTTAGTAATAAATCCCTCATAAGGAGCCCTTTTGATCAAATCAAAAGGAAGAACCTGAAGAAGAGGTAAATATTTACTCACCTTTATCAAGTTATTTTCTTCTTCCACATCATCTTTATTTGTTGCTTCCATTCTAAAATAATAACTCTAGTATCATTTATATGTGATGTTATTATAAAAATGTTACATCCTTATTTTTTATTCAATATATCCTATAAATGACTATGTCACCATACGTGCGTATGTACGGCTTATCGTCTCCAAGTCATGGTGTAGTTTTTCATTTAACACATAACTCTTTTCATTGGTATAATAATTTTGTATAATTTATGTAGATATTAAATATAAAATGTTAATTATTCTTTATATATGATTTAAAATCCAATTATATAATATTTTAATATCAAAGTAATGATAGTGTCGCTCGTGCGTACGTACGGATTACTCTTTGCACGAACGCGATAAGATTCATTCTCCATTATATCCATTCAATACTAATTTTAATTTAATAATTAAAAATAATGTTTAAAGACATAATATCATTCTTATTTTGAATAAGATACATCCTATCCATACCATACATTACTTACATAACAAAGCATATAAAGGATAATAGATCAGTTAACACTCGAAACGATGATACTGTTGAAATATCATTAACAATGAAATTTTAGAAGATCACATAAGATATAATGTTAATTTATACGGTTCTCTATAATGGTTTCCTCCTTCTTCCCTTAAAAATGAGTTTCTTTCTTTTTCAATAAATGGGGCTTGGTCCCCTTTACCTTTAAAAAAAGTATTTACTGGGATCTCTTTATTATCCACATCTATGTTTCATAAAAATGTATTTTGAAAAAAATTACTATTTAATAAAAAATGGTTTAAATTCATTTATACCATTATTTGACATTATATTTTTTTAATGGAATATTTTCTTTTTTTTCCAAACAAGGCACTTTGTGACCTTTTCGACAAAATAAAGGTAAGACTGTTTTCTAAAGTTATACGATGGGTGCGGGTATTTTCCGCAGTTATAACATCGTCGAATAATCCCTTACATGTTAATAAGAATACATTAAAAATAATGTTTTTCTTATAATTATATTAATTTTAAATTATTTCACAATAGAAAGAGATATTTCTCTAAAAGAATTTATTTCATCTATGTCAACATCGCTAGAAGGATTTTAAGCTTATTTGAAGTTTATTTATTATGATACAAAAATTTCATATTGTATTGTAGGTTTTCTGATATGTTTGACTGTGGATGTGTTATTTTTATACCATTCATGGTTTATGGATTAATAATTGAGATTTCATTTGTTAGTTTTAATATTAATGTTTATGTTATGTTTAAAAATTTTCATATGAGGAATGCATAGGACTTAGTAAGTGAAGGGTGGAGCCTCCTATAGCTCCTTGATGTATCGGTAGGTCTCATGAGACAAACTAGTGTCTTGCCACAAGGCCTTGACAAAATATTATTGGTTGTCTTGGCACAAGGCCTTGACTATGTGGTTATAAAAGTCTGGCATTAGGTATTCTATCATTATGAATGTTTTTATTGATGTTTAATGTGATTATTTGATTATTAGAATATACATGTGAATATGTAAATGGAATTATTTGATTTATATTTTCCATATTATACTGAATTTTATGTTTATAAGGCTTATGTTTTAGCCTTATAAATTCCCTTAAAATTTTTAAGCTTATTTATTAATGTTTTTGCTATATTGTTATCTTTACCGAGCATCTGAGATCACCCCTTTCTATGATTTATTTTTCCCAGGATGAGAAGAAGTATATTATGAGTGACCTGCAAAGATAGTCTAAGGGATATGAGTGTATCCTGTGGAGACTATGTTGTTGTAGTTTTTCCTTTTATAATTTAATGTAAAACTTATTAATGTATCTAGTATTTCCAAGGTTACTAAAATAATTTGTCTTTTGTGACTTGATATTTTGTGATCATGCCAATGTTATGTAATAAGGCACCGACTCTGGGTAACTAGGGTTCGGGCATTACATAAATCACTTAACATAAATTGAATAGTTTATGGATATAATACATAATCATAAAAATGTTTTCTTTGAGGAATTATATACTCATAAACCCTTCATAATGGTTTGTAAAGAGAATGAGAATTATCTTAAGCATGTCTCCCAAGAGTGTCCTAACCAACAGTGAAGCAATTCCCATTTTCGTACAACAGTTCTCGTTCGAGTCTAGCTCAAAGCGGTGTTTTCGGGTTTTACCCCTTGGTACATCTGTTCTAGAGAAGCCTCTATTTTCTCATATCCAGAAAAGGATGTATTGCTTGGAAAACTCAAACAAATACCTATAGTACCAAAATTCTATGAAGTTCTTCTACATTAATCCTAAAAGTCTATCTTAGGGTAATGTTCTCTAATTAGAGTTTTTCTAAATCTAGTTTCCATGGTTCGTACTAAACATTCTCTGATACAAATTGTAACAATCTGACCCGAGTTACCCAGAGTAGGTGCATTATTACATAACATTGGAATGATACAAGGAATCATGTCCCAAATGACCGATCAGTTTAGTAGCCTTGGAAGTACTAGATACATTCATACAATTTACATTATATCATAAAATAAAAACATCATCAACACTTTGTCCCCATTTTAACACAATTATATACTTATCCTATCCCTGTAGGTCAACCATAAAATACTTCTTCACATCCAAGGAAAAATAAAACATAGAATGGGGTGAGCTCAGATTCTCATTAATGATAACAATATAGATGAAACTTTCTTAAATAAGAGTAAATATTTAAGGCAACCTATAAGACAAAAAAATCCTTTTAAACTTGAACATCAACATAATATGGAAAAGATAAAATCAAATAATTCCATTTACTTATTCACATGGAAATTCTACTAGTCGAATAATGACATGCAATATCAATATCCACTTTCATAATTATATAATGCATACTTCCAGACTTCATAACCACATAGTCAAGCCCTTGTGCCAAGACTACAAATAAGATTTTCTCAATGCCTTGTGACAAGACACTAGTTCGTCTCATGGGACCTATTGATGCATCGAGGAGCTATAGAGGGCTTCTCCTGTCAGATATTAAGTCAAATTCATTCCACATATGAAATGGTTTGAACATAACATAAATATTTGTATTAAAACTAGCATACCAAATATTAATACTTTATCCATAAACCATGAATTGAGTAAAAATAACACATCAATAGTCAAACATATAAAAAAATCATCAATACAATATGGATGATTTGTATAATAATAAATCAACTTCAAACATGTTTAAAATCCATCATTGGATATTGACATAGATGAAATACAAACTATTTGAAATAAAAACTTATTTCTATTTTGAAATCATTTAAAATTCACCTAATTATAAATGAAACGATTTATTTAGAAAATATTCTTATAAGATTGTATTGGATGATTCTACGATGATATAATGTTGGAAAATAGCAGCAACCGTCGTGTAATGGCCCGACCATAGTTTCCTAGAGTTGGTGCATTATTACATAACAATTGCATGATCACATAAGATAAAGTCTCGCAAGTCATATTAGTTTAGTATCCCTGGAAATACTAGATATATTCATAATTTTTACATTACATTATAAAATGAATACTAAAACAACATTGTCTCTATAGACCACACACATATCCCTTAGACTATACCTGATGGTTTTTCATAATATACTTTTTCGCATCCTAGGAAAAATAAAACATAGAAATGGGTGAGCTCAGATGCTTAGTAAGGATAACGATATATCGGAAACATTAATAAATAAGATTTATCATTTTCAGGCAAGGTATAATAATAAAACATAATCCTATTAAACATAAAATTCAGCATAATATGGAAAATATAAATCAAATAATTCCATTTACTTATTTACATGGATATTCTACTAGTCGAATAATCACATGAAATATCAATAGCCACTTTCTTAATGATGGAATGCATAATGCTAGACTTCGATAACCACATAGTCATGGAATAATGCCAAGACTACAAATAAGATTTTGTCAAGGCCTTGTTCCATGAAACTAGATTGTATCATGAGACCTACTGATGCATCGAGGATCTATAGCGGGCTCCACCCGTCACTTACTAAGTCCAATACATTCCTTATATGGAAAGTTTTAAACATAACATAAACATTCGTATTAAAACTATCATAAAAATTGTCTATAAATTTTCCATAAACCATGAATGGTGTAAAAATGACACATCCATAGTCAAACATATCACAAAAACTTCAATACAATATATAATTTTTGTATCATAATAAATCAACTTTAAATAAACATAAAATCCATCAAAGGATGTTGACATAGATGAAATCAAAACCTTTTAAAAAAAATATGTCTCTATATTTTGAAATCATTTAAATATCATATAATTATAAAAGAAAAAATTTAATTTGAAAATTTTATTATAATATTGTAAGGGAAGATTTGGTGATGTTATAACAGCAGAAAATAGCTGCGCCCGCCGTATATGTTAAATAAACATTCTTACCTTAATTCTTTCAAAATGGTCATAAAGTACCTTGTTTGGAAAAAAAAAGAATGATTCCTTTCTATTACATATAATTTCAAATAAGGGTATAAATGACTTTAACCCATTTTCTATTAAATAGTAAAAATGTTTAGAAATACATTATAAAGAAATAAGGTTGTGGATGATAAAGAAGTCCTAGTAGATACTCATGTATAAAACAAACTCGGATAATGAAGAGATTATAGAATTTACCATTAGCTTCTACATTTCCTTGTTCTAGGATACATTAACCTCCTGTATGATATTTAAATCACGGTTATTAAATTATAAAAGAACCATTTACACAAATATTATATCATATATGTTCTTTTAGTATATCTTTGTTAATAATATTTTTCTATTATCGCCGTTTCGGGTGTTAACTGATTCATTTTTACTTATATGTTTTGATACATAAGCTATGTTCGTTATGGATAGGATTTATCTTATTAATTTCTAGAATTATATCAAGACTTTAAACAATTTTCATCATTAAATGATAATTAGTCTTGAATGGTTACGATGGGGAATGAATCTCATCGCGTTCGTGGTGACGATAATCCGTACGTACGCACGCGTGAAAACATCATTATATTGATGGGGATATAATATATAATTGGATGTTATATAATATGAAATAATCATTAACATGTTATATTTATTATTTACATCAATTATACATCATTATTATACCCATCCAAATAGTGAAGTGTTGAATGACAAACTACACCACGACGTGGAGACGGTAAGCTGTACGTACGCACGTATGGTGACTTTTTCATTTATAGGATGGATAGAATAACTAATATGGTTGTACCATTTTTATAATAACATCATAGTATATATAAGATAATGGATTTATTTTTTTAGAATGGAAACAACCAAGAAAGAGGAAGTGAAAGAAGACAAAACTTGAAAGGGGTGATAAAATATTTACCTCTTCTTCGGGTTCTTCCTTTTTATTTGATCAAAAGGTCTACTCATGTTTGATTTATGACTAAATTAATCCCTAAAGTATTAAGGGAGTATATTTTGAAGGTTATTTGGGCTGGGTTTGGACGAGTCATATGGCTTTGGAGGTGTGAATTTCAGAGATGGGGAAGTACCCTTTTATATGAGGGGTGCGGGGAACCTTAGGAAAGAATTGAAATAATATTTTATAATAAATTGATATTTGATTTATAATGTATCCAAAAAATTTATTTATAGGATAAGGTGGGTATGGGTTGAAATCCTCTCAACCAATGGGTTTTAGACCGGTTTAGGTTTCCAAATTAACTATATCATTTAGATTTAACTCTTAGTTAAATAATTTGAAATTTACCATGTCTCATTGTGTTTTTATATTATGTGGCTAAATAACTTACTATAAACATAGAAGAGAACCTAAAGTGGTTCATTGTGGAAATTTATAATATTATTTAATCTCATTTACAGAACCATAGATTTTTTAGGAATATAATATCAATTAATAATAAAATATTTGTCTTAAAAACTCTTTTATTTCAATTTTTACAGTATTTTGTATTTAGTATTTGTAAAATTCATAACAGCATTATTAATTCAAAAAAAATCATTTTATAAACCCTAAAATGTCATAATAACTTATAAAATTAGTTTAATTCATTACAAGTCTCAAATTACATTTATTTTGATATTAAAAATATCAATTATTTCAATCTTTCATTACTAAGTAAATTACTGCATCATCATTGTGTCATTAATAAATTTAATTATATAATGTATAAAAATTATAAATAAAATAATATTATGTGGGAAATCCTTTTAGCTTTATAATTAATATTTATAGTCGAATTTATCTTATGTATTACCCTATATTAAAAATGGTTTATTTATTAAACTTAAAATTTAACACTTTTAACTCTTCTTTAAATGTAATAATAATAAATTTACAAATCTTAACCATGTAGACCTAAAGGATCATATTTTAATCCAAAGGTTGTATTTAGTAGAATTTCACTTCTCTAATATAATTAGGACATGTGTTAGGGTAATAATAAATTCATTTTTACCTTTAATTAGCATATTTACTTTTATTGGTGGTAAATAAAAGTCAAAAGTTACTATTCACCAAAAATTATTTTCATCTCATTGAACCAAATATTATTTACTACGTTTAACCATGTCTCTTTTATTTTTTAAATTCAACTCACAGACATTGTAAAATTATGTTTTGTGCAAATTTTCAAAAGCTCCTAGGAGGTGGGTAAAAGATAGTAAAAGTTCAATAATATTTTATATATCTAATTTTATTATAAAAATGTCTCCAATGATTAAAATTGAACTAAAATTGGTATTATGTAACTATTTTGACTTAAAATAAATTTAAATAAAATAAATTATTATTTAAATAATAATTTTGTCTTAACCAATAACGCAGTGTTTATCACGATTCGTCAAAAATTGAATGTTTTTAGAAGAATTCCAAAAATTAACCCTAATATAATTTTGATATTCAGAATTCAAAAATGAAGACCATTTTGAATGATAAAATTTTTAAATTTTCAAAAAGTGGGTATTACTATTCATAACAGCTAGTTTGATTGGTCGTGGTGTGTCAGAATCTTGATGTTGCGTACGATGAAAGCTATTGCAATATTCAAATGGAAACATACCATGGATGATTGGGGTGTTACATTCTCCCCTCTTTCAAATAATTTCTTCCTCAAAATTTCTAGAATACTACCGCATAAAAAGATTCGGATGGTTCTTCATCATATGTTCCTCAGGTTCCCATGTTCCCTCTTCTATCTTATGGTTTCTCTATAATACTTTTACCAGACGAGTTGTCCGGTTTCTCAAAACTTGTTCTTTGGTATCAAGAATCTCAACATTCTCTTCGCAATAAGACAGATAGGGTTCCATTTCTAATTCCTCATAGGTGAGTACATGCATTGGGTAAGACATGTATTTTCTCAACAGTGATATGTGGAACACATCTTGAACTTTTAAGAGACTTGGCGGAATTTCCAAACTGTAAGTTACAACCCCAATTAGTTTTAGAATTTCAAAAGGTCCAAGGTACCTGGGACTCAATTTAACCTTCCCACCTAATCGTATAACTCCCTTCCATAGAGATAACCTCAGGAAAATATGATCTCCAACCTGAAATTCCAAATCATTTCTCCAGTTATTGGCATATCTCTTTTGCCTACTTTGTGTTTCTTTGATGTGGGTTTGGATAAGCTTCACCTTTTCCATTTTTCCTCAACATGTTCTGGGCCAACGAGTTTTGTTTCACTAACATCATCCCAACACGTTGGTGTGAGACATCTCATTCTATATAATGCTTCATATTCTTCCATCTAAATACTTGAATGGAAGATATTATTATAGGAAAATTTTTCCAGAGGTAAATATTAATCCCAAATACCTTGAAAGTCAAGTGAGCAAGTTCTGAACATGTCTTCAAAAGTTTTAATATTTAGTTTCTATTTTCCATCTGTTTGAGGGTGGTATGTTGTGATCAAATGAGTTTCTGTATCTAGGGATTTCTAAAGAATTTTCTAGAATATTGATGTAATACGGGGATCAAGATAAGAAACTGTCAATAAGGGTACTCCATGAAGTCTTAAAACTTCATTAATATATAGTATGGATTGATTTTCAAGTGGTAAATCATCTCTTATAGCAGGAAAATGTGATGACTTGGTAAGAAGATCAACAATGACCCATATTGCATCATTTCTTCTAGGAGTCTTTAGTAGCCCAATGACGAAGTCCATTGTGATATCATACCATTTCCACTTAGGTATGGGAAGAGGTTTCATGACTCCTCTAGGATGTTGTATTCCAGCTTTCACTTGTTGAAAAACCATATATCTTGACACATAATTAGCAATCTCCCTCTTCATTTTGTTCCACCAAAAATGTTCCATCAAATCTCTATACATGTTGGTGCTACCAGGGTGTATAATGAAATTGGAGTTATGGGCATCATCCAATAATTCCCTTTTTAGATCAGGTATATTTGGAATAGAAAGTCTCTTACCAAATTTTAAAATCCATCTTCATATATGAAATCACTGAATCTCCCGTCATTCACAGCTTTAATTTTCTTTTGAAATTCCTCATCATCATTCTGATAAATTTTTATCCTTTCTTGTAAAGATGGTTTGGCAACCATTTGAAAATGTATCAATGTTTCACCTTCCATGATTATTCCTATATCCATATTTACTAGATCCATGAAAATAGGATCTCTTTCAAAGCTCATATTGTTCAAAACACCATGATCCTTTCTTCTCAAAGCATCTGCCACTTTATTTTCCTTCCCCGGGTGGTAGTGTATTGTAAAATAATAATCCTTGAGTAGTTCAAGCAATCTCTTTTGCTTCATGTTGAGTTCTTTCTGTGAGAAAATATACTTCAATATCTTGTGATCAGTATATATCTCTAATTTTTCACCATAGAGATAATGTCTCCATATCTTCAAAAAAAATGTTACAGCTGCTAACTCAAGATCCTAAGTAGGATAGTTTTGCTCATGAATTTTTAGATGTCGTGATGCATAGGCAATAACTCAAACATTCTACATAAGCACACAACCATGTCCTTTCATTAATTCATCAACATAAATAACAAAACCATCATTCCCCTATGGTAGATTCAAGATCGAATCATTAAAAAATATTCAATTAAATTCTTCAAAAAATTCTTCACACTATTTTTTCTGATCAAATTTATCCCCTTTACATGCAATCTTGGTTAATGGGTTAGCCAGTTGGGCAAAATGCTGGATGAAACTTCGATAATAACCTACTAAACCAATAAAACTGCATACCTCAGTTATACTCATTGATTCTGGCCATAATTGGATTCTTATTTTCTTTGGAGGATCAATGGAGATTCCATCCATAGAAACAATATGGCGCAAAAAAGAAATCTCATAAAACTAGAATTCACGGTTGCAAAACATCCCGTATAATTCATTTCTTCTGAGGGTTTTTAGAATGGTACAGAAGTGATTTTCATGATCTTCATAGATTTTCAATTATACCAAGATATCATCAATAAATACCACAAAAAATTCACTAAAAAATTACTTGACAACTCTATTCATTAGATCCATGAAAACAGATGGTGCATTAGTCAGCCCAAAAGGTATTTTCTGTAAACTCATAAAGCCCGTACCTAGTTCAAAATTCTTTTTTCGGAATTTCTTCTTTCTTTATAAACAAATGATGATATCCAGATAAAAGGTAAATCTTTGAAAAAATTTGAACTCCATGAAGTTGGTTGAATAAACATCAATGAGAGGTAGGGGATACTTGTTTTTTATTATTATATCATTGATCTCCCTATAGTCAACAAACAACCTCATATACCCTTCTTTCTTCATAACAAAAAGGACAGGGGCTCCCCAATGAGAATAAATAGGGCGAATAAATACCCTATTACTCAATTCATCTTGTTGTTTATTTAGTTCCTCTAATTCAACAATGGCCATTCTATAAGGGGTCTACGATATGGGTCGTGAACTGGGAATTAAGTCAATGGAAAACTTGATTTCTAATTCTGGAGGATGTCCAGGTAAATCCTCTGGAAACACATCAACATATTCTTCAACAATAGGTACATCATATATTTGAAAATTCCTTCCATCACCCATAGTTATTTCATTCTCTTCCTCCCCAATAATTGAATTTAGTTGAGCTACTCAGGGTGGATCTAGATAAGAATCAGATGGTGAGGTTTCTGGTCTAATGAAAAAGCACTCCTTATCATCATAAAAAATTGTAACCTCCTTCTTCTTACAATATTTTTTTTTATCATGGTCTAAAATCCAATCCATACTGAGGATTTTTTCAAATTCAATCATGGGTATGATGATGAGATCCGCAGATAAATAATGTTTCAACGCCTTAATGGTATCTAATTCACAAAACATTGTTGCAATGATACTTCCCTTAGGAGTTTTGACTAAAAAATCCATTGTTAAATCAAATTGGAAATATATAATTTTCTTATCCAACTGGGAAGATATGAAATAATGCGATGATCCAGAATCAAATAAAGCATTGAAAAAACTAGAGGAAACCATTAAATTACCTACCACCACGTCTTTCGGATTTTCAACCTGAGTAGTAGGGATAACATAAGCTTTTCCATGATCCCTTTTCATTTTTTTGAGGTACATTACCTTGTAACTTAGAAAATTAATTTTCTTAATGCCCCCTTTATCAACAATTGTAGCTATCAACATTGAAAACCTCTTTCTTCCCCTTACTATCATGAGTATGGTGGCCTTTTTCACCACACTTGTAATAGACTCCCATTCACTTCAGGAAAGTACTGGGGATTTTCTTCCCACATTTACTGCAGGATGGATAATCGACTTTTCCCTTCTTCCCCTTATTTCCAATTCCACAGTGTTCAGCAGATATCTTCTTCTCTTGCTTGGATTTAAAGTCGTAAGACTTAAGGAATTCTTTTTCTATCTTGATAGCACATGACGCAACTTCTTCGTATGAAGAGAAAGATTTTGAGACTAATTCTCGATGAAAAAATTGTTTTAACCAATCAAAGAAATAATCAATATCACTCCTTGGGTTACGTATATAATTTGCTGCATGCCATGCTAACCTTGTAATTTTAGCCTCATACTTTGCGACATTCTCATCCTCTTTTTTCCTCTGACTTAGAAATTGCCTTTCCATATCCACTCGAAGGTCATGAGGAAGGTATTTATCTAAGAAATGTTCATTTAACTCCTTCAATTCCATACATTATAATTCTTTATCTTCCTTTGTGTTCTGAATTAATGATCACCATTGATAAGCATCTCCCATTATGCGATAAGCTGCCACGACAACTTTTTCCTCTTCGCTACTCCCCAAAGCAAGAAATTTTTTCTCTAAGAAACTTATCCATTTCTCATATACCAATGGATTTTCACTCCCATTGAATTTTTGTGGTTATTTACTAATGAAGAGATATAACATTGATCCTTCACGTTGTGTATTAGGGTGCTCCATATGGGTAAGGTTATTAATCACAACCTGAGTGAGTTGTACCAGTATAATGATAAGCTGATCAGCACCAGTTGCATCACCAGCTCCACTATAATTATCTTGAGCCGGAAGGAAATCCCTACATGGATTACGTGCATTGATAATGTTTTCATTCCTTCCACTAGGAGACATTTCTAAACAATGGCATACACTAGATTATGTTATGAAGCACAATACATAATTCCAAACATGTAAAACACCTAACATAAATTGAGCAGTTTATGGATATAATCCATAATCATAAAAATGTTTTCTTTGAGGAGGTATATACTCATAAATCAATTATATTTTTTTGTAAAGAAAATGTTAATTATCCTAAGAATTTCCCCCAGGGGTGTCGTAACCAAGAGTGATGTAAGGCCCGTTTTCGTGCACTAGTTCCCATTCGAGTCTATCTCAAAGTGGTATTTTCAGGTTTTACCCCTAGGTACATTTGTTCCAGATCCATCTCTACATGATAATATCCAGACATGGATGTACTACTTGTAAAATACACAAAATATCTACATTACCAAAATTATAGGAAGTTCTTCTATACCAATCCTCAAAGTCTATCTTAGTGTAATGTTCTCTAATCAGAGTTTATCTAAATCTGGTTTCCAAGATTTGTACTAAACTTCCTCTGATGCCAACTGTAATGTTGTGACCCTAGTAACCCCAAGTCGGTGCATTATTACCTAAAATTGGAATGATCAGAAAAGATCAAGTCTCGAATAACCTATTATTTTAGTATCTTTGGAAATGCTAGATACATTCATAAGTTTTAAATTACATTGTAAAATGAACACTACAACAACATTGTCTCTATAGAACACAATAATATCCCTTATATTGTCCCTACTGGTCAGTCATAATATGCTTCTTCACATCCTAGAAAAACTAAAACACAGAAAGTGGTGTGCTCAGATTCTCAGTAAGGAAAACAATATAACATAAACATTCATAAATAAGCTTAAACATTTTAAGGAAATGTATAATACTAAAACACAATCCTCTTAAACATAATATTCATCATAATATTGAAAATATAAATCAAATAAATCGATTTACTTATTCACATATATATATTCAAATAGTCGAATAATCACATGCAACATCAATAGCCACTTTCATAATTATGGAATTCACAATGCCAGACTTTCATAACCACATAGTCAAGGCATTGTTCCCAGACTGCAAATTAGATTTTCTTAAAGCCTTGTGCCAAGACACTAGTTTGTCTCCTGAGACCTACCGATGCATCGAGGAGCTATAGCGGGCTATACTCGTCACTTAAATAGTCCAATTCATTCCTCATATGAAAAGGTTTAAACATAACATAAAAATTCGTATTAAAACTAGCCTACAAAATGTCAATACATTATCTATAATCCATGACTGCTGTAAAAATAACACATCCATATTCAAACATATCACATAACTTTCAATATAATATGAAAGTTTTGTATCATAATAAATCAACTTCAAATAATCATAAAATACACCAAGGATGTTGACATAGATGAAATCAAACCTTTTTTAGAGAATTATATCTTTCTATTTTGAAATCATTTAAAAGTCCTATAATTATAAAAGAATACATTTATTTTGAAAATATTATTTTAAGCTTGTAAGGGAAGCTTTGACTATGATATAACAGCGGAAAATATCCGCACCCACTCTATAAGTTAAATAAACATTTTTACCTTACTTTTATCGAAATGGTCATAAAGTACCTTGTTTGGAAAATGACTGGAAGATTCATTTCAAAAAAAATATAATGTCAAATAAGGGTATAAATTACTTTAACCCATTTTCTATTAAATAGTAAAAATGTTTTGAAATTCATTTTTAAGATAAAAGGATGTGGATGATAAAGAGGTCCCAGTACATACTCACGTATCAAAAAACCTCAGATAATGAAGAGATTATAGAATTAACCATTAACTTTTTCTTTTCCTTGGTTGGGGGTACTTTAACCTCTTGTATTATAGTAAAATAATTTTTATTAAATTATACAAGAACCATATACCCAAATATGATATCATATATGATCTTTTAATATTTCTTTATTAAATATATTTTATTATTATCTTCGTTTTGGGTGTTATCTGATTTGTTTTCTTTTATATGTTTTGATACATAATATGTGTTTGTTATGGATAGGATTAATCTTATTCATATACAGAATGAGGTCATGTATTAATAAAATTTTCATCATCAAATGATAATTAGTCTTCAATGATTACGATGGGGAATGAATCTCACCGCGTTCATGGAGATGGTAATCTGTACGTACGCATGAGCGATAATATCATTATATTGATGGTGAGATATTATGTAATTGGATTGTATATGATATATACATAATCATTAACATGTTATATTTATTATTTATATCAATTATACATCATTATTATACCCATCCAAACAGTGAAGTGTTGAACGACAAACTACACCATGACGTGGAGAGGGTAAGTCGTCCGTATGCACGTATGGTGACTTTGTCATTTATAGGATGGATTGAATAAAAAATATGGTTGAACCATTTTTATAATAAAATAAAAGTATATATAATATAATGGAGTTATTATTTTAGAATAGAAATAATAATGAAAGAGGAAGTGGAAGAAGAAAAGAACTTGACAGAGGTGATGTAATATTTACCTCTTCTTCGGGTTCTTCCTTTTGATTTGATCAAAAGGGCTCATTATGTTGGATTTATGACTAAATTAAGGCCTCTAGGATTAAATAAGGATAGTTTAGAGTATATTTGGCCAGGCTTTGGCTGAGCTAAATGGCTTCTAAGGTGTTAATTTTAGAGAAGGGGATGTTCCCTTTTATTAGAGGGGTGAAGGGCACCTTAGGAAATGATTGAAAATATTTTATAATAAATTCATAATCGGTTTATAATGGATCAAAAATGATTTACTTGGAGTATAAGGATGTTAAGGGTCGAAATCCTCTCAATCAATGTGTTTTAGATGGGTTTAGGTCACCATATTAGCATTATAATTTAGATTTAAATCATAGTTAAATAGTTTGACATTTATCATGTATCTTTGTATTTTTATATTATATGTTTAAAAATAATAATATATAAATCCAAGGGAACCTAAAGTGGTTCACTGATGACATATATAATATTATTTATTCCATTTTACCAAACCGTAGATTTTATGAAATAGATTATCAATTAATAATATTATATTTGTTTTAAAATCTCTTTTATATAAATTTGGACACCATTTGGTATTTTTTATTTGTTAAATTTATAACAGTATTATTACCTAGAAAAAAAATCATTTTATCAACCATAACATATCATAATAACATATAAAATTAGTGGAATTCATTAAAATTCTCAAAATACAATTATTTGAATATTTAAAATATCAATTATTTCAATCTTTCATTAATAAGTTTATTACTGCATCATCATTTTTTCATTAATAAATTTAATTATTTAATGACTATATGTTATTAATAAAATAATATTATTTGGGAAATCTTTTAATCTTTATAATGAACATTTATAGTCGAATTTATCTTATGTATGACCCTATATTAAATGTGTTTTATTTATTAAACATAGAATTTAACACTTTTAACTCTTCTTTAAAAATAAAAATAATAAATGTCCTAATCTAGTCAAAGTGGATCTAAAGGATCATATTTTATTCTTAAGGTTTTTTTGGTCGAATTAGACATATCCAATAGAATTAAGACACATGTTAGGGTAATAATAACATCATATTTACCTTTAATTATCTAATTTACTTTTAACTGCGGTAAATAAAAGTCAAAAGTTACTATTCACGAAAAATTATTTTCATCTCATTGAACGACATTTTATTCACTGAGTTTAACTGTGTCTCTTGTATTTGTTAAATTCATCTAATAGAAGCATTAAAATTATGTTTTACTCAAATTTTCAAAAGCTTTTTGGAGGTGGGTAAAAGGCAGTAAAAAGGACAATAAAATTTTTTATATCAAATTTTATTATAAAAATGACTCCAATGAATTACATTGAACTAATATTGGTATTATGTAACTATTTTGACTTAAAATAAATTTAAATAAAATAAATAATTATTTAAATAATACGTCTATTTTAACCAATAACGCAATTTTTTTCACGATTCATCAAAAATTGAATGTTTTCAGAAATATTCCAAAAATTCACCCTAAGAAAATTTTGATATTCCGAACCCAAAAATGAAGTCCGTTTTGAATGATAAAATTTATAAAATTTCAAAAAATGGGTATTACTATTCATAACAACTAGCTTGATTGGTCGCGGTGTGTTATAATCTCTAAGTTCCATACAATGCAAGCTATTTCATTATTCAAATGGAAACATACCGTGGGCACATGAGGTGTTACATTCTGCCCTCCTTCAAATAATTTCAACATCAAAATTTCAAGAATACTACCGCATAAAAAGATTCAGATGGTTCCTAATCATAAGTTCCTCGGGTTCCCATGTTGCCTCTTCCATCTTATGGTTTCTCCATATGACTTTTACCAGAAGAGTTTCCAGGTTTCTCAACACTTGTTATCTAGTATCAAGAATCTTGACAGGCTCTTCGCAATAAGATAGATCATGTACCAGTTCTAATTCTCCCTAGGTGAGTACATGCATTGGGTCAAGAATATATTTTCACAATAGTGATATGTGGCACACATCATGAACATGGGGAGACTTGGTGGAATATCCAAATGGTAAGCTACAACCCCAATTCGTTTTTGAATTTCGAACTGTCCGAACTACCTGGGACTCAATTTACCCTTCATACCAAATCATATAACTCCCTTCCATGGAGTTACCTTCAGGAAATCATGATCTCCAACCTGAAATTCCAAATCATTTCTTTTGTTATTGGCATAACTCTTTTGCCTAATTTGTGCTTCTTTGATGTGGGTTTGGATAACCATTAAATTTTCCATCTTTTCCTCAAAAATTTCTAGGCTAATGAGTTATCTTTCACCCAAATCATCCCAACATGTTGGTCTGCAGCATCTCTTTCCATAAAATGCTTCATCTGGTTCCATCTAAATACATTAATGTAATCTATTGTTATATGAAAATTATACCATATGTAAATATTTATCCCACATACCTTGAAAGTCAAGTGTGAAATATCTCAACTTGTCTTATAACATTTCAATTGTCAGTTCTGATTGTACATCAGTTTGAGGGTGGTAGGCAGTGCTCAAACGAAATTCAGTATCATGGGCTTTCTAAATACTTTTCTAGAATCTTGATGCAATACGATGATCACAATCAGAAACAATTTATAAGGGTACTACATGAAGTCTTACAACATCATTAATATATATTATTTCTATATGTTCAAGTGGTAAATCTTCTCTTATAGCAAGAAAATGTGATTACTTGGTAAGACGATCAACAATGACCCATGTTGCGTCATTTCATCTAGGATTATATGGTAGCCCCATGAGAAAGTCCATAGTTATATCATCCAATTTTCACTCAGGTATGCGAATAGGTTTCTTGAATCCTCTCGGATGTTGTCTTCTATCTTTCACTTGTTGGCAAACCATACATCATGACACATAATCAGCAATCGCTATCTTCATGTTGTTCCACCAAAAACATTCCATCAAATCTCTATACATCTTGGTGCTACCATGGTGTTTAAATAAATTGGAGCTATGTGCATCATCCAATATATCCCTTTTTAGATCAGGTATATTGGGAACAGAAAGTCTCTTACCAAATTTTAAAATCCATCTTCATATATGAAGTCACTCAATTTCCGGTCATTCACAGCTTTAATTATCTTTTGAAAATCCTCATCATCAGTCTGAGAAATATTTATCCTTTCTAGTAAAGATGGTTTGGAAACCATTAGAAAAAGTATTGATGTTTTACCTTCCTTGATTATTCCCATATCCATATTTACTAGATCCCTGAAAATAGGATCTATTTCAACACTCATCTTGTTCAAAACTCCTTGATCCTTTCCACTGAAAGAATATTCCACTTTATTTTCCTTCCTCGTGAGGTAGTGTATTGTGAAATAATAATCATTGGGTGTTTCGGGCCATCTTCTTTGCCTCATGTTGAGTTCTTTCATTGAGAAAATATACTTCAAACTCTTGTGATCAGTATATTTCTCACATCTTTCACCATACATATAATTTCATCATATCTTCAATGAAAATATTATATATGCTAACTAAATTTCATGAGTATGATAGGTTTTATCATGAATTTTTAGTTGTCTTGATGCATAGGAAATAAACGTATCATTATGCATAAGGACACAACCACTTCCTTTATTTAATGCATCAATATAAATAACAAGCCCATCATTCCCCTATGGTAGAGTGAAGATAGGATAATTGAATAATATTCCATTAAATTCTTCAAAACATTCTTCACACTCTTTTTTCTATACAAATTTTACCCCATTACATGTGAGCTTGGTTAATGGGTTAGCCACTTGGGCAAACTTTTGGACGAAATGTCGATAATAACCTTCTAAAACAATAAAACTGCGTACCTCAGTTATACTCATCAGTGCTGGTCATACATGGATTTCTATTATCATAGAATGATCAACAGAGATTCCATCCTTAGAGACAATATGGCCCAGAAAAGAAATCTCCTGAAGCCATAATTCATAGTTACTAAACTTACCGTATAATTCATTTTTTATGAGGGTTTTCAGAATGGTGCGCGTGTGATTATGATGATCTTCATATATTTTGTAGTATACCAGGATATCATCAATAAATACCTCTACAAAGTCATCAAGATATTCCTTAAAAACTATGTTCATTAGACCCATGATAACAAAGGGTGCATTTGTTAACCCAAAAGGTATTACTGTAAATTCGTAAAGCCCATACATGGTTCAAAATGCTTTTTTTGGAATGTCTTCATTCTTTACACAGAACTAATAATATCCAGTTAAAAGGTAAATCTTTGAAAAATATTGAGCTCAATGAAGTTGGTTGAATAAATCTTCAATGCGAGGTAGGGTATACTTGTTCTTTATTGTTATAGCATTGATCTCCCTATTGTCAATGCAAAACCTCATAGACCCTTCTTTCTTAATATCAAAAAGGACAGGGGATCCCCATGGAGAATCAATATGGCTTATAAATCCATTATTACTCAATTCATCTAGTTGTTTCTTCAGTTCCAATAATTATATAGTGTCCATTCTATAAGGGCTCTTCGATATGGGCCTTGAACCAGGAATTAACTCAATGGAAAACTTGATTTATTGTTTTGGAGGATGCCATGGTAAATCCTCTGGAAACACATCAACATATTCTTCAACAATAGGTACATCCTATATTTGAACATTCCTTTCCTCACCCATAGATATTTCATTCTATTCCTCACCACTAATTGAATTTTGTTGAGCTAATAGGGTGGATCTAGATAAGAATTAGATGGTGACATTTTTGTTCTAAGGATAAGGCACTCTTTATCATCATGGAAAATTGTAACCTCCTTCTTCTTACAATATATTTTTGAATCATGGTCCGATGAGATCAGCATATAAATAACATCTATATGCCTTAATGGTAACTGATTCGAAAAACATTGTTGCAATGATACTTCCCATAGGAGTTTTTACTAGATACTCCCTTGTTAAATAAAATTGGAAATATCTAATTTTCATAGAAAACTGGGAAGATATGAAATAATGCTATGATCTAGAATCAAATAATGCATTGGCTAAACATGAGGAAACCATTAAATTACTTTCCACCAAGTCTTTCGGAGTTTCAACTGGAGTAGTAGTGATTGAATAAGCATGGCCTTGATCCCTTATCCTTTTCTGATGTACGTTTCCTTGGCTCTTAGAAAATTAATTTTCATAATTCCCCCTTTCTCTACAATTGTAACAATCAACATTGACAACCTCTTTCTTCCCCTTTCTATCACGAGTATGGTGGCCTTTTTCACCAATCTTGTAATAGACTCTCATTCCATTTAGGAAAGTACAGGGGTTTTTCTTCCCACATTTAATGAAAGATGGATAATCGACATTTCCCTTATTCCCCTTATTTCCAATTTCACAATGTTCAGAAGATCTATTCTTCTTTTGCTTATCTTTAAATTCGTAAGACTTAATGAATTACTTTGATGTCTTTATAGCACATGAGACATCATATTCGTACGAAGAGAAGAATATTGAGACTATTACTTGATGGATAAATAATTTTTACCCATCAATGAAATGATCAATCTCACTCCTTCGGTTACATATATAATCTGTTTCATGCCTTGCTAACCCGGTAATGTTATCCCCATACATTGCGACATTCTTATCTTGTTTTTTCCTCAGACTTAGAAATTGACTTTCTATATCTGCTCGATGGTCATGAGGAAGGTATTTTTATAAGAAAATCTCTTTAAACTCCCTCCATTCCATACATGATACTTCTTAATATTCCATTGTTTTTTGAATTAATGACCATCATTGATTAGCATCCCCCGTTAGGCGATAAGCATCCAAGACAACTTTTTCCCTTTCTCTACTCCCCAAAGCATGAAATATTTTCTCTAAGGATCTTATCCATTTCTCATATACCAAAGGATTTTTACTCCTACTGAATTTTTTTGGTTGTTTCCTCATGAAGTGAACTAACATTGATCATCCACGTTGTGGATTAGGGTGCTTTATATGGGTGAGGTTATTATTCATAGCCTGAATGAGTTGTCCTGGTTTGGTGATAAGCTGATCAGCACTAGTTTTATAACCAGCTCCAATATAATTATATAGAGTAGGATAGAAATCCCTATATGTATTACGTACGTTGATAAGATTTCCATTCCATCCACTAAGCGCCATTTCTAAACAATGGCATACACTAGATTAGTGTATGAATCACATTACATAATTACAAACATGTAAAACACTTAAAATAAATTGTACAGTTTAAGGATATAATCCATAATCATAAAAAAAATTCTTTGAGGAGGTATATAATCATAAATAATTCATAATGGTTTGTAAAGAAAATGATATTTATCCTATGCATATACCCCAGGAGTGTCGTAACCAAGAGTGCTGCAAGACCCATTGTCGTGCACCAGTTCCCATTCAAGTCTATCTCAAAGAGGTGTTTTTGGGGTTATCCCAAGGTTTATCTATACCAGATCCATCTCTACCTGTTCGTATCCATACATGTATGTTTTTATTTTAAAATACAGAAAATCCCTACATTTCCAAAATTCTAGGGAGTTCTTCTATACCAATCCTCACAGTCTATATTAGGGTAATGTGATCTAATCAGAGTTTATCTAAATATAGTTTCCAAGGTTTTTACTAAACATCCTCATATACCAACTATAATGACCTGAACCTAGTTACCCAGATTCGGTGCATTATTACATAACATCGGAATGATCACAAAATATCATGTCTCAAAAGACCGATTAGTTTAGTAGCCTTAGAAATACAAGATACATTCATAAGTTTTACATTAAATTGTAAAATGAATACTACAACAACATTGTCTACATAGACCACCCTCATACCCCTTAGACTGTCCCTACAGGTCAGTCATAATATACTTCTTCACATCCTGGAAAAAATATAACATAGAAAGTGGTGTGCTCAGATGCTCGGTAAGGATAACAATATAACTGAAACTTTCATAAATAAGCCTAACCATTTTAAGGAAATGTATAATACTAAAACATAATCCTTTTAAACATAAAAATCAGCATAATATGGAAAATATAAATCAAATAATTTGACTTACTTATTCACATGAACATTCTAATAGTCGAATAATCACATGCTACATCAATAGACACTTTCTTAATGATGGAATGCATAATGCCAAACCCTCACAACCACATAGTCAAGGCCTTGTGCCCAGACTACAAATAAGATTTTGTCAAAGCCTTATGCCAAGACACCAGTTTGTCTAATGAGACCTACCGATGCATCGAGGAGCTATAGCGGTCTCCACACGTCACTTACTAAGTCCAAATCATTCCTCATATCAAAAGGTTTAAACATAACATAAACATTCATATTAAAACTAGCAACGAAATGTCAATACATTATCCATAATCCATGAATGGTGTAAAAATAACACATCCATAGTCAAACATATCTCAAAACATTCAATACAATATGGATGTTTTTTATCATAATAAATCAACTTCAAATAATCTTAAATTCCAACAAAGGATGTTGACATAGATGAAATCATAACTTTTTTTAGAGAAATATCTCTTTCTATTTTGAATTCATTTAAAAGTCATATAATTATAAAAGAAAACAATTATTTTGAAAATATTATTTTATTCTTGTAAGGGAAGCTTCGACGATGTTATAACAGTGGAAAATAGCCACACCCGCTGTATAAGTTAAATAAACATTCTTACTTTAATTTTGTTGAAAAGGTCATAAAGTACCTTGATTAGAAAATGACAGAAAGATTCCATTCAAAAACATATAATGTAAAATAAGTGTATAATTTACTTTAACCCATTTTTTTAAATAGTAAAAATGTTTTGAAATAAATTTTAAGGAACCATGGATATGGATGATAAAGAGGTCCCCACATATTCTCACGTATAAAACAACCTAAGATAATGAATAGATTGTAGAATTAACCCTTAACTTTTACTTTTCCTTGGTTGAGGGTACATTAACCTCCTGTATTATAGTAAAATCATTGTTATTAAATTATACAAGAACCATATACCCAAATATGATATCATATATAATTTTTTAATATTTCTTTATTAATAATATTTTATTATTATCGTCATTTCGGGTGTTAACTGATTTGTTTTCATTTATATGTTTTGATACATAAACCATGTTTTTTATGTATTGGATTAATTTATACATATATAGAATTATATCATGTCTTTAAACATTTTTAATCATCAAATGATAATTAGTCTTTAATGGTTATGATGGGGAATGAATCTCATCACGTTCGTGGAGACGGTAATCTGTACGTATGCACGAGCGACAATATCATTTTATTGATGGTGATATATTTTGTGATTGGATTTTCTATCATATAAAGAATAATTAACATGTTATATTTATTATATACATCAATTATAAATCATTATTATACCCCTCTAAATAGTGAAGTGTTGAATGACAAATGATACCACGACGTGGAGAGGGTAAGCCGTACGTACGCACGTATGGCGACTTTGTCATTTATAGGATAGATAGAATAAAAAATATGGTTGTACCATTTTTATTATAAAATCACAGTATATAGAAGATACTGGAGTTATTCTTTTATAATAGAAGAAAAACAAAGAAATAAGAAGTGGAAGAAGAAAAGAACTTGAATGAGGTGATGAAATATTTACCTCTTCTTTGGGTTCTCCCTTTTGATTTTATCAAAAGGGCTCATTATGTTGGCATTATGACTAAAGGAATGCCTCTAGGATGAAGGTAGGATTTTTGGGAGGATATTTGGGTAGGGGTTGGCTGAGCCAAATGGCTTTGGAGGTGTGAATTTCAAAGAAGGGTATGTGCCCTTTTTAGAGGGGTGTGGGGCATCTTAGGAAATGATTGAAATAATATTTTTTAATAAATTAATATTCGGTTTATAATGGCTCAAAACTAATTTATTTAGAGTTTAATGTGGAGATGAGTCAAAATCATCTCAACAAATTGGTTTTAGACGGGTTTAGGTCACCATATTAACGTTATCATTTAGATTTAATTCTTAGTTAAATAGTTTGACATTTACCATGTCTCATTGTATTTTAATATTATATGGTTAATAAACATACAATAAACTTCAAATAAAACCTCAAGTGTTTAATTAATGACATATATAATATTATTTAAGTCCTTTTTCCAAAACATAGAATTTTAAGAATATAGTATAAATTAATAATATAATATTTGTTTTAAAAACTATTTTAGGTCAATTTAGAAACTATTTGGTATTTTTTTGTTAAATTTATAATAGAATTATTACTTTGAAAAAAAATTCATTTAATCAACCCTAACATGTTATATTAACCTTGAAAATTAGTTTTATTCATTAAATGTTTCAAATAAAATTTATTTGGATATTTATAATATCAATTATTTCAATCGTTAATTAATAAGGTAATCACTGTATCATAATTGTGTCATAAATAAATATAATTATTTAATGTATCAAAATTATAAATAAAATAAAATTATGTAGGAAATATTCCTATATTTATAATTAATATTTATAGTCTATTTTATCTTATGTATAACCCAATATTAAAAATGGTTTAGTTATTAAACATAGAATTTTACACTTTTAACTCATCTTCATGAAAATAATAATAAATGTCCAAATCTAGTCCAAGTGGACCTTAAAGATCATATTTTATTAGTAATTATTTTTTTCGTATAATTAAACTTATCCAATAGAATTAGGACATGTTTTAGGGTAATAATAATATCATTTTTACGTTTAATTACCCTATTTAATTTTAACTGTGGTAAATAAAGTCAAAAATTACTATTCACCAAAATTTATTTTCATCTCATTGAGAAACATTTTACATACTGAAGTTAACCATGTCTCTTGTATTTTTTTAATTCGACTCACAGATTTGGTAAAATTATGTTTTATGTAAATTTTCAAAAGCTGCTTGGAGTTGGGTAAAAGACGATAAACAGTTTGATAAAATTTTATATATCTAATTTATTATAAAAATGAGTCCAATTAAATACATTGAAATAATATCGGTATTATGTATCTATTTTTTCATCAAATAAATTTAAATAAAATAAATAATTATTTAAATAAAAAGTATGTTTTATCGAATAACCCTGTGTTTTTCACTATTCATCAAAAATTGAATATTTTCATAAAAACACAAAAAAATCACCCTAAGCTAATTTTGATATTCCAAATCCAAAAATGAAGTTCATTTTGAAGCATAAAATTATTAAAATTTCAAAATGTGGGTATTAATATTCATAATTGCAAGTTTTATTGGTCACGGTGTGTTAGAATCTCGAAGTTGCGTAAGATGAAAGATATTGGATTATTAAAAGGGAAAATTATAGTGGAATCTTGGGTTGTTACACACCATATATTTTAAAAAAACATTATGAAATTAATTTTGTCGAAAATGTCATAAAGTACATTGTTCGGAACATGATGGAAAGATTCCTTTCAAAAAATATAAGATAAAATAAGGCTATAAATGAATTTAACCCATTGTCTAGTAAATAGTTAAAAATATTCTATCGAAATACATTTTAAAGAAAATACAGATTTGGATGATAAAGAGGTCCTAGTAGATACTTACGTAAAAACAACCACGGACAATAACGAGATTATGAAATTAACCCTTACCTTGTACATTGCCTTGGTTGAGGGTATGTTAACCTTTTAATGACATTTAAATCATTGTTCTTATATTATAAAAGAACCATATATGTTAATATTATATCATATATCACCCTCTAATATTGCTTTGTTAATAATATTTCAGTAGTATCATCTTTCAGGTGTTAACTGATTTGTTTTACTTTATATACTTGGTTTTGTAAGACATGTTTGTTATGGATAAGATGTATTTGATTCATATACATAATGATATTATGTTCATAACCATTATTTTTAATCATAAAATGAATATTAATCTAGAATTATTACGATGTGGAATGAATCTCATTGCGTTCGTGGAGACGGTAATCTGTATGTATGCACGAGTGACCATATCATTATATTGATGGAGTAATAATATGTAATTGGATAGTATATCATATATACAGAATCATTAACATGTTATATTTATTATTTAAATCAGTTATACTCGTTATTATACCAATCCAAATAATGAAGTGTTTGAATAACAAACTACAACACGACATGGAGACGGTAAGACGTACATACACACATATGGTGACTTTGTTATTCATATGATGGATAAAATAATGAATATTGTTGTAACATTTTATAATGACATCAAATTATAAATAATATTCAAGAGTTTTTATTTTACAATGGAAACAACAAAGAAAGAAGAAGTGGAAGAAGAAAAGAACATGAAAGAGGTCATGAAATATTTACCTCTTCTTTGGGTTCTTCCTTTTGATTTCATCAACAGGGCTTCTTAGTTAGGCTTTCAAAGAAACATAAGGCCTCTAGGATGAAGGGAGGAATGTTGGGATGATATTTGGGGAGGGGTTGGCCGAGCCAAAAGGCTTTGAAGGTGTGAAATTAAGAGAAGGGGAAGTGACCTTTTATAAGAGAGGTGATGGTAATTTTATGAAAAGCTTTAAATATTAATTTATAATAAAATCATTTTCGATTTCTAATGGATCGGAAATAAATTAAATACAGTATAAGGTGGTATGGGTCAATAACCTCTCAAAAAATAGGTTTTTGACAGTTTTAAGTCATCATATTAAACATATCTTTTAGATTTAACTCCCAGTTAAACAATTTGGCATTTACCATGTCTCTTTGTATTTTTATACTATATAGTTAATAATATTACTATAACAAAACTAGAGATCCCCATGTGGTTCATTATTAATATATATTAAATTACTATGTCTGTTTGAAAAAACCTTATATTTTTAGAAATATTATATCAATTAATAATATAGTATTTTTTTGAAGACTCATTTATGCCAATTTTGACACTATTTGGTATTTTGTTTTTGTTTAACTCGTAATAACATGATTAATTCGAAAAACAATTAATTTAATCAACCCTAAATTTTAAAATTAACCTAGAAAATTATTTTAATTCATCAAAATTCTCAAATTACATTTATTTGGATATTTATAATATCAATTATTTTAATCATTCATTAATGAGGTAATTATTACATCATTTTTGAATCATAAATAAATTAAATTATTTAATGTCATAAAATTATAAATAAAATACCATTATGTAGTTAATGGTTTTTTCTTTCTAATGAATCTTTATAGTTGAATTTATCATATGTATAACCCTATATTAAAAATGGTTTAGTTATTAAACATTGAATATAACTCTATTACCTCTTCTTTAAAAATAATAATAATAAATGTCCTAATCTAATCCATGTTGACCAAAGTGGATCTTATTTTATTCCTATGTTAATTTGGTCGAATTGACCTTATCTAATAGAATTATCTCATGTGTTATGGTAGTTATGATATCATTTTTACCTTTAATTTCCTTTGTCAATGCTTCTAGGAGGTGGGTAAAATTCGGTAAAAAGTTCAATTAAATTTTTATATATTTAATCTTCTAAACAATAACGCGGTCTTTTTCACTATTCATCAAAAATTGAATGTTTTAATAAAAATACCAAAAATTCATCATATGCTAATTTCAATATTCCAAATCTAAAAATGAAGTCCAGTTTGAATGATAAAATTCATAAAATTTCAAAAGGTTGTTATTACTATTCATAACGGCTAGTTTGATTGGTTGTGGTGTGTTTGAACTCGAAGTTGCATACAACACAAGCTATTGTATTATTCAAAGGGAAAAATATCATGGAAGCTTGGGGTGTTACACACTATGATAATTTTTTTAGGTCAAATGCTTATTCTTAATATCATGTGAAATTTTTCACGTTTCGTCATGCTAGATTCTTATGCCTTGTTTGGTGATCCTTTCTTTAGCTATTTAAATATTTTAAATGAAATGTGATGATTTTTAAATCTTGGTATACTGTGATTATGAAATTATATAAATGAAATATTTGAAAGAGTCATTTTGATTCCATATTATTTTCTTAAATTTCATGATTATTAAAGATTATTTATGTTTATTCCCTTGTTAGTGGATCGAACTATATTGATGGCTTTGGAATGATTGTTTTATTGTTTTGTTAAGATTCATGTATTGAAAGTCAATTGATTAAGTATTATTCCATGTAGAATATGATTTGTACCTTACTTGCTCTTATTTAATGCTTATTTTATTGCTAGATGAAATGCGACTTTGTTAATCATCTTGAAGTGCACAATATGGTTAAATAGAAAGCATGTGTCATTGAGATGATTATTGTTGGCCCGAAATCATATATACATTGATTTATATGTATACCTTATTTGATATAGAACTTTTCACGAGATTGGAGTGAACATGGGTTCCTTATTAAGGACCCATGGATGGACTCTTTCTGCTCGATGGGTTACACCTGACATGCTGGGGGCGATTATTTTGCATTCCATGAAAGGGATTCCTATGAGGTTTCTTATACTCCTGAGTGATACTGGTTCTGTAGGGTAGAAAATATGGATTATCTTTTTGAAAATATGGCTGCACCATGCATTGGGTGATACTCAGTCCCCTTGTGACATACCTATGATGGACATAGAAGATTATCAAACCTCATAGTGATAGTTGAGATGTTGTAAGGGTCACCATGGATAGGCTTCTTGGTATTGGATTATATAAGATGTTCCCATTATGATACTTGTGATTTTCTTTTATCACCTTGGATGGGTATGACACTCCAACTCATGAATTGATGGTTTTCTATGATTGAAATGTTTGATTGTTAGGACTGAATATTCTAATGAGATGCATCCATTACTTTTACCTTGATCCAGTTCGTATTTTCCTTAGGTATAGATATGAATGCTTGTTCAATGACGTAGATACTTGAAACTATGCTAGAACACATGCACGTGGGCATGTTTTGATAGTTTTTTTCTTTACATTGGTTTATGTTATATTCATTATGACCTGAAAATATTTCTTATTCAGATTTTCATCATAGGCTGAAGTAGGTGGTATGGGATCAGTGTCCATTTAGGAACCCGAACCAAGATCCAGTTGATTACTTATTTACATCCATTTCATTTACTATATCCGAAACACTAAATTTCAGTTATAGAATGAAATGGAAAGGACTAGACATCATGGGTGATATCCTATATAGATTATATCTCACTACCATCATGACCACCATTTGGAAATAGAGTAGACATTATAAAAACAAGTATGGATAAAGGGAAGTGTCCTGCTTCAAATGCTTGATTGTGATTGTTGTTTAGGATGTAGCTTTGTTGGAATAGGACCGATCCCATGCTCAAGATTTTTTGTAACATTTTTTGTTCTTTTTTAGATTTTAATAGCATGTTGTATAATCTTGTACATATATCCCTTGTAATTCCTTTTTTTTATAGATTCTAAACATGATATCATCTCCATTTTGTATACAGTAATGATATTCATTTTCAACTGTTTACATTAATTATATGACTTGTTCCTTATCTTATGTTGTAATCTTCTTATCTATATGATTCCTATACTTATTATATTTTTCATACCACTATGTTATACCTAATAATATGAAGGTATATTCTTCTCATGGACAAATCTAAGGCCCTTACTGCTAGTCGGCAACCTATAGTTCAGGTAGATGCACGTGAGGTAATGCGACCAACCGTATCAGGGCCCAATTTAATGCCCCTTGGTGTGGGATGCTAAAAAGTGGTATCATAGGGGTTATTTTTATTTTGTATTCATATTTGGGTTATAAAGGAGACTAGGATATATAGATTTGGACTTGACCACGTGCTTGGATGTAGCTGACCCATGTACAAGGGACACCCAAATTTCCTAGGTTGGTAATTGAAATTATTGATTTTGACATTGATGGTTGATACGACTTCACTATTGGGGACAAACATGATTTGTGTTGTTATTGATATTGGTATGATTTGAATGATGATTTCCTATTAGTATATATTTATGAAATGAGGGAGTTTAATTACATGCATCATAATAGGGACTATAGGGAATGAATTGTCATGCATAATGCCACGCCACATCTAATTTCAGTGTGCATATGGTTGTTTGCATGTGATTTCCTCTATTATTAGTTGTTATATCATGCATTGTTGAATGTTATAAGAATAGTAGTTTTCCGATTGTTCTATCATGGATATGTTATGTTTTGGTTTATGTGGACACCACCTTCATCTTATGAGGTGTATGGTCCCTTAGGGATTGGTATGTTGATCCACCTAACACAACCAAATGAAAAGGGTAATTAAATCAGTAAATTTTAAAAAAACACCTTTAAAATGAAATATCCACCTTATCTAGTAGTTTGTGACCATGAACATATCTTTTCATGGTATATAGGCCGAATTCATTGTCATCCCTTGAGGCCCTTTCTTCTTATCTAGATACAGCTCTTGGAGAAGGCTGCCAGTGGTGTTGTACACAGAGGCAGGACATGATCCTATCCTATTTTATCTTTCATTATATATTGGTCCATGATTTTGGAGGCTTAGTACCTTACCATATTATTCTGGTTTCTTTTTCTACTTATTCTTTATATTATAAATCTTTATTTAGTCATGCGTTTGGAAATTGTAGAGTTATGCCACCATTATATAATTGTTCTACACACCAAGATAGTGGTGATGAGAACACTCCATTGGTGGTGGGCCATGAGACACCAACTTTACTTCCTATAGTGACTCATGACGCAACCCCTGTTGATCTTCCACTGGGAACCGATGCATAGTTTAGGGATATTTTTCTGAGGTTTATGCAGACTGTTCAGGGTGCACTTCTGCCTGCACCAACTATGGAAGAGCTTACATGGGATTTTCAATAGCAGTATCCTCCCACCTTCTCTAGGAATTGTGATCCTCATGTTATAGATTCATGGATAAAGGCTATGAAAGCCATCATCATCCATATATAGATACCTATAGAGTGGATGGGTATGCTTGTTACCTACATGTTTCATGACTCCATCAAGCATTGTAGAGATTTCATATCTCAGTCAAAGCATTACCAAAACATGAGCTTGGTATACTTCTACATAGATTAATTTGATCACTTCATTATATATAATTTTAGAGAGGATTGAGCAAGGGAGTTCATAGATCATCAGTAAGGCTCCATGATAGAGCTTGTGTATTCTCCATGCTTCATCAAGATTCAGTGTTTTGCTTCATCATTGATGGGTGATGAATTGAATTTTGAGATATGTTTTGAGGATAGCCTTGGATATGATTTGCACTCATAATTGAACATATTTTAGATGACTACCATTATAGATATTGTGAGTCCAAACTAGATCACAGAGTAAAATCTTAGAGAATCTAGTCTTGTGAGCCTGGTCTGTTTTGATCCATGTCAGGGAGAAGGTTCTGCAAGTAGTAGAAAGCATCATTTTGAGGGTAGTTGTGAGGAAATATCCACCCAGGTGACACATACTAAAATTTATATAGTACGCCAACAATGCAGAATGATAGGCCATAAGAATCCCCATTACATGAGGAACCCAATGGAATGCTATGTTTGCACTATAATGGATCATTTACAGTGCTTCTGTCATTCTTTTCCTCCAACATCTAGTGGAAGGGGTTCTGTACTAGCACCATTATCAGGTATAGGATCTTTGAGGCAATGACAGGCTTAAAGTATCTCCTCTACTAGATAATTAGGATGAGGTAGTGGTGGTTGTGATTATAGAATCCATGCCTCATATCATTAGTGACATTACTATGTATTTTCTCAGGCCAGACAGACTGCATAACAAGGTTGTCGTAAAGGCCATATATATGCAGCACAACCAGTGCTAGGGGAGCAGAGTCCAGGGCCATCTACGATTAAATTTACTATCTTGGAAGCCTCTAATCTAGTTTATTCCCTTTTTGATATAGGTGTATCATAATCTTTCATATCTGATGTGTTTTTGGAAAGGCATTTTCTTTCTATCAAGTAATTTTGTGGTTTAATGTCCCTCAACACACTGATATGCATCAGAAAAGAGGGAATACACCAATGTCAGGAGTACCCTCTTGAGATAGGTGGGTACCATTTCATCTAGATTTTCTTAATCCGCAAGATGACCGACTTCAACAATGCCCTCAGAATTGACTGGCTCTTGCTTTATCATTCCCAATAGTATTACTATCACCGTCGATTATCATTTACATAACTAAATGGTATTGAGTATATATACAAGTTTAAATGGGATATACAAAAGGATCTTGTTGGACGCAGGCAGACTAGGCTTGGAAAGGTGACAACTCAGTTAGCAAACCTCTTTATGAGTGATCTAGGAATGAAACTCATGGATTTCAATTCTATTGTGGATCAATTAGGGGATGTATTACCTAGTTATTTCTTCATATTATCTCTTAAGATATAGGTTTAGTTGAAAATTGATCTAGTTATTGTTGCGGAACCAATGTTCATTCCTCCATTTAGGATCGCATCGACGGAACATCAATAACTCAAGATGAATCTTGAGGATCTTGAGGTTAAGGGTTTTATTAGACCCAGCACATCACCATGGGTTCACAAGATCATTTTTCTAAGAAGGAGGATGGTACCCTATTTTCATTTGTGGATTATAGATAGTTTAATTAGCTTTTTGTGAATAACCCTTATCCATTTCCTCGTATAGACATCCTCATTGGACCTACCTAATGAGCAACAATTATCTCCAAGATCTATTTGAGGTCGCTCTACCATCCAGTTCATGCGACACCATATGATGTATCATGTATAGAATTATGAATCTTTTATTTCTTTCATGAGTACTTGTTTATGTTTTTCAGTCTGATGAATGTGCTGATGGACTTTATGGAATTAATTAATTTAGGTTTTCAAACATATTTTGATTCATTCGTGGTAGTCTTCATAGAATAAATATTGGCGTACTCATATACCATACATGAACATGAAACTCATATTGAGATTGTGACGAGTACACTGAGAGAGCACCAACAATATGTAAAGATAAAAAATACCACTTCTAGATATGTATGGATCACTTATTGGGTCATGTCCTATTAGAGTATGGCGTATCTATTGACCTTTTGATGGTGAGCACCAGAGTTTCCTCAGAACATCCCTAGAATTTTTTCGACGTACGCAGCTTCTTAGAGCTTGCAATCTGTTATAGACATTTCATTTGGGATTTATCCTTCTTAAATATCCTCTTACAAACCTGACTAAGACGGGTGTGTAGTTACTATGGTCTGAAGCTTGTGATAAATATTTTCAAGAGTGGAAAGGAAGACTCATGTCATCTGTAATCATGATTCTTCATAAGCTGTGAAGAATGTATATAGTTTATTGGGATACATCAGGGATTGGGATGGGTGTCGTTATGATGCAAATTGATCGAGTCATTATGTATGGATCATTCTAATAGAGTTTGTATGATAAGAACTATACTACACATGATCTTGAGGTAGATGTTTTTGTTCAATTTCGTCACTATTGGAGGAATTATCTTTTAGGGGAGTGGTTTATTGTTTTTACATATCATAAATTCATAAAGTACATTTCAACACAATGGGAATTGAATTTTAGGTAGAACGGTTGAGTAGAATTCACGATGTCTTTTAATTTCGATTTGACTTATACCTATGGTAAATAAAATATCAGGGTTGATGCTTTTAGCTGAAATACGTAGACATAAGTCGTTCAAGTGGCCACCATTGAGTAGAAGATGATGAAGATGTTTTCTAAGTTACATCTGGAGGTTCAAGAGTTTCACAAGAATCCAGTCTTAGTATCTTTAGAAGTGACATATTCTCTTATATAATGGGTTCCATTTCCACCATTATAAGATTATGAGGTACTCATTCTGAGGGAAAGTATCACCGAAGGAAACCCTACTCCGGGTCAGGTTGTGGATGGCAGTGAGACCCTGGTCTATTGTGGGAATGATTGAGTACATTTAGATATATTAGAATAGATATTGAGGGAATATAATGCCTCAGTTTGGGCAGTTCACCATGGGATTATCAAGATGTATTGGGATATACATCACCAGGATTGTTATCAAAGTATAAATAATATGATAGTGGGATTTATCACTCAGTTCTTCACCTGATAGTAAGTGAGGGCAGAGAATTAGTGACCCGTAAGACCTTTGCACCCTCTATATAATCCAAAGTAGAAATGTATTGACATCACCATGGTTTTCTTTATAGGCCTTCCAAGATCTTATCGAGGAAGAAACATAGTATCAGTGATAGTCGATAGGTTTAGAAAAGTAACTCACTTCATGCTGAATCATGAGACCTAACTATTGATGAGTTGGGTATAATTTATATTTATGAGATTGTGAGACTTAATTTTGTACCCCATTATATTGTCTCAAACCAAGATGCTCAATTCACATCATGGTTTTGGAAGGGCTTATAGAAATCACTAGGTTCACAGGTGCTCCTGAGTACTTCATATCACCATCAAAAGGATGGGCTATCTAAGAAGGAAATTTTGGTGTTAGTGGATATGATCAGGGGTTGTATTTTTAATTTTGAAGGATCCGTGGAGTAACATGTTCCTCTAGTTGAGTTTTTCTATAATAATAACTTTCAGGAAACAAGTCAAATGGACCTACATGATTACCACTATGGTAGACCATTATTTTCAACTTTTTGTTGGCTTGAGGTAGATGAGGCCACTATACTGGGTTGTCATATCATTAAAGAGACTTCAGAGAAAGTTTAACTACTTCAGAATCATATGGCTACAGCTTAGTCAATGTTTAATTATTATACCAATCATCATCATAGGACTTGAAGTTTTAGGTGGGACATTGATTCTTTCAATGTGATTCATGTCACATAGGACATAAACTAATTAAGAGATTGGGAATATTATTGTAGAGGTATGTAAGGCCTTTCGATATAGTAGAGAGAGTTGGGCTGGTATCTTATCGGTTTTTTACCTAAATGGTAGAGTTACATACACAACGTCTTCCATATATCTCAGCTTCATTTTATCATCTTATAATGAACCAACCTAGGTTACCCTCAAAAATGGAACCTGACTTAATCCAACACATACTCACAGGGAATTCAAAATCCCCACAGGCTGGCAAAAATCACTCGTGCATCAATCTAAAACAAAAATTGGAATGAAATTTACCAACCTATAAAAAATCATGGAATATATATACTCATAAAAATGAAAGAAAAAATGGAATAATAATAAATATATTCCATAACAGTAAAAATATTTTGGAAAAAAACAACTTTAGAAATGGCTAAAACTCTAAAAGACAAGTCTAACTACAATGGAAATAAATGAACCCACTTATCCAAGGGATGACATGGATAAACTCCCAACATATCACCACCAGCTACCCAACTCAGCTGACATGAAACCTCACCACCTCACTATGGAAACTTTCCTTTCCATGAAATGGAATACATACATAGTTCTACGTACCACCAAAGAGGAGCTCTAGGTTTGAGCTAACAGGATCAATAAGATCCAACCTAGGTGTTCCATAACCAATATCAATATTAAAACTCATGTGTTTTTACTTTAAATAGAACACAACATGATAAGTAGTAAATAAGTTTTATAGAAAACATGGAAAAATATCCCTTTTATCATAGTTCTAAAAAAATCAGGTATATCAATTTCAAAGAACATTTTTCTAAATCATCTTTGACCATAATCAACATACATATAAAGGATAAAATAGTACATCTCCAATAAATAAAAAATAGCAGTTGAAACAAAGGAATCGTAAAACCACAGAAATCAAATGGTTATTCAGTAAACTACTCGTACCCATTAATCTATGAAGAATTCACAATGTTACCTGATGACAATGATCTACACTCATGGATGATGGAGACACCACAGAAAGTGAAAATCCAACATCATATATGTACCTAGAGAGAATAATATACACTCTAGGACAAGAGGATGTCCCCATAAAGTGAACCCCCACAATGGATGATGGCCTCAAGCTAATCCTTCAACGTAGTACCCATGGTAACCCATTTGATCATTTTCATAACATCTTTATATTTCAAAATTCATTTAAAAAATGTTTCACAAATACATTTAAATACATTGAAAATAACTTTTTTATTTCCATTTATCAACTATTAGGTAAAACCCATTTTCTTTAAAAACACTTTTAAACACAAACAAATCAATATTGGAAATTACTAGTATAAATCAGTTTATAAAGCATGAACAATAAGATTCATTGACATAGGACAAAGAAGGAACCACCTACATTGAACTAGTGTACCACATGCAAGAAATGGGATCCACTAACAACAAAATACCAATGATGTATATGATGGAATTAGAATCCAATCCACATCACAAGATTGAGACAATTAAGAAAACAATGGGATGGTGAAAAGGATAAAACACACATACCCTAAGAAGTAACTCTCGTCGCACCACAACCAATAGAGGAATGACCTCTAGAATGAGATCACACAATGGGTCTTGGGAGAAGACAAGAGAAAAAACCAACATAGATCAACAAATCTAATAATCATAACCAAAGTTTGCTATCAAAATCAATTGAAACAACGAATTAGAAACAAAAATTACCTAGAGAGACGCACCGCTACTGCAATGTAGATTGAACACCGAACAGATCGATCTAAAAAGAATGGAGTCTCCCAAAATCGCAGAAGAAGAGCATTGGAATGAGGGAAATAGAAAAGTTGTAATTGAATGGTAACACAAGACATAAATAGGTCCCTAAAACTTCCCTTTTTGGATAATTACATGGTGTGTAATTCCATTACACGCTTTGAAGTACATGGTCTTTAAGTAAGACGAGAAATCCTTCTAATCAGATTAAAAATTTATTACATAAAACATTTGTGACATGAAACATATTATCACATCATGTAACTATTTATAGCATGAAGTATTTCATAACATTCATCCAACAACTCTTACACATCATCTAACCTAGTTACATGGCATGAAATCTTCCAACATCATGCATAATTAGTTGGTTAAAGCTAAGAGTCAAAAAAATATCGAACTAAACAATTATAGGTGTCCTCCCAATTCCCTCTCGACCTTATGCCAATAGTAAATAAGGGAAAACTATGATGAGGTTAAGGACATACCTGATAGGTTATTTATGGGATGTTACAAACTCCCCACCATAATGAATTTACGTCCTTGGGAAGTCGTGTAGAAGATAAGATCCATTTAAAAATATGAGGACACTTCTGCATCATCATCAACATGTTTTCCAACATCTCATGATTATCTGATCCATGTTCACATAGTACTCTGACTAGTGGAATTGACTTCCCATGAAAGAGTTTTACTTGAGAGTCAATGATCTCAACTAATTTTTTCCAAACAGAAACGTCTGGATCCAAATCAATTTCATCACAACTCAGAATGTCAGAAGGATCAGGATAGTACATCCAGAGATAAGGTATATCGAAAAAATCATGAATACCTATTAAATGAACTAAAAATTCAAATCAGTAAAAAACATCTCAAACCGTTCAGTGACATAAAATTATCCAACATATCTCATATCCTACTTCACTCGTTTTCTAAGATGACGGTGACCCAACTGAGGAGAAACATTCTGGAAAACCCTATCACCAATGGAAAACTCTAGAGTAAAATGATTCTGATTCACATAATATTTCTATGAACTCTGTTCTGAAATAATACGTTGATGCACATCCTGAATCTTTACTGACGTTTCTTGGTCCAAACACGGTCCAATAAAAGAAATTTTTCCCACCTCCGCCCAATAAAAAGGTGATATTCTTGGGAAAAATACAACACCTCGAAGGGAGCCATAATTATCAATGATTGATAATTATTATTGTATAAAACTCAACCTATCCTAGTTGTAAATATCATGATCTATCAAAATCCAAGACACATGCATGAAGCATATCCTCTTGGATTTTAATTACATGTTTTATCTGACCATCGGTTTATGAATTGTATGTTGTGCTCATCTTTACCTAAGTTCCCATTGCCTCTTGGAGACTCCCCTATAACCTCAAGGTAAACCTAGGATCCCTATTCTAAATAATCGTAGGACTCTCATGCAACCTCACAATTTCATGCACATACATCTTTCCCATATCTTCAACCTTAGTGGTGTCCTTTATTGGAATAAATTGAGAAAACTTCATCAACCAATAAGAAAATACCCATATAGATTTTTTCTTCGGGGTGTACATGCTAATCCAACAACTAAATCCATGGAAATCATGTCCCATTTATAGAGAGGAACTAGAATAGGATGATGGAAATTAGAGGGTTTTATATTCTATTAATTTATTTGTTGGTGGGTGTAACAGTGGGATAGATAATATTAGATGCCATGCTTCATACCAGGACACCAAAATCATTGTCTCATACCATAAAACATCTTCACAGTTCCTAGATGAATGAACTACAAAGAGATATTACAATCAAACAATAATGAACTCTTCATAGATGTTGGGATGATAAACTACATGCTACAGTGGGCTATACCATCAGAAGATAGAGACCAACCAAAAACAGTCTCCCCAACATAAAATTTTCTCGAATTTTTATGAACTCAACACCCTATTCCTAAATATTAAAGGAAAAATCAAGAGAGATGATGATAACTAAGCATTGGCAGAACCATAATTGAATCATCCTCTCAAGCATCTAGGTGAAAATGAGAAAAAATCCCCAAAAAGGTCCACTCCACCTTCGATTCTAGATTAGCCTACAATGGTACTCTCCTACTAAGAGCATCTATAACGACATTCCCAACCCCAAGGGTGTATGAAATATCAAATAAAAACGTCTGAAGGTATTCTACCCATCATATCTATCTGATATTCAAGTATTTATAAGAAAATATACAACTATAACTCTTATGATCCAAAAATACCATGATCCTCTCCCCTCAAAGATGGTGTCACCAACAATTAAGTTCATGCATAACTACAAAAAGCTCTAAATAATTTGTGGGGTAATTTTTCTCTTGTGGTTGAAGCCGATGAGACCCGTAAGCAACCACATGGTCATAATACATAATCATGCATCAAAAATCATCCGTATAAGCATAAAAAAATACCACATACCCCTTACCGAGATCAAGAAAGATTAGAATAAGAGATAATGTAAAAATTCGTTTCAGTTCATTTAATGAATATCTAAAATTTTCTTCCCAGGTGAATTGCACCCCCTTCTTAATAAGAATAGTCAAAGGTGACACAAACATAGATAAATCCCTAAAAACCCATTGGTTGTATCCATAAAAACCATTTAAGCCTCAAATATCTAGGACATTATGTGGTTCCTCCCATGAAAAATAACCTTTACCTTCTCTAGATCTACTTATAATACATGTTCGAAAATTGTTTTCCCTAATAACTTCACTTATTCAATCCATAACTACATTTAAAAACATTTACTTACAAATGATGACTTCTTAGAATTTCCATATCAAAACTTAGATGGCTTTCATTCTAATGATCTTATTTCGAATAAACTAGAATTCCATCCATGAAAACTAACAAAAAAGATTCAAGATATTGATGGAATATCTAATTCATCAAATCTATAAAAACTATAATAGTGTTAGTCAGACCAAAAGGAATCAAAATATATTCATAATGGACATACCCGCTTCTAAAATATTTTTTTTGGAACATCAGACTACTGAACAATGCAATGATGATAACCTGACCAATGATCAGTCTTCCAGAACCACTTTTCCCCTTTAACTAATCAAATAAATCATCCACACATGAAAAATGATTTTTTCTATTAACTTCTACTCGTTTAAACTTTAGATAGTTCAACATAACCGAAGTGAACCATCTACTTTCTTGGAAAAGGGAACTAAAACTACCCAATGAGAAACAATTGGTAAAATGAAACTTTTTTCCAAACGTTCAACCATCTCAATATTTAGATATTTCAACTCTACTAGTGCCATTAGATAATAAGATATTGATATATGTTGCGTACCTAGAACCATGTCAATCATAAACTCTACCTACCTCTCTAATAGAAGACCAGATAATTCATCTGGGAATACATTAAGAAATTCTTGAACAACAATAGGAAGGTAAATAGTAGGATAAATGTCATTGGGCTCAAACACAACAGAAAAAAAAACACCTGAGAACTTGGTGGGAAGGCCCTGCACATCCTGATCATGGGTTCCAATCAACTTGAAACACAAGAGAGCTCCCATCCACCATAAGAAATCAGACACAATACTGATATCAATCAAACATTTCTCGAGGAGTGATAACCCAATCTATATCGATGATGTAGTCAATCATATGCAGATCAAGAACGATGAAATCCCAGGCCAACTCCATATCAAAAACCATTAATAAAAAAGAAGAAAACTGAACCCCCTACTCTCTCTAATTTCTAAGAGGTACCACAATCTCCACTACAATGGACATAAGTTCCATTGAAAGATTAAGAATATCAAAAAATTGTGCAAATATAAATTATTGGGAGGCACCAATATCAAATAAAAAAATCACTACTATATATGAAATAGGGGTAATACCTCTCACTATTCCAGAACCTACATCAACTTCTACTAAACACTCATCTACTGCGTGAAAGTGCTTCACTTCTGAGTCCTTGGGATGGAGCCATGTAGTCTTTGATGCTTCTGACTACATTGCAACAGCCTTTAGAGCTAATGAACCCTGAACATAACAAGATGTAGTCCTAACATGACAAAAGCATTGTATATCACCAACATGTCAACAAATATCGCACATCTTCATAGGCCTAGGAAAAAAATGTCTGCTGTGTCTATTACTGAATCACTTGTATCAATAAAGCAAAAAATTACTTGGTGTAGCATGCGATGTGTAGGACGCTTGCTTCTATGACCCACCAACACTACTTCTGCAATGATCCTTCCAATTCCTCTTATTCCCATGCATGCCAATGAAGCTACCACCAGATGGGAGAAAAGATTTTAGAAACCAACCTTTCCTTCCATATCCATATCGGAAATAATATCTCTATATACTATCTCTTCATAGGTTGAAATATTCAACCTAAATACCAACGATCTGATATCTAGTCGCTAACCTTGCAGGTACTTCTGTGCCTTCAGCTGGTCATATTCATCATGTTCAGAGAAAAATGAAAAATCTCAACAAACCAATTGTTGTATGCCGACAGCGATTGCTCTCTTGATAGTAAAGAAAGTATATCAATTGGCATTTATAATATCAATTACATTGAACAAAACGGCTAGAAGAACATGGTTTTGAATCCCTTCCAATCTAGGTCCATGTGCTAGTCTACATATACCATAGAATCCCACCATCACATTCCATAACCCTTGAGCATGAACATTGTGCACTTTACACTAATATTCTCAAGTTTATATAGAAATTATAATATTTTATCCATCCTATATAGATTTTCCTACTCCTATTTAGGTTCATTTGTTCTTTTAAAGGATGGTGGATTCTCACGCAAGAATTCCCATGATCGATCTCTCTCTACTATAGCTCCTTGATGCACCTTATAAGCCATATTCTAAAGTCATGGTGCATCTTGATCACAACACAAACTATCTGTATGATAGAATTGATGATATTTTAATAAAATGGTGGATTTCATTATGAATCATTAGCTACACCTTCTATAGGAACTCATGGAAGACATCTTAGAAGCATAATTATACACACTAAATCAAAAAGAATGATCAGACAACATAGTAAATATTAGTTTAAAACAGACAAAAAATAAATATAAACTATGATTTAAAACAAAACCCAACACTGGAGACACATATCCGAAATTCAATTGGTAACTTGAGTCTTGTCATGACCAAAGATGGCATGGCAGTCATCACAATATACCTCTTAATTCAAAAAATCCAATCTCTAATTTAATAGATGTCCCAAGAGGAGGAATCTTTGTGAAACACCATCTCTGATAACATTTTTTAACAAACTGGCCTGGGTTACCCTAAAATCTAGCACCCGAACCGATCTTTAACATACTCGAAGGGTGTTCCCGAACCCCATGCGATGGTGACAAGCACCTTGGCATTGATCAACAAACAAGAGGGAATTATTTCACACAAACTATACATACACATGAAATATATATACACCTAGAAAAGAAAGAAATAGAAGAATAACAATAAATATATTCCATAACTATAAGAATATAGTGTAAACAAACAACTATAGAAGTGGATAAAAGTCTAAAAGACAATACCAATTTTAAGGACCAAAATGAAATAGTTTCTCCATGTGATGGAATGGATGATATTCCACAATCTCACCACTAGCTACCCAACCAAGATTACATGAAACCACACCGCCTCACTCTGGATCCATGTCTTTCTCTATAATGGAAGACAGACAAAGGTCTACAAACCACAAAAGAGGCTAGCAGGGTGTGACCTAATAGGTTTTTTAGGATCCCACTCTGGTGTTCCATAACTAGTCTCTATTTAAAAAATCTTGTGTTTTAATTTTTAATATAACCTGGAATGATAAGTAGTAAATTATTTTTATAGAAATCATGGTAAAAATATAACTTTAATATTGGTTCTAAAACAATTCTGGTTATATCAATTTCAAAGCAGATTTTTCCATATCATCTTTCAAAACCAACAATATACATGGCACAGAAAAAATAGTATAAATCATTTAAAAATACCATTCTTATTTCCATTTATCTACAATCAGGGAAAACCCATATTTCGTTAAAAATAATTCAAACCACGCAAATAAATAATGCCAATTACTTGTATAAATCTATTTATAAATCTTGAACAATAAGGTTCATCAGCATAGGCTAGATATGGAACCACCTACCACGAACTCGGGTCACACAAACCTACAGTGGGATCCACCGACAACGAAAACCCAACGATGTATATGAAGGCCCTACAGTCCATTCCAGATTATATGATTGGTTTAATTTAGAAACCAAGGTGTCAGCAGAAAAGATAAAACCCATGTAACTTAATAATGAACTCCCATTGCACCATAAACAATAGAGGAACGACCTTTGGAACATGATATCACAAAAAATCTTGGTCGAATACAAGAGAAAACACCAACATATATCAATATAATTGATAATTTTAACCTAAGGGTTCTACTATGATCAATGGGAATAAATAAGTCGAATGATCACTTACCATAAGATATGCACCACAACTGCAATATAGATCGATTGTTGAATCAATCAATCTAGAGGGAATGGATTCTCCCAAAATCCTTGAAGAGGAGCATTGGTTCAATAGAAATGGAAAGTTGGTAGCTGAATGGTCACCCAAAACCCAAAAGATTCCCTACAACATCACTAATAAGGGAATTACATGTTTGTAATTCCTTTACACAGTGTGAATTCCATGGTGTTTAAGTACGATGTGAAATCTTTAAACTAGTATTAAAAATATGTTACATAAAAATTTCACTAATATAGGTATCCTCTCAATTACTTCTAAAACATATACCATAAAAGAAAAAGGGAAACCCACAAATAGGTTAAGGAAATACCTGATAGGTTGGTAATGTGATGTTACACATCTGAACTCACCTCATTCATTTGGTCTTGATGATATCGAGCAAGAGGTGGATGCATCCTTTGAGAGAATACAATACTTATCATTGACAGTAGTAAGAAGGATCTATGAGGTATGTCTGCTCCATTATTCAATTGATATGGAAACCTAGATGTGTTCAGTTTGAGAATTGGGAGTGGGAGGCCGATGTATATTCACAGTGGCTGGAACTCCTCTCAAAAATATGTCGTACATCCCTCATAAGGGTTACTCGGGGAGAAGTTTTTTTTAAATATGGAAGGTTGTAATGTCTCAAATTTATCCAAATATATATGAAACTTTTAATTTTTTGTTTAATTTCATTAATAAAGAACTTATTCTAATATATAGTAGGATAAGAGATGTCTTAGGGGTGTTCATGGATTGGTTGACACCTGATGCACCAAAAATGAGGAAACAGGCTGGGCTGGATGGTTTATCAAACCGTGCACATAAGGTGTATGGTCATGCAGCTAGTTGTAGATATCAAACGGTGGGAACACACATGGTTTTTACATGGTTAATCAATCCTTGTGCCTAATCATGCGAGGTGACCCAGTGAAGCAGTTCTTGCCACATGGTTGGAGAACGTTTTGGACAATCAGGTGCCCAATCCATGCGACCCCAGTTGTGTTGGTAAAAATTATAATATTATTTGAATGATTTTTTAACCCACCTTTTCTCCCCCTCCCCTCTCCACATGGGATTTACCCCTCCTCCAAGAGCATGAAGGTCTTCCTCCTCCTCCTTGGGGGTTTTGATCTATCCCCCCCATTAGTCACCCATTTTATTCATTGTCAAAAGCTACAGACTCCTCTTGGTAAGCACTTCCTTCTTCACCCCTTGAATTCTTGGTTCCTCCTCTTATTGTTGCAATATTTCTACATAATTAAGCTTCTCCATATTTTGGGGGGTTTTCTAAATATCTCTTTTTTCTTACACACAATCCATATTTTTTTTATTTTCTAACACTTTTAAAGGCTATGTGTGAACCTTAACACAGTTCCAACCAGCCAAAACATCAAAAAGATTCAAAACCACCACAAGCAAGCTATTTCAAAATCGAAAAAGTCCTGCCATTTCATGAAATAAACGGCATCCATCAATGTTGTCCAAGGCTCCAAAGATCTGAAAAATGTAAAACCATTTCAAACTTTAATATTTGAAAAAAACAATCCATCATCATGCCTCGGTCGTCGTCATCATGAGATTCCTGACACCGATGACCATCATCAGGCCTCGGTCTCCGTTTCCAATAGAGAAAATCGTCACCTTCATCAACGTCGAACCACCGGAAACCATTTTTACCGTCAAAACACAGAATCCATCTTCATCATAGAGAAGCCGACACCAATGCCGCTGCATATGGACTACTCCATTAGCAACTATAATCTGTCGTCAAACCAATTTTCTGGAAATGGAACCGTTAGAGTACACCATCGACACTGAGAATGCCACACTAGAACCAGATAGACTGAAAACCTCCCCGACGAAAGAACGCGCCAGGAACTCTGACAACCTCCGAACCCACATCCCAAAACCTCAGCGTCACCTCGCACCAGATCCACCTCGGAGAGGCGTGGATAGACATGAGGCCAGATTAGGGAAGATAGAGGATGAGGAACCCAAATTATGCCAAGAAGATGGGGCAGAAAACCAAAATAAAGAAAGGATGACGCCAGAGTGCTTTCAGAATCGATAGCCACCGAACCACAAAATTCCAAAACCACTTAGAAACCTCGCTTCAGATCCGACCTGGAAAGTCGCAAGGAAACCAGGGGTCAGAGTAGGGGAGTGGCCAAGGGCTCTAAATAAAACACCAATGACATGCCTCCAAACAGGGAAGGGTGATGGGGAAAGATCTGAGAAGAGGATAAGAGAGAAATATGAGGAAGGAGACGTGCTCAGATGCGCCTCCAAGCCCGCATCATAGGGTTTCAGACTACATTGTATTTAGTGACAATTTTTAATGAATAAACCCAACTGTGGATGTCCACTTTGCTTTTGGAAACTCCATTGGGTATGTCCATCCAAAATGTCATACATTCCCTTTTCTATTCAAGTGGAATTTTACTTGGTTGTGTGTGGCACTTGGTTACATGTTTTAAAATGATTAAATGAATTAATAAGGGTGTTGATCCATGAATTAGATCCATTTTATACTATCTAGTCTTGATCATAGTGGATTTTACCATGTGTAGTTCCTTATACCATTGGCATACAAGATGTTTATTGAATGAAATATTTGTTACATGCTAACTTTTTCATTTCTAGTTACATGAATACCTTTCTTTGTAATGACATCCTTATGCATTGTTCTAAAAGATTACACTTCATGTAGTGTGCCTTTCCTTGTGATATTGTACTCAAATTCCATTGTTGATTCCAAGTGCACTATGCTAACACCTCAGGTTAAATTCTTATGCTTAATATCATGTGAAATTGATCACCTTACATCATTCCAATGCTTATGACTTTTTTGGTGCTTTTTTTTATCCATTTAAATGTTTTAAATGGAATGTGATTATTTATCAAACTTGATATATTGAGATTATGAAAAAAATATTAATGAATTATTGGTACATGTCATGTTGAGTCCATATTCGTGGATTATATTTATTGATTATGAAAGTTACGTTATGATTATTCCCTTGTTACTATCTTGAATTATATTGAAGATCATATAATGATTGTTAGCTTGTTTTGTTATGATGCATTTATTGACATGATATTTTTTAAGGCTTATTCAATGTATCTCATGCTTCATACCTTTCTTACTCTATTTAATGTATATTGCCTTGGTAGATTAAATGTGCCTTTATTAATGGGATTTAAGTACATAGATTGGTTAAATGGAAAAAATGTGGTATTAAGTTGATTATTGTTGTCTAGAAATCATAAATGCATTACTTTATATGTCTGACTTTTTTGATATTGAACTTTTCATAATCTAGGATAGAATATGGGTTTTGTATTAAGGACCCATTGATAGACTCTTCGTGCTCATTTCTTATAACCCAATGCACTAGTGTCGATGCTTTGGCTTTCTAGGTAAGGGATTCCTGTGTGATTTCTTATACTCCTGAGTGATATTTGTTCCCTAAGAGAGAAATCTAGGAATGTTGTTTTGGAAGTATGGAAATGTCATGCCTTAGGTGATACTCAGTCCACTTGTGAGATACCTAAGACAGACTCAAAATCTTACCATAACTCATAGAGATACTTGGGACATCGTAACAGTTGCCTTGGATGGGATCAGAGCTATTTTCTTATATCAGATGTTCCTATTGCAATAAATCAGATTGTTTTTTATCACCGTGGATGGGAACATGACTCCACCTCAGGAATTAATGGTTTGATTTTATTGAAATATTTTATTGTTTGGGATGGTTATTCTGATGAGATACTTCTATTAAATTTACGTTTAGTCTATTGGAATTTTCTATGAGTACACTTATACAAGATTATGTAATGACATAGATACATGACCCAAATCCAGAGCACAAGCTTGGGGATATGTTTTTCCAGTAGTCTTGTTTACATTAGAACGTGTTGTATATATTATGACTGGCATGGTTTTCTTATTCAGACTTCTATCATAGGTCGAAGCAGGCGGTATGGGATGGGTGTCATTTTAGGAACCTGAACCATGATGAAATTGTTTACTTATTTATTGTCCTATCATTTTTATATCTAGACCACATTATTTCATTTATAGCATGAAATAAAAAGTCTTATACACCATGGCTGCCAACTTGCTAATATTATATCTCACACACTGCTCATGCACCGTTTGGTAACCACATAGACATTATGACCACACATATAGATAAAAGGGAAGTTGGTGGCTTCAGATTCATGATTTTTTCTAGATACATAAGATAGAGATATGTGGACAGAGGACTCAGCCAATGCTCAAGATGCTATTTAGATGTTTTTAGTATTTTTCTGTTTTTCATAGCATGGAGTATATGCTTTACTTCCATCCCTTTCACTTCAACATTTTTATAGATTCGGGACATGAAATCATCGTCATTTTCTTATATAGTATTGATATTTTGTTTCAAGATATTTACCTTAATTGCATGACTCATTTGTTTTATTATGTATTTTTGTTCATATTTATTTACTACCTATACTTGTAATATTTAATTTACCTATATGTTATACCTAATCCTATGAGGGTATAGTCTTCCCACAAATAAACCTAGGTCCCTTACTACTAGTCCAAATCCTCTTGCATTTAAGTAGATGTGCATGAGGTCATGTGGACCATCGTCTCGAGGCCTAGATTAGTGGAACGAATGGCGGTATGCTACACTATGTTTACTTCCTCTTCAGTAATAAAGTTTTGAAACTCCAACTAGATAAAACTGAAATGTATACAATGCATATACTTTTTTATCAGTGGGAGTGTAGAATCCATTAATTGAAAAATAAATTATCTTCCAAGATGCACAATATCACAATGGAAACTTGTTAGAAAAATAGATGGGTGGAGTGAAATGGGAATATCCCAACACATAAGGGAAAGAATATACCTCATCTGAAGAAGTAAAAACTAAATAATTGATATTTTATGAAATTTCATCACCATGATGATCAAGAAAATTATATCTTTTAATTTCCCCAAGAGAATAAATTCCCTTACCAAACTCTTTCAGTGGTCAGATTATATCTATCCCATTATTGAATGCAGTATCTAGGTCGTTGGTGTATCCCAATTAATTTTCACCACCAACCACTAGAAAAGGAAAATAATCTAGTTTCAAACTCAATTAATGAACCCAGAGTTTATTGATTTTACCGAGGTCAAGAGTACTGCAAGCTTCTGTGGGTATTTCAAGTGAATTGTTTTTAATCTGGATGCATGGGGTAAGTGGGGTGGTCACAGTTAGAGTAAATGATCCAATTGTGTCATGAATGTTTTTTTAAACAGTCTCTTATGTATTTCCCTCACCATATTTCTCCATTTTCATATGTGTAACCCTAAACTTAGGATCCTCTAGGAAATATCATTCATCCATTATTTCTAATAAATTATGATCATCCTCAAACACCAACATTGACTGGTTTTATTATTTTATAAATGGTTTACATGTCTCTATTTGGGAAATGGTTTTAATCTTATAGATATTTTTGTAATGAGGTGATTTAATTTTATTTGAAGGGATATTCTCTTATGAGTTAAAATACATGGTCTCTTGGCTCAATTATGACTCTATCATGGTAAAGAAGGGTCCTAGTTCAAAGAATTATTAATCCTAAAAATGATTTATTTCATAGAATTTGAATGCATCCTCTTTCACTTTGGGATGGATGGGTTGGAAACTCAAAGAATAAGGATATGAAATCAATTTTTTTGAAGGAGTATTATATTCAATAGAGTAGAAGGGTGAGCTCTCATATTCTTGAAATTTGTAATTGAGAGGATTAATCTATGGTATGATGGGAACAAGGATTGGTCAACATAGTCTCATCATCATAATCAGGAATCGAATGTTGTTCAAATGGAACCTCTAATACACATTCCTCAAAATAATTTTTCTAAATTAAATCATCAGGTGGTCGTGGGGTGAATATTAATGTATGATGATTTATTTGATTTTCTAATTTCTTTAATTGATTTTATAGATATTTATTTGAGGAATGAAACATTAAATTACATATATCTTTATGATCAAACCTCCAATTTGTCCCATTAATTCTAGTAACCAACATGCACACTATTATTTAATCCTTTGTTTCGCATGAATTAACACATTATAAAATTTTAGGAATGCATTGACTTTGAGAATGATCATATGGTGGGTAGGAACTAGAATTAGAATATGCTGATGTATTCTCACATGGATCATGATGTGGACTTGAATAAAACATGTAATAATAAAAACAATTTCCTAGAAATCTTAGGTTCGGTGAATCATTATACATTGTACCTTGAGGTGTGACTATTTAGGGAGGGTATTGATTGTAGTTTTATTTTTCTGACCACACCATTTTGAACTTATATGTGTTTTGAAATTACCTGCTATGAAAAATTCCTAGAGTAGTAAACTGATTTTTTTTATTTTTTTTATTTTTTTTTACCTAAATAACTCTTTTAATGGAACTCATAATTCTATTATTCACCCTATAAATGGTGCCAAAAATATCATACATTCTTTGAAATGTGTAAAAATTTGTGAATTTATTATCGTACCCACTACTGTAGATGTGGTGGGTAGGGTCGATCTACAGAGAGAATATGCATAGAAACTAGGAATATCCTTTTGGAGGGATGTTATGGAAGAGATTTTTTTAATGTTATTAACAACTAAAAATTTATAAAACCAAATGAATATTTAAATTAAATAAAACTATCTTAGTGAACAAATCAATACAATTGAAGAAACTAGAATAGATGAAAGTTTCAGAGTTGTGATGTCCATTCAGGTGCATGAAATTCTAATTATTTAATTCCCACATTTGAAAATTTATTTATTCAATTATGATCATTTCCAAATTTATACAAAATAATATTAGGCCTCATTATCTGACTTCATACTGAATTTTAATTTCTACACAAATCACCAATCATATTGTTCTCTATCCGGACGAATAATTTGTGTGTCGTTGTATCAATGACTCACATGGTGAAATACCACAATCCATTTCTCACAAATTCAAAGCATCTACCTACGTCAGGTTCACTCACATGAGATTACTTACTAGGTATCACTCAAGAATGTTTGAATGGGGGTTCACAAAAAATATTAATTTTCAATTAATATATTTATTTATCTTTAATTCACTCATGTGTGATATACAATTCTCTCACTTGCACGATATATTTATGAAAAAATATATTATCTGATGATCCTTCACTGATGATTACTTTTTAGGTATAAATGAATGAACACGATATCATGCGTACAAACTATGAATTATAAATAATCCAAACTCAATTATAATTAATTTAATAAACATCCAAAAATAATAATTAAATGGAAATCAAACATGGAAATAAATTAAAGACATGTTATCAACATCACATTCATCGCAACTCTAACACAAAAAAAATTAGTCCTCCAATAATTCAACTAAACACATAAAATAACAAACAAATATCATCACGTGTGTGTCATCATAGTTTTTTCCAAAAGCCACTGTCAATGATCACAAAATAATAATCACAACCCCTCCAATCACTACAATGTTGAACCAAAACATCAAGAACATACGTGAAAAATAATAATCACCACTCCGACCGTCACATGTGATGAAGTCACACATGAACTACTATTGAAAACCATAATGGAGGACTTAGGCATAAATGACGGTGACAGTGGTTTTCTATAGAAGAAGAGGTAGGTCGATGCGAGGGGTATTACTACATGGATGATGTGTAATGAGGAGGGGTTGACCATCATGGTGTGTTTTTGGTGTATGGTGGAGATGTGATACTTCTTGGCGGTGTGTGGAAGGAAGATAGGAGCACGTGACAACTAAGGTTAGGATTAAGGTTGGAGGGGTACAATAGTGGGGGAAGGGTCGGGGGTGCTGGATGAGGGGTGTGGGCATTGGAGAGGGGGTGAGGGAAGAGGTGGTGGTGATGATGGGGAGGGGGTGTGGTGAGAGTGGGTGATGTTGGGGGTGGGGATGGGGGATAGAGGGGGTGGAATTTTTGTGGGAAGGTTAGGGACAAATTCACATGAAATAAAAATAAGCGGAAACATAAATTCAAATTCAAAATTAAATAATATATATTTCTAAATATGCTAAAAAATAAAAATAATAAAAATAATAATAGAATTAAATATATAATATACTAATTAATTAAAAAATAATTTAAATAAGATGTTATAAATGAGTAAATAAATAATTATTTATTCATATGAAATTAAACACTCTAATATATATATATAATCGTACTACGAAAATAATATGAATACTATTAAATATTAATAAAAAACATAATAAAATAATAATAAAAAACCACATTTATTAATACTAAAAATACATGAATGAATAAAATAAGATACTAATATACACAATTAACATATATAATAATTCATGTTAATAAACTAATAATATAATTAATGTTAGCAAAACTAATAATAAATAAATATAGTGTTTAATATAATATAAAAAATAATATAACTAATTAAAATAATAAATTAGCAATATTTGTATATAAATTTACTAAAAATTATCAAAATATCTAAGACACCATCTATCTTCCACCCTTCATCATCTCTCACACCCTCCATTCCATCAGCATCTAACACACCCTTATTATCTATCCCATCAGCATCTGTGATAGTGCCTCCCCATTCAGTTAGTTCAGTAGTGAGGAAATAGGTCATCACTCTCCATGAAGATATTGGAGGGTGACAGTTATATGTAAAAATTTTAATGTGAATAATGTTATTTTAATTTTATATACTACTATATATTTTTTCATAAATGATGAAAATGATGTTACAATGGAGAGAAATATGAATAGTTCTGATGCCTGGAACTTGAACAGAATGAATATTATTGTCCCGTTTGAATAGTATGAGGTCCCCAAAGATGATGTCATGGGATTATTTGGTCAGATTCTAGGCCAACTTGCAGTGGAGTTAGTTACCCTTCCCATTACCTATGCTGAATGGAGGCATGTGACTCAATTTTGGAAAAATGAAGTGTTTGATTCCCTGATAATGACTATTTTAATACATTATGGTTTAATTGAATTTCATTATGTTATTAAATTATAATATTTTAAAAACAAATCTCTTTTTACATATATTATTATTCTTTATCCCTTCATATTACATTGTACGAAAGTGGACATTAAAAATTTTGGTAAGAAATGGAGGGATTTTAAATGGTTATTCGTCAATGAATTCAAAAAATGACTCACTGACCACTCAGTAGATGTATGATAAGGTACCCAAAGAAGTACCTAGAGATAAATGGATTGTTTTTGTTGATAGTCATCATCATGGGAGGTGAATGGAATTGAAATATATACAATTATATTAATATAATTTTATATATGTACATAAAAAAGGAGAATTATATGACATTACATAAATTATTATTAAATTACATGTTATTTATTTTTGGATTTTTCAAGGAAAAATTCATCATGTCCAGCTAAAAAAATCATCCCCCACACTTCTGGGTCGAAGAGGTTTTTCCCGAAACAGATCGACTTTGGAAATATTTCTATTATACAAATATTTATAAGATAAAATTATCTATTTAATATATTAAATTGTTTATTTATCTTTTCATAATAGAGTCAAAGAATTTTGGGTTCTGTGTCTCCTGAAAAAAACTTTGGTTGGATGTTCATACAAAATCTGATGAGAGTTATGTTAATGAGCCCACCAAAGTATTTGGGGTATAAACTCATTTTTCATTATAATAACTTATTATTAGTAGTCAATATGTAAATATTTATTTCTTCAATTATGAAGGATATTTTATTTATAAGTAAAAAAGAAAAATAACTAATGGATTAAAATCCCTTGCAGTCCTTATCGGTATCTCAGGATGATCCTGTTGGTCATGTCCTTGGGAAGGAGCATCCTAGTAATATGCGTGGGATGGGTTTGGGACAATTACAAATAGAGGTGTTTGGAAGGACACTGGGGATTATAGCATCATCTACCCCTGGTTATAGTTACTCCCTACCATGAGAATATGATAGGGGGTTTCTTCAATTGCAATACACAATTCAGAAATATGGGGAACATATAATGATACAAGTTGAAAAGTTCATTTATCTACATAAATCATTGATTGAATTATATAATAATACAATTTTATCTATCCCTAGTGATATTTCCTCGATTGATGGTAGTGAGAAGGTAAATAAAAAAATAAAAAATTAATTTAGTACACAAAATTTCATTGGTTTTAAGTTTCAATTAAAATATAAAACACTATTACATTTTCATCAAATTTGTAATGCTACTGTCAGTAGCAGGGATTGAAGAAAGAGACTGATATGGTGTTGATCAATGTTCATCAGGTAGTGATTAGTGTTAACTTTGGATTTAGAGATGATGTGTACATAAACATATGACATTCTAACACTAATATGGTGATTTAGAAACCATGTTGTGGTTTCTCTTAGGGATATTTGTATTTCATTTACATTGCCTGAAAATCTATATGTTTGGATCATTTTCTATGTTTTATTCCAAAGTTTACCTTATGATTTATTTTCCTTAAATATTCATTAAATGACGAATCATGACATCTCAATGAAAATATTATATTAAATAGGATATAATTCCTGGTATTATAAATTTTTATGAGTTTTGGAATTTATCATTTATATTTCAGAGGACTTTTTCTAATGAAAGGTTTCCCTATAGATATGTGTAGATATTCATAAAACCTTATGTTTGGGTAAACAAATGAAGATGAATATTATATATGGGATTTCCCTATGGAATTAGGTTTATGCATGACCATATGTGTTCGAGTAGTAACCATGCACAAATACATACACATGAGGATTTCATTTCAATTTGGTGTAGTGTCCCATTGAAGAAACACATCCCCATATCTCCATAATTATGATATGATAATTCGTTGAGTTCATCAGACCCTCTAAAAAAATATATGAAAATCCCCCCCCCCCCAAATATGCATTGATTTATATTCCTATGACTATTTTGAAGTCCTATAAAATGTTTTTCCATGTACCATGTCCATGGACTCACTCCATATAGTCATATTATTTTTAGGACACTTGCCCCAATGATAAAAAATCCAAGAGCTACTGATTCATAGGTATCCAATAGAACCATTGGAATAGGCCACAATCAAGAACATTTCATTCTACATTGTATAATGCTATCATAATTATTAACTCCCATTGATACTTCATCTATGTGAACCATGGAAACAAAGTACATTTGTACCACTACATCCAGCTTAGTCTCAACCTTTCAGGAGTCCACCTCTAAGAATATTATTTACTTATCTCATAATATGTTGATGACTTTATCCATAGTGATTGAATATATAAAAATATTTATCACCACCATGGAAAAGACACATGTTCTATAGAAATGGGTAATCGATCTCGGGTTTTAACATAATAGTGGTTAACTTATCCAAGACTTTTATGATAGTAATGATATAAATGAAAAACTTATAGACTTCAAGAGTATTTTAGATGATACTACTCCAAATAAACTATTCTACTCTGTAACTCCAATTCAGTGTTCCTAGTATCCTCCTCAAATTATAGGTAAATAAATCCAGATGTCTTTTCATAAATCTACCTTACTATGTGATCTATTATATTATGGAAAAATATTATAGTGAAATTAATTCATTATAATTATTCATGATGAAGGTAAGATTATGTATAATGGATCCTATGATATTATATGTTTTTTTTCAAGTTTTTATTCCTTTTCTTTAGTCAATATGGATCTTTAATTCCTATCAATACTTCTAAATTCCACACTCACAACCATTAAATCCTGAAAAAAATCATATAGAAACCATGTATTTATATCCTTCCTTCCACTCATTCTAATTATCTCATGATAAATCTTCCATAAAAATCATATTTTGTTTTAAATTCCATTAATCCAACTAGAATTATCATGTGGATATATAAACTTATCAACAATAAACAACAACCATAAATCCCCCACCATGAATCCCAGGTCATTTAAAAAATATGCATCTATTCCTTAGTTGATATTTTAGGACCATCCCATGAACATTATTTCATTCCACAACCTGAAAATACTTCTACTATAATAATATTTAGGTTTCAGGAAAATGACACATAATTCTGTTTCAATTTTTGAGTGATAATAACCCCAATGTCACTTATCCTGAATTAAAGTAAGATATATATCACATGGTAGAAATGATAAACACCCAAAACTCGTCCCTAGAATTTATACAACATTTTTAAGTGGATCCATCAATGAATATAATTTCATGTATTGTTATGTTATATCACAATCTCTCGTTCTCAAGGGAACTGACTAAATTGTATCAATTTGAGAAACTAAAACATCATATAACATCATCATTTAATTGTCCTTGAAATAAATCAATCAATGAAACTCATTACACTGTATATAATAATACATCTATTCTTTAAATTATGTATTAAAATTTTTTCTAACCACATCTATGGTTTATTATTCCATCTAATTCAACATTAAAACACTCTAAGAGTAGTATCACTATAATTCTATAAGATCTAAAAAATTCAACATGATAACATCAATTCATTCCTCAAAAATGCAACAATATCCCAAATAAATAGATTTCCCAATGAATCTAGAAAACATAATGGAGAAAATTATATATTCCAAAATTAATTTATAATCTACCAACCGATATCTAAATGATTATTTGATGAACAAAAAATTGTACCAGATTAACAATAGACATATACACTCTTTTAGAAATGTCATTCTACTTTATACCATCTCCATATTCCTAGTGATTTTTTTGGAAATAAAGTAACCCACTTAACAATAGGAAACTTGTAGCCTTCAAACTATGTCTTACCATTAAAAAATAACAAAACATGTCCCAAAACATAATCCTTCATGGAGAAATATCCATATCATGGATAAAAATGAGATACCACTATTGGCATATGATAAAATTATCCCAAATATAAGATTAAGTTATCAGTAGAAACTTTTATACTCTTCTCTAACATCTAGAATAAAAATAAGCCTATGATAAAACTTTTTAGGGACCACATAGAATTTTTTATCAATGGAAGAACTCCACTGAAATTTTAATATGTAGAAAAATATTCTAGAGAAAAAATTATATTGAATATATGTAATTATTCAAACTCAAGAATTAGGTTTTCTATGCTCCCAAACCATTTTGTATATACAGTCACTTAAAATATGGTTTTAGTTCTCATCATGGACTTCTCTATATTTAGTGATTAATAGTAAATAAGAATAATCATACATTAATACATTTTAAAAAAGTAAAAACACATTTCATAAGTATTAAATTATTTGGGATTTCATCTTATATAAATGGTATAATAACATCACATATTCTCACTATAGATAACACTTGGGTTTTAGGGAAAACAGACCTTCCAATCTCCCTACTTGAACTAACAGATAAACTCTCACCAACACCTTCTTCCAACCATTAAATATTATGTTTCCCCCATTTATGTATCCTTCCTTATAGATTTTAAATATTTACCTTAGATTTGGTTCCCCAAGAATGTGATTTCAACCCGGATAACCACCAAATGAGATTCACACCATCCCATTTCTTCTCATATTTATACTAGATTTGGAAGGTGAGGTACTTTTTCTTATTCTTTATCCTCCCTCTATCCCCTTCCTCTCTATTTTATGTTCCCCTGTAAACACTAATAGTACTGATGGTCGAATTTAGGGTATGTGGGTATTATTTTTTATAATTTGTTAAATAAGGCATTTAAAGGTCTTTTCCTTAATAGGGTGTGCTTCCACCATTGAGGGTGAGTGGTTTCTAGTTGATTTAGGTAGGTGTTTTTTTAAAATATTTTCTTAATAAGTCCCAAATGATGCATATTCATTTTTTATGATATTATCTTTGGGATTCCCATTGTTTGATGTGTTTTTATCACCTTATACTCATCTTATCCTTATGGAACTAGTTATTTTTGTTGTTTCTTAGTATTTTGATTTATTGACATTATTATTCCTATTTTTATATTTACAATATTTTCTTATGTATTAATTTATATTTATTTATTTTCAAATTTTAATTTTTGAATTTTTTTGAAAGATAAAAATAAATTTTATTTTTTTTCTCATAAAAATGGATGTACACCTTTTAATTGTTTTATATTATAATTTTATAATATGGTGGATCAATAAATTGGTTGATAAATATGTTATTTTTAGTTAATTGTTTCTGGGGAATGAATAATTTATTCACATGGGATTGAAATATTAGGTTTCAAGATGAATAATGATTTCATTCTATTTATTAATACTCTAATTATGTTATTATAACTATTATAATTATTTTTTTCTATATTATCATATCTATATATTTTGTCTGGCTGTTATAGGGATGAAGATTCAATAGATGTATTTTTTATGAAAAGAGATATATATAGGCAGTTTAATCCATCACTATAAATGGTCAAAAGTTTTTCAAGTGGCAATTTCCCCAGCCAAAAATGGAGAGTGGATTGTAGCAGTTTAACCCATGTCTATTTCGTCTACAATTTTCAAGAGGGAAAACTACTTATAAAACAAAAAAAATGATAAATTAACATTATAGTAAGGTTCCTAGAACCCACCGCTAAATGCATTGAACTAACAAAAGTTGGATTCTGACATCAACTTTAGTAGCAGTTTTTGGAAACTAGAACAGAACGATATTGCGACATTTAAACCACCAGAAAATTTAAAAAAAATATTGCTATTAGTCAGTTTTTTGTAGTGGTGTGTAATGGTACTTAGAATTTAAGATTATAATGGATTCATGTACTTAGTCACACACTTATATTTAATAACCAAAAATATCAGGGAATTTATTGGAGGGATTTGGGGTACATTGGTTCATTATGATTGACATATCATTTATTGATAATTTGAGGAATTATTTTTCTCTACCAACATTATAGAAGCTAATATCCTAAATCTTTGATTGAAATAAATCTTCTGCCCAAAATTCCATGGTCATGGTGTAACAACATGTTTATTACAAGTAAACAAATAAATTCGTATTATGACTATTAGATGGCGACACATATGTGAAACATGACTGATGTGATATCTTAAAAAAAGGTTATATTACATAGTGGGAACGTAAATGTGGTTTTTATAATTATGACATCAATTTATGTCTCTTGTATTCCTTTACACATTACTATCCAGTATTATTAGACTTTTGGAATTCCTTCCTAATGATGATGAGAAAGAATTCTAGTCAAACACCCATTAAGAAACCATGTGACCATACACTGGTGTATTCTCTAGCCTCATTCCTCCTAAAACACCCTCACTCTCGAGTTCCTCCATTCTCAAATCCTCATATTCCACTCACCTCGCAACCTAGTGTCCATCCCTTTGTGGTGGACAATTTCCTCCCAAAATGCTCTCCCACTGTACCTCATCTCCAAATGGACTCTCGGGTGCCCACTCTAGCACCGGTCAGTGTGTATACATGATGCAGTCTTTCATATGGTATCCATTGATGTATTTCCATATATGAATCCCCATATTCATTAGTTTATATAAAAACAAAAAATATGTATACTGCTATTTAATATGACACTAATACTATGTAATCTCATTGTTTTTGTTACTCCAATCTTTCTTCCGGTCTTCATCCAATATCTCATTAATAAAAAAAATAATATATTTATCAAATATTTTCAATAAAAACATTTACCCAATCTAAATTTAATATTTATATTTCAACTAACACTACTCTCCTTTATTCACCCTGCCAAATTGTATTGTTTTTTTATAAATAAAATAGTCACATAAGAAATAACTAAATGATAAAATTTTAAAGATCAATGATATTTTTTTCTCCAATAATTATATGCGATTTATAATAATTATAATAAATAATTAGAATAATAATTATATTATTATTATATTATTATAAATATTATAAATAAATATTGTTACTTTACAATAATTATTATTATTCCACTTATGTTTTTATTAGTTTTTCATTCCCATTCAAAAATAATCCGCACAATACATCTCATTCAATGATATATTTTAAAAAATGAATTTTCTAGAGGGATTTGGAAGAACAGTTTGAGATTTCCATTTCAGAGAATAATTGGAGAGGGTTCCCCATTTGTGCCTTAGGTATTCAAGATCATTGGCTACATTGAGTGTCTAGAGGTTCTAGGGTATAAAATACTTGAATAACTGGGAACCAACATCATTTTGGAATCACTACCTCAGTTCTTCTCTAGTTTTTTTTTCGAAATTTTGATATGAAAAACATTGATATGTCTATGCCAGATCTTCTCACTCTTTTTCACAAAGTAGATAAGGATTAAAAGAGTGAGATTCCTTTTGACCATATAATGAGATAACCCAAAGTAAATGTGAATATATTTACTCCCAAATATTCTTAATATCATTCGATGAAGAAGAATAAAAAGGGGTAAGAAAATAAATACTATTATGTCTATTTTTCATGTGGCAACAAGGACCACTTGGATAAAAACTGCACCCAACCAATGACGTAAGGGGAATCATCATGTGCATTTTTTATTGAGTGAAATTTATCTAGTTTCAACAAATTTGGAATTAGATACATCTTTTGGTGAAAGAATATGTATTAAAATATAGTAACCAAGTAAATTTATAAATATTTACCAAGATATGATCGATACACATGTAGTTAATGGAGCTAAACATGTCGGTGTAGCTATCGGGGACTACGACCTCATGTTGCCTAACTGAATGATCTTAGTTTTGAAAGGTTGTTATTATGTTCTATCTATTACCAAAAACATTATTTCTATATTGATACTTGATACAAATAGGTTTATTTTAAATTTTTGGAATAAATATTGCTTATTTTATAAATATATAATTTTTTATGGAATGAAACATTTAAATTATGGTCTATATGTGTTGGATTATAGAAACCAAATAATGAAAATGGTTAAAAAAGTTATTTCAAATTTCCACAATAAACCTTGGAATCACTAGTTAGGTCTTGTAAATGAAAATAGATTGGCTAACTTTATTATGATGGCTATTTAAATTATTTTCAACTAAAGAAAATTCGTGTATGTCATGCTTGTTTACAAGAAAAAATGACCAAAGCCTCATTTAGTGGGATAGGTGAAAGGGATAACGAGTGTGTTGAATCTGTTCAAACTAATGTGTGTGGACGATATCCTATTCAAGAAAAGGTTGTGTTCTCATAATTCATAACATTTACTAGTGATTTTAGTATATATGGATATGTCTACTTATTAAGGTATAAGTTGGGTTTTTTGATAAATTCAAGAAATATAAGAATGATTTTGAGAACTAGTTTGGTATGAAGAATATGTAACTTTTCGTAGACCGTGGGGGATAATATCTTAATCAAGACTTCATTTATTACATATAGAAGTTTGGGATCTTATCCTAACTCACTTATCCATATATTCCTTAGTGAAATGGTTTAAGAGAAAGGAGGAATTGCACCTTGTTTTACATGGCATGATCAATGATGAGTCATGAAAGTCTCCCATTTTCTTTTAGGGATACATGTTCCTAAATGTATCACATATAACAAACCAATTACTAACTAAATTGATAAATGGTATTTTATATGTATTATAGTGTGAAAACAAACCAATTTTATTGAATTATCATGTGTTGGGGAAGTGAATTGTTTGTTATGGCCTATTCGGGTAACACAATTGAACCCTGCGGCCCAATGTGTAACATAATAGGATAACCTAAGGAAATTATTGGATATAACCAACATAAACCCTCATGAAAAAAGGTTATAGTGGAATGAAATTCCAAAAGCCTCTGTTATTTGTGGAGGCATGGTTGAGGTCATTTGGTTGATAGTCTCAGGGTACAAGTAAGCGGATACCGAGGGGAGACGCCAAATAGTCGTATAAGATATTTTTTTCCTTTTTTATTTATTTTTGTGTATTAAAATAGAGACCAAGAGTATTGGGATTTGGTAATTATCCTATTCTTGGGAGTATATAACCCACATACAAGGAAAACCCAAATTATCTGGGATGGGTTAATGCGATTATTGGTTGCTCTTGTTAAGGATTTTTAGATTTCACTATTGGGCGATGTACATGTTTTGTTGAGTGTAATTAGATAGTTTTATATTATATGTGCTAATTTTTATTACAAGAAGAGAATAATTGAGTTAATTAATCTTCCTACATCAAAATAAATGGGTTTTTCTCACATATATTGATAATGAAACATTTATTAACAAACTATGACAAATCTGAATCATGAACCATCAGTTATAAAGGCTCAAACACTAGTTGATTTGATTGATTAAGTACAATCAAAATTTAATAAGTGATTCTTTAAATTGGTAATGGTATTTATTCAATCAAATCACACTACATGACCTGTTACCCCTAAATATTGGACGTACTTTCCATATCACTATTATTTGATGTGCCATTTGTAGTTAATAATGATTATGGACTTTTATAAAATTGGAATTGGTGACACATTTAACAAGGTTAAAATATGATTACTTAGAAGAATAGGAAAGAACATAAATAACATAAGATTTTAAAATGAAATAGTTACCACTAGATGATGATTCCAAATGTAATGTAAATTGTGTGTTCTACTATAACATTCATTTGAAGTCTATATAATAGAACCCCAACTATGTTATGTGAGACCTTGAACCTGAACCAACCATTGAAGTGGGAAGCATGTTGTGTCACCTGTGATCCTTCAGTGACTCTTTTATCACGTAGTCCTGGCTTTAGGAGGAGGCAGGGAAGTGTGACTCGTTATGGGATGGATTTGTACCTTTAATTTCATGATTTTTCTTTTCATATCTATTATATATCTAATTATTGGAGTGTAATTTCCATTTTTAGAGTCATTCCACTGTGATTTCTTTGTGTCATATGAATATAAGTTGGCGGTGATCATTAATTGGTGGTGGTGTGCCAGGATCCACCCTTATTACCTTATGCAGTTCCACCTAAGGGACATCTTGTTGATCTTCAACTAGGTGTCGATGCTCCATTCCACGATAGAATATTCTATTTCATTCAGTCTATATAGGGTTCTCCCCAACCTTCCCATGCTATTCCAGAGCTAACCCCGGAATTCTAGCAGCAACAGCCAACCTCGTTTTGGGGGGACAGTTGTGTTTAAGTTGTTGAGTCCTAACTAGAATTCATGTTGTTTCATCTTGGATTATATAAATATTACTCCATAGATGAGGGTCATGATCACTATATATATGCTTCACGACTACACTAATCATTGTTGGGATGTCCTCACTCAACCTTGTTGACATCAGGGTATGGTCTGGGTGGACTTTCATATAGCCTTTTTTGATTAATTCATTCGGAAGATGATTAGAATTGACCATTCCTGAGATTTTATGCACTTTCCTCAAGGTTATAGGTCAGTTATGGTGTATTCTCCTAATTTCACTAAACATTAGGGGTTTTCACCATCTCTGACCGGTGACGACAGAACCATTACAAGATGATTTCAGGATGAGATCACTTACACCATCTAATTGTAAGTGAATGTCATCTAGTTGACCATTATTTCTGATATAGTGATCTAGGCTCTCATCCTCGAGTAGAACATGAGGGATTATGGTAATCTAATCCTGGGTGGTTCATCTTCTAGGTAGGGATCTAGTTTATTTAAGGACAATAAGTGTCGTTTTGTGGGTGCATGCTGTGGAAGTACTAGAACGATGGAATGTAACAATAGTTTGGTTATTTTTCACAAGTGTGGAAGGGTGGAGTATAAAATCCCTAGTTCATGAGGTAATCGATCAAGTGCTGATCCTATGGAATGGTGGGTCACCTTAATCATTTATGTTAATCATTCCCACTGTATCTAGTGAGAGGTGATCTATGACAACACCACTCATAGGTATAGGATAATTGAATCCATGTCAGGATGAGAGTTGGTTTACTACTGTCAGATCACCAAAAGGAGGTGGTTTTGGCTAAGGTAGTCAAACATATGTGTTTTAGCCCCAATAGAGAAAACATTCCCATGTTATTTAGGTTTCATCTTTGGGTCATGCATTAGGCCATATCTATGATGTGTATCCTACACATGAGGAGAGGATTATGATCCCTTCTACTATATAAGCTACTATTCTAGTTTTCTCTACTTTAGTTTCTATCTTTTTTTATAGGTTTGTCACTCTCCTTCATATCTTCTTTAGTTTAGGGAAGTCTGGTCCTAGTAATAGAGTAATTATGTGGATTCATGACTCTTGACACACCATCAGGGGTCCGACCAGAGGGAAAAATCCATTGAATGTATTGCCCCATTGAGATAGGTGGACACCATTTTTTTGAAATTTTTTTATCCTCAAAATGGCAGGCTTCAAAATCATTCTTTGTATGAACTGGCTAGTACCTTATCGAGACCATGTTAATTGATATCTCTATAGGTTTAATTTACATCACTCAATGAAATCACATATATTCATAATGGAGAATGTCTTGTCTAGGTGAGTCAAGTTGGACCAAAGGGATAGAGGTTAGGAAAGGTGATTACTCATATGTCGAGTCACTTTATGACTTGTCATGGGAGGAATGTTATGAAATTAACTCCTCTTTTTGATCATTTCAGGGACATCTTCTCAGGCGATTTCTCTTATTTACCTCCTGATAAATAAGTGGAGTTCATTATTGAGCTTGTGCTCGGTGAAAAACTAGTTTCAATTACACCTTAGAGGATGACACCTACAAACATCCTCGAACTCAAGAAAAAATTGAAATATTTAGAGAAAAGGTGTTTTATCCTATCCATCACTTTGCCTTAGGGTTCACCTAACTTATTTTTCAAGATATTGGATGGTACCCTCAGGTAGTGCCTGGATTACAGATGGTTGAACTAAAATACAGTGAAGAACTGATATCCATGATTAACACTATTTGAGGAATTTTTTTTGGGTGAGAATTTCATTGTTCATGTAGATAAAAAATTCTCAAAAAAATATCTATATAGTGAGATTTGAATATTATGAAGCGCAGGTGGGTAGAATACCAATAGTCATTTGACATTGAGCATGCTTATACACCCAGAAGGGGTAATGAAGAGGCATACGCCTAGATTCAGAAGACACAGTCAAGGGACATCCAGGAGGCCAGTAGAGACTTCTAGTTGATGGATCTGTTTTCTAAAATTCACCTTGAGTTTTAGGAATAACATGGGTAGTCTATTTTAGAAGCTTTTGTGGTGATATAATCTCTCCTACAGTTGGTGCAAATTAGAAAACTATAAAATCCTAAAGGCCCCATCCAGAGGGAATATCTCTCAAGTGAGAAAACACTGCCGGGTTGGGTTGTTTACATGAATGAGATCATATACTTCTAAGAATGTATATAAGTTCCATCAGTCATATAGGAAGAGATTATGTGAGAATATCATTCCTCTATTTTAGATGTTCACCCATGTTTTACCAAGATGTACCATGACATACATCATTAGTGTTGGTGGATATGAATGAAAAGGTAGATAATAGGTTTTATCAAGAGGTGTTCCACTTATCAACAGGTGAAGGTGGAGCACTAGTGACCGGCTGGATATTTTTAGCCTCTATCCATTCCTAAATGAGAATAAAATGATGTTACATTGGGTTTCATAATGGGATTTTCGAGACACCCTTGAGGTAGCGATGTAGTATGGGTGATCATCGAAAATTTATTCAAGGTCTCACTCTTCCTTTCAATCCAAGAGACATTCTCAGTTGATGAGATTCGTGACTATTATATTAGTGAGATAGTGTGATGTTATACAGTTCCCCATTCTATCATATGAGTCCAAGATCCCTGGTTTACACCATGGTTCTTGTATGTGCTGGAGAAGGAATTGGGTTCATAGGTGATCTTTTGTATAGATTATCACCCTCAAACCAGTGGGAAGTCCTACCTGATGATACGGGTGTTAGAGGACATTCTCCAGGTAAGAATCTGTGATTTTAGAGGTTTATGGGAAAAACATATACCTCTTGTTGAGTTTTCCTTTAAAAATACATTCCAAGACAAGATTTAGATGGATTTATATGATTTCCTTTACGGTAGTTTGTACCATTCATCTATATTATGGTTAAATGAAGGTGAGGTAGCACCACTGGGTCCTCATCTCATTCAAGATATATTATAGAAATTATGGATAATTAAAAAAAATGAATGGAGGAAGCTCAGTCATGGAAGAATTCTAATATCGATCACAGTTGACAAACTATGGAGTTATAGGTGGGACATCAGTTCATTCTAAGAGTTTCTTTGGGATTTCCTCATAGAAGGATTCAGATATAAGGAATGTTGTCACCTTATTATGTTGGGGCTTTTGATATTGTGGAGAGAGTCATACAGGTAGCCTATATGTTGTATCTTTCTCAAAGGTACCATTCCATACAAGATGTCTTCCTTGTATTGAATCTTCACCAGTATCAAGATGAACCATCTCATTTTTTAGACCCAAAGGACATTGAGATGGATGTGGATGCATATTTCAAGAAATGCCTAATATGTATCATTGATTAGACCACAATGTCTCTCTATGGTTGGTCAGTTCCACTAGTTCGGGAGATATGGTAGTAAGGCTGTTTACAGGATGAGAACTGGGAGCGGGAAGCTGGTGTAAAAGTGTGTTGGAATGAAATATTCCACGATGACATTTGACCACATCTGAAAGGGAAACACAGGGGATAGTTTTTTTAAGGATGGGAGGTTGTAATGACCCAGTTTTTAAAAAAGGTATGAATCAATGTTTTTCATCTTAAATTCCTTAATTTGGCCCGTTTAATGGTACTTAATGGATTCATGAAGGTCACGAGGGTATCCAAGAATTTTTTAAAGCCTAGAGCCCTAGATTTTGGAGAAACATACTTGTCCATATAGGTACTAGAAACTATGTTCCCATATCGCATGGTTTATCCTAACTGTTCAGGGCTTTTCAAAGGGAATCTTGATGTCACATAGCTGTCTAAAACTGTGAGAATTGAGTTGTATGCCCATATGAGTTACCATACTTCCTTGAGAGTGGAATTTTGTATGTCTAGTGCATGGTTAGTGAAACATTTTACTTATCCTATGTGATTGGTCCCCTTAGAATGTGTGAGGCACACAGGTGGCACACCATTTGGCGAAACAAGTGGCCCAGTAAATGAATTGAAAATTAACTATTTACCCATAAAATATTTTTATTGAAAATTTTCTTCTCCTACCTATCATTTCCATGAGACCAGATGTAGGAGATGTCATCCTTCTATTTATTTAGGTATTATACAATCTCCTTCATCTGTCATTTGTTTTATTTACCCTTGGATGTGTTGGAGATCGAAGAGTAATCACTTTAATCCTCTTCCTTCTTTTCAAAGTTCCTCAAATCCTATGGCTCACTATTTTAGTGTGACCTAATTTTCCCTATTTTCAGGGAATCTAACCATTAATTCAATAAAATGTGTTCTATATAAATTCAAACGCTAATACTGGATGAGGAGATTGATATGAACCTAAGTTAGGTGGTCTAGATTCTATGCCTCACGTTTCGTCACATTTATAACATCCATAATTTTTTTTTGCACCAAAAAATTTCATTGAGGTCCCAAAAATATTTAATAAATTAAATTAATTGATTTACCTAGCTAAATATGGCCCCAATGTGTGGCTAATCATCCATTTGGTTGATCTCATTGAATAAATTAACCCCAATGGGTGTGATTAAAATTATAGGCCTATTTTCCTTTTATTCAAAATTTTATAAACTCTCCATTTAGAGGAGTTTCCTTGTGATAAATTCCTTGAGTTAATCATTTGAGCTAAGAGGAATGGTAGACCTGATGTAAGCCCCCTACACACCATGTCATAATGGAATTTCTTGATTTAGTGATTTGAAAAACTTATTAATCATGTCATAAATATTTACTTGTTAATTTATAAGATATTGATAGTCAAACATACCCTTGCATTATGTTGAGAGCGATACAAGGGTCCAAAATTAAGGACACATTTGAATGTATCATCATGCCTTAGTAAAAATTTTCAAAGAATTTTAAATACATCATGGGTGATACAAGGTATGGAATGTATGGTCTCACTATTCATTTACTCTAACTTCAGAAAAGTAATAGTTTTTCCTTAGTGGGGAACCTATGGATGGGCTTGGTAGAGAAATGGTTGTACCATGCCATGAGTGAGACTCAGACCCTTATGTGAGATACGAGGGATGGAATCAAACATTCATTGTTGTTTTTACACAATTCTTGGAGTAATTCATGGGATCTCATTTATGTGTCACATTGGATAGACACCTATTACCATGGGTTTATACAAAGTCCCATGAATGATACATGGGATTCCTTTTGGATCACGTTGTATATACTTAGGGCACCGATTATTAATTTATGAAAATGTTAATTAAACCTAAGAGTAATAATTTGTAAATGAAATTAATGGGATGCATCCACCAATGAAAATCACATGCTTGGGGATGGTCCATCCATTGAAACATTATTTATAGCATCTCTTACTATATATCAAACATGTCTAGGTTTCCTTTTTTAGAGGCATTCAACTTATTCTCATGTAGGTAGAGTTGGGTGAGTTTCCTAAAAGGAGCATGGTATGATATATGTATTTATCTTCAACATTGAATTTATTATTTATTGGAAAACATCTGATTTTATATGTTGGTACTGGATTGATCTAGACACCATTGGTTGTGGCCTACTGAGTATATCTCAGACCCTTCTAAATCCTCATTTGTTACCCAAGCGGACTTCATGATTGAAGGTATAGATAAAGGGAAGATTCCATCTTCTAATGCTTGATTCTGAGTTCTAGGATAGAGTATAGGTGTATAGGATTGATCTTATACACGTGATTCTAGTTGTATCATATTTAGATACTTTTTTTTATTTTGGTTAGAATGCGGTATATGGTTGTATCTCCTGTATACAATGTACCTCTTTTTTATATCCACATGATTATCACAATCATATTTTGTATCTATTATTAATTCATATTTTTCTTGTCATATTTTATGGGAGATTTATTTTTTATGGGTTTTCAGCTGTTAATACTTTTGATATTCTTATTTATTTATATACCATTGCGCTCTAGTCTGATCTATAAAGGGAATAGTTCTCTCATAGAAACACCCTTGGCCCTCAATTCTAGTCAGCTACCTCTGACGTACGGCATGGTGTCCTTCAAGTCATGTGGTCGACCATCTTAGGGGACCACAAATTTTCTTTCAGGGGCATGAAACCACAACATGGAAAGAAAATTCAATACATATAATGGGTGACTAGCTAAAAATGGTGTTTAAATAGAGTCCATCCATTGAATGTGATGAATAATTTTCACTAGTTGTAATGTATAAATCCCTCAGAATTTCTACTTTCTATTGCATGCTACCACAATTATGAGATTTTGAGAATTGATTTCAAAATAGATTTCCTTAACAAGAATGTTCAAGATGTGTCTATATGACACATCCCAAATGGTTTATGACTCCAAAGGGTGAAAAAAGGTATGAATGTTTTAGACCCCTATTTATAGATTAATGTAATCATCCAGGTCATGGAACATTTGATTTTGATGAGGCCATAATGGAATTTGATTTTATAAAGAATGAATGTGATTCGTTGGTCTATAAGTGGTTTTGTGTGAGTGAAGTTTTTTTAATAGTATACGTTGATAAATTATTAGTCATAAGAAAAAAATACCAATCCTATAGTATGTTAAGACATGGTTGAATAAATGATCCTCCATGAAGGACATAGGTGAGATAGCATATACTCTTGAGAATAATATCCATCATGGTAGATCCAAGAGACTACTCAAAATAAGTCAAGGTACATACATTAATAAGATATTGATAAGAACAAATATGAAAAAATACAAGAGGGTAATGTTTTGAGCATCACATATAATTCATCTTTCCAAGAAAATGTGTCCTCATACACATGAGGAAGGAAAAAAAAGAAAGGATTCCATAAACATCCACAATTCGGTCAGTCATGTATATTATGATGTGTTCTTGGTAGTCTTTTTCTTTTTTATTTAGTGCAGTGGGAAAATATCAATCTAATACAGGTGAACACCATTGGATGAAGGTTACGAAAATATTTAAGTATCTGAGTCATACTATGTTTATGTTCCTAGTCTGTGGAGCAGATGAGGGACTATTCATTTGGGGATATGTAGATGCTAGTTTCCAAACTGATTAACATGACATGAAGTCATAAATATGATATATATTCACTTTGAATGGAGATTTTGTGAGCAGGAAGAGGTCAAAGAAAGTTGTACTTATAGACTCTATAGTATATCCCAAGTATGTTATGGCTACTGATATAACTAAATAAGTAGCATGGATGCATAACTTCTTTCAGGATCATGACTTGTCACTTGTAATTAAAGATACTATCACACTCTATTGTGATAATATTGTAGTACTGGAAATCAACAATCTACTATGGTCAGATTAGCAGATGAAGCATATACTTTTGAAGTATTATCTCTTGAGTGATTTTACTCTATGAGGTAAGGTTGTAGTGAGTAGTGCACTAATGGAATACAATGTGGTGGACCCATTGACTAAATCCTTATCTTAGAAAAAACATGATTATCATGTCATTTCTAAAATAATGATATCCATAGGAATTTGGATCTAGTCCAAGAGGTAGTTTTTTTTTTCGAGTTGGTGTCCTAGGTTCAAATGTTTAAACATTTATTACATTCATATTCAATTTATTAAATATTAATTAAACATATTATTATATATCGTTCATTGTTTGACATGTATTTAATGTTATAATGTCTCAGAGTATTTTTTCATTTATAATGTCATAGAAGTTATCCTCAATGATGAGGACCTTGATGTTCAATGAAAATATTCTAAATATAGTTCTGTGTTTGGATATAATACTATGATGAGACACATATAATTTATACCATCAAGTGAAATTAGGCATAAAAAAATGATACTTCTTCTCATAAATTTTACACTTCGTAATCATCAATATGTGATATTATGAAAAAATACATTATACTAGGAATTATATATGTTTTGGTGCCATCAAATATTCTAATACACGTTTGTGACTCCACCAAATTCATTGGTTTATGGTGTTTCAATAAATCATCACTATTTTTTTGAGAATTTAGTGGTCTTTTTTTAAAAACCACTAATAAGTATTGTCCATTTATTTAAAAAAGTATTTTCTCCCCAGATTCATTACACTTCTACATCGAACACCCACCCTTTCTCCCCTAAGAACCACCTACCCAAGCCCTCGCCACTAATGTATTTCCCCCTCATCAGCTTCTCCGCTTGATTCCCCCATCACCAACACTTTCCACAGTAGGAGATCCATTTTCCCCTAATCCCCAAGAGCTCGAGTCATCGTTCATAGTTTGTTTTTCCTGGATCCCCCTAATACCTCACCCTCTCTAGTTGTTCATTTTCATTAGATCTCTATTGGACCACTCCCTAATCATCTATATGATTCCCCCTAAGCCTCCCTATCACTCACAACCTATAGGTCTTCTCCCTCAAGTCATCCCCACCAGAAGGTATATGGTATAAATATTTATGTTTTTTTCACAATAGCTAGGCTATGAAATAATTTGAGGGTTTCATTGTTTATGGTGTGAACAATACCTATCTATTTTTTACATACTTTTATTTAAAGTAATTATACTATTTCCCATGGTCTTGGTTAGGTGATTCTATTCCTTTATATTTTTTGTCCTAACAATCTATGGATAGAAATTTTGAATTTACTTCTCCTAGAAGACATTATATTTTTAATGGATTCCTTAATGAATTAATATATTTTATTATATCATAATTATAACCATAACTGATTATATATATTATTATATATTTTAAGATAAGGATCTCATAGGTTTAAATTCTGTTTTTATTTATCCATGTTTGGCTTTAAGTAAGGGTGATATTATTTTATTCCACCATTTATTTGTTCCACTTTTTATCATATATATAATTTTTGAATCATATTATTTGATATGGTGTTATATTGATATAAAACTTCTAGTTTCTATACATGGATATACATGTGAGACATGATATTCATATAAATATTTTTTTTGATCTTTTGTTATTTGAAATTTGAAAAATTCAAAGGAAGCCTTGGGTATCTAAGTAGGTTTTCTAGGTTCAAGTGTTATAATAGTTTGATTTAACTATACTCATACCTGAATTTATGCTTTCAATCTAGCTATTAGCATTCACTCTCAATGAGGTCAAGGATGTGTAGATTGGTGTGTGATGAGAGGATTTAATCATACCCTATCATGATGGTTAAGTGTGAGTAAAGTACTAGATTATCTAATTAAGAACTTGAGAGTCATCCATTGATGTTAAATGGTTTTTTATTCATTGATTTATTTGTTTCACCTTGTTAAAATTATCTTTATTTTGAAAATTAATATTAAATATAATGTTTATTTTATATAATCACTATAACAAATTTAAATTTTTTTTCTTTTATTTTTTTTAAACTGGCATATATATTTTGTCATATCAATGAAGAATTGGTGCTTGAAAACAATTTAATTATTTTTAAATAGGGTTTTATTTCCATCAAAATTGATTTTATGGAAATAGGTAAATTCCAAAATTGGATTTCAATGTTAGGTATGATATATGAATTTTAAATAAATTGAAATGGTCTCTACTTAATGATTATATGATTTTTCCCTTGCTTCTACTTTATATAACACCATCCGTGATTGATTTCATTTTTTACTTTGACTTTTTTAATACTTCTATGACTCTTCCTAAAACGACTTGGGATGCATTATTTTACTTCCATTTATCTAATTTCATAAATAGTAATATTTATGTGTTTTATTTTATTTTAGTGAAGTGGAGGTACATTGATATATATATATACATATACATAGATTAACACCTCCATCACATTACATAAGAACACACCTCTTTATAATAAGGGTTTGGAAGAGTTATTAGATTTTAAAATTTCTACTTGATCTATTGATGTGAAAATAATAAGTCAATTTCCTAAATGTAAATTTACTTGATGGTTAAAGAGACATGAAGTTTATAAACACTTGACATTGATGTAATTCCATACTCAATTTTGTGTTGGATTTCTCATAGAGAATCAAAATTTATATATAAGTTAGATCATTGATTCCAATCAATAGAATGATATAACAACTTCATCGAAAATGGAAAAAGAAATGAAAAGCCACTTAAAATTTTCTTTTGTCATTTAAAATTAAAAAAACATCATTAAAACATATCAGAATAACCAATTGAGGGTGCCAAAATAGTAACCTGAAAAGTGATATTTTTGGGACTATAAAACAACCCAACCCATATTATAACATAAAATTGTATCATACTATTGATTATATGGTGAAAAATGTAAGAGTGAACTTAACTGAGAAGAAAAATTGATTTTGTGATTTAGTTGACAACAGAGATCAAGAGATGTATGATGGATGTTTGAATTATTCAATACATTCTTTTCTGGTGAAGTTGTATCATAAAAATTCCTATGTGGAATTATAAATAAGGAAATGTCCATGATATTTTAATGGTTTAATGGTGAATTTCCATAAACTAAGATCCCTATGTCTTTTATGATATGAATTTTTTTTATCAAGCTTGGTATGAACTATGCAAAAATAAATGTTTGTCCCAATGATTGTATTCTTTATTTGGGAGAGGATTCAAGATGATATGATTGGAAAAAATGTTCTTATTCTAAATGGATATCAATGGGAGATATTTTATGTCTTAATAAACATAATAATCTGATGAACAAGAAAAATAATGCACCCACAAAGGTTTTTCATTACTTCTTTTTTAATGCCTTGATTGCAATGAATATTCATGTCATCAAAAACTGCCAAGAACATGAAGTGGAATTCTATATATAATAATAATAATGGTTAATGTGACATCCAATAAATCCCAAATCATGGAATACATTTAATTACATACATCTAGATTTATCATCTAATACTAGGAATGTGCAATTGGGATTGGCTATTGGTGGATTTACCCAATTTGGGACTTTCAGAACCAGTTATAGAATTTGGATGATTGTTTTGATCCCCTAAAATATACATCTTCGGATGTGTATTCACCAAACATATTTTATAATTTATATGATTATTATTGGGAAAAATGTCTGGAAGTGATATTGATGTATACTTGTAGCCTCTGATTTAATTATTATTGAACTTAAGAAGCAACAGTGTTGAGATATATGATGCATCTTCTAGAAAAATGTTCAAAATGTATGATTCTCTACTGTGGACCATTAGTTACTTCCCTAGACATGGGATGTTGTCTAGTTATAAAAAATATACAGGTTTGGCTTTTTGTTTTTATAAATTTGATTTTGAGTGCAAACGGTTACCTTGCGGTAAAAATGGGTACAACTTATGTCATCAAAGATATCTTTAGGAATATCAAAAATTTCGGTTGAACAGGTCAAAATTCAATGTCACTATTTATTATAGACCACCTACAAAGTTGTTTTTAGGTTTTAAAATATTTGAATAACATGGAAATGTTGAAATAGAATTTGGGGTGGTGTGAAATTTGAATGAAAATGGGAATCAAGTTCATAGTTCATCATCAAGTGAAATTAGAATGCATGAATGAAAGAAAAAAAGCATATTTGTCAAACTTTAGTATTGGAAATTTAATTTGTTCATCCATTATCTTTATGTTATGCATATTTAGAAGAATGTTGGTGAAAATTTGATCTTCACATTATTTAATTAGGATGTAAAATAATTGGACCATCTCAATTCTTTTAAGGACTTATTAACACTGAATATAAAGTGTGATATTTGGCCAAATGGGGATGGAATGTATTCTCTATAAAATTTCTCATTGAAAAAAAGGGATAAAGAGACATTCCGTTCAATTTTAAATCATGTGAAGGTATATGATGCGTACTCAAGTGACATCTCAAGGTGTTTCAACTTAAAGAATTATAGGATACATGGATTGAAAATCCATGATTCACATATTTTTTTTCAATAATTCCTACCATAGGAATTGGGTATATTATTAACTGAAAAACATATAACAGTTGTACTCCAATTTTTCTCATTATTTAAAAAACTATGTGAGAAAAATATACAACTAGGTAAGCTTCACAACATTCATGAGATATTTGTATTGAAACTTTTTTTGCAATGGATGTGATCTTTCCTCCATCGTTTTTTACTGTCATGTTGCATTTAATTGTGCATTTGGTCGAGGATATTAAATTATGAGGCCTCATACATTATTGATGGATGAATCCAATTCAGAGGTACTTTATTTTTAGGTTTTTCATATTATGAAAATTATTATTGGAACATAATAATGTTATTTTAATTTTAATTCATATATATCTTGTCCATTTTAAATGATACATGAAAAACAAACCTCAACCCGAGGGCTCTATTTTGTAAGGATATTTAGAAGAGGGTTTTTTTACCTTTTTTCTAGATACTTAGAATATATTGAGATAATATTCCATAAGGTTGGATGTGATGATGATACATCGACTCAATCACAACTACATAGAAAATAAAAAATATTTTCTGTTATTGGCCGATTAGATTGGAGGATGTCAAATTTTACACTAATTGAAATTGAATTATTAGAGGAACACCGATATGTTTTGATGAATAGTGAAATTGTAGAACTATATATTGTGGATCTCAAGACACAAAAAATGTTACGCATGAAATTCCAAACATGAAATGAGATAGATATAAAAACATGTGTTACTAAAGTTATTGTATAATGGTTTTCACATCGTGTCAGTTCCTAAATATTTCAATCAATAAAGATATTTGGATGAAACATATTTTTTAAATCTAATAATATATATTACATTTTTAAGATCATGAATAATGATACTCAGGATGATTTTTCATAATATTTGATGTTTCAATCTTAAGGTCCTCTAATGAGGCTAGAAAATTCAGTTCTGAAAATGTAAATAGATTAAATTTCATATAGTAAATCAGAAAGTGGGATTAAAAAAATGAATAGTGCTATATTTATAGTTTTAAAATTGGAATACTATAGAAAAATGACTAATGTTATCCAATTAAATAAACATAGTAATTTTTTAGTTTTTTATTCAAATAAAAGTGGATCAATATTTCCATGGGTATTAAAAGATATATATTACAATTTACTTCGATGATATTCTCTCTCTTGATGGATGTTGGTAACCTGGAATTATATTATCCATATATCTTCTCATTACAAGTGAAAATGGTATCCTATGGGGAGGGTATCATGGATGAATGGTCTAGTATAGTTTTTCACATAATATAAAGAGACTTTTATGATATGGGTGATGAAGTGGAAGACTTTTCATATGACATGTAATCCCATCAATAGCAAGAAAGAATCTTATTTTTGTATTATAATATTGAAAATATTAATCGTTCAGTGGTGGATGAAGTAGATGAAGTAAGGATGGAGCAGGAAAATGACATTAATGATTGAAAAATTATTGTAAATGTAGTCATTCATTAATTTATCAACCACTAAGGTTATATGCGTAGTCATTCTTCATAATAGCTATGTATATTTTTTTGTTAGTAATGTTCATTTGTTATCCTCTCTAATAATTTTTCTTCGTGAATGTTTTGAAATATATATTCCGCTATTAATTTTTTTATTAAATGACTGGAATCCTAAGGAATAAGTGTTTCATTAATACCAGTTGAGTCCCTATTGATGTTCCCTCGAACACACTAGTACATGGATTATAACATGTGAAAATTTTAAAACTTATTAACCTAAAAAATAATTTAGAAGAAATGGGAATGGTCAAACTAGAGAGAGAATTGTCGTAGATACTAAGAATTTTCTTTTGGAAAGGATGATTATAAAGACATGTTTTTAATGTTATTAACAATTAAAAAGTACTAAAAAATAAAAATTCTATTTAAAACAACTATTTAAATTAACTAAAACTATCTTGGTGAACCAAAATAAACAATTGAATAATTCAGCAGAGATGGAAGTGTTAGAGTTGTGACATCCATTTAGGTTCATGCAATGCCAATTATTTAATATCCACATCTGAATATTTATTTATTCAAAGATCACTGGTTCGAAATTTAATCAAAATACTATCAAGTATAATTCTCTAATGATAGACATTATTTTATTTTTTGGAAAAATCATCTTTCATTTCGTTCTCTTTCCTGATAAATAATTTTTGTGCCATTATAACAATGAATCACATTATGAAATACCGAAACCCATTTTACACAAATTCAAAGTATATACCTAAATTGGGTTCACTCACATGAGATTACTTATTTTGTATCACTCATGAATGTATGAAGGGTGATGCACAAAAAATATGATTTTTTCAGTTAATATATTTATTTACCCAAATGATTCCCACGTGAGATTTATGATTCTCCCACACACGTAATCAATTTCTAAACAAAAAAATTCCATGATGATATCTTTCCCCGGATTAATTATTAAGTATCACCAAGGCTTCCATGTAGACTCTAAATTACAATCAATTCATACAAAAATATAATTAATTAAATAAACATCTGAATAAAAAATAATTAACTAGTAGTCAAACATGAATATGCATTAAATGCATTTTTTCCATCACATTCATCACAACCCAAAACATAAATAACTAGACCACCATTATGACAACGCTACCCATAAAATAATAAATAGATATCACCGTGCTCTTGTCTTTATAGTTGTCACCAGAATCCGCCATCGATGATCAAGAAATAATAATCACCACTCCGCCGATCACCGTAACATAGATCCAGACCATGGATAACATACGTCAACATGAAAAAAAACATATTTGTGTTCTCTCTCATCGTGCCGCATCAAGATTCTAAAAACAAAAGTAGTCCTCCACATGCAATGATGATTCACCAGAACCACTGTTGCTCACCTAGAATAAAGGAGGTCGGCATAGATGACAGAGATGGTGGTCCGTTGTAGCACATAAGGGTGGTCACTGTGAGGGGTATTACTGCCTGGATGATGTGAAATTAGGAGGGGTCAGTCGGCGTGCTTCTTACTTTGTGGATGGTGAAGATGATCCACTGTTTGCTGGTGTGTGGTAGAAAGAGAGAAGCATATCACGGCTATGGTGCCATGGGTTTAGACAAAGGATATAGGGTGGAAGCAGTGGGGGAAGGGAATTTGGGGGGGTGGAGGATTGGGGTGAGATGTATGGGAAGTGGGGGAGTTGGGGAGGGGGATGAGGAAACAGGTGATGGTGAAATTTGAGAGGGGGAATGAGGGGGGAGGAGGTAATGTTAATGGAGGTGGGGGAGAGAGGGGGGTTGTATCATTGGGGGGAAGGGGAGGGAGACGTCTTCCTAAAATAAAAAATAATCCGAAATAGAAATTATAATTCATGATTTTTAATAAAATATAATTATATAAACATGTTAAAAAAATAAAAAAATAACATAAAAAATAATAATATAAAAAAACATATAATATTATAATTGTCTATACATAAAAAATAATGAAATTAAAATGTTATAAAAGTGAAAATAAATAATAATTTATTCACATATAATTAAACACCCTAAAATATAAATATAATAATACTATGAAAATAATTTGACTTCTATTAAATATTAATACGATAAAAATAATAAACTATTAATAAAAAACAACCTTTATTAATACTAAAAATATATAAAAGAATAAAATAATATACAGATATTGATAATTAAAATATATACATATAAATTTTAATAAACTAATGATAAAACTAATGTAAGCGAAACTAATAATAACAAATTATAGAGTTAAATATAATATAAAAACTAATATAACTAATAAAAATAATTATTTACCAATATTTGTTTATAAATTAACTAAAAAATATCAAAATATGTAAAATACTACAAAATAAACCTAAAAATAGTAAAAGAATTTAAAAATAATAATTAATATTAAAATATGAAATTACTAAAAATACATGTCAAATTAATGCACATAAAATCCTTTGGACTTATGATTTATCACTCCTAGGAAAAACGATCAGAAGGAATAAAAAAGTGGACACATAGAAAAGTCAAAACATTAAAATTACAAATTCAAAAAAAAAATCAATCCCTTTTACTAAAAAACATCATGCTTCTTTTAATATTCCAATTTTAAAAAATAGTTTACCTTCGACTCACAAACATTCCAAAACTAGTACCGACATTCATGCATCATGTGACCTACCTCTATATCACTCTCATCGATCAAACAATTTGACTAATTTTTAGTCAATTCTCATACACATGGATGCTTACCATAGGCTTGCTATTAATTTTCTCATCTCCCATAGTGTAATTGAAAAGAATACATTAATATTGAGTACATACAATTTGATTAAAATATCTATGAAGATATAGGATGGTGGGTTAAAAAAAATAAACATTTTTTGGCAGAAAGGAGGGTTGAATCTTGAAATAACTGCATGATAAGTTTCAATCCAAACATCTTCCTCAAACACTAACTCTACCAAAATTAAAATGTTTCTTTTCCCCAAGAATATTAAAATCCACCTCCTATCTCAATTATTTGATTTTTTTCTCTATTTTTTATTTTTTTAAGGACACAACATGCTCAAATGAAATGGGGTGAGAAATCCGGTGAGTACTAATTCCAAAACCCATGAAATATATGTAATAAAAAATACCAAATAAAATTACACAGGTGGCGTGAATGGTTTTTAATCTCAGTGAAATTTGGTTATATAGAAAAATCTATAACCCACGAAGTAATGATTCATCACTTTTATAGGTCTCCCTAAAAGTGAGTGTTACCACATAATGACCATATATATTCTCATTGTTGGAAAAAAGATTATATATTAACATATAAAAATACATGTAATGAATTTAAATAGTATGAAATATAACACATATAATCAATATTGGGTAATGTCGATCCATGTGAATCAAATGACCCACTATCCCTCAAATAACCTAGTCCTTGAATAAATCTGTTCCCCTTTCATTGATTGAAAATCATCATGAAAAAATTCAAGAAATTTGTAGGGAAGGATATCAGCTATGAGATCATCATAAAAAGGCTTCTTCATTGATTTTGAGGGATACATTACAAAGAGAATATATTTTTGAATCGGTGGGAAAAAGGGGACAAATAATAAAAAAGATAACTCAGTCATTTTAGTGAAACTTTCAAAATTTTTATCGCGTTTAAGGAAATACATGGAACGGTCTAGAAGAAATCACATGGTTAAGATCCCCAAAACAAAAATTGAAACATGAGATGATGAATTTTTTTTCGAAAAACCTCATGGAGAAGGTAACATAATATTGGACTTCTCAGATATGAATTAATAGTAATAAGTGTCTAAATAATATACAAGTTTCAAAAAAACATTTCCAATGAATAGAATAATATCAAATAAAATTTATATTAGAGTGTCAAGAATAAAATCATTATAAATAGGAATCATTTTCTCAAACTACCCAGAGATACATGTTATATGTTCCCAACCATGTTATAACAAAAATACATTGGATTTCAGGTGGGTTTAATAAATGACATGAAATTTATTATTATATTTTAGTTTTTAGTTTTTTTTGTGTTTTTTTAATTATTTTACATTGTATATATAGAATCATAAAATATGATAGAAAATAAAAAAACATACCTATGTAAGTTTATATAGATGTAGAAAGTCTCTATTTATCTGATGACATTCTAAAAATGATGTACCTATAAAATCTACACATAGAACAACACATACACACATCATTTAAAAAAATTCACACCATGATAAAAATATGTATGATGAATGATCAAATCCACTACAATGCTAGAAGAAAATAGATTATGGTAAATTCATTTCATTTTATTATATTTAAAAACAAAATGAAATGAAACTAAATCTTGTGAAAGGAAAATAAATAAATGCTGGTTTTCCTCTCATTATTCACTAAGTGTAAGGTCCTATGTTTATCCAATGTTTTGGAGGATTTCATTTTTAGTTTTAATTCCTTAAAAGGCCCATAGTTTGATTCTTTGGAGGTTAAGAGAGGTCGTAGGGGCATCCAGGGATCCGTTGAAGCTTAGAGCACTTAAAATAGGGAAAATATTTTGGGCCACATTGTTTATCAAACCATGCTACCAGTTTCAGTTCACAAATAGTGGGAAAATGCATGGTTCTCACAAGGTTAATCAAACAGTGTTACTAACCATTAAAGGTTCCATATTGAAGCATAACATGTCGCACAACTGGCATACGGGTTGACTATCTGTTCAGCCAAACCATGTGACCCATTTTGTGTGGGTAAAAATTCGAATATTATTTTAATGATTTTTTATCCCACCTTTTCCCCCTCCTTTTTCCACTATGGAGTTACCCGTCCTCCGGGCGCATAAAGGTCTTCCTCTTCCTCTTTAGGAGGTTCGATCTATCTCCCTCCTTAGTGATCCATTTTCATCATCATAAAAATATAAGGACTCCACATGGTATGAACATCCTTCCATAACCCTTGAATTCTTGTTTCCTCTTCTTCTCATTGCACTATTTCAATATGACGAATTTTAGCTTATTTTGGGTGTTTTTCAAAATCTCCTGATTTCTCTAATTATATGATGAATCAAACATTATTTATGGATGTGTAGAGTAATATGACCACGAGGTAGGGAATTTACTCTTTTTCCCACTAATTTCATTGCTTTTCAGTGTTGCGCATTTTTGCCACTAGCCAGAACCAACTAGAAAATGTTGGTTATAATATATTAAATTAACCAGGATGGTCTACCATATCGGTAGTGACTATAAATCCTGGAGAAACCCATCTTTGGGTGTCTGGTTAACTTTTCTAAACCCCATTGGTTTTTTCCCTAAAAAATATCCAACTTTACCATTGTTCAACACGGGGAATTTACCTTTGTGGTGTCTGTCATATTGGTTACATGTTTTAAAATTATAAAATGAATTATGAAGTGTTTTGAACCATGAATTTGATCCCTTTGATTATTTATATGCTTTATTATAATAGAAAAACCCATGTGTAGTGCCATATACCTTTGGATTAATTTTCATTTATTGAATGAAATTTGTCTTACATGATAACGTTCTCATTTCTAGTTATATAAATACCTTTACTTATAATGACATCCTTATTCCTTGTGCTAAAAGAATACACTTTATGCAACATTCCTTTCATAGTGATATTGTACTCAAATTCCCATGTTTATTCCATGTGCACTATGCTAATGCCTTTGGTTAAATGCTTCTACTTATTATCATGTAAAATTTTTCACCTTACATTATGCCAAATTCTTATTCCTTGTTTGTTTCTCCTTTATTTATCCATTTAGATGGATTAAATGGAATGTTATTATTTTTCAAGCTTGATAGCATGAAATTATGAAATAATATAAAGTAAATATTGGTAAGAGGCATCCTGATTCCATATACATTGCATAAATTTCATGATTATGAAAGTTTCCAGAGGATTATTCCCTTGCTAGTGTCTTGAACTATATTGAAGGCTTTAGAAATCCTTTTTGATTCTGTTGTTAAGATGCATGTCTTAACATGAAATGTTTTAAAGATTATGCAATGTTGCTTATTCCTCATACATTTCTTAATCATATTTAATGCTTATTTCCCAACTAGATGAAATGTGCCTTTATTAATGAGATCGAAGTACATTTCTTGGTTAAATGGTTATCATGTGGTATTGAGATGATTATTATTGGATAAAAATCATATTTAGATTCCATGATATGTCCACGTTGTCCGATATTGAATTTTTCCTGGACCAGGAGGGAACATGGGTTTCATATTAAGGACCCATAGATAGACATTTAACCCTCAATTGGTTACAACCCGATGCGCTGAGGGTAATGCATTGAATTACTGGGAAAGGTCATCCTAAGAAGTTTCTTATACTCCTGAGTGATATTGGTCCCCTAGGTGAGAAATCATTGACAAACCTTTTTTCAAGATGGATATGCATTACTTGGGTGATACTCGGTCCCCTTGTGAGATACCTAGTATGGACACATAAGTTTAACATACCTCATAGAAACACTTGGGACACCGTAAGGGACACCATATGGGTCACATTCGATGGGCTCAGTGGTATTAGATTATAAAGGATGCTCCTATTGGGATTCTTGTGATTCTTTCGGATTCCTTAAATGGGAATGGGACTCCCCTTATGAATTTATGGGTTTTTTTATTGAAATGTTTGATTGTTTAGATTTATAATCCTGATGAGATGCCTCCATTATTTCTACCTTGAGCCTGCTTTGGTTTTCCATGTGTATATGTATGTATACTTGTGAAATGACATAAATACATGAACTCAAGCTAGAGCATAATCTTGGGGGTATATTTTGTTAGTTTCCTTGATTACATTGGCAAGTGTTATACATATTGCGACCTGCATAGGTTTCTTATTCAGACTTCCGATATAGGATGAAGCAGGTGGTATTGGACGGGTGTCTATTTAGGAACCAAGACCAAGATTTAGTTCTTTAATTATTTACTGCCCTATCTTTTATTATACATGAAACACTTTCTTATATTTATAGTATGAAATGTAATGGCCTATACACCGTGGGTTCCAGCCTGCTGGGATTTTATCTCTCACCCTACTCGGGATTTTTTTTGACACGAGTAGACTTTATGACTTCATGTATGGATAAAAAAATAGTGACGCTTCCAATTTTTTATTTTTCTTGTTGTTCAGGTTGGAGATTGGGGGGGAAGCATACTGATCCAATGATCGAGATGTTGTGTAGTTTTTTTTGTTATTTTTTTTTGATTTCATTTAGTATATGCTTTTACACTGATACCCTATAGTTCCATTTTTTTATAGATTTAGTAAATGAAATCATCATCATTTTTGTATATAGTATTGATATTCTATTTCAAGATGCTTACATTAATCTCATGACTCATTCATTTTAATCTATTGTTTTCTTCATATATATATGCTTCCTATACTTATTATATTTTTTAACACAGTTTCATATCTACTACTATGAGAGAATAGTTTTTACATGAAAACACATAGGGCCCTTGATTCTAGTCGATAGCCTCTAGTGTTCAGTGGAATTCCCTTGTGGTAATGTGGCCCGCCATCTCAAGGTTCAATTTAATGGAACTCTGTGAGAGATTCTACAAAGTGGTATCATATGAGTTATTTTTTCATTAACATAATATTTGTGTAAGACAGGAGACTAGGATATAGTAATTTCAACGTGACCCTATGCTTAGACATAGCTAACCCATGTATAGGGGACACCCAAATTCCATGGGTTATGAATTGTAGTTAATGACTATGCCGTTGATGGTTGATACAACTTCACCATTGGGAGACGCACAATATTTTTGATTTTATTGATTATATATTGATTATAATGATGATTTTCTAATACATCAAGATGATGAAATAACGGTGTTCCATTACATGCATCATACTAAGAACCATAGGGAATGAATTTCCATGCGTTACGCCAGGCCACGTCTACTTTAAGCTTGCATCATCCTATTTTCATGTTATTGCATATGTGATTAGTTGTTATATCATTAAGTGTTTAATGTTATAATAATATTTTTTTTCCATTTTATCTTGCTGGTATATGTTATGGTTTTGGTTAAGTGGACACCCCCTTCAACTCATGAGGTGTATGTGCCCTCGTGGATTGAGATGATGGTCCAACTAACACAGAAAAATTAAAAGGGTAAGAAAATCCTTAAATTTAAAATAAAATACCACCTATTAAAATAAAATGGAAACCTTATTTTGTAATGTGAGACCTTAACCTTACCTTGTCAGGGGATTTTGGATGAATTCCTTGTGAACCATTGAGGTCCTTTTTCTTATCTAGACCTGGCTCTTGGAGCAAGCTTTCAATGGTGTAATGATCATAGGAATGCCATGCTCCTATCATCTTATCACTTTCTGTACCTATTATAAAAATATTATAGTGTCATAGTACCTACCCTTCTTATTCTTATTTCCTTATATTCTTTTAATATATGTTATAAATCTTGCTTGAGTCATGTGCTTGGAAATTGTAGAGTTATGACACCATGACGTAATCATGGTAAATTCCAAGAGTGTGGCAATGAGAACGCTCCAGAGGTGGTGGGACATGATCCACCCATTGTGCCTCTTGTAGTATCACCCAAGGCACCTCATATTGATCTTTCACAAGGCGCTAATAATCAGTTTATTGATATTTTTATGAGGTTTATGCAGGATATTTAGGGTACTCTCTAGCCTGCCTCGACTATGGAAGAACTTACATGGGACTTTCAGCAGCATCATCCTTCCGAATTCTCAAAAATGGTGATCCTTATCCTTTATATTCCTGGATAGAAGATATCATATCCATATTCACCCATCTTGAGACTCATATAGTGTGGTGGGGTCAACATTTCTAACTACATGCTTTTCGACTCCATAAAGCATTGGTGGGTTGTCATATCTTAGTTAGAGAAATACCGAGTCATGAGATGGGATGAATTCCATATGGATTTATTTAATCACTTCATTATACAAAATTTGAGATCAGACTAATCTCGGGAGTTCTTGCATCTTCAATAGGCCTCCATGATTTTTGTTGAGTATTCTACTAACTTCACTGAGATTCGGTGTTTTTCACCATCTCTCATGGGTGATGAATTTACTACTGCAATATGTTTTGAGGACTGGCTTGGATACATTGTCTGCTCACATGTGAAAATATTTCGGTTGACTACCTTTATAGAGATAGTGAGCCAAGCCTTGTTCACATAGCAGAAACTTAGAAAATATATTCCTCAAATCTAGGTTAGTTTTGTTCCGTATCAGGGTGAAGGTTCTATAGGCAGTAGAAATATTTATTTTGAGGGTGAAAGTGGGGGACCATATATCTAGGTGAAAAATACTAACATTTTAATAGTATTTCACCAATGTTGCAGGATAGTCCGTAAGAAGCCACAATGAATGAGGAACCCATTGGAATGTTGAGCTTATGGTAGGATGGATCATTTAAAATGCTTTTGACAATATTTTCTTTCAGAATATAATGGAAGGGAATCTATACCATCACCTTTATTGGGTACAAGATCTATGAAACCATGTAAAGATGGAAGTTGGTCCTCTACTTGCTGATTAGGATGAGGTAGTAGTGGACACAGTTGAGGCTTCTAGGCTTCAAATCATCAATGACAGTAGAGTGGATCATCTTAGGTTAATCATACTACATCATAGGGTCATGGTTCATGCCATATGTATGTTGTGCATCCAACGCCAGAGGAGCAGAGTCCAGGGCCCTCTACCATTAGAGTTACTGTCTTGGAAACCTCTTCTTTAGTTTCTATCATTTTTATATAGTTTCACTACACTCTTTCATATATGGTGTGTGTGTGTGACACCTTGGTCTAGTTATCATGTACTTCTACTGTGTTAGGTCCCTCAATAATAATCTAGGGGTCAGAACAGAGGGCATGCGTCAATGTCATGAGTTCCCTCTTGAAATAGGTGGGTACCATTTCTTCTTTAATTTCTTCATCCTAAAGATGACTGTCTTTGATGTCACCCTCGGTATGGACTGGATCAAGATTTTTCATGCCCAAGTGGATTTCTATCACCATCGAGTGGTTGTCACATCACTTGAGGGTAGTGAGTATATACACAAGGGAGAATGTTATATCTATTAAGATCAATATGGAACCAAGCAGTCTAGGCTCGCTAGAGTGAAATCTTAGTAAGAAAGCCTCTTTATAAGCGATCAAGGAATGCATCTCATGGATTTGCCTCCTATTGTGGATCATTTTAGGGATGTATTACTTGATTATTTCTTTAGCTGAACTCTTGAGACATAGGTTGAGTTGCCAATTGAGCTACTATCATGTACGACACCAATTTACATTCCTTTATATAGGAAGGCACCAAAAGAGCTTCAGGAACTCAAAACGCAGCATGAATATAATTAGGCTGACAGTTTTATCATATCATGTACATCACCTTGGGGTTCACAAGTTTTTTTTCTATGAAGGTGGATAGAACCCTATGAGTGTGTGTGGATTGTAAATAGATAAATCAGTTTACGATGAAGAACCTTTCTCTATTGCCTCATATAGAAAACATCTTTGACCTTCTCCAAGGAGAAAATATTTTCTCTAATATTGATTTTAGGTTTTTGTACAATCCATTTCGTATGAGACCATCAGATATACCACATACAACATTCAGGAGTAGGTATGGATTCTACGAGTACTTGGTTAGGTTGTTCGGTCTGATGAACATGCCGATGTTTCCTGTGGATATGATGAATTGGGATTTTCACATGTATCTTTATTCATTCTTGGTAGTCTTCATAGATGAAATCTTTGTGTACTCTCATACGAGACACAGCCATGAAACCCATCTTCAGATCCTGTAAAGGACACCGAGAGAGAACCAAATATATGGAAAGGTTAGTAAATGAAACTTCTTGATTATTAAGGTTTAGTTTGAGGGACATTTCATATTAGAGTCTATCATATCAATTGATGGAAAGAAGGTGAGAGTAGTGGTTTCATGGGAACATCCAATGAATTTTTTCAACCCGTGCACCTTCTTAGGACTTGAAAGATATTACATGCATTTTATATAGGATTTATCCCTCTTAGAGATGCCTCTTATGGCCCTGACTAAGAAGGTTGTATAGTTCATATGGTATGAATATTATGAGAAGAACTTTTAGGAGTAGAAAGGAAGTCCCACATTAGCTTGGAATCTCAGTATTCCAAGTCTGGAAAGAAGTTATACAGTTTTTTTGTGATGCTTGAAGGATTGGGATAGGTGCAGTTCTGATGGAAGGTGATCGAGTTGTTCCTTATGGATCTCACTATTTGAGGCTGCATGAGTGGAACTATCCTACACAAGATCTCAATCTAGTAGCTATTGATCATGATTTTCATAGTTGAAGGCATTATATTTTGGGTGAGTGGTTATTTTTAATATGGATTATAAAATCATAAGGTACATCTCTGCACGAAGGGACTTGAATTTGAGGCATCATTGGTGGGGGGAATACCTGATGTATTCTAATTTTGATCTAGATTATACCCATAGTAAATAAAATATCATGGATAATGATTTTAGATGGATGACTCAGACACATTTCTTTCAAGTGGCTAGAAGTGATTTTCAGATGATGGCTATGTTTTCTGATTTGAATATGGAGATTCAAGAGTAGGACGAGAAGTTGGTATTAGCATATTTTTTAATGAAATATTCTCTTCATGAACAGTTTTGGATTCCACAATTAGTAAATTCCAATGGCATTGGTCTTATGAAGTGTATCATAGGAGGGAACCCACCTCCATGTTGGATTTTTTATCGTTGTTATACCTTTTTCTATCATGGGTGTGTTTGGGTTCCTTCAAATATATGTGAATGGATAATAGGGGAATGTCATGCCTCAGTTTGGGAATTTCACCATGGTCTTACCAAGATGTATTAGGATCTGAATCCTTAGTACTATTGGATAGTTTTGAAGAAGCAGATAGTAAGTTTTATCACTTAGTGATCCACCTATCAGGATGTGAATGCAGACCACCAGTGACCCCCTGGTCTTGTACAAACATTATCCATTATTGAGTGTAAATGGAACAACATCGTCATGGAATTCATTATAATATTTTCGAGAACTTCTTGAGGTATCAATGCAGTATGGTTGATCATTGATAGGTTTACCAAATCTTCCCACTATTATCTAAACTGGGATACCTACTCTGTTGATGGGTTGGGTAGAATTCATATCCAGGGGATAGTGAAAATTCATTGTGTACCCCTTCCTATAGTCTTGGAGTGATATGATCAGTTCATATCATAGTTTTGGAAGGGATTTCAGAATGAACTGGGTTAACCAGTGCTTCTATGTATTGAATGTCACCCTCATATGGATGGGAAGTCTGGGTGGATGATTTGAATGTTAGTAGATATACTTAGGGACTATATTTTTTATTTTAACTGTTCCTACTAGAATTATATTCCTCTGGTTGGATTTTATTATAATAACATATTTCATGTAATAATTCAAATAGTTCTGTATGAGGCCCTCTATGGTTGATCATTCCATTCACCATTGTGATGGCTTGAGGTAGGTGAGGCATCGCTACTAGGTCCTAATTTAATTCAGGAGACTTCAATGAATGTCTAGATGATTCGGAAGCATATGTATACAACTCATTTGAGGTATAAGTCTTATATCAATTATTGTTTTAGGCCTATTGAATTTGAGGTTGGACATTAGGTCTTTCTACATTTTTTCCCTCCATTGGTAGATAAATGAATAATGAGATAGGGAATGTTGTCACTGAGGTATGTCGGGTCTTTTAAGGTAGTGGAGATAGTTCCGCTAGTAGCATGTTAGTTGTTGTTACATCAGAGATATCATGTCATTCAGTATGTCTTCCATGCATCTAATATTCAGTTGTATCACCCAGACTCATCTCATTCGTTTGATCTTGATGATATTGAGATGGGGGAGGATGCATCATTTAAGGACCATGCAATCCATATCGTAGACCATAGTACGAATGTATTCTGAGGCACGTTAGTTCCTTTAGTCTGAGTGATTTGGAAGCACAGATGTGTTCAGGATATGAACTGAGAAAAGGAGGTCGATGTACATGCGTAGTGGTAAGAAATTTTCTCAGATGATGTTGTTCCACCCACATAAAAGAATCTTGGGGATGAGATGTTTTACTGAGGGGAGGTTGTGACATCCGGAATTTAACCAAATGTAAAAATAATTTAATTTTTAGTTTTGATTGCTTAAAATAACCTCTATTTTGTTACCTAGGAGGTTACGAGAGTTCCCAGGGGTGCCCAAGGACCGGTTAAATCCCAATGCACAGAATATTTTTAAACATGATTGGATGTAGGGTTTTCTAAACCGGGCAACTAGGGAACACGGTCATGTGACCAATTGCAGGTCTCACATAGTGAGAAAATGCATGGTTTAAAAACAGTTAATCAAACTATGTTCCTAACTATGTCAGATTCCCCAATGAAGTAGAACATTCCACATGGTTGGCGCATGGTTTAGCCAACCATGGGGACATTTATGTGTGGATAAAAAATGAAATATTATTTTTATGATTTGTTTTTAACCGACCTTTTCTCCCCCTCTCTTCTACACTCATGATTTACCCCTTCTCCATGAACACAAAGGTATTCCTCCTCCTCCTTTGGGGTTTTGATATAACTACCTCCTTAGTGATTCATTTTCTTCATTATTGAATTCTATAGACTCCTCTTGGTAAGCACTTCCTTCCACATCCATTTATTTCTTTGTTTCTCCTCTTCTCATTGTGTTATTTCTACATGTGAATTATAGCCATATTTTGGGTGTTTTGTTAAATCTCTCAATTTCTCCTATTCTAGGATGAATAAACCCTTGTTTCCTATCATGTGGAGAAATACGACCATGGGGTAGGGAATATACACTATTTTTTCCTTAAATCTCATTACTTTTTGGCATTTCACCTTTGTAACCCTAGACAGAACCTACCGGATAAGCTTGGTTATCACATATTAAATAAAATAGGATAGTCTACCATGTTGTTAGTGATTATTGATCATGAAAAAAACCATATTTTGGTGTCCACTTTGCTTTTGGAAACCCCTTTGAGTGTGTCCAAACAATGTTTCTTATTTTCCTTTTATCTGCATGTTGAATTTACCTTGGTGGTGTTTGGTACCATGGTTACATCTTTTAAAATGATAAAATGAATTAAGAAGGGTGTTAAACTATGAATTGGATCCCTTTAATAATGTCTTGTCTTGATTATAATGGATTGGACCAGGTATAGTTCCTTATACCATTTTCATACATGATGTTCATTGAATGAAATTTTCTTTACATGCTAACTTGTTCAGTTCTAGTAACATGAATACATTTACTTATAATGACATCCTTATGCCTTGTTATAAAAGATTACACTTCATTTACCATGCCTTTGTTAGTGTAATTGTATTCAAATTATCGTGTTTATTCCATGTTCACAGTGCTAATTCCATAGGTTAAATACTTATTCTTAATATCATATGAAATTTCTCACCTTACATCTTTCCAAAGGCGCATGCCTTATTTGGTGCCCCTTTATTGATCCATTTAGATGTTCTAAATGGAATGTGATGCTTTAGAATGCTTGATAGCATTTTATTATGAAATAATATAAATTAAATATTGGTATGAGGAATGATTATTCCATATATTTTTCTTTTATTTCATTATTATGAAAGATTCTTTATGATTATTCCCTTGTTAATGGATTTAACTGTATTGAAGTCCTTTGAATGCTTGTTATCTAGTGTTATTAAGATGAATGTATTGAAATTAAATTGCTTAAGGCTTATTCTATGTATCTTTTGCCTCATACCATTCTTACTATTATTTAATTCTTATTTCCTTGCTTGATGAAATGTGTCTTTATTAATGGGATTGAAGTGCATAGCTTGGGTAAATGGAAAGAATGTGGTATTGATTTGATTATTGTTTGATGGAAATTATAAATTCATTTCTTGATATATAAGGATTTTTTTGATATGGAACATATCATAGACTGGGAGAGATCATAGGTTCTGTATTGAGGACCCATGAATGGACTCTTTGTGCATCATGGGGTACAACCCGATGCACCGAGGATAGATGCTTTGGCTTTCTAGGAAAGGGATTCCTAGGTGATTTCTTATACTAATAAGTGATACCGGTCCCCTAAGGGAGAAACTGTGGATGAAAATTTTAGCAAGATGGACACACCATGCCTTGGGTGATAGTTGGTCCCATTATGAGAAACCTGGGATGGATTAAAAAATTTACGATACCTCATAGCAATTCCCAGGACACCGTAAGAGTCGCCTTGGATGGGCTAGAAGGTATTGGATTATATTAGATGTCCCTGTTGAAATATTTAGGATTCTATTTTTTCACCTTGAATGGGCATGAGACTCCACCTCATAAATTGATGGGATTATTTGATTTAAATATTTTATTGTTTGGACTGATAATTCTGATGATATGCATCCATTACTTTTACTTTGACGTTGTTATGATTTTATATTTGTATACTTATGCATGATTATGAAATGACATAGATACATGACCCCAATCTAAAGTACAAGCTTGGGATTATGTTTTGTTATTTAATTTGTTTACACTGGCACATTTTATATATATTGCGACCTGCACATTATTCTTATTCAGACTTATAGAATAGTCCAAAGCAGGTGGTATAGGATGGTTTTTTGTTTAGGAACTCCGACGAAGATATAGTTGTTTACTTATTTTATACCATTCCATTAATTATATCTGGTACATTGTCTTTCATTTATAACATAAAATGTAAAAGCATATACACTATGGGTACCAGCCAACTGAGATTCTATATCACACCCTACTCAGGCACCATTTGATATCTAAGTAGACTTTATGACCATAAGTATGGATAAAGGGAAGTTGGATACTTCCAATACTTGATATTCTTACTTATTAGGATAGAGCATTGGGGTAAGAGGACCGAGCCTAGGCTTTATATGATTTGTATATGTTTTTGGTATTTTTTATTTTTTGATAGCATACAGTATATACTTATAACCCAATCCACTTCACTTCAATTTATTATAGATTCATGACATGAAATAATCATTATTTTTTATATATTATGATATTATATTTCATGATGTTAAAATTAATTTCATGAGTCTTTCAATTTCTTCTGATGTTTTCTACATATCTATATGATTCCACTACTTGTTAAAAAAAATTACTATTGTCTAGTATCTAATACTATAATGAAATAGTCTTACCATGGAAAAACCTAAGGCCCCTACTACTAGTCGATAGACTCTGGAATTCGGGGAGATATGCTTGAGGTCATGTGCCCATTGTCTCCAGTCTGGATTTAGTTAAATTAGGGATGGATGATAAACAAAGTTTACTTCCTCTTCAGAAAGACATTTTGGAAACTATACCATGATCAAATGGAAATTTATACAAGGAATCTACTTATTTATCAGTGGGAGTGTGGAATCTATTCATTAGAAATGAAATTATCCTGTAAGATGAAAAATATCGTAACAGAAACATGTTTGAAAAATGGATGGTTGGAGTGAAATGAAAATATCCTAGATCATAAGGGAATAAATATACCTCATCTCAAGAAGGACACACCAAATAATTGAAAATTGTGCCAATTTCATCATCTTGATGATCAATAAAATTATAATTTTGAATTTCCACAAGAGAAGAATGGCCCTTACTAGACTCTTTTGGTGTTTGGATTATATCCATCCCATTCTTGAATGCAGTATCTAGGTCGATGTCATATTCCAATTCATTTTCACCACTAACCACTATAACTGGAAAATCTAACGGTTTCCAACTCAATTCATGCTCCATGATTTCATCGATTTTACTGAGGTCAAGAATAATTCTAGTTTTTATCGATATTTCAAATGATGTGTTTTTAACCATGATTCATGGGGTAAGTGGGGTGGGCCTAGTTGGAATAAATGAACCCACTATTTCATGAATGATTTTTTATCAAAATTCTATTCTGTACAATCGTCATTATATTTCCCCTTTTGAAAATCTGTCACCACAAACTCAGGATCCTCTTTGAAATATGATTCTTCCATTATTTTTAAAAAATTATGAGTTTCATCCATCACCCACACTAACTAGTTTTTTTTCATCGGAAATTTTCCATATGACTCTATTTTTGAAAAAAAAAATTCCTTATATATATTTTTAGAAATAGGAAATTCAATTTCATCTGAAGTGACATCCTCTTGTGTGTGGAAATTCATGGTGTCTTGGATCAATTCAGACTCTATCATGGTAAATAAGATTCCTAGTTCAATGTATTCTTCAATCTCTAAGGGTTTAGTTCAAATGAAATTGAATGAATCATTTTTCACTTTGGGATGGATGGGTTGTAAAATCATTGAATAAGGACATGAAATCACATTTTCTAAGAGGCCATTATATATAATAGAGTAAAAGATTAAGCTTAAATATTCTTGAAATGTTAATAGATTGGAAAAATTAATTTTTGATGGAGACTATTCCTCAAGAGTATGATAAGAAGAAGGGTCCATCAATTTAGTATCATCATTAGAATATGGAAGTGGATTTTTTTATTGGAACCTCTACTACACTATCTTAAAACGACTTATTATGAATTAGAACAAAATGTTCTAGTGAGGGAACTAGTTTGGTAAGATGATTCAATTTATTTCTTAATTTATTTAATTTATTTTATAGATCTTTTTTTGAGATAAAAACATTTCATTACATTCATAATTAAGTTCAAACCTTTATTTTGGCTCATTGATTATAGAAACCAACATCCGCCCAATTATTGAATCATTTATCTCACATGAATTATTGAGTTCTAAATTTTCATGAATGCATTGACTCTGAGAATGATAAAATTATGGGTAGGAACTTGAAGTAGAATATGGTGAAGTAATTTCATATGGATCATGACACAGACTTCAATAAAAGTCATTATAATAAAAAGGATTACCTGTAGAGTTGTTGTGCAGGGAATCATTATACATCGTACCTTGAGGTGTGACTATATAGGGAGGGCACTAACGATAGCTATATGATGATGAACACACCGTTTGAACTTTTAGTTTTTTTGAAATTACCTGCAATAAAAAATTCCCAATGTAGTAAACAGAATGTTTATTTGTTTATTTTTTTATATTATTTATTATTTTTGACCTAAGCCTCTCTTTTAAAGGAACTCTTATTGCAACTATTAACCCCAAAATCGGTGATTGAAATTTTCGTACGTGCATCGAAACACATGAAAATTTGAAAATTTATAATCCTAATAACTATTGTATAAGTGGTGAGTAGGGTCAAAAAATAGAGAGAATGTGCAAAGAAACTAGGAATATCCTTTTGGAAGGATGTTATAGTAGACAAGTTTTTTAATGTGATTAAAAACTAAAAAGTTATAAAAACTAAATGACTATTTAAACATGACTATTTAAATCAACTAAAACTATCTAAGTGAACAAAACTAAATAGTTAAAGAAATTGGTAGATATGAAAGTGTCAGAGTTGTGATGTACGTTCAGGTGAATGCAATGCCAATTATTTAATTCCCACATCTAAATATTCATTTATTGAATTATCACCAGTTCCAAATTTAAACAAAATACTATTAGGTATCGTTCTCTGATTTTAGACTATATTATAATTTTTACACAAATAATCTTTCATTTCATTCTCTATCCTGATGAATAATTTATACATCATTGTCACAATGAAACACTTGGTGAAATACCATAACCTGTTTCTCAAAAAGTCAAAGTATCTACTCGCATCAGGTTCTCTCACATGAGATTACATATTAGGTATCACTCATGCATGTTTGAAGGGGGATGGAAAAAAATTTATTGTTTCCAATAATATATTTATTTTTTCGAAAGTCACTCACGTGCGATTCAAGATTCTCTCACATGAATGATCAATTTTTAAAAAAATAAATTATGTGGTGACATTTCACCCATGATTAATTATTTGGTACCACATGAACGTGCACCATATCATGCATGAAGACTCCGAATGAAAATTAATTCAAAAAAACATGCAATTAATTAAATAAAAATAAAAACGAAAAATAATTAATTGGAAATAAAACATGGAAATAAATTAAAGGGATTTTGTTACCTTCACATTCATCGCAACTCCGATGAAAAAATAATTGTTTCACCAAGACGATAACACAACACATAAAATAATAAATAGATTACAATGTGCTCATGTTGTTGTTGTTTTCAACATATGTCGTCATTGATGATCAAAAAATAATATTCACCACTTTGCTGATCACTCAAATATTGAACCAAACCATTGAGATCATATGTAAACATAGAAAAATCCGATTTTTGTTCGCTCTCAATGTGAAACATTGATCATCCGAAATAAAATATAATCCATCACATGTGACAACATCACTCTCGAACCCCAGCTACACACTAAGAATGGAGGAGGTCAATGTAGATGATGGTGATGGTGGGTTTATGCATTAGAAGAGGGAGGCCGATATGAGTGGTATTGATGCCTGGATGATATGTAGTGAGGATAGTTCGGCCAACTTTGTGTGAAGTAGGCATATGGTGGAGATGAGCTACTACATTTTGGTGTGTGATAGGAAGAGAGGAGCACTTGGAGACTAGGGTTTAGATGAATGAAAGAGTGGGACAGTGCTAGGGGAAGGGGCAGTGGGAACTGGATGAGGGGTTGGCGTGTTGGAGAGGGGGTGACGGAAGAGGGGGTGTTGAGGTTTGGGAGGGGGATGAGTGGAGAGGGGGTGATGTTGGGGGGTGGGGATATGGGAGATATGGGGGTTTGGTGTTGTGGGGAAGGGGAGGGATACATCTGTCTTAAACAAAAAATAAGCAGAAATGGTAATTTAAATTCAAAATTTAATAAAAAATATATTTATTTAAATATGTTAATATAATAAAAATAACAATTAAAATAGAATTAATTATATAATATAGTAATTAAATAAAAAAATTAATAGAAATAAAATATTATAAAAGTGAACCTAAATATTTAATTATGCACAGGTAATTAGAAAACATAAAATATAAATATAATAATACTATGAAAATAATATGACTACTACTAAATATTAATATAATAAAATTAATTAAAAATTAATAAATATTCTTTTAATAATACTATAAATATATGAAATAATAAAATAATATTATAATAAGAAAATTAACATATACAAAAATACCGGTTAAAAAATAAATAATAAAACTAATGGTAGAAAAACTAATAATAAATAAATTTAGTATTGAATATAATTTATAAAATTAATATAACTAATTAAAATCTTAAATTACCAGTATTATAATATATAAATATTTAAAATTTATCAAAATATCTAAGACAACATCTGTCTGCCCCCTTCAGAATCTATTACACCCTCTATTCTATCAGCATCTGGAACACCCTCCTTCTCCATCTCATTTGCATCTAAGATAGTGCCTCCCCATTCAGCAGGTTCAGCAGTAAGGAAATAGGTTTCCAATTTTTATTATGTGAGGATATTGGAGGGTTAATTATAGGTTTAAATTTTAATGAGAAGAAACATTCTATAATTTTTTATACTACTAACTATTTTTTTCATAAAATATGAAAACAATGTTAATATTGAGTTAAATATGACCAGTTTAGATGTCTAGAATCAAAATGAAATAAAAATCGTTGTCCCATTTGACTGTTATGGGGTCCCCACGGATGATTGTATGGGATTATTTGGCGAGATTCTAGGAAAATTAGTGGAAAATCTGGTTACCCTTCCCATTACCTATGCAGATTGGAGGCTTGTGCCTTAATCGTGGAAAATTGTAGTCTTTGATTCCAAAATAAAGGTAATTTTAATACTTTATTGTGTAATTCAATTTCATTATGTTATTAAATTCTAATATTTTAAAAAATAATCTCTCATTAATGATGTTATTCCACTTTATCATTGAAGATCTCATTTAACAAAAGTGGAAATTAAAAATTTGGGGGTGTGAAATGGAAGGATTTTAAATGGATATTATGAATTTTAATTTAACAATGATTTCTTGACCACTCACTACTTATATGATAAGGTAACTCAAAGGGTACCTAGAGATCAGTGCAGCGTTTTTGTTGATACTCATCATTAAGAGAAGCATGTAGTATTGAAATATATACAATTATATTAATCTTGTTTTACATATATTCATACATAGAAGAATGAGAAGACATTATATACATTTCTATTAAATTTTATGTTATTTATTACTGGATGTTTCAAGGAATAATGTATCATTTATATCCAAAAAAATCAGCCCCCCACACTACTTGTTCAACGAGTTTTTCCAAAATTAGATCGACTCTATTAATATTTTCATTATTTTAAATATTAATAATATAAAATTATCTATTTTATATATTAAATCTTTTACTTATCTTTTTTAATGTAGTAAAATAGTATAAGGCCCCAAGTCTCTATAAAATAACTTTTTATGGATGTTTATACAAAATCTAATGGGTGTATTATTAAAGAACCCGCCAAAGAAGATGGCGTATGAATTCATTTCTCATTTTAATAACTTGTTGTAAGTTGTCATGATGATAATATGTATTTCTTAAAATATGAATGATATTTTATGTATTGGTAAAAATAAAATAAATATTAGATTCTAATCCTTCATTGTCCTTCTTGGTCATTCTAGATGATCAAACTGGTCTTGTCCTTGGGCAGGAGAAGCCTGGTCACGTGCGCGGGATGGATTTTTGACCATTAGCATCAGAGGTATTTTGAAGGCCACTGGGGATGGTAGACAAATATACCCCTACTTTCCGTTACTCCTTACCTTGATATAATCATTGGGAGTTTTTTTAAATTCAAACCACAATTAATGAATAGGGGGAATATATAAAGATGAATGATTAAAACATCCTTTCTCTACAGAAATCGTTGATTGAATTATGTTCGAAGACAATTGGATATGTCCCTGGTGATGTTACTTCAATCGATGGTAGTAAGTAGGTAAATAGAAAACAATAAAATCATTTATAAAACAATATTTTTTTGGTTATGTTTAAATTTAAATATACCAAACTATTTATTTTTCAACATAATTGTAATACAGGTATTGGTAGCAAGGAATAAAGGCAATGATCGAGAGGGTATCGATCAAAGTTCATCGGGTAGTGATTAGAGTTCACTTTGGATTCAAAGATGATATATAACTAAAAAAAGAAGATAACACTAATATGGTGATCCAGAAAATATTTTGTGGTTTCTGGTAGGGATATTTGTATTTATCTTACATTTCATGAAAATATATATGCTTGGTTCATTTGTTAAATTTTATTCTTAATGTTACCTTATGATTATTTTCCATTGAATATTATATATAAGATGAATCATTACACCCCCATTATAGTCATATATTAAATATGATATAATTTCATGTATTTTAAATTTTTATAAGTTGTAGATTTAACTTTTATTTTTAGAGGACTTTTTGAAATGAATGGTTTCTATATGGCCATGTTTAGTTCTTCATAATACCTTATGTTTAGTTAAAACAATTTAGATGAATATTATTTATGGTATTTCCATTCGACACATGTTTAGTGCATGATTATGTGAGTTCGAGTAGTAACCATACCAAAATACATACACATGAGTGTTTTAGTGCAATTTGGTGTTGTGATCCATTGAAGAAACACATCCCCATATCACTAGAATTATTATATGAAAAATAATTGAGTTCATTAAAACCTATAAATGAATCTATGTAGTATTTCCTCTAAAATAAAAGACACAATGATTTATAAACCTCCGACTGTGTTGAATTCCTATATATCAGTTTTTTCTGGTACCATGTCCATGGTCTCAATCCATATGGTCATTTTTTTTACACCAATCACAATGACCAATAATCCTAGACATACAGATACACATATCTCCACTAAAACCATTAGAATGGAACTATATCTGGTAGTTAGCCTTCTATTTGGATAGAGGAGGTTTAAACCACCACAATTTTATTGGAATTGTTTTGAGGGGAAACAACTATTAAAACAAAAAAACATCTCGTAAATAAAATATCTATGATGGTTCCCAGAACCCATTTCTAAACATATGGAACCGATGCGAGTTGGATGTCGACAAAAACATTAGAATAGGACTTTGGGAACCATCTCAGAAATATATAGCGGGGGTTAAAACACATAAAAATAAAAAAACTACTGATATCAGATGAAATTGTTGTGGTGTTGCATATTTTTCATTAGACATTTAGATTATCATTGATGCATGTCATGAGTCGTGCACATATATTTACTAACCAAAAATGTCGTGCAATATGTTGGTGGGAAGTGGGGTACATTGGGTGTGGTATGATTAACATGTCAATTATGGATATGTTGAGGAAGAATTTCTCCCTAACAACTTTATGAACGATGATATCCATACCCATTGATTTAAATATAAATGTCTCCCAAAATTCCATGTCATGGTGTAACAACATGTTTATTCCATTTACTCAAAGAAATATGTTTCAAGCATATTGGATGGTGACACATATGTGAACCATGCTTGATGTGATATTGTAAGAAAGGGATTATATTACACAATGAGTTTTCAAATGGTGTTTTAATCATTATAACATCATGTTATGTCTCTTAGGTGCCATGAACCATCGCTAGATAATATTATTATACTTCAGGAAATCCCACCTAATGCGAACAAGAAATAATTGTAGTCTTGCAACTACTGAAAAGCCATGTGACATACACTAGTGGTATCCCTCGCCCCATCCCTCAAAGAACCCCCTCTTTTTGGTGTTCCTTCATTACTAACTCCTCGCCTTTCACCCACGTCACAACTCGGTGACCATCCCTCTATGGCGCCCAATATCCTCCCAAAACCCCATCACACTGGACCACAACTCCTAATGTACTCTAGCATCGAATCTGATATTGATCATCATGAGTTCATGATGGATTCCTCCATGTCGATGAAATTGATATAGTTATATATATTAATCCACCTCATAATTAGTTTTTGTAACAACAAAAAAAATGTACTCTACAATCTTATACTACACTAATACTATGTAATTTCGTTGTTTTATATTACTACATTCTTTCACCTGTTCTTCATCTAGTACCCCATAAATTAATCTAAACAATATAATTATCCATAAAATTCAATAAAAATCCTTTACCCAACCTTAATTTTATATTTTCATTTCAGGTGACATTTTTCTCCTTCATTCACTGCGCACTATTGTATATTTTTTGTTTTAAAAATATAATTGTCTCATAAAAAATGAACCAAATAAAACAATTTTAAAAATAAATGGTATTTTTATCTCCAATAATTAAACTTCTTTCAAAATAATTATAATATGTAATGATAATGATATTCCAATTGTAAATATTTGATAATAACTATTGGATATTATTATAGTTATTTTATAATAATAATAATTATTCCATGTATTTTTTCATTGGTTTTTTTATATTCCCATTAAAAAATAATCCACATAAGACATCGCATTCAATTATATATTATCCCAGAATAATTTCTTAGACAGATTGATAGGAATGGTTCGATATTTTCAATCCAGATCATGATTGGTGAGGGTTCCCCATTTGGGCCTCAGGTAATCAAGATCATTGGATACATTGAGTGTCTAGAGGTTTTATGGTTTAATCTCCATGAAGAACTGGGAACCAACCTCATTATTGAATCACTCCTATAGTGCTTATCCAGTTTTGTTTTGAAATAAAAAATAAAAAATGATGATAAGTCTCTACCATATCATCTCTCTCTTCTTTCCCAAGTAGATAAGGATATAATGTTCAGGAAGCCTTCCAACCATATAGTGAACGAATGGAAAAATAATGTGAAGAGATTTAATCCCAATGCTTTTTTATGTCCTTCCAAGAAGTGGAAGATAAAGGTGTAATAAAGAGAATATGATGATTTCTCTTGTCACATGGCAAGAGGGACCACTGGAATAAAAATTGAACCCAACCAAAGAATAAAGGGGAAGCATCATGTGAATTTATTATCTTGTACAATTTATTTATTTTTACAAATAGGGTATTAGATACAGCTTTTGGTATGCCCATATGTATTAAAATACAAGAACCAAGTATATTTATAATGATTTTACAAGAGAAGGAGGATCTATAAGTAGATAATGGAGCTAAATAAGTTGTTGTAGCTATTGGGGACTACCAACTCATGTTCCTGACTGTAATGATCTCAGTTTTGAGAGGTTGTTATTATGTTCCATCTATTACCCAAAAAATTATTTCTATATAGATAACTGATATTTGTGGATTTATTTTTGAATTTTGGACTAAATATTTATTATTATATAAATATCACATTTTTTATGGTAAGACACATTTAAATGAGGATCTATATTTTTTATATTACATGAACCAAGTAATAAAAATCATTAACGAAGTTACATCACCTGGCTTCAATAAACATTGGTATCACCAATTAGTTCATGTAAATGAAAAGTGCTTTATTAAATTTATCAATATGGATATTTAAATTCTTTTCAATTATAATGAATTGGTGTATGTCACACATGTTTATAAGGAAAAATGACCAAGGACCTATTTAGTGGGAAAGGAGAAAGATCTAAAAAGATTATTCAATTGGTTCATACTAATGTGTGTGAACCATTTCTTATTGAAGCATGAGATGGGTACTCATTCTTCATAAATTTTACTATAAATTTTAGTAGATATGGATATGTTTACTTAATAAGGTATAAGTTGGGGAATCTAGATAAATTCAAGCAATATAATAATGAAGTTGTGAACAGGTTTGATATGATTATTAATTAACATTTATTAGATCATAGTGGAGAATATATTCATCTATAATTCATTGATTACTTATGAGATTTTGTAATCCTATCCCAAATCAATTCTCCTAACACTACTCAGTGGAATGGTGTAAGGTAAATTAGGAATCATGTATTGTTGTATATGGTGAGATCAATGATGAGTCATCTTACTCTTCTGTTATCCTTTTACGGATAGGCTTTTAAAACAATAGCATATATACCAAGCCAACTGCCAACAAAATTGATAAATGGTAATTTATATATATTTTTTAGTGAAAATAAAACAAATTTATCAAATTTTCATGTATGGTGAAGTGAAGTGTTTTTAAGGCCTCTTCAGGTAACAAACGTGTTCCCTGTGTCCCAACGTGTACCTCAATAGGATACCTCGAGGAAAAAATGGGATATTACCTATACGAACCCTTATGGAAATAAGGTTCTAGTGGAAATAAATACCATATTCATTGAGAGGGATAAAATCTCTAAAATAGATGGTGGGAGAGAGATGGACTTTGATGAAGAAGAGGATCAAGGACTATAAGGGTTAGTATAGGAAGATATTCTTAAATTCCCTATGAAAGAAGATATTATTCCAGGGATATTATAACTACATATGATTACCGGATAGGGTAAAGAACAAAAAATTTATGGTTTTCTAGTCACCTATGATGGTGAATCATTATTAGAAGATAATAATGATTCTCTAACCTGAGCAGAACCAAAGGGAGCTGGTTTATCTAGAGGTAGGAAGTGTTATTTTGATGGTGCCTATGGTGGATGTACCAGAACGATTTCATATACTGATATCTAAGTGGTTTTTCACCATTGTGGAAGGGTAGAGCATAAAAATTACCAGTGCATGGCGAACCCAATCTTGTGCCAATCTTGAGGAATAATGGGTAACCTGCAGTGTTTCCACTGATATTTTCCTCCTGTATTCAGTGAGAGGGGATCTATGACAACACCACTCTAGGGTATAGGATAATTGACTCCATTTTAGGATGGATATTGGTCTACTGTCATTTTATCAGGTAAAGGAGGTGGCCATGGTGGAGGTAGTCAATCCTATGTGGTTCAGCGCAATTAGAGAATACCTTCCCATGTTAGTCTGGTCACATATCAAGGTCAGGGATCAAATCATATCTATATAGTGCAACCTACACCTATGGAGAGGAGTCTAAAGCCTTATACTATATAAGGTACTATTCTAGTATTCACTATTTAGTTTTTTCTCTTTTTTATACAGGTGTATCAGACTCTTTTATATCTTCTTTAATTAAGGGAATTATGGGCAATGTGATAGAGTAAATATGTGGGGTAATGACTCTTGACACACCATTAGGTGTCCTAAAATAGGGTACCTTCTAGTGAAAGGTTTTCCCCATAGAGATAGGTGGGTACTATTTCTTATGAAATTTGTTCATCCCTAAAATGATTGGCTTCAACTTAATTCTATAAATGGATTGGATAGTACCTTATTGGGCCCTTATTGATTGATATTGTATTGCCCTGACCCTATATTCCTAGAGTCAGTGCATTATTTTAATACATTTTCATGATTACAAGGAATCAAGTCCCGAAAGACCGATCAGTTTAGCATTCTTGGAAAATAGATTGCATACATGAACATTACATTACACTTTCTAACATACAATACAAAAAAAATATTTCTTTGAGAACGCCATTATTCCATTTAGCTTAACCCTGCATTTCAATCATAATACACTTCTTAGAATCCCGGGAAAATAAAACATAAGAAAGGGGTGATCTCAGATTCCCGGTAAGGTTAAATAATATAGCGGAAGCTATAAACATTTAAGGAAAGATTTGTGATAAAAACATCCTTTTTAAACATAAAAATGAACATAATATGAAAAAAATAAATCAAACATTACCATATAAACATGCAGATAGATATTCTACTAGTCTAATAATAACATGTACTAACTAATTTCATAATGAGGTAATTCCTAATGTCGTACATCATTACCACATAGTCAAGGCCTTGTACAAAGACTACAAATAAAATTTTTGTCAAGGCCTTGTTCTAAGACAGTTTTTTGTCTCATTAGACCTACCGATTCATTGAGGAGCTATAGCAGGCTCCACCCGTCACTTACTATTCCACTTCATTCCTCATATGAAAAAGTTGAAACATAACACAAACATTCATATTAAAACTAGTATCGGAAATTTCATTACATTATCCTTAATCCATGAATGGTATAAAAATATAACATCCACAGTCAAACATATCATAACTCAGGAAATACAACATGGAAGGTTGTATTATAATAAATCAACCTCAATCAAAAATAATATCTAGTAATGGATGCTAACATAGTTGAAAATGATGATTAATACTTTTTGAGAGAAATAACCTTTTTGTAAAATCATTTAAAAGTCACACATTTATAAAGGAAGTAATTTAAAATAGATTTTTGAATAAAATAGTTTTATTCCACTTTGAAACTTTTAAAAATAATTATCATTTCAAAATATTCATGTCCATATAAATAAATCCTTAAAATCATTTTGAAAACATGGACATTAATTAAAAATATTTAGAAAGATAAATCTGTAAAACATTTTAAATTATGATCTTGATAAAGAGTACCTTTCACAAATCCTTAAAATATTCCTTTTGAAATCATTTTTATGAGAAATGGACATGGATGATAAAAATGACCCAGTAAATACTTACACATAAACAATCTCGGATAATAATGAGATTGAAGAATTAACCCTTACCTAGCACTTTCCTTTAGTTGAGGGTACGTTTAACCTATTCTATGAAGATCATTGTATGTTATTAAATTATACCAGAACCATATTAATATTTATGATATCTTACATGATTCATTTATGACTTTATACTACCCATTTTATAATTATTTCAATGTTAAATTAACATTTTGTGTAATAATCATTTTCATTATCGTACATGTTTGAACTTGTTAATCTTGATTGTATCACTTAGATCATGATTGAAATACTTACAGAATATAACAAATTATTTATATAACACATATATATTTAAAATATAAATATTTATAATAGACATATATATGAAATGAAAAACGCCATTTATGGAGATGGTAGTCCGTATGTACGCATAAACGATGTTTCTGTTTTTATATCGTATTGAACAGAACTAAGTGAATAAAATATATATAAGTACACACACAGACACACACACACACACACACATATATATATAGTAGAATTATTACTTCATATATTACATACTTATTAGTAATATATATTTTTACAATCATTGATCAATGGTGAACGTGGAAATGAATCTCATCACGTCATGGAGACAGTAATCCGTACGTACGCACGAGCGACAATATCATTTCCTTAAAGGTGTGGAATTGGATGGTATATTAATTTTACAGAGACATTATCATGTTATTTCCATTATTTATATAAATATTAATCATTATTATATCCATCCAAAAAACATATTGTTCATTAACAAATTACACCACGACGTGGAGACGGTAAGTCATACGTACAAACGCATGGTAACATTATCATTCATATGATGGATAGAATAATGAATATAGTGGTGCCATATTTATTATAACATGAAATTATATAGAAGATACGGAAGTTATTAATTTATAATGGAAACAACAAAGAAAGTGTAAGTGGAAGAATAATTGAACTTGAAAGAGGGTGGTGAAATCATTACCTCTTCTTCGAGTTATTCCTTTTTTATTTGATTTGAAGGGATATTTAGGATGGATTTATGATCAAATTATGTCCTCTAGGATGAAGTTTGGACAGTTGAGAGGATATTTGGGTATGATTTGGCTGGGAAAAATGGATTTGGAGGTGTTAATTTGAGAGAATGGGAAGTACACTTTTATAAGAGGGGTGAGGGTCACTTTAGGAAAAGATTAAAGTATTGATTTATTATACAATTATATTCGGTTTATAATGGTTCCAAATGAATTTATTTCGATCCTTATGTATTTATGGGTCTAAATAAACTAAACCAATAGGTTTTACACAGGTTTACATTACCATTTTAACCTTATATTTTAGATTTAACTCTTTGTTAAATATTTTAACTTTTACCATGTCTTCTTTTATTCTTACTCTATATGGTTAAAAAACATACTCTAAACATCCAAGAGAACCTCAAGTGGAAACTTAATGAATTATATAATATTATTTAAGCCCTTTGGACGATCCTTACATGTCTATGAATATTATATCTACCAACAATATAGTATTTCTTTTAAATATTAATTTATGTCAATTTTGAAACTATTTGGTATTTCGTTTTTGTGAAAGTCATCACAACTTGTTTACTTAGAAAAATATAAATTGAATCATACCTAAAATGTCATATTCACCTATAAAATTATTGGATTTCATAGAAACGTGGATATAATATTTATATTAATATTTATAATACAATTTATTTGATTATTTTATTAATAAAGTAATTACTACATCATCATTATGTCATTAAAAAATTTAATTATTTAATCTATAAAAATTATAAATAAAATACAATTATTTAGGAAATATTTTTATATTTATAATGGATATTTATAGTCGAATTTATCTTATGTATGACCCAATATTAAAAATGGTTTAGTTATTAAACTTTGATTTTAACTCTTTTCACTCTTGTTTAAATTAAATAATAATAAATGTCTTAATCTAATACAAGTGGACCTAAAGGGTCATATTTTATTTTTCAGGATGTTTTTTGTTGAATTACACTTATCCAATAGAATTAGGACATGTGTTATAGTAATAATAATATCATTTTTACCCTTAATTACCCTATTTACTTTTAATAGTGGTAGATAAAAGTAAAAAGTCACTATTCACCAAAAATTATTTTTATCTTATTGAACCACATTTTACTCTTTGATATTATCTGTCTCTATTGGATTTTTGAAATTCAACTCCCAGAAGCAGTAAAATTATATTTTATATGAATTTATAAATTCTCCTAGGAGGTTGGTAAATGACGATGAAAAGTTCAATAAAATATTTATATATCTAAAATTATTATAAACTAAATCCAATGAATTACACTGAACTTATATATGTATTATGTATCTATTTTGACCTAAAATAAATTTAAATAAAATAAATAATTATTTAAATAAAAATTCGGTTTTAAACTATAAATCAGTGTTATCACTATTCATCAATCATTAAAAGTTTTAATAACAATACCAAAAATTAAACCTAAGCTAATTTGGATATTCCAAATTAAATAATGATTTATTTTTACCAAATTAAATACATAGAAGTTTCATTTATTAATTTAAAATTAATTCCCACTGTTAAAACCAAAAGACTTATTTTTAAGAAATAACAATTATCTAATGTTTGACACTTGTTTATGTCCAATTTGAAAGTGAAATTACTTACAATGATAAGATTTGGATTAAATGGTAAAAATATAATCAATTTATACTTCCAAACAATTAAAATTTATAACTTAACGCTGTAAATTATTATTTTTTAAGTTGTTTTCAGTTAAAATATAGTATTTTTACTATTCACCCAAATATGAATGTTATCAGAAAAGCACCAAAAATTTATTTAAACTAAATTCTTATGTACCAATTCTAAATAAGAAGTTTATTTTTTCAAATGGAATATGTAAACTTTTAAAATATTGGATTTAAAAAGGGTTCACCATTAAAAGGCTGTAAAAGTATTTTTTTTTGAAAAATAATTCTTTTATATGAAAAAAATGAATTAGTTCTTACATAATGTCTAAGAATCATATAATATAAATTCTAAATTAATTAGGATTATATATAGTTCAATATTCAGTTAATACTATTCATAACTACTTTTGAACGGCTAGTTTGGTAAGTCGTGGTGTGCTTGAACTCGACGTTGCGTGTAGTGTAAGTTATTGAATTAAATTGAAGAACTAAAGTAATATGAAATCTTGTGGTGTTACATTCTTCCCTCCATAAATAAATTGTGTCCTCGCAATTTAAAATTTTTCTATGAAAATAAAAGGTTGAAAATTGAAAATACCTTTCTGGGAAAACCCACATCGGAAATTGGGTTAATATAATTTTGACTTAATAAGAGGAAAACAATTATATATAAATATATACATGACAAGTAAAGATTCATCCTTCAACTAATTCCTACCACAAACTCGTCTTTAACTCCAAAATAATTCACAAAAAATTATTTATCCCAATCGTATAGGGTTCCAAAAATAGTAAATTTATAATTCATTTCTCAGACTATTTAAAAAAAGATAAATTATACAAACTAGTAAAGCACGTAGTCTAGTCGTAGGTGATTCACCCTTGTCGCTCTTCGATTGTGGTTCATATCTCACGACCTTGCTGGACGTGACAAGTAGTCACCTGACCTCTAGGTTGTCCTTTTTATATCAATCCAAAAATAACCTTAACAATAGCATCCAATTTCAAAGTTAATCATTTCCAACCATTAGACTTATCCAAAATACTTATATCCAAACTCTCTGTCCAAAATTTATAAGGATGTTAAACACACTGAAGATCCTTTTTTCTAGGTAATAACATGTGAACGCCATCATCATGAATTATTTTCCAACACATCCTGAATTACCATAAAACCTTATTGATTATATTCATGCTCCCTTATTCCTTATAGAATAATAGATATACTCCTTCTATCCAAAAAATTTTGTAAACTCCAACAATGATGGAATATACAAATCATTAATCAGTTTCAAGGAAGTCAAGAATATTCAATATAATTTATCCAAATCAACCATATCTTATTTCAAAACCAATACATCATTATCAGGCCCATATTAAGGATTACCTTTCCTTCTACCATGTATTTTCCAAAATGTTTAGATTAGTATTAAGTAAATTTTCTTAGAACCATATAATCTTAAATCCTCAATAAAATAGTACTGCAGTATAATCATTATTTATCTCTATAATTCATATAACCGGTATATTGTTGATAAAACACTCAAATAGAATAATTCTATATTAACAACATAAGAACACTAGTAATTCCTCTTCACATGAGGTTGTATCAATACTTGATTATTATCCAAGAGCATCATTTAAGGTATACTCTGATGACTGAGACATTGATTCGCGTAGTGTCACAACGCCTTGCAGATGAACCACTATACATTTCAATTCTTTTATTACCCTTGCAATCATGCACTTGTTTTCCATTTTCTACACACTTATAGAAAACTCCAATTTTCTTCAAGCATTTACCATGGTGATTCTTTCCACAGTTATCACATATGTGAAAATCATTCTTTTCCCTCTTCCCTTTATCCATATTTCTCTATTCCATCCTTATCTTATCTTTCTTCCCTTCAAATCCATATGACTCAGAGAATTATTTACTTATCTTATTAACACATGATATTATTTCTTCATATGTTTAGATTACATGGGGGAAAATTTACCTTCTAAATAATGGATTAATACTATGAATGATATGATCCTTCATACACTTTGGATCATACGTATTGCTGGAGTTCACATTCCTTCTATTGGGCACCATTTCTATACAATGGCATACACTAGGTCAGTTTATGAATCACAATTCATAATTCGAAACATGTAAAATACCTTACGTAAATTGAACAGTTTATGAATATAATCCATAATCACAAAATTGTTTTCTTTTAGGAGGTATATATTCATAAACCCTTCATAGTGATTTGTAAAGAAAAAAAGAATTATCCTAAGCATATCCCCCTGGGAGTGTCGTAACCAAGAGTGAATAAAGGCATGTTGTCGTACAACATTTCTCGTTTGATTCTAGCTCAGAGTGGTGTTTTCAGGTTTTACCCCTAGGTACATCTGTTCCAGAGCCACCTCTACCTACTCATATCTAGACAGGGATGTATTTTCTTTGGAAAACTCACAAAATCATTACATTACCAAAATTCTAGGAAGTTCTTATTTACTAATCTTCAAAGTCTATCTTACGGTAATGTGCCCTAATCAGAGTTTATCAAAATATAATTTCCAAGGTTATTACTAAACATCCTCTGATACCAACTATAAAGCCTCGTCCCTAGATTCCCATAGTCGGTGCATTGTTTTAATACATTGGCATGATTACAAGGAATCATGTCTCGAATGACTGATCAGTTTAACAGTCTTGGAAAATAGATTGCATACATGAACATTATATTAAACTTTCTAACATAAAATACAAAAAAATAGTTCTTTGAGAACACCATTATTCCAATTAGCTTAACCCTGTATATCAATCATAAAACACTTATTGGAATCCCGGGAAACTAAAATATATGAAAGGGGTGAGCTCAGATGCCTAGTAAGGGTAAATAATTTAGCGGAAGCTATAAGATTTTAAGGCAAGATGTTTGATAAAAACAACAACCTTGTTAAAATTAAACTTGAACATAATATGAAAAAAATCAAACATTACCTTATAAACATGCACATGGATATTCTACTAGTTGAACAATCACATGTAATAACTAATTTCATAATGAGGGAATGTCTAACGACAGACATCATTACCACATAGTCAAGGAATTATGCCAAGACTACAAATAAAATTTTGTTCAAGGCCTTATTTCAAGACACTAGATTGTCTCATGATACCTACCGATGCATTGAGGAGCTATAGTGGGCTCCACCCTTCACTTACGAAGTCAACTGCATTCTTAATATGAAGAAGTTGAAACATAACATAAACATTCGTATTAAAACTAGTATACAAAATATCATTAAATTAACCATAAACCATGAATTGTATAAAAATATAACATCAATAGTCAAACATGTCATAACTCATTCAATACAACATGGAAGATTGTATTATAATAAATCAACCTCAATCAAAAATAATATCTAGTAAAAAACGATAACATAGTTGAAAATGATGAGTAAAACTTTTTGATAGAAATATAATTTTTGTAAAATAATTTTAAAGACACACATTAATAAAGGAAGTAATTTTAAAGGGATTTTTGAAACAAAGTCTCCCATACCACTTTGAAACTTTTAAAAAGAATTATCATTTCAAAACATTCATGTCCATATAAATAATCATTAAAATAATTTTGAAAATATGAACATTAATTAAAACGATTTAGAAAGATAAATCATTAAAACATTTAAAATTTGGATCATGATAAAGAGTGCCTTTCAAAAATACTTAAAATATTCATTTTGAAATCATTTTTATGAACAATTGACATTGATGATAAAAATGTCCCAGTAAATACTTACACATAAACAATCTCAGATAATAATGAGATTGAAGAATTAACTCTTACCTTGAACTTTCCTTTAGTCGAGTGTACGTTTAACCTCATGTATGAAGATATTAGTATGTTATTAAATTATACCAGATCCATATTAATATATATGATATCATACATGATTCGTTTATGGCATTATACTACCCATTTAATAATAATTTCCAGGTTAAATTAACATTTTGGGTAATAATCGTTTTCTTTATCGTACGTGTTTTAACTTGTTACTCTTGATTGTATCACTTAGATCAAGATTTAAATACTTAAAAAATATAAAACATGATTTATATATCATATATATTTAGAATATTACTATGTACAATAGACATATATATGAAATGAAAAACACTATTTATGGAGACAGTAGTCCGTACGTACGCATAAATGCTGTTTCGGTTTTCATATCGTATTGAACAGAACTAAGTGAATAAGATATATGTATGTAAATATATATATTTCTCTAGTAGAATTATTATGTCATATATTACATACTTATTATTAATATATATTTTTATAATCATTGATGAATTGTGAACGTGGAAATGTATCTCATCGCGTCGTGGAGACGGTAATCCCTACGTACGCATGAGCGACAATATCATTTTCTTAAAGGTGTGGAATTGAATGGTATATTAATTTTACATAGATATTTTAATGTAATTTTTATTATTTATATATATATTAATCATCATTATATCCATCCAAATACCATAGTGTTGAATAACAAATTGCACTACGACGTCGAGAGGGTAAGTCGTACGTACGCATGCATGGTGACATTATAATTCATAAGTTGGATAGAATAATGAATATAGTTGTTCCATATTTATAATAACATTAAATTATATATAAGATACTAGAGTTGTTATTTTATCATGTAAACAACAAATAAAGAGTAAGTGGAAGAATAATAGAACTTGAAAGAGGGTGGTGAAATCATTACATCTTCTTCGGGTTCTTCCTTTTGATTAGATCAAAAGGGATCTTTATTATTTCTTTATTCCAAAAGGATGGCCTCTTGTATGAAGGTAGGATATTTGGGAGGATATTTGGGCAGGTTTTGGCAGAGAAAATGGCTTTGGAGGTGTTAATTTGAGAAAAGGAGAAGTTCCCTTTTATAAGAGGGGCGAGGGTCACTTTAGGAAAAGATTAAAGAATTAATTTATTATAAAATCATATTCGGTTTATAATGGTTCTAAATGATTTTATGTCGCGACTTATGTGGTAATGGGTCGAATTCCACTCAACCAATAGGTTTTAGAAAAGTTTAGGTTACCATTTTAACCATATCTTTTAGAGTTAACTCTTAGTTAAATAGTGTAACTTTTACCGTGTCTTCTTGTATTCTTACTCTATACGGTTAATAAACGTACTCTAAACATTCAAGAGAACTTCAAGTGTCTCATTAATTAAATATATAATATTATTTAATCCCCTTGGACGAACCATACATTTTTTGGAATATTTTATCAACCAATAATATATTATTTTATTTAAATATTAATTTATGTCAATTTTGAAACTATTTGTTATTTTGTTTTTGTAAAAGTCATAAAAAATTTATTAATTAAAACATGATACATTGAATCATCCCTAAAATTTCATATTCACCTATAAAATTCGTTTATTTCATAAAAACATTGAAATCATATTTATTTTAATATTTATAATACCATTTATTTGATTCTTTCATTAATAAGGTAATTACTGCATCATCATTGCGTCATTAATAAATTTAATTATTTAAAATTTAAAATTCATAAATAAAAAACCATTATGCTGGAAATATATTTATATTTATAATGTATATTTATAGTATCATTTATCTTATGTATAACCCTATATTAAAAATGGTTTAGTTATTAAATTTCGATTTTAACTCTTTTAACTGTTCTTTAAATTAAATAATAATAAATGTCTTCATCCAATCCAAGTGTACCTAAAGGGTCATATTTTATTCCTATGGTTTTTTGGTCTAATTAAGATTATCCAATAGAATTATGACATGTTTTAGAGTAATAATAATATCATTTTTACCATTAATTACCCTATTTACTTTTAACAGTGGTAGATAAAAGTAAAAAGTTACTATTCATCAAAAATTATTTTTATCTTATTGAACCAAATTTTACAGCTTTATATTAACCATGTCTCTCATATTTTCGAAATTCAGCTCACAGAAGTAGTAAAATTATGTTTTATGTGAATTTACAAATTCTTTTAGGAGATGGGTAAAAGACAGTGAAAAGTTCAATAAAATTTTTATATATCTAATATTATTATAAACTGACTCTATTGAATTAAATTGCACTTATATATTTATTATGTATCAATTTTTAACTAAAATAAATTTCAATAAAATAAATAATTATTTAAATAAAAATTTCTTTTAAACTACAACTCAGTGTTTTCACTACTCATCAAAAATTAAACATTTTCATAAAAATACCAAAAATTCACCCTAAGCTAATTTTGATATTCCTAATTAAATAATAAAGTATTTTTTACCAAATTAAAAACATAGAAGTTGAATTTATTAATTTAAAATTAATTCTCGTTGTCAAAACCAGAAGGCGTATTTTTATGAAATAATAACTATCAAATGTTTGACACATGTTTATATCCAATTTCATCGTGAAATTACATACAAGGACCAACATTAGATTAAATTATGAAAATATAATCTATTTATACTTCCAAACCATTAAAATTTAGAATTTAACAGTATAAATTATTTTGATTAAAAAAGTTGTTTTTAGTTAAAATGTACTATTTTTCACTATTCACCCAAATATGAATGTTATCAGAAAAACACCAAAAAAAATTTGAAACTAAATTATTATGTCCCGATTCTAAATAAGAATTTTATTTTCTTAAATTGAAAATTGAAAATTTTAAAATATTGGATTTAAAAAGGGTTCACCAATAAAAGGCGGTAAAAGTATATTTTTTTGAAAAATAATTCTTTTGTCTGAAAAAAATGAATTAGTTCTTACATTATGCCTAAGAAACTCATTATATGGATTCTAAAATTATAAGGATTATATATAGTTCAAAATTCAGTTAATACTAATCAAAACTTCTTTTAAATGGCTAGTTTGGTTCTTCGGGGTGCGCTTGAACTCGATGTTGCGTGCAATGTAAGTTATTGAATTACATTGAAGAACTAACGTAATATGAAATCTTGGAGTGTTACTGATATCATTGGTGGGTGTTGTTTACATCACATGAGGGAATGTCATGTTTTCATAATAGGATAATGGGATATCCAGGTGAGTCAATCTTGAACCAAGCATCTTGGGCATGGCATGGTGACAAACCAGATGGCTAGTCTCTTTATGAAAAATCAGGGGATGCATCATATGGAATTCCCTCCTATTGTTGATCATTTCAGAGACATTTTCCCAGATGATTTCATTGGATTACCTCTAGAGAAATATCTAGATTCCATTATTGTTCTTGGGACAGGTGCATCACCAATTTCCATTTCTCTCTATAGGATAACACCTATAGAGCTTGAGGAACTTAAGAAGAAATTTGACTATTTAGAGGAAATGTATTTTATCCAACCCATAAAATATACTTATGGTTCACCTAAACTATTTTTCATTAAATAGGATGGTACCCACAAGTTGTGCATGGATTACAGATGGTTTGACTAACTTACGATGATTAACCGGTATCCACTACATCATATAGATGACCACTTTGACTAGCTCTGAGGAGCATCAATTTTCTCTAATATCGGGTTGAGGTTAGGCTACCATTTGGTGGATGTGAGACCATCAAAAATACCACTTATAGTATTCCAAAGTAGGTATGGATTATAAAATTATTTGGTTATTCCATTTGGCCTTATTAATGTTCCATAAATCTTTATAGCTCTTATGAATTGTGTTTCCCTCCCAAACCAAGATTCATTTATTGTAGTCTTCATTGGAGACATCTTATTTTATAATGGTATTGGATAGGACCTTGATACCCATATTGAGATCATTCTATATAAACTATGAGAGAATCATCTATATGTTAAGCTCAAAAAATTCTACTTTTGAATCAGTAAGGTTCACTTCTAAGGCTATGTCATTTCAGAGGCATGTATATTTGTTGGACCCTAAAAAGTGAGCACCAAGGTTTCCCAGGAGTATCCCAAGAATGTATTTAATATATGTAGTTTATTGGGACTGTTTTCCTATTAAATATTATTCATATAGGATTTATCATTCCTATAATCATATATTATGTCCTTGAATATGATGACATTGAAGATTTTAAGGTCTGAATCTTTTAAGACAGACATTCAAAAGTTGAAAGTTAAACTGACTTCCACACTGATATTAATTCTTCCAGATCTGAGAAGAGGCTATATTGTTTATTGTGATGCTTCAGAAATTAGGATAAGAGTAGTTTTGATATAGAAATATTGGGTGGTAGCATATAGATCCCACCAGTTGATACCTTACGAGTGAAATTTCCCAATGCATGACCTTGATCTAGCTATTGTGGTCCATGATTTACTCTACTGATGTAATTATATTTTGGGTGAGTGGTTCATTTGTTATAAGGATATAAAGATTATCAAATATATCTCCACATAGCGAGATTTGAATCTCAGATAGCACAGGTGGGTAGAATTTCTATAGCCATTCAACTTTGAGGTTGCTTATACATATGAAAAGCCTAATGCAGCGGAAAACATCCTGAGCTAGAAGGCATAGAAATAGGAAATCAAGGAGGTTAGTAGTGATTGGTAGTTGATGGATCTATTTTCTATGATGCACTTCGTGGTTAAGGAAAATCATAGGTAGCCTGTTATAGTAGCTATAGCAGTGACATCATCTCTTATGGAGCGGGTGCAGATGAGATAGATATCAGATCTTGAAGGCCCCATACTAATGGAATGTGTCTCTTGTGAGTAATTTAGGATCTGAAGGTCTGGAGGCCACATCTTATCAGTTATAGCTAGTTCAGAGGTATCATTCCATACATGAAATATTCCACATATCACAGCTTCACCAGCATCATGTTGACTGATCTCATTTGTTTGACCTAGATGACTTTGAGCTAGAGGGGGATGCATCATTTGAGGAGCATCTTATACGTACTATATGATTGGAGAAAGATGGATCTCCAGGGAAGGTTAGTTCCATAGGTCCTAGTTTTTTGGTATAATGGCCAGGTATAGGATGAGAGTTGGGAGTAGGAGGCTGATGTAAGTGATCAGTGTTAGGATCTCTTCCGAGATTATGTTTTAGTACAGTCAGAAAGGGAAATTCAAGGAAGAGTAGTTTTATAGAGAAGAGGCTATAATGACCCAGTTTTACAGATGCTATTGATGGTTATTTAGCTTAAATCCCTTAATTAGTCCCTTTTAATGGTACTTAATGGATTCACGAAGGTCACGATTGTGTGAGGAACGTGTTTGGGGCCCAAATCTACAGAGTTTGGAGAAACAGACTAGTCTACATGGTTAGTAGAAATCATTCCACCCATCCAACATGATATATTCTAACCATGAGAGGAAGTTTAGAAGGAAGATTGAGCCCACATGGTTGTATTAAACTATGCGAGACGAGGGATATCCCATGTGAGGCTTCATACATCATTGAGAGTATCATTTCACTTGGCTAGTGCAAGGTTAGTCAAACCATGCACATAGCCCATGCGAGGGGTCCCCTTAGAAAGTGTGGGTTGAACGGGTGGAAGATTATTTGGCCAACCATGTGGCCCAGTATATGAATATAAATGAAAATTTTTCCTAAAATGTTTTTAAATCAAATTTACTTCTCCTTCCTCTCATTTCAATCGGAACACTTGTATGAGATCTCATCCTCTTCTTCATCCAGGTATTTTCCTATCTCCCTCACTCGTCATCTATTTCCTTCACCATTAGATGTGTTAGAGGGCTAATATTTTGTTCATTAATCATCTTCATTCTTTTCCATGTTTCTATAATCTTCTATTGGGCAATTTTTTCGTAACCTAATTTCCTATATTCTCAAGGAATCTTTCAATTCTTCTAAAAACACTCCTTCTATATCAATTCAAAGTTTGACGATGTATGTGGAGAGCACTACGAACCTATGGTAGGTGGTCTAGCTTTTTTCCCTCGTGTTTTGTTTCTATTATAACATCTGAAGTTTTTCTGTGCACTATACATTTCATATGATGCATCTAAATTGTTTAATAAATTTAAATAAATGATTTATCATTCTTGATATGACCCCAGTAGGTTTATAATCAACCCTTTTGTTGATATCATTGAATAAAGACACCCTGATGGGTGTGATTTACATTTGAGGCATATTTTCCCATATACCAAAATTTTCTAAAAACCCCATTGAGAGGTGTTTCCTTGTAATAAATTCCTTGAGATAATGATTTGATCCAAGAGGAATGGTATGCCTTTAGTTATCCCCCTACACCCCATTCCATGATTTAACTACTTGATTAAGTGATTTTACCAACTTGTTAATCATGTCATAAACAATTCTTTGTTAAATGATATGATCTTGGGAGTCAAACATACCCTCACTTTATTTCAAGTGTGATACAAGGGTCCTTAATTATGAACACCTTGGATGGGATCATAATTCCTTAGTTATAATTGTCAATGAATTGTAAATACACCAGGGGTGATACTAGGTATGGCTTTTATGGGCTCACCATGCATTTCCTCTACCTCGAAATGAGTGATACATGTTCCCTAGAAAAAGTTCTCATTGATGAGATTGGTGGAGAGATGGTTGTACCATGCCACGAGTGATACTCAAACCCTTATGTGGTATACCATGGATGGAATCAGAGATTTATTGTTTTTTTCACACAATTATGAGAGTGATACTTGGGATCTCATTTATGGGTCACCTTTGATGGAATTCCACGACAATGGGTTTATATAGAACCCCTAGAGCGATAATTGGGATTCTTTCTAGATCACATGGACATACTCAGGGTGCCTATAATTAATTTATAACAATCATAATTAATAATATTAATAATAAGGTGTAAATGGAATTATGGGGATGTATCCACCAATCAAATCACATTCATGGGGATAATCCGTCCTTTGAAACCTTATTTATAATATATCTTACCATATTTCTTACATGTGAAGGTTACCTTTGTTCAGAGACATCAAGATTATTCCAAAAAAGGTAAAGTCGAGTGAGTGTCCCAAAAAGTAACCTAGTCCGATATATTTATTTTTTTTCAATATTGAATTTATTATTTATTAACAGGATTCTCATTTTATATGTAGGTACTAGATGGATCTAGAAATCTTTGGTGGTATCCTACTGAGTATATATCACACCCTTCTTGAACCGGCTTTGGTACCCAAGTAGACTTCATGATTTTAGGCATGGATAGAGGGAAGAATCTAGCATCCGATGCTTTATTCTGAGTTCTAGGAAATATTATTGGTGAAGAGGGTTGAGCCTATGCTCAGGATGCTATTTGTATCATCTTTGGATTTTTTTTGTATTTTGATTAGCATGTGGAATATGATTTTATCCCTTGTATCCCATGAACATATTTTTTATAACTACATGATCATCATCATCATCTTTTGAATCTATTATTAATTCAGGTTATGCTTGTTATATTTTATTGATGATTTATTTTTCTGATGTTTTCGAGTTATTCTTACGTCTGTTATTTGTTATTATTAATATATTGTTTTACTCCACTTTGATCTATGAGTGAATAGTCTCCCCACAAACAGACCGTAGGCCCTCACCACAGTTTTGCTAACACTAGAATTTGGTGAGGAACACATGAGGTCATGTGGCCGTCCCTATCAGGGCACCACCTTGTTTCTTATTGGTTGGGACACCACAACATTGAAAGAAAAGTCAATACCTATAATGGGTGACCAGTTAAAAAAGTGTTTAAACATCGTCAATTCATGGACTAGAATGAAATTTTTTCACCATTTTAAATGGTTAAATCCAATATAATTCTACTTTACTTTTAAACCTTCCATGAATATGAGATTTGGCAAATGGGTTTCGAAACAACATTCCATAAAAAAAACCTTCAGGAAGTGTCTATATGACACAAACCAACGGTTTTATGACTTTAATGGATACCAAAATGGTATTCATGTTTGAAATATTGATTTATAGATTAAATTAAGTATCCATGTCCTGGAACATTCATTTTTGGTGATTCCATAATTGAATTAGATTTCATAAATAATGAATGTGATCTGTGTGCTATAAGTGGTTTCGTGTGAGTGAAGTTATTCTATTAAGAGAATATATTGGTGACATGTTGCTCATATGAAATAAAATAACACTCCTAAAATATGTTAATACTCGGTTGAATAAATGTTTCTTCATTAATGAATTAGGTGAGGTAGCATATATGTATCGGATTAAGATTTATAACGGTATATCCAAGAGACTACTTGGCCTAAGTCCATGTACACACATTGACAATATAATGATGAGAAGTAGTATGGGAAAATATAAAAGTAGATTGTTTCGAGCATCAAATTACATTAATCATTCTAAGAAAATGTTCCCTCAAACACATGGGGAATGAAATATTATAGCAAGGATTTCATACACATCATTAATTGGGTCGCTCATATATGTTATGTTATGTACCAGGCATTATTTTTCTTACCTGTTTCCCATGGTAGGAAAATATCAATATAATCTAGGTGACCACTATTGGATGGAAGTCAAAACTATCCTTAAGTATATAATGTGTTATAATTATATGTTTCTAGTCTGTGGAGGAGATGGGGAACTAGTCATTAAAGGATATGAAGATGCCAGTTTCCAAACTAATCAAGATGACACGAAGTCACAAATGGAATAACTCTTCACATTGAATAAAGTTGTTTTGAGTTGGAAGATCATAAAGAAGGTTGTGTTCATAGATTATATAGTATAGCTAAAGTATATTATGGATTTTTATATAAATAATGAAGCAGTATGGATGTAAAACGTCATCCTATATCTTCACATATTGATTGGAAGTAAAGATCCAATCACACTATTTTATGCTAATATTATCGCAAAGGATCTTGAAAAATAGCTAAGATCACATCAGTGGATGAATCACATACTTTCGAAGTATCATATCTTGAGAGGTTTTACTCATAGGGGTTAGGTTGCAATGAGTAGTACATCCATGGAAGACAATATGGTGTACCCCTTGACTAAAAACTTAACTCAGTAAAAACATGATTATCATGTGAGGTCTAGTGGAATGAGAGTTTTAGGTATTTGGCACTAGTCTAAATGTATGTTTTTTAGAGTTGGTGTGTTTGGACCAACCATTTGAATTTTTATTACATGTATATTCAATTTATTAAATATTAATTAAACATATTATTATATATTGTTTATTGTTCGACATGTATTTAATGTAATAATATCCAAGAGTATTTTTAACATTGATATGGTCATAAATGTTCCCTCTATGATGAGAACATTGAAGTTCAATGATAATATTCTTAATTTTTTTTTGGTAAGATAACATACTATGATGAGACGAATAGAATTTAGACCCTCAAGTGAAAGTACTCATTAGTAAATGATCCATCTTCTCATAATGTTCACAATTGGTAATGTCAAATATGAGAGATTATGAGAACAGACCTACTATTTGGAATTCAACATGTGTTGGTATCATTGGATATTCCCATAAAAAAGCCTGAACTAAACCATATTCATAGTTTAGTGGTGGTTTAATAAATCACCACTATAAAAATTTATGAATTGATCTGTAGTTTTATAAAAAACACATATAGAATTTATCCATTTATTAAGAAATAAGAACTTTCTCCCATAATACCCTACACTTATCCATCTAGCATCCCCCCCAAATTCTCCCTCGAGCACCCCCAACCACAATCCCTCACCATCACAGTATTTCCACAATCATTCGTTGTTGCACTAGTTTCCCCCCACACCAGCGCCAGCCATCGCTGGTGCCCCATTTTACCCTGAGCCCCTAGAGACTGTGTTGTCATTCACGGTTTGTTTTCCCCTTATCCCTTTATACCCTCACACTCAGTAGTTCTTCCATTTCCCTGGAGCCACACTATACCTCACCCTTTCTATATATATGGTTTCCCCTGAGCCTCCCTCACCCTCTCCCTCACCCTCACCATATGCAGGTCTTTTCCCTCCAGCCATCCCCACCAGAAGGTATATGGTAGAAATTTTTATGATGGTTTTTCATAGTAACTAGGATATGATATAATTTTAGGGTTTTTTATGGGGTGATAAATACCTCTCTATCCTTTACATGAATTTATATAAAGTAATTTTAATATTTCCATTGGACTAGGGTAGGCGATTCTATTCATTTATATTATTCGACTTAACAATTAATGAATTGAAATTTTAAATTGAATTATCCTAGATTGAACACTTATTTAAAATATCTCTCATGATTTATATAGGAGTTTCTCTTTTATATATTATAAATTAATTTGTTTTCAATAGGGTTTTCCATATATGATATGTATTATTTTTTCTTTAAAAAGGGTCATTATAATTTTAATGGATTCTATAAAGAACAAAAAGTTTTTATTATATCATAATTAGAACCACATTGATTATAAAGATTATTATAGATTATAATATAATGGTCTAATGGGTTTAAATTTTGTTTTTTTATTTAGCAAAGTTTGTCTTGAAGTAAGGGTGATATTATTTGATTCCACCCATTATATGTTCCATTTTTTTATGATATATATATTTTTTGAATCATATTATTTGAGAAGGAGAAATGTTGATATGAAATTGTTTTTTATACATGGATGTACATGTGTGACATGATAGTATTATATATAGATTTTTGGTCTTTTGATGTTTGGAAATAGAAAAATTCATCAGAATCCTTGGGTATCTAAGTGGGAGTTCTAAGTAAAAGTGTTATAATAGTTGTATTTCATACTAATAATAATTGTATTAATGATTTCACTCGAACTATTAGAATTCAATCACAATAAGTCCAATGAAGTTTATATTAGGGTGTTCAAATAGGATTGTATCATACCCTATCATGATGGTTATGTGTGAGTAAAGTACTAGATTTTCTCATTAATAAAGTGAGAGTTATCCACTTTTGTTTAATGGTTTTTTATTATTTGATGGATTTGTTTAACCTTTTAAAAATTATCTTTATTTTGAATATGAAGAGTAAATAGATTGTTTATTTTATTTAATATCTCTTACAAATTCAAATATATTTTCTTATTTGTTTTCAAACTAGCATATACAGTATATCATATCATTGAAAAAAGGGTTCTTGACACCAGTTGACATCCTTTAAAGAGGGTATTCATTCCATAAAAAGCGATTTAATGGAAATAGTTAGATTTTTATATTGGATTTGAATGTGAGGTTTGATAAATAAATTTTGAAGAACATTTGATATTTTTTCTTATGGATTTTATGATTTTTCTCTTGCTTCTACTTTACATAATACCATCCATGATTGGTTTCATTTTTTTACTTTGACTTTTCTAGTACTTATATGAATCTTCTTATAACTACTTGGGTTGTGTTTTTTTACTTCTATTTATCAATTACCTTACATTGTAATATTTATGTGTTTTAATTTTTTAAGAATGTTTAGGAAAATTGTGATATAAATGGATAAAATTTGGATCACATTAGAGAGGAAAACACTGTAGTTTACTAAGGGTTTGGAGGAGTTTTTAGATTTTTAAATTTTCAATCGATCTGTTGATGGGAAAATAACATGTCCATGTCCTAAATGAAAATTTAGAATATGGATGAAGGGACTTGAAGTTTATGAACACTTGACATTAAAGTAATTCCTTGAGGAATATTTGTGTTAGACTTGGCATGGAGAATCGAACATTGTACAATGGTTCATCATTGATGTTTATCAATACAATGAGCACCCAAATTCATAAAAAATGGTCAATGAAATGAAAAACCTTATAAACAATGCTTTTGGCATTGCAATAAAAAAACATCAACATCAAAACATATCAAAACAACCAGTTGAGGGTGTTAAAAATAGTAACTTCACAAGTGATGTATTTGGGACTATAGGACAATCCAATAATGTTTGTAACATATCATTGTATCCTCCTCTAGATTAATTGGTGACTAATGTAAGATACGAAGTTCACTAAGAAAAAAAAGTCATTTCATGATTTAGTTGATGATGGAAATCAAGAGTTCCATGGTTGATGTTTGAAATAATCAAATTTTCTTTTATTCTAATGTTGTATCATATAAAATGCCTATGTGGAATTACAAATAACTAGATGTCCATGATATTTGAATTTTTACATGTTTCATTTCCAGAATCTAAGAATCGTGAGTCTTTTTATGATATGAAAAAATTAAAAAGCTTGGTGTGAATTATACAAAAAAACATGTTTGTCCAAATGATATTTCCCTTTATTGGGCAGAGGATTCAAGCAGGCAGGATTGAAAAAAAAATTCTTATTCTAAATGTTATTCAATTTGTGATGATGGAAGAACGAATAAACCTAATAATATTAATAAGAAGAAAAATAATTCACTTATAATGGTTTTTCATCAATTCCTTTTGAAGCATTTTTTTTCAATGACTATTCATGTCATTGAAAACTATTATGCCCATGAAGTTAAATTCTATAGATAATAAAAATGATGGTTAATGTTACATCCAAGAGAATAAAAATAATAGACTACATTTGATTCATTACATCTATATTTTTCATATGATCCATGTAATGTGAAATTGGTATTCCTTGCTAATGGATACAACATATTTGGGACATTTAGCATCAGTTATAGAATTTGGTCAATTATTACGATCCCTTATAATATAACTCTGTGGATGTTTATGCAATAAAAATATTGTATCATTTCCATCATTATTCAAAGAAAAAATTTATGGAAATGATAAGGATGTATACTTGTAGCCTCTAATCGAAGAATTATAGGAATTATGGAGAAATGGTGTTGATACATATGATACCTATTTTAGGACAATGTTCAAATTGTATTCTTCTCTAATGTGAACCATTATTGAGTTTCCAAGACATGGGAACATATCTGTTTGGAACATATTAACATGTTTAGATTATCCTGTTTTTAACTTTGATTTTGATCCCAAATAGGTACCTTATGGTAAGAGAGGGTTATTCTTATGTCATCAAAGAATTCTCGATACATCTCATAGATTTCGGTTGAACAAGTCAAAATTCAATGGATATATAGATTTTAGACCACCTCTAAAGTATTTGAAAGATTATGAAATATTGGAACAACATGGAAATGATGAAATAGAATTGGGAAGGTGCACCATTTGAATGATAGTTGGAAATGAGTTCACAGTGCATATTCAAGTGAAATTGGAATGCAAAAATGGAAGAAAAAAAATCTATATTCTTCAAATATAGGTATTGGTAATTTAATTTATTTCAACATAATTTTGACATTATGAATATTGAGAATCATTTTGGTGATAATTTTACCTTCACATTTCATAATGATAATTTAAAATTGAAGGAACATCTCAATGCTTAGAATAATTTTCAATAAATAAACATAAAGAATGATATCTAGAAAGAATATAATGGAAAGTATGATCTAGAATTTTTTTTTAATGAAAAATAGGGATAAATATATATTCCCTTGAATTGTAAAGCATATAAAGGTATATGATGTTTATTCAAGTAATATCTCATGGTGTATCAACATAAAACATAATAGGTTACATGGATTGAAAATCCATGATTCACATAGTTTTTTACAATAGTTATTATGATTGGAATTACATATATTATTTAATAAATAGATTACTACAGTCATAATCCAATTTTATACATTCTTTAAACAACTATGTGAGTAAACTCTACAAATATATAAGCTTTACAACCTCCAGGAGGAACTTTTATTGATACTTTGTTCAGTGGAAGTGATATTCAGTCCATTTTTTATTGTCATGATGATTTTAATTGTGATTTACGTTGATGAATCTAAATTATGATGCCCCATACATTATTGTAGGATGTATCCAGTTAGGAGGTAATTTATTTTTATATTTTTCATCATACGTAAATAATTTCTGGAACTTAATTAAATATATAATTATGTTTTATTAATTTTAATTCATATATATCTTGTCTATTCAAAACTAGAAATGGAAAACATAACTCATCCACAAGGCTCTATTTCTAAAGGATATTTAGCATAGGAGTTTCTTTCCTATTGTTCTAGATACTTGGATGATATTGAGACAAGATTCATTAAAGTTGGATGTGTTTACGACACATCAACTCAATCTCAACAACATGGTAAACCAAAATTCATGCATGTTGTTGGCCAATCACATGGGAGGATCTCAAGTGTAACACTAATAGAAATTGAATTATTATAGGCATATTGATATGTGCTAATTAATAGTTAAATTTCATACCCATTTATTGAAGAGGTCATGGAACAATAAAAGAGACATATGAGAGGATGATCATGAAATTCTAAATATATAGAAAATATACTAATAAATATCTTATAGAATGGTTTTCATTTTATGTAAGTTCAAAAAAAGTAAAATAAATATAGAAATTAGGTTAACAGATATTTTCAAAATTAATAATGTATATTACTCTTTGAAGATCATGAATATTGATACTTGGGATGAGTTTTTAGAATATATGATGTTTCTGGCTCATGGTCCTCTAAAACAGGCTAGAAAATTTGATGCTTACCGTGTCAATGGATTTAAATTTTATATAGTTGATAGGTAAGAGGTTTAGAAAACAAATAATAGTGGTATATTTATAGTTTTCAAATAGGGATACTACGTAATATTTATTTATATTATGCAATTAAACCACCACAAGTATTTTTTTGTTATTTTATAGAAAATAATGTGGGTCAAAATTACTAGGGGTATTCAAATAGATTGCTTTTAATTTATTTTAGTGAAATTATATATCATGATGGATGTCTATGATCATGAGTTGCATGATCCATATATCTTCTCATCATAACAGAAAATGGTATATTATGTGTAATATGTTATGGATGAAGGGTGTAGGGAAGTTTTTCACATAAAACAAAGAGTCTTATATGATATGGGTGATGAAGTGGATGATTTTTTATCTGGCATTGAATCCCATCAACAACACAAAAATAACTTATTTTTTAATCATGATATCGAAAATATTAGACATGAAAGGTTGGATAATGTAAATGAAGTAATGATGGAGCAGGATAATGATCTGATTCAAGGAAAAAATGATTGTATGTGCAGTCATCCATTAATTTTTCAACCACTTATATTAAATGAGCAGTCATTCATTATCATAACTATATATATTATTTTTGTCACTACTATGTATCTTATATCACTTCTAATTTTTTTCATCATTACTGTTTTTAAATATATGTGCTAATGTTAATTTTAGTTGATTAAATGATATGAATTCAGAGGAATAAGCATTTCACATATCCCAGTTGACTGCCAATTGATGTTCCCTTGACCACACTTGTACGCTCCTTGCAATTAATTCCAATTTTCAAATTTATTAACCTACTAACTACTATAAGAGTGGTGAACCTTGTCAAACCATAGAGAAAATGTGAATAGACACTAGGAATTTCCTTTTGAAAGGAAGTTCTGGAAAACAATTTTTTATTGTGATTAACAACTAAAAATTTAATTGAATATTAAAAACAACCATTTAAATTAATTAAAATATATAAGTGAACCAAACTAAAGAGTTGAATCAACTGGTGGAGATGGATGTTTCATAGTTGTGATGTCTGTTTAGGTGCATGAAATTCCAACTATTTAATTCTTACATTTGAATATGTACTTATTAAATTATCACCAGTTCCAAATTTAATCAAAATATTATAAGGTTTCTTTCCCAAATGTTAGGATGTATTATAATTTTTACACAAATCATCCATCATTTCATTCTCTATCCTGATGAATAATTTGCACATCATTGTAGCAAGGAATCACTTTATTAAATACCATAACTCATTTCAAACAATGTCAAAGTATCTAATTATGTCGAGCTCCCACACATGAGATTAATTATTAGGTTTCAATCATATATTTTTTAAGGGTAATAAATGAAAAATATTAAATTTTCAATTAATATATTTATTTATCCGAAGGGCACTCACGTGGGATTTACAATTCTCTCACGCACATGATTGATTTCCAAATAAATAAAATCTCTAATGCTCTACCTACCATAATTACTTATTATGTAGAACACGAATGGGAACCAAAGTGTGTACAGAAGCTGAATTAAAATTAATTCAAATGAAAATATAATTAATTAAATAAAAATAAAAATAATAAATAATAAATAGAAAATCAATCATGGAAATAAATTAAATTCATGTCATTAACATCGTATTCATCACAAGTCAGAGAAAAAAATAATTATCATGACAAGAAGGAAACAGAATACCAAAAATAATAAATAGATATCACTATGCTCATGTCATCATAGTTGTCACTGCATGCCACCATCTATGATTGCAAAATAATAATCACAACTTCACTGATCACCACAAGGTTGACCCAAACCATCTAGAATGTACGCCAACATGAAAAAAAATCACCTTTGTGTTATCTTTTGTCATGCAATATAAATCTTCCTAAATCCAAGATAATCCTTCACATGTGATGGAATCACACCTGAACCACCCATGTACACCTAGAAAGGAGGAGTTCGACGTAGATGGTTGTGATGGTGGTCTACTGTATCACAAGAGGGAGGTCGGTGTGAGGGGTATTACTGAATGGATGATTCATAGTGGGAGGGGGTCAGTGTGTTTCAGTCTTGGTGGATGGAAAAGATGGTCCATTGATTGGTTGTGAGGGGCAGGATGATAGGAGTTCAAAGAATCTCCTTCAGCTTTTGCTCAGATGAAGGATGTACATGGAAATTTTGGGGGAAGGGGAGGGGCATTGGAGGATGAGTGGGGGCACTGGAATAGGGGGGTGGGAATTATGGATGGGTATGAGAGAATAGGGGTGGTAATGTTGGGGGGTTGGAATAAGGGGAGAGGGGGTGATGTTTGGGAGGAGGAATGGGTGAGATGGGGATGTGTGAGAGGGGTGGGAATTGGGGGGAGACATCTTTGAAATAAAAAATAAGCGTAACCAAAAATTCTAATTCAAAATAATAAAAATATAATTATCTAAATTTGTTATATGAGTAAAAAAATAATAAAATAATAAGGCTTGATGGGTGAACTATCCTTTGGGGGGGGATATGGCCTTCCTTTCCGGCCTTTGTGTGTGGTGTGTGTGTTTAATGTAATTGTACCCCCAAAAACCTCATATATATATAATGTGATAATGATATAGAAAATTAATATATATAATAATAAATGTTGATAAACTAATAATAATACCAATGTTAGTGAAAATAATAATAATAAAATATGGAGTTAAATATAATATAAACAATTAATATAACTAATAGTAATACTAAATTAAAAATGTTGTTAAATAAATTAACTAGAAAATATCCAAATATACAAATTACTATAAAACTAAAAATGAATCCTAAAAACAATAAAATAAATTTCAAAAATAGTTAAAACTAAATTATATATTTGTCAAAAAATACTAGTGAAATTTAGGTACATAAAATCCCCCACACTTAATGTAAGAATCTGAATCATCATTTTCAGTATGGATATGTCTTCAAGATGTTTTTTAGGAAAAAGTGAAGAATTTTAAATCTTCTAAGTACAAGTCATGTACACATGAGTGGATTATTTGTACCCTTTTACCATGTACAGCCGTGTCATGGGCGTGTAATGTCCAGGACATGACTGTGTGGGGTGACGTGGAAGACCGCTAATGTTAGGGGCCAGTTCAGGAAAATACAAGGCGTGTTCATTAACAGTACACACCATGATTTTTTTTATTTGACATATTGGAACGGGGTCACGTCTAACCCTCATATTCGACTTCATCTGGTCGTACCTCGCAAAGGAGCACATATAATCGTTTATTCTTTTCCGAGCCACCGATCCATCATATGTTCTCCATACCAAACACTGACAGTTTTTTTGGAGTCACCTCGGTGAGTTCTTCATTATTCTTAAGCCCTTTTTCCTATTTCTTCCTTATTATAGAGTTATTCGAGGTTGAATGTTTTTGATGTTTTTTTGATATACATCATTTTAGGCTGACTCAAGGGCTGACACTGGAGTATATCAATCATAAATTTTCAAGGTAGGTGGTTTTTTTCCTTTCATATTTTGTCATTGAGTTTTATATTCAAAATTACTTATTACCCATGCTTTAGGTATTTCTAGTTATCGAAATAGAACCCTGTTTTATCTTCATTAGAATAATTTTTGGATTAAGGGTTTTTTGAAGTGATATTATGTTAAATTTCATGATTAAGAATCACCCCATGGGTGTGTTTCCTTGTTTGAATGTTTAGATCCATTTGGTCCATGTTTTCTATGAGGCCGACCTTGTTTCCTTGCCTTTCTTGATAAGGTTTAACTCATTATCTATTATTTCTTATTAAATTCTTGTGGTATGAATTTTAATTTTTTTTATCCATGTATTAGTGAGATTACTTTGGTCTATTTGATATCTTATATGCATGATTGATTAATAAAGGGTTGTGAGAACCTGGTTTAGTTTGACTACATGGGGAATTGACATTGAGTGCTTCCTTAGAGTGTTTGTTATATTTCACACTACGAGACCATAGGGGGGATTAATGGTGAGTGCTCTATCATAGTTTCTATAGTTTAAATCATGAGATAATAAGGGTAATTTACTTTGAGTGCTTCCCTATAGAGTCTGTAGTTATTTTGAAAAGACCATAAGGGGAATTGACGGTGAGTGCTTTCTGAGAGAGTCTTCTTCTTTTTATTAACTTACTTGCCTAGAGGGGTTACACTGTGTGAGATACCCAAAGGGTTAATGTAAATATTGAGTGTTTTTGAATCATCTTCTAAGCCATAGCACAAGAATGGATTCAGTCCTACTAGGTAGTATTCTGAGATACCTACTTTTGGTACTTACTTGAATAAATGTTGAACAGTTGATGATAATGAATGTAAATGGAAACTATATGATTGTTTAATTTTATGTACTCATAGTTTCTCTGATGTATTTCCATTATTACATGCTATATATACTCACTAAAATTTAGGCACAAATATTTTTGTTTTTTCCTAGAAGGATTCATCTCACACCCTATTTGGGTTATGTTTTTAGACCAAAATCGATTATATGGTGGTAGGTATAGATAAGGAAAAGGGCCCTTCTATTTCAGGTACATGATTGTTGTGAAGTTGGAGATAATGGTTGTAATTCCCCAACTCTAGTTACCCAGATTCGGTGCATTATTTTAATACATTTTCATGATTACAAGGAATCATGTCCCGAAGGACCGATCAGTTTATCAGTCTTGGAAAATACATTACATACCTGAATGTTAAATTACATTATAAAATGGAAAACAACAACAACATTGTTCCCATTAACCACATTCATATCCCTTAGTCTATCCCTACAGGTCAATAATAAAATACTTCTTCACATCCTGGGAAAAATAATAAATATAAAGGGGTGAGCTCAGATGCTCAGTAAGGATAACAATATAGCAGAATCTTTCATAAATAAAAACAAACATTTAAGGCAATGTATATGACTAAATCAAAAGCCTTTTAAATATAATCTTAATCATAATAAGGAAAATATAAATCAAAATAATTCCATTTAGTTCTTCACATGGATATTCTACTTGTCCAATAATCACATGCAATATCAATAGCCAATTTAATAATGATGGAATGAATAATTCCATACATCATAACCACATAGTCAAAGCCTTGTGTCAAGACTACAAATAAGATTTTTTCAAGGCCTTGATCTAGGAAACTAGTTTGTCTCATGAGACCCACCGATGCATCAAGGAGCTATAGTGGGCTCCACCCATCACATACTAATTTCAATGCATTCCTCATATGAAAAGGTTTAAACATAACATAATCATTCACATTAAAACTAGCATAAAAAATGTCAATACATTTTCCATAAACCATGAATGATATAAAAATAACAGATACATATTCAAACATATCACAAAAACTACAATATAATATGGATGATTTTATCATAATAAATCAACTTCAAACATGTTTAAAATCTATCAATTGATATTGACATAGATGGAAATAATTTGTAAAACTCTTTGAGAGATACATCCCTTTTTCACGAAATCATTTAAAATTAATATAATTTAGAAAGGGGCACATTTAAAGTAATATTTGAATCAAATATTCCCACATCACTTTGATACTTTTTAATGTAATTAACATGTTAAAAACATTCATGTCCATATAGATAATTCCTTAAAAACAATTTTGAAAACATGGACCTTAATGAAAATGATTTAGAAGAATAAATATTTAAAACATTTAAAATGATGTTTTGATAATAAGTTTCTTAAAATAATAACTTGGAAAACTCTTTCATTAAACATTCCCGTGGATAATAAATATTTCCCAATAGATACTTACGTAAAAACAACCTCGGATAATAAAGAGATTGTGAAATTAACCCTTACCTTGCATTTTCCTTTGGTCGAGGGTATGTTTAACCTTATGTATAATTACCATAGTATGTTATTAAATTATACCAGAAAAATATTAATATTTATTATATTATACATGATTCATTTATGACTCTATACTACCCATTTAATAACGATTTCCATGTCAGTTAAACATTTTGGGTAATAATCACTTTCTTTATCATATGTGTTTTAACTTCTTATTATTAATCGTATCATTTTGATCATGATTTAAATACTTCCAGAATATAAAACTTGATTTATATATCGTATATATTTAGAATATAAATATTTATAATAGATAGATATATGAAATGGAAGGCACCGTTTATGGAGACGGTAGGTCGTACATACGCATAAACGCTGTTTTTATTTTCATATTGTATTGAACGGAAGTAAGTGAATAAGATATATGTAAGTACACACATACATATATATATATATATATATATTGAGTAGAACTATTATTTCATATATTACATACTTATTAATAATATATATATTTATAATCATCATTGAATGGTGAATGCAAGAATGAATCTCATAGCGTTGTGGAGACGGTAATCAGTATGTACGCAGGAGCAACAATATCATTATATTGATGGTGAAATCTTATTTAATTGGATGTTAAATCATTTATAAATAATAATTAACATTTTATATTTATTATTTACATCAGTTATAATCATTATAATACACATCCAAATAATTAAGTGTTTGAATTACAAACTATACCACGACGTGGAGACGGTAAGTCGTACGTACGCACATATGAAGAGTTTGTCATTTAAATGATGAATATTATAACAAATATGGAAGTATAATATTTATAATAACATCAAAATATATAAACAATTCTGGAGTTATGATTTTGTAATGGAAAAAACAATGAAAAAGGAAGTGGAAGAAGAAAATAACTTGAATGAGGGTGGTGATATTATTATCTCTTCTCCAGGTATTTCCTTTTGAGTTATTAAAAAGGGCTCCTCAAGATGGCTTTATGATCAATGTAAGGACTATAGGATGATTTGATGGATGTTGGGAGGATATTTGGGAAGGTTTTGGTCTATCCAAATGGCTTTGGAGTTGTAATTTTTTGAGAAGGGGAAGTACCATTTTATAAGAGGGGTGAGGGTCACTTTAGGAAAAGTTGGAAATATTATATTATAATAAAATAATTTTCGGTTTCTAATAGATAAAATCTGATTTATTTATAAGATAAGGTGGGTATGGGTCTAAAACCACATAACCAATTGGTTTTAGACAAGTGTAGGTTACCATTTGTACCTTATCCTTTAGATATACCTCTTAGTTAAATAGTTTAACTTTTACCGTGTCTTGTTGTATTCGAACACTGTATGGTAAGTAAAATTAATCTAAAATTTCAAGATAACATAATTTGGTTAATCAATGAAATATATAATATTATTTAATCCCTTTGGATGAACCTTATATTTTTAAAAACATTATATAATTTAATAATATTATATTTGTTTTAAAAACTCATTTCTGTTAATTTTGACACTATTTAGTATTTGGTTTTTGTGGAGGTTATCACAACTTTACTTCTTTGAAAAAGATACATTGAATCAACCCTAACATGTATTATTCACCTAGAAAAATCATAGATTCCATAAAAACTTTGAAATTATATTCATTTTAATATTTATAATACTATTTATTTGATTCATTCATTAATAAGGTAATTACTGCATCATCATTGATTCATAATTAATTTAAATTATATAATTTCTAAAAATTATAAATAAAATACCATTATGTAGGAAATATTTTTATCTTTCTAATTAATATTTATATTCTAACATATATTATGTGTAACCATATATTAAAAATTGATCAGTTATTAAACATTGAATTTAACACTATTAACACTTCTTTAAATAATATAATAATAAAGGTCCTAATCTAATCCAAGTGGACCTAAATGATCATATTTTATTCATAAGGTTTTTTTGGTCGAAATACACTTAAACAATAAAATTAATACATGTGTTAGGATTATTATAATATCTTTTTTACCTTTAGTTACCCTATTTACTTTTAACCATGGTAAATAAAAGTCAAAAGTTACTGTTCAAAAAAAATTATTTTGAACTTATTGAACCACATTTTACTTACTGATATCAACCATTTCTCTTGGAATTTTGAAATTAAAATCACAGAAGCGGTAAAATTAAGTTTTATGAAAATTTGCAAATGCTCCTAAAATGTGGGTAATAGAGGTTAAAAAGTTTAATAAAATTTTATACATATAATTTTATTATAAAATGACTCCAATGAATTAAATTGAACTTATATAGATATTATATAACTATTTTTACATAAAATTAATTTAAATAAAAAAAATATTTATAAAAAAGTCGGTTTTAAATAATAACGCAGTGCTTTTTACTATTCGTCAAAAAGTGAATGTTTTCAGAAAAATACCAAAAATTCACCCAAAGCTTATTTTGATATTCTAAATTCAAAAATGAAGTCTATTTTACCAAACTCAAAACATAGAAGTTGTATTTATTAATTTAATATTAATTCTTGTTGTCAAAACTAAAAAGCAGGTTTTGTAAAAGTAAAAACTATAAAACTATTGACATGTTTTTATGTCATAATTAAATGTGAAATTACATATAATGAACTAAATTTTATTAAATGATAAAAATATAAAATAATTAAACTTAAAAACCTTTAAAATTCATAATTTAACACTATAAATTATTTTGATTAAAAAAGTTGTTTTCTATTAAATCGTAGTATTTTTCACTATTCGTTAAAATATAAAAGTTACCAGAAAAGTACCAAAAATTTATCCAAATTAAATTTATATGTCCCGAATTTAATTAGGAATTTAATTTTATCAAATTGAATATATAAAAGTTTCAAATATTGGTTTCAAAAAGGGTTCTCGATTAAAAGGTGGTAAAATATCATTTTTTTAAATACTTCTTTTACCTGAAAAACTAAATTTGTTCTTATATTATGTATAAGAAACAAATAATATGAATGTTAAAATTATATCGAATATATAAAATTCAAAATGATGTTAATACTATTCATAACTGCATTTTGAACAGCTAGTTTGGTATGTTGTGGTGCGCTCGAACACGGTGTTGCATGTAGCAAAAGCTATGCTATTGAATTATTTTAATGAGATAATGTACTCTGAAATCATGTGGATTTACATTATCCCCTCCTTCAATAAATTGGGTCCTCACAATTTGAAATTTTTCTTCTAAAATAAAATGTTAACAATAGAAAAATACCTTTGTGGAAAACCCACATCAGAAATTGGACTAATAAAATTTTGTCTTAATAAGAGGGAAAGTGAATGAAAAAGATGCCACCAAATTATGATCTTGATTAGGAGAATATTGGTGGCAATTAGAGACACATAATTGGAGTAAAGGGTAAATATTTTTTAGGTAGTGATTGACATCATCAATCACAAAGAAGTGTGAAATTGAGTGCCAAAAAGCCATAAATCTATGATGATTTAAAATATCGTTAGTTCATCAAAACATCAGGTATTAGGATAACACATTTTTTAAATATCCCTTCCCTAAAGTTTAAGAATTAATTAATGCATAGAATAAGAGGAAAAAAAATATACTTGACAAGTAGAGTTTCTTCCTTCAACTAATTCCTACCACAAACTCTTCTTTCACTCTAAAAGATAATAGAATTCAAAAATATTGTATTTATACTAATCATATAGGGTTCAAAAAATAATGAATTATAATTCATTTATTAGACTATTAAGAAAACTACATTATAAAAACCAGAACCTCACATATTCTAGAGGTAGGTGATCCACCCTTTTCACCCTTCGGTTGCGGGTTCAAGTCGCGCGGCCTTTCCAGACGTGACTGGTTGTCACCCCACCTCCGGGATTTCCTTTTTATGACAAATACAAAAAATAATCTCAATAAATCATTTAACCATAACAATAGTATCCAATGTCAAACATAATTGATTCCAAGCTTTAGACTTATCCAAAATACTTCTGTCCAAACTCACAGTCCAAAATTTATAAAAAATGTAAAAACAGTGAGGATCCATTTTTTCACATAATAACATGTGAATACCTTCATCGTGTATTATTTTTAAAACATTGTAACAACCTTAATTACCATTAAACCTTATTGATAACATTCAAGCTCCCTTATTCCTTATAGAATACTGGATATACTCCTTCTATCCAAAAATGATCTAAAATCTAGCAATGATGGAATAAACAAACCATTAATCAGTTCCAAGGATGTCAATGATATCCAATATAATTTATAAAAATCAATAATCTCTTATTTCAAAATCAATTAATCAACATCAGGACCATATTAAATTTTTATCTTTCCTTCAACCATGTATTTTCCAAAAAAATAACTTTAATTGAGTCACTTTTCTTGGTATCACACAATCTCAAATCCTTAATGAAATAGTACTGCAGTACAATCCTTATATACTCTATAATTATTATAACCAGTATATCGGTGATACAATACACAGATGACATAATTCTTTAATATAAACATAAGAACACTAGTCATTACTCTTCATCTATGGTAATATCATAACTTCATTATTATCCAACAACATCATTTGTGGTATACTCTGATGATTTGTACATTGATTAACATAGTGTCCCAAATCCTTGCAGACGATGTTTTATACATTTGAAACCAATTTCTTACCCTTGCAATCACATAATCAGTGTCCTTTTTCTCCACATGTATAAAAAACTCTCATTCCCTTCATGAATTTATCAAGGTGATTCTTTTCACAATAATCACATATGGGAAAATCCTTCTTTCCCTTATTCCCTTTATCCATCTTTCTCTATAACGACTTTTTATTCTCTAGATTCTCTTCAAATCCATAGGACTCGGAAAATTCCTTATATATCTAATTAATACAAGATTCTATTTCTTCATATGATGATAATACATGGGAGAATATTTACATTCTAAATTTTGGCTATATACCATGAATGATATGATCCTAATTACTCTTTAGATCATGCGTAGTTATAGTGTTATCATTTCAACTATTGGGTGCCATTTATAAAAAATGGCATACAATAGTTTAGTTTATGAATCGCGATACATAATTCCAAACATGTAAAATAGTTAACATAAATTGAAGAGTTTTTATATAATCCATAATCATTAAAATGTTTTATTTGAGGAGGAATATACTCATCAATCCTTAGTAATGGTTTGTAATGTAAATGAGAATTATCCAAAGCATATATACCTCGGGAGTGTCGTAACCAAGAGTGCAACAAGCTTCATTGTCGTGCAACAGTTCCCGTTCATGTTTAGCTCAAAGTGGTGTTTTCAGGTTTTACCCCTAGGTAAATCTATGCCAAAGCCACCTCTACCTTCTCGTATCCAGACAAGGATGTATATCTTGGAAAACTCACAAAATCTAGATATTACCAAAATTCTAGGAAGTTCTTCTATACTAATCCTCTATGTATAACTGATGGTAATTTTCTCTGATCAAATATTATCTAAATCTAGTTTCCAATTTTCTTGCTAAACTTCCTCAAAAACCAATTGTATTGCTCGGACTATAGTTACCCAGATTTTGTGCATTATTTTAATACATTGGCATGATTACAAGTAATCGTGTCCCAGAGGACCGATCAGTTTACCAGTCTTGGAAAATAGTTACCTACATGAAAGTTACATTACATTATAAAATTAAAAACAACAACAACATTGTATTCATTGACCGAATTCATATCCCTTAGCATATCCCTGGTGGTCAATCATTCATATAAAAACTAGCATATCAAATTTCAATAATTTATCCATAAACCATTAATGGTATAAGAATAACAAATCCACAGTCAAACATATCACAAAAACTTCAATACAATATAGAATATTTGTTTTATAGTAAATCAAATTCAAACAATTTTAAAATCCATCAAAGGATGTTGACATAGATGAAAATGATTTGTAAAACACTTTGAGAGAAATATCCCTTTTTCATGAAATCATTTAGAAGTAAAACAATTTAGAAAGGAATGCATTTAAAGACATTTTTGAATCATTGTTTCCCATTCTATTTTGATACTTTTCAAATGAATTAACATGTTAAAAAATTCTTGTCCATATAGATATATCCTTAAAAACTATTTTGAAAACATGGAAATTAATGAGAATGATTTAGAAGAATAAATATTTAAAACATTTAAAATGATATTTTAGTAATAATTACCTTAAATGAATCCCTTTGAAAACAGATTCATTAAACATGGGCATTGATAATAAATATGTCTCAGTAGATACTAACGTAAAAACAACCTCGGATAATAAAGAGATTGTGAAATTATCCCTTACCTTGCACTTTCCTTTGGTCAAGGGTATGTTTAACTGCTTTTATAATTACCATAGTATGTTATTAAATTATACCAGAACCATATTAATATTTATTATATCATACATGATTAATTTATGACTTTATAATAACCATTTAAAAATAATTTCCATGTTAAATAAACATTTTGTGTAATAATCGCATTCTTTATCGTACGTGTTTTAACTTGTTATTCTTCATCGTATCATTTTGATAACGATTTAAATACATCTAGAATATAAACCTTGATTTATATATCATATATATTTAGAATATATATATGTATAATAGATAGATATATGAAATGGAAGGCACCATTTATGGAGATGGTAGGCTGTACGTACGCCTAAATGTGGTTTCCGTTGTCATATCGTATTGAACGGATGTAAGTGAATAAGATATATATAACTACATATATATGTATATATATATAATAGAATTAATATGTCATATATTACATACTTATTAATAATATATATTTTTATAATCAACATTGAATGGTAAATGTGGGAATGAATCAAATCGTGTGATGGTGACGGTAATCCGTATGTACGTACCAGCGACAATATCAATATATAGATAGTGAAATAGTTTTTAATTTGATGTTATATCAAATATAAAGATTCATTAAAATCTTATATTTATTATTTATATCAGTTATAATAATTATTATACCCAACCAAATAATTAATTTTTTTAATAACAAACTACACCACGACGTGGAGACGGTAAGTCGTACGGACGCACGTATGGTGACTTTTTCATTTATAGGATTGATAGAATAAAAAATATTGTTGTATCATATTTATAATAACATCAAATTATATATAAGATACCGGATTTATTATTTTATAATGTAAACAACAAAGAAAGAGGAAGTGGAAGATGAACAGAACATGAAAGAGGGTGGTGAAATTATTACCTCTTCTTCAGGTGTTTCCTTTTTAGTTGATCAAAACGGCTCCTGAGGTTGGATTTATGATCAATGTAATTACTATAGGTTGATTTTATGGAAGTTTTGAGGATATTTGGGCAGATTGTTGCCGATCCAAATGGATTTGGAGTTGTTATTTTTTGAGAAGGGGAAGTACCCTTCTATAAGAGGGGTGAGGGTCACTGTAAATAAATCATGAAATATTATTTTTTTAATAAAATCATTTCCTGATATTAATGGCTCCAAAATCATTTATTAATAGGATATGGTGGGTATTGGTTGAAAACCACTCATACAATAGGTTTTAGAAAAGTTTAGTTTATCATTTTAATCTAATATTATAGATTTACCTCTTAGTTAAATAGTTTAACATTTACCGTGTCTTCCTGTATTCTTACACAATATCGTTAATAAGCTTACTCTAAACTTCCAATAGAACCTAATGTGGTTCATTAATGATATATATAATATTATTTAAGCCCTTTTTTCAAACCATGTATTTTTAGGAGTGTTATATAATTTAATATTATAATATTTGTTTTAAAAAATGATTTATTTCAATTTTGACACTATTTAGTATTTGGTTTTTGTGAAAGTAATCACAACTTGATTAATTTTAAAAAGATAAATTTAATCAACCCTAACATGTATAATTATCCTATAAAATTATTTTATGCCATAATTATTATGAAATTATATTTATTTTATTATTTATAATACCATTTATTTGATTCATTCATTGATAAAGTAATTAATGGATCATCATTATGTCATTAATAAATTTAATTATTTAATGTCTAAAAATTATAAATATAATTTCATCATGTATTAAATAATTTTAGAGTTCTAATTAATATTTATAGTTCAATTTATATTGTGTGTAACCCTATATTAAAAATGGTTTAGTTATTAAACATTGAATTTAACACTTTTAACTCTTCTTTAAATAAAATAATAATAAATGTCCTAATCAAATCCAAGTGGACCTAAAGGATTATATTTTATAAAAAAGGTTGTTTTTGTTTGATATACACGTATCCAATAGAATTAGGACATGTGTTAGGGTAATTATAATATCATTTTTACCTTAAATTACCCTATTTTTTTTTAACCATGGTAAATAAAAGTCCAAAATTACTATTCACCAAAAATTATTTTCATTTTATTGAACCAAATTTTACTTAATTATATCAACAGTGTCTCTCAGATTTTTTAAATTCAACTCACGGATGAGGTAAAATTAAGTTTTATGCAAATTTGCAAATGCTCCTAGAATGCGGGTAAAAGAGGTTAAGAAGTTCAATAAAATTTTATACATCTAATTTTTTTATACAATGAATTCAATGAATGAAATTAAACATATATATATGTATTATATATCTAATTTTACTTAAAATAAAGTTAAATAAAATAAATAACTATTTAAATAAAAATTCGGTTTTAAATAATAACGCGGTGTTTTTAACTATTCATCAAAAATTGAATGTTTTCAGAAAAATACCAAAAATCCACAAAAAGATAATTTTTATATTATGAATTAAAAAATGATTTCTATTTTACCAAATTCAAAACATAAAAGTTTCATCTATTAATTTAAAATTAATTCCTGTTGTTAAAACCAAAAAGCGGGTTTTTAAAAAGTAAAAAACTATCAAAAGATTGACATGTGTTTATGTCAAATATAAATGTGAAATTACTTATAATGAACTAAATTGTATTAAATGATAAAAATATAATCTAATAATAATTCAAAACTTTTAAATTTTATAATGTAACACTATAAATTATTTCTATTAAAAAAGTTGTTTTCTATTAAAACATAGTATTTTTCACTATTCCTTAAAATATGAAAGTTACCAGAAAAGTACAAAAATTTTTTCCAAACTAAATTTTTATTCCCTCTACAATAGAAAATTTTAATTTCATTGAAATGAATATATAAAATTTCCAAATATTGGTTTTAAAAAGGATTCTCCATTAAAAGGTGGTAAAATTTAATTTTTTGAAAAATACTTCTTTTATCTGAAAAAATGAATTTTTTCTTATATTATGTCTAAAAGGCATATAATATGGCTGTTAATATTATATAGATTATATAAGATCCAAAATTTAGTCTATACTATTCGTAAATTCTTATTGTAGGACTAGTTTGGTCAGTTGTTGTGCACTCGAACTGGGTTTTATGTGTAGCACAAACTATTGAATTACTTTAATGAGATAATGTACTGTGAAATCCTGGGGGTGGTATAATGGTACTAATATGCGGCTTGAGATTTTGTGGGACTTTACTTGTTTTCATTTGTACTTTGGATTAGTTTTGTATTTCCATTATTGTGACTTCTTCATCTATTTTCATTGTCATATGCTTCATGAATCATTTATATAAGTGCTCCAGGTGTTTGTTTACTATCAGTATTCAACTATTTACCTATTGAATGGTATTATGGATACTGTTGTTTGTTATTATTTACTATTCTGTAGTGTTTCTATACCAATGACGGCATAGTTTCCCTATTATCACACCCATGGCCCTCGCTACTAGTCGGCAGCCTCTGGCATTCCGGGAAATGTGCTTGAGGCCATGTGACCAACCGGGTACGGCGCACCTTTGGGTGGAACTCGGATCTTGGATATTAAAATGTGGTATCAATGGATTTTTTTCCTTCGTTGTATTACTGTGAAGATCCTATAGACATGGATATGAAGGAATAGGTATTTGGTAGTATTTTTCCCCTGAGAGTAGAAACCCCATGTACATGCAAAAGCCTATATTCCTCGAATATTGAAATTTTTTTTTGAAATTATTATAGTTGATTTGAATTCACCATTGGGTGATTCACAAGTTTTGTGATGTTATTTTTGATATTATTGAGGCTCTATTTTTTTAAACCCGATGATATGAGGGTATTCCATATAATGCATCATATAGGCACTTGCTAGAGAACACATGTAATGCATTCTTGACAAGACATTTAGGGAGAATTACTGAATGCATTTTGTTCTGATAGATGTTATGATAAATATGGGATATTGATGTGATATATTCCATGATATTATAACTACTATTTTTATAGGTTATTGGAATGTATTTATTTATTTAGATGGATGCCAAACATTGGTACTGGAGGTGTTATGGGCCCTCTAAGATCAGAATTTAGAGGATCATGTATGAACATTAGTCGAATTTCTTCAAGTTATGATATGAAGATAGATTCCAAACATTTATTCATGGGAGTATGGGCTCTCATGGGATGGAAAATGTCATTCCTTGGACAAATTTAACGTTTTTTAGGGTTTTCGAGAAGTTTCAGAGGCCTACTATCTAGAAACCTAGACAACATGACATGTGGTGTTCTGAACACACGCCATGTGTTCTCCTATTTAGGAAAAAACAATATTTCTTAAGTACACATCTTGTACTATATATACAAGTCGTTAAGTCATTAACTGTGTGACTGAATATGTGGGAAGAGACACAGGGTTCGAAAATGTTTGGTGGAACATGTTGTGTACTTTGAGAACATGTTGTGTTGTACATACCATGTATTCAGCTATGTGACTAACGACATGGGTGTAAGAAACATAGGTTGTACCTGATGTGTCCTGTTCTTAGACACCATCTATAGTCAATCGTGTCTCTGACTGTGTGACTAATGAAATGGGTGGTTAGAAATATTTTGTTACACTTTGTGTGTATGTTGAACAAACATTTTAGTTTTACATAGGACAGAACCGTGTAGTTTATCTGTGTTGACAAACATGGGTAGGAGAGAAAAATCAATTACACACATTGCCTTGAGGAAGAGCACACCATGTGTAGGGGTGTATCACAACCAGTTTTGGTAGAGGTATATGCATGTTTTCCAGGGAGTATTGTATCATTCACTGAATATGGTATAGTTGATGCGATTTTTTCAGAAGCAGCAACCCCCCACTTTCTCAGGGGATGGAGGTCCTCAGGTTGCAGAGTCATGGTTGGAATCCATGTTGTCTATCATCAAGCATGTCGAGACACCACTAAAGTGGATGGTTAATATTGATACATTCATGTTTGAGATTCCACCAAGAGATGGTGAGATGTTATCTCATAGGCGGGGTGCCAACGAGTTATGGCATGGAATGATTTCTAGTGGACCTTCTATGACTATTTCTACCTGAAGACCTTGAGGGGCAACCAAGCTCAAGATTTCCAGGTTCATGAACATTGTACTCTTTCTATCATGGGGTATTCATCCCGCTTCACTGAGTTTCATCACTTCACACCCTTTCTAGGGGGTGATGAGATGCTTCTTTCAAGGAAGATTGTGGATGGTCACAGACATGACATCTGATCCCAGTTGAACATATTTAGGATGAATTCCATATCATCTATAGTCATCCAGGCACTAATTACCAATCATAATCTGAAGGAGTCTGGATCTGTGAGCTTGGGCGGCTCGATATACAGAGTTGGTACTACTCCGAATGATAGTAGGATGCACCTTAGGGAGTCTATGTGTGGAGATACTAATAGACGGTATACACCTTCAGGTGTCCATGTGTTATGATACAAGTGTGGAATGAGTGGGAATACGAGACCTTGGTTTTTGAGATACCTAGTCGAGTGCCAATATTGCGACAATACGGGTCATCTTCAATTTTTATCTGGATTTTCTCAGCATCAGATAGTGATAGGAGTTCTACTATAGCTCCATATTCGGAGTAGGACCACCAGTTTCTCCTCAGTCAGCGAACTGGAGTTCTTCAGGTCGTTCATGCCGAGGAGGTGGTCATAGGAAATATAGTCATGATTTAGGGTTTCAATGAAAATTCGGTGGATTAGCTCAGCGCTGTCAGGCAGGGTCATAGGGCTGCGATACATTTCATACTCTTGTAGTGGAGCAGACCCAGCAGGAGCAGGATCCCAGACCATCTGTAGTTAGAGGTACGATTCTAATTGCTTCAGTTTTAGCATCTTCTCTTTTTCATATAGGGGCATCACATAGTTTTATATATGTCACTATTTTGGAGATCCTTGGGCTCTATATATTTATTTCTAATGATTTTATGATGTTATACACTCTATTAGGGATTAGAATGGCTAGTGTTCATCAGTAAAAGGAGTTCCCTCTTGAGGTTGGTGAGTGTCACTTTTTATGGGACCTCTATGTATTAAAGATGATAGTCTTGGATTTAATTCTTGGGAAGGACTGGTTAGTCTTATTCTAGGATTTTATTGACTGCTATCATCATAGGGTGAGTTTCACATCACCAGAGGGTGGGTATTTTCTCCACAAGGGATAATGTGATGTTCATGCGAGTAGAGCGAGACCCAATCATCCTAGGTTAGAAGTGATTACATATTACATTTCAGGTTTATATATGGATGACCACGGGTATAGACTTTTATGTAGTGGTAGATCATTTTAGAGATGTCTTTCTAGATGACTTTTCAGGTTACCTCTGAAGCAAGAGGTAGATTTATCTATTGATCTCGAGCCTGGAGCGGCACTGGTGTCCATTTCTTTTTATAGGATTTCTACACTAGTTTTACAAGAACTCAAGAAGTAGTTAGAGGATTTACAGGAAAATGGTTTCATATAACCCAGTACTTATCCATGGGGTTCGTCTACCTTTTTTGCAAAGAAGGTGAACAATAACCTTAGACGTCGCATGGAATATCTGATGTTGAACTATTTGATGGTTAAGAACCTATATATTTTGTTGAGGATTGATGATCTCTTTGATCAGCTTCCTAGAGCCTGGTTATTTTCAAAGATTGTCTTGAGATTCAATTATCATAATTTTCATGTCATACCCTCATATATTTCTTATGGAATTTCAGAGAAGTTACGTTCAATATGAGTTTGTGGTTATGCCATTTGGTCTCATGAACGCACTGGAAATTTTCATTGCACTGATGAACCGCATGTTCCATCCTTACTTGGACTCTTGTGTGGTTGTTTTCATGGAAGATATCTTGGTGTACTCTCACACTCGACATGACCATGCTACCCATATTGAGATTTTTTTGAGTACACTGAGAGTGCATCTATTATATGATAAGATCTCAAAATGATACATTCTGATAGACTAAATTCACTTTGTGGGTCATGTTATCTCGGAGATAGTAGTATCAATAGGCCTCGATAAAGTGAGAGCAGTAGTTTTCTATGAGCATCTGAAGAACTTTTTTAAGGTATGGAGTTTTTGAGGGCTGGTTGTTACTACATGTGCTTTATATAAGATTTATCACTCTAAGCATCACCACTGACAAGCCGGAATAAGAATGGTGTGAAGTACTTGTGGTCAGAATCCTGTGATTTAGCCTTTTAGAAGATAAAAGGGAGGTTTACATCAGCACAAATACCAGTCTTACAAGATCCAGGAAATAGTTACATAGCATACTAAGATGAATTAGGTATTAGGGTGCGAGTAGTTCTTATGCAAGGGGAATGATTATTTGTGTACGAGTCTCGGCAGTTGAGGCCACATTAGAGTAATTACCCAATGAATGATCTTGATTTAGCTACAGTTGTTCATGTTTTATGCTTTTGGAGACATTATCCATTGGGAGATCATTTTAGGGTTTTTACCAACCACAAAAGTCTCAAGTATATCATTACTTAGCATGATCTAAATTTGAGACATCGAATGTGGGTTTAGTACCTTCAGTATTTTCACTTTGAGCTTGTCTATATGCGTAGGAAAGGAAACACAATGGATGATACGTTGAGTAGGAGGGATCAGATACAGGTAGTTCTGGAGACCTGCGATGAGTGGAAAGTTATGGCTCTATTCTTTGAGATGCATTTGTAGGTGCATGACAGATGAGTGAAAACATTTCTTTATTCTATATTTGTTAACTCTACTCTATTGGATCGGGTGTGAATGATGTAGTTATGATATTTTGGAGGCCTAGTCCTATCGGAGTGTGTGTTAGGCAAGGACCCTACTCCTGGGTGGATCATTAGTGAGGATTAGATCTTGTGCTTTCATTGACATGTATGGGTGTTAGCAGACATACTCAAGGAGCTGATGCAGGATTGTCATTCCTTAGCATGGGCAGTTCATCTTGGTGTCACCAAGATGTATTGTGATATACACTGTCAGTTGTTTTGTCCTGGTATGAAGAGGGATGTTACTATTTTTGTAGTGAGATTCTCCACCTGTCAGTATGTAAATGTAAAGTATCAGTGACCAGTAGTGTTGTTACAGTAGTTAACCATTCACTAGTGGAATAAGAATAACGTCACTATGGATTTTGTGATGGAGTTACCGAGGTCACCTCAAGGGAATGATTCAATTTGGTTTTTTAGTGATCGACTCACGAATGTTGCACACTTATTACCGATCAAGGAGACCTTTAGTGTTAATGATATGGACATGTTTTACATCCAAGATATTGTAAATTTTCATGGGGTACCACACTCTATAATTTCAGACAGAGATGCTTGTTTTACTTCTCGTGTTTGGCAGGGACAATATAGGGATTTGGGTATACAAGTACTTTTGAGGTAAGCTTACCATCCCTAGATAGATGGCTAGTCTGAATGCATGATTCAGGTGTGGGAGTATATGTTTCGAGAATCCTTCCAAGATTTCAAGGGTTTTTGGGACAGACACATACCCCTAGTGGACTTTTCCTACAATAACAATTTTCATGTGACAATTCAGATGGTATTTCATGAGGCTTTGTGTGGTAGGCCATGTCAGTCACCCCAATGTAGGATGGAGGTGGGATAGGTGGCTATTTTGGGACCTCTTATTGTCCTGGAGACTACTGGGTAGGTGGAGTTGATTCAGAAGATGATGTATACTACATTGTCTCGCCCGAAATTTTATGTTGATCGACGTAGATAACCTCTATTGTTCAAGGTCGGAGATCAGGATTTCTTTCATTTCACACTGAGGATGGGACATAGGAGGATTAGAGGACATGGAATGATTTCACCCAGATTCGTCAAGACATTTTAGGTCTTGGATAGTGCCGGGCCGGTTTCCTGTCGGTTGGAGTTACCTCTGTGGTACTAGTCTATGCATGACGTCCTCTATGTTTCTCAGTTATGACGTTACTTTTCAGACTCGTCTCATGTTTTTCAAACCGAGGAGGTTGAATTGGAGGTGGATGCATCCTTTTAGGATCACCATATTTAAATTCTGATCACAACATGAAGGTTATCTATTTCTGGCATGTTCCTCTGGTATGGGTGCTATGGTAGCACTGGCGAGTACAGGACAAGACTTGGGAGTGGTACACCAATGTCTTATAGTAGTGGACAGATGTGTTGGAGGATTCTTCTTCCCCATATTTTTAGGGAAATTATGGGACAAATTTTTTTAAGGGATAAGTTTTTAAGAACTCAAATCTTCATTTCAGGTATGGATTTTTCTTTGGGTAGTTTTTTAGGAAAAGTGATGAATTGGAAATTTTCTAAGAACACGTCGTGCTCTTCTGCGTACATGTCGTGTACCCTATTACCACGTACAACCATGTCATGGGAATGTAACAGCAAAGATATGGCCATGTGGGGTTATGTGGAAGACCGCTAATGTTGGGGGCTGGTTGAGGAAAATACACAGTGTGATCATTAATAGTACACTCACTGTACTTTTTCTTTTATTTGACATATCGGACTAGGGTCACGTCCAACATTCATATTAATCTTCTTTTTTTTGTGTCTCATGAAAGAGTGCACAAAATTTCTGATTATTCATTAAGACACTGATCCATCATCCATTCACCAAATCAAACATTGATGGTGGTGTTGGAATCTACATGGTGAGTTATTCCTTCTTCTTGATACCTATATCGTGATTCTTCCTCGTTCGAGAGTTATTCAAGGTTGAACGTTTTTTATTTTTTGTTGATGTACATCATTTTTGGCTGACTCAAGGACCGATTCTGGAGTATATCTATCTTACATCATCGAGGTAGGTAATTTTTTCCTTCTGTAGTTTGTCTTTGTGTTTTATATGACAATGTTTCGATTACCCATATATCGGGTATTACAAGTTAAAGAAATTGAACCATGTTTTATCTAACTTAGAATGATTGTTGTATTAAGGTATTTTTGATGTGATATTATGTGAAATTTCATGTTTTAGGAGTACCCCATTGGTGTGTTTCTTGTTTTGAATGTATAGGTCTATTTTGTCCAAGTTGCCTATGATTCAGACCTTGTTTCCGTGACTTGCTTGATAGGATGGAACCAATTGTATTTTACTGTTTGTTAAATGCTTGTGGTATGCACTGGAATTGTTTATCCATCTATTCGTGAGATTACTTTTGGCTATTTTATATCATATATGAACGTTTGAATTACACAGGGTAGTGGTAACCTAGTCTAGATATACCATAGGAGGAATTGATGTTGAGTGATTCCTCAGAGTTTCTGTTATATTTCACGCTACAAGACCACATGGAGAATTTACGGTGAGTGCTCCCACCGAGTTTCTATAGTTTTAATTACGAGAACATAGGCAGAATTGGGGTTGTATTCATCCCTTGAGAGTCTTTAGTAATTGGGCAAGGACCATAGGGGGAACTGACAGTGAGTTCTTCCTCAGAGTGTCTTTTCCTTTTTATTACATTACTTGGCTAGAGGGGTTAGACAGTGTGAGCTACCAAGAGGTTTAATATAAATATTAAGTGTTTGTGACGCATCTACCCAGCCAAATCACAATCTTGGATTCGGTCTTACTAGGTAGTCTTCTGAGATACCTTCTTGTGATACTTACTTGAAAAAATGTTGAACAGTAGATGCTAATGAATGAAGATTGGAACTGTAGGATTGTTTACTTTTGTGTACTCCAAGTTTCTTTGCTGTATTTCCAATATTACCTACTATATATACCCACTGATAGTTAGGAACATCTCTTGTGGTGGTTTCCTACTACAATTCCTCACACACCCTGTTTGGGTTATGTTTTTGGACACAAACATATTATATGGTTTCAAGTATAGATAAGGGAAAGTGCCTTCTACTTCTGGTACATGATTACTATTGAGCTGGAGAGCATTGGACCATGTTGAGTCTTGCGATGCTATTTGATTTTACATGATTTTTTTACTTTGGATAAGTATTGTATATCCTATATTATGACTTGTTTGGACTTTTTTCATAGTCATATGTGTCATGAATCATGCATATAAGTGCTCTAGTTGTTTAGTTACTATTATTATTCCATTGTTTACTTGTTGTATGGTATTATAGATTTCATTTTTAGTTATTATTTAATATTTTGTTGTGTAACTCTACCAATGAGATAATAGTTTCCCAACAGAGTATAGGGAACCTTTGGGTATCACCCAAATCTGGAACGTAACACTTAATAGTCTTCAATCCTCAGAAAAACAATCAGAAATAATACACAAGAGGACCCTTATAAAATTCATAGCATTAAAATTACAAGTACAAAAATATATTAATTCCACTTACTCAAAAAATAACATGCTTCATTTAAAATTCCAATTTTCAAAAACAATTTCCCTTCCCCTCAGTGTATTTCTAAAACAAGTACCTACACTCATTCATCATGTGACCTACCTCACTATCTCTCTCATCACTCAAATAATTTGAATTTTTTTCTCAATTCTAATAAACATGCATTATTACCATAGTATTTACACGAATTTCTCATCTCCCCTAGTGGAAATAAAAATATTTCATTAATATCAAGGACTTTAAATTAGGTTCAAATTTCGCTGACGCTATTGGATGGTGGGTCATACAAAAATTAGAAAAAAAAATTTATAAAGGAGGGTTGAATCATGAAATAAATGCATGATAAATTTCAATCCAAATTAATTCCTAAAACTCTCGCTCTCCCACTCTCAAAAAGTTGTTCACCCCTACGTCTATGAAAATCCAATTCTGCTCTCAAATATTTAATTTTATTCATTTTTTTTAATTTTTGTAGGGATACAACTCGCTCAAATAATATGGAATGAAAAAACATGTGAGTATCAACCACAAACCCCATGAAATATATGTAATACAAAATCCCAAAAAAATACACATAAGTAGCATGTACAATGTAGCATTTCAGTGAAATTATTTCGTATAGAAAACTCTCTTTCTCCTAGAGTAATTATCCATCACATTTAAAGGTATCATTTAAGGTTAGTGTTAGCACATAATGACCATAGATGTACACATTCATAGAACCAAAAAGATTCTATATTACAATAGAAAAATTAATATAATGAATGTGGCAACTATGAAATGTGACACATATAATTTTTACGGGATAATTGTGATCCATGTTCATCAAATGACTCATTATCCCTAAAATAACCATCACGAAGAATAAATATCCCCTCCCACACATAAATTGAAAATCATCAAGCAGAAAATTCAAGAAAAAGGTCCGGAAAGGTATTGGTTGTGGGATCATCCTAAAAATTCTTCTTCATGGATTGTAAGGTCTACACATCGAACAAACTATATGGGTGTCTTAGTGGGTCAAAGGGGATAAATTTAAACAAATACCTCAGTCATTTTTGTTCAACTTTCAAAATTCCTATCACTTCAACAGAAAAACATGGAATTTTCTAGAAGTCATAACACGATCAGGATTCCCTAATGAAAAATAAAAACATGATATGATATAAAATTGGGTTAGAATTATCTTGGGTATTGAAAATATAATGTTGGAAAACATGGATGATAATGAGTCTAAATAAGTATCTCAATAATATACATATTTCCAAAAAAACATTTTCAATGAAAAGAATAGTATCAATAGTCATTTAAATTAGAGTATCAAGAATAAAAGCATTCCAAATAAGAATCATGTTCTCAAATAACCAAGAGATACAAAGTGTATATTCCCAACTATGTTATAATAAAAATTCAATGGTTTTTATATGGGCTCAATAAATGATAGGAATGTTATTTTTGTCGGTTTTTATTTATATATTTTTTGTAATAATTTTTCATGGTGTTTTTGGAAGGATAAAATATGATAGAACATAAAAATACTTCCTTTTGTATGTGCATATATATGTGGAAAGGCTGTCTATATCCGATGACGCTCCAAAAATGATGTACCTATAAAATGTACATGTAGAACATAACATACCTACATCATATCAATGAATTCACACCATAATAAAAAGCATTTGGATGATAAAAATAAATATGATGAATGGTCAACTCCACTAAAATGATAAAAGAAGATAGATTGTGGAAAATTAATGTCATTTTATTAATTAAAAAACTAAATGAAATGAGTCTAAATGCATTTAAAGGAAGAAAAAAAATAATGGGTTGACACCCATTTAAAACTAAGTTTACTTCTTCATCAATCTGATGTTGTTGAAACTCCACCAGAATCAAACAGAAATGTATACCATGCTTCTACTTCTTTATTATTGGGAGTGTGGAATATATTCATTGAAAATTAAATTATCTTGGAAGCTTCGCAATATCTCAATGGAAACCTGATAGAAAAATGGATGGGTGGAATGAAATGAAAATATCCCAGATCATAAGGAAATGAATATACCTAGTACGAATAAGGATTCATTTAATAAGTGAAATGTGTTTAAATGGAATAATCATTATGATAAAGAACATTATATTTTTGAATTTACCCAAGAAAATAAATTCCATTACCAGAATATTTTAGTGTTCAGATTATAACCATCCCATTCTTGGATGTGGTATTTGGCTCAATGATGTATCCCAATTCATTTTTACCACTAACAGCTATAATGATAAAATACTCTTGTTTCCAACTCAATTCATGCTCTACGGTTTCATTTATTTTACTAAGTTTAAGAGTACTTATATCATCTTTGGGTATTTCAAGTGATGTTTTTTTAACATTGATGCATGGGGTTGGGTGGGGTGCGTGTAGTTGGAGAAAGTGAATCCATTTTGTCAATAATTATATTGTTTTCAAAATTATCTTCTATACTGCCCTTGTCATATTTCTCCATTGAAATATGTGTCACGATAAACTTAGGATCCTCCAGGCAATCTCTTTATTCCTTTATTTATAGGAAATTATGATTTTCCTCCAACACTAACAATTATTTATTTCCAAAATCTTGAAATTTTTCATATGTCTATATTTTGGAGAAGGTTTAAGTCTCCTATATATTTTTGGAAATAGGTGATTCAACATTCTTTGAAGTTAAATCCTCTTGTGTGTGAAATTTCATGGTTTCTTGGCTCAATTCTGACTATATGATGGTAAATAAGGGTCCTATTTCAATGCCTTCTTCATCCTAGAATGGTGTAGTTTGATAGACATTGAATGTATCCATTTTAACTTTCGGATGGATGGGTTTTGAGCTCAGATCATAAGAACACGATATTAAATTTTCTAAGGTACCATTATATTCAATTGAGTTGAAGACTAAGCTCTAATATTCTTGAAATTTTATTAGATTGGGTGAATTAATTTTTTATGAAGAGGATTTAGAAATGGTATGATGGGAATAAGGATTGATCAATATAGTCTCATCATCAAAATTTGGAATTGGATATTGTTCAATTGAAACCTCTAGTGCACCTTCCTCAAAATAATTGTTTTGAATTAGATTATCAAGTGGTAGTGAGACAAATAGTTCATAAAGATGATTCATTTTATTTCCTTATTTAATTAATTTATTTTAAAGATCTTTTTTTTGGAAAGAAGCATTTCATTACATTCATCATGAAGATAAAACCTTTGATTTATCTCAGAGATAGAAGAAACAAAAATGCACCCAATTATTGAATCAATTGTTTTACATAAATTATCGAGTTCTAAATTTTGAGTAACAAATTAACTTTGATATTTATAAAACGGTGGGTAGGAACAAGAAGTAAAATATGGTGAAGTATTCTCCCAAGGATCATGGCATGGGATTGAATAAAATCATTGAAATAAAAAGTATTGCCTATATTGATCATGAATGGTGAATCATTATATATCATATCTTGAGGTGTGACTGCATAGGGAGGTCATTGACTGGAGTTTTATGCTGCTAACCACACCATTTTGAAATTATAGAAGACTTGAAATTACATTAAATGAAAAATTCCAAGATTATTAAATTGAAAGTTTTTGTTTGCTTGTTAGTTTTTTTACTTTTTTTATTTTTTGAACTAAATCATGCTTTTAAAGGAACTCATAATACTACTATTCTTCCTGGTAGTAGTGACATAAATTTTGTACTTGTGTCATAGCGCATGAAAATTTGTTAACCTACTAACTATTATAGATGCAATGAGCGGGGTCAAACCATAGAGAGAATCCTTGCAGACACTGGGAATATCCTTTTGGAAGGATTTTTGGGTAGAAATGTTTTTAATGTGAGTAAAAAAAAAATTTATAAAAAATAAATGACTATTTAAAAATGGACTTTTCAATTTACTAAAATTATCTAAGTGAAACTTTTTTTTGAAAAAACATGCAAAGATGGGAGTGTCATAATTGTGATCTTCGTTCAGGTGAATACACTACCAATTATTTAATTCCAACATCTAAATATTTATTTATTCAATTATCACTAGCTCCAAATTTATGAAAAATAGAATTATTTCTCATTCAATGATATTAGACAGTATTCTATTTTTTACACAAATCATCCATCATTTCATTTTTTGTCTTAACGAATAATTTTCACATCACTGTAGCAATGAATCACTTGGTGAAATATCACAATCCGTTTCATAGAATGTCAAATTATCTACCTGTATCATGTTTTCTCACATGACATTACTTATTTTGTTTCGCTCATGTACTTTTGATGGCGGTGTACAGAAAATATTAATTTTTCAATTAATATTTTTTTTATCAGGAAGTCACCCTTGTGTGATTTATGATTCTCTCAAATGCGTGACCAATTTTCGAACAAATAAAGTCTCTAATGACCTCTCACGTGTGATTACATATTAGGTATCATAATAATGGGAGAAAAATAATGTTTTAAGACTCCTAATGAAATCATTCCAAATGAAAATATAACTAATTAAATAAAAATCCAATTTAAAAAATAATTAATGAGAAATCAATGATTGAAATTAATTAATGGTGTGATGTTACATTCAAATTCATCGTAACTCTGACTCAAAAATAATTATCCCTCCATGCTGACAACACAAGAACAAAAATAATATATAGATATCTTCATTCTCATGTCATCATATATGTCACCAAAAGCCGTTGTCGATGATCACAAAATATTAATCAAAACTCTCCCAATTTCCATAACGTTAAACTAAATCATCGAGAACATGCGTCAACGTGAAAAAAATAATCAGATCAGTTTTCAGTCTATTTGTGAAATGTCTATCTTCTAAAATCAAAGATAATCCTTCACATTTGATGACATCGCATCCGAACTGTGGCTGCACACGGTGAATAAAGGAGTTCGGCATAGATGATGGAAATGGTGGTTTTCTACCGTAGAAGAGGGGATGCTGGTGTGAGGGGTATTTCATCATAAATTATGAACATTGAGGAGGGGTCTTCTGGTGTGGTGTGTGCCTAGAAAATGGTGATTATGGGTTGCTTCTCGATGGTTTGTGGTAGGAAGAGAGGAGCGCATGATGGCTAGGATTCAGACGAAGGATAGAAGGGGGTAGCAGTGAGGGACGGGGGAGGGGGGCATTGGATGAGGGCGTGGGGTGTTATGGAATTGGATGAGGATAGATGGGGTGGTGACATTATTGCGGGGGATGAGGGGATATGGGTGACATTAGGGACGGGTAGTGTGACATCATCCTGAAACAAAAATTAAGTGGAAATTGAAATTTAAAATAAAAATAATTTAATTATCTAAATATTTTAAAAAATAAAATAATAATTTGTAATAGAATTATAAATATAATTAACTAATTTAATAGAAAATAAAATCATAAAAACTAAATGTTATAAAAGTGAAAATAAATAAATTTTTATGCACCTGTAATTAAACACCCTAAAATATAGATATAATAATACTATTAAAATAATATGACTACTATTAAATTTTAACATAATAAAAATAATAAAATAATTATAAAAAATATACATTTATTAATACTAAAAATATATAAAATAATAAAATGTAAAAATAAGATATAAAATTAATATATATAATAATAAATTTTAATAAACTAAAAATAAAATTAATGTTAACGAAATTAATAATAATAAAATATAGTGTAAGATATATTATAAAAATGAATTTATCTAATTAAAATACTAAATTACTAATATTATTATATAAATTAACCAAAATTTATCATAATATATAAGACACCCTCTTTCGCCCCCCCCCCCCCCTAGTGTCTCTCACACCCTCTATTTTTTCAGCATATAACACACCCTCCTTCTTCATCCCATCAGTTTCTATGATAGTGCCTCCCCATTTAGTAGGTTCAAAAGTGAGGGAATAGGTTTTCATTTCTTCTTCTTCACGAGGATATTGGAGGGTGATAGTTATTGGTACAAATTTTAATTTGAATAAAGTTATTGAATTTTATTTAATACTAACTATTTTTTCACAAAAGATACAAACAATGATACTACAGAGACAAATATAAACAGTTTAGATGTATGGAATATTAAGATAATGAAGATAGAGGTCCCATTTGACTGTTATGTGGTCCCCAAATATGAATTCATGGGATTATTTGGCTAGATTCTAGAACAGCTGGTGGTAGGTCCGGTTATCCTTACCATTACTTATACAGATTGGTGGCATGTTCCTCAATCTTGGAAAAATGAAGTATTTGATTCCTAGATAAAAGAAATTTTAATACATTATAGAGTAATTTAAAGTCATTATAATATTAAATTCTAATATTTTAAAAATGAATCTCTTTGTACAGATGTTATTCAACTTTACCATTCCAGATATTATCACACGATTGTGGACATTGAATATTTTGGATGAGAAATGGAATGTTTTTAAATAGAGATTATGGAATGAATTCAACAATACGTTATCGACCACTCAACATCTATATGATAAGGTAGCTGAAGGGGTACCTAATGAGAAATGTAATGTTTTAATTGATGGTCATCGCCATGAGAAGCACGTGGTATTGAAATATATGTTATTATATTAATTTCATTTTATATATATACATACATATGACTAGAAGTTGAAATTACACACATTACTATTAACACATATGTTATTTATTTTATGGTGTTTCAAGAAAAAAAGCCTCATGTCTAGCTAATAAAATCATCCCCCACACTGCCATGTTAAAGAGTTTATCCAGAAACAGATCGGATTTGGTAATATTTTCATTAGTTTAAATATTTATAAGATAAAATTATCTATTTCTTATATTAAAATGTTGATTTATATTTGTTTAAAGTATTCAAATAATTTATGTAACCATGTATCCCAAATTGAACTTTGTTTGGATGTTCATAAAAAATCTAATGGGAGTTATGTTAATGAGCATGTCAAAGAAGTTAGGATATGAATTCATTTTTCATTGTAATAACTTATTTTATGTTCTCACTAAGTTAATATGTATTGATTAAAATATGAATGATATTTTTTATAGGTAAAAATAAATAACTATTGTATGCCAATCATGTTCATTCCTTCTCAGTCTCCTAGGATTATCTTGTTGGTCATGTCCATGGGAAAGAGCATCCTAGTCACGTGTACGGGATGGGTTTCAGACTGTAACCAACATAAGTATTTGGTAGGACACCATGGATTACAGTAAAATCTAACTCTTTTATTGTTACTACCTAGAACGATATGCTTATAATGAGTTTTTTTTCATTGAAAATATCAATTCATTAGTAGGGGAACTTATAAAAGTTTCAAGATGTAATGGTTGTTGCTCTGTATAAATCGTTGATTGAATTATATCTGAAGACAACTAGATCTGTCCCCAGCGATATTGCATTAGTGTATTATAGTGAGTAGGTAAATAAAAACACATTAAAATAATTTAGTACACAAAATTTCATTTGTTTTATGTTTAAATTTAAATATAAAACACTGATTAATTTTCAACATAAATGTAACGAAGGTGCTGATAGTAGGGAGTGAAGACAATGATGGAGAGGGTGTCAGTAAATGTTCATAAGGTGTTGATAAATGTTCACTATGGTATCAAATATGTTGTTTGACTAAACATATATCTATCTAACACTAATATGGTGATTCAGATACCATATTGTGGTTTTTTGTAGGGATATTTTCATTTCCCTTACATTGCATGATAATTTATTTGTTTGGTTCATTTTCAATGTTTTATCCATAGGTCTACATTATGATTTGTTTTCCTTGGATATTCTATATACGATTAATTGTGACACCAACATTCCACTCTTATATTAAATATGATAGAATTACTGTATTTTAAATTTTTAAGAGTTTTGGAATACAACTTTTATTTCTTAGAGTATTTTTCTAACGAAAGGTTTCCATATGGTTGTGTGTAGCTATGAATAATACCTTAATTTTGGGGAAAAATAATGCAGATGAATCTTATGAATGGGATTTCCCTATGGAATAAGGCTAGTGAATAACCATGTGATTTCATAAAACCCTCTAAATGAATTTATGTAAAATATCCCCTAAAAGAAAATATGCACCAAGTTATAATTCACTGACTTTTTTTAAAGCCATATAAACACGTTTTTTCATGTACCATGTCCATGGTCTCACTCTATATGGACTTTTTTTTATGAATCTATCCCCATGATCAATAATCCCAGAGCTACTAATACATATATCTCCAATGAAACCATTATAATACACCTCTATCGAGAACTCACCTTTGAGAATGTATAATTTTATTAGAATTATGAACTCCTATTGATTTTTCTTCTATGTGAACCATGGAAACAAAGTACATTTCTACCATGACCTCTATCCTAGTCTCAAACTTTCCAGAGTCCACCTCTATTGGGAAAATTTTATTTATATTTCTCTGATCATATTCTGTTGATTTTATTCTTAGTTATCGAAGAAATAAAAAATATTTATCACTACCATTGCAAAGACACATATTCTATAGACATGGGATATAGATATCAGGTTTCAACGCGATAGTGGTTAACTTATCTAATACATTGATGATAATAGGGAAGTAAATTCCCAACTTATGTACTTCAAGAGTATCTTTAGATGATACTACCACAAAAAAACTATTCTTCTCATTAACTAACATTAAATTCTCCTTGATATCCACCTATAATTATAGGTAAATAAATCCAGATGTCTTTTCATAACTCCACCTTGGTCTGTGATATTTTATAATATTGTATAATATTATAGTCTATTTCATTCATCATAGTTCTTCTGGATGAAGGTATGTTTAAGTATAATGGATCCTATGATATTATCAGATCATTTCAAGTTTTCTTTACTTTACATAACTCATTATGGAGCTTGAATGCCTATCACTACATAGGAAGACCACACTCACAACCATTATGTTTTGAAAAAATAATATATTACCCCTTTATTTGTATCCTTCCTTCCACTCATTCTTATGAACACATGAAAACTATTTCATAAACAAAATATTCTTGAAATTTACATGGTTGAATTCTATTAATCCATCTAGAAGTCTCTTTTAGAGTTATACAATTATCAACAATCAATAAAACCCATAAAACAACCACGATTAATCCATGTTCATTTCAAAAATCACCATATATTCCCTAGACAATATTTTAGGACCATTCCATATTCATTATTTCATTCCAAAACTTGATATAACCACCACTCTAATTATCCTGAGGATTCAAGAACATTCCTTATGATCCCCTTTCAAATGTTGAGTGATAAGAACCCTAGTGTCACTTATTATGACTCAATGTTGGATAGATAGCACATGTTAGATATGATAACTACTCCTAACTCATCCACGTAATTTATAAAATATTTGGAAACTAATACATCAAAGAATAAAAATTCAAGTCTTATGATGTTCTATCACAATCTTTCTTAATCAGAAAAATTGACTAAATTGCATCGATTTGTGAAACTAAAACATTAGATAACTTCATCATTGAATCCCATTTCATGGAAATCCATCAATAAACTCATTTCACTATATGGATAATCCATCCATTATTTATATCATGTATTACAATTTTTCTATCCACATATATGGATCATCATTCCATTTAATTGCATATTAAAACACTCTAGGAGCAGCATCACTATAATCTTCCAAGATCAACATAATTCACAATTATAACCTCAAGAAATAGAACTCCCAATGAATCTATAAAATGAAAAGGAAAAGAGTATATCTTAAAAAATTCTTCAATAATATACCAACCAAGATCTAAATGATACTTTGATGAACAAAAAATGGTACCAGATTAATAATGGACATGGATAGTATTTTAGAAATCCCTTTCTACTTTATACAGTTTCCATCTTCATAGTGAAAAATCTTAAGAAACATTGTAACACTAATTGAAAAAAAATTTATACCATTGTTTTGGAACTACTTGTATAGGTTCTAAAATCATTGGTAAGCCTATTCCAACGGTTTGGAGGGTCATTGGCTTTTATGGTGTTGGTATCAACCTATAAGAATGGTCTTGTAAAACCATTGGTATAGGTCATATGGAAATATTATACGAATGGTTTTTAAAAACTATTGGTATTGGCAATGTAAAAAATAAAACCCTGCTTGGATTCAATCCTAGAACCTCCGATTTGTAGTCCTACAACCTAACCACAAACCCAAGAAGAATTTTGTGATGATAATATCATATATATATATATATATGTAAATTTATTTTATCATTTTATGTATTTAATGTTTTTTGAAAATAAAATCCATAAAAAATTATGGGTCCCTATACCAATGGTTCTAAAAACCATTATTATAAACCTATACAAATAAATTTGAGATCTTTTGGTATAGGTAATGTGATTGTGCTTATATACCAACAATCTTTACAAAACAATTCAAAACCATTTGTATAGGTTCTCTTCATGGTAACTATACCAATGCTTTTTCCAAAACCATTGGTATAGGGTCACTGTAAGTTTCCTATACCAATTGGGTTTTTCAAACCATTGGTATAGGTCCATTGGAATAACTCTAATTTCTAGTAGTTTACCCACTTAAGAAGATGAAACCAGTAGTCCTCAAACCAATTCCTAACATTCAAAAATAACAAAAAATGTCCCAAAAAATAAACCTTTTTAGTCAAATTTCAATATCATGGATAAAAATTAGATACTGCCATTTTCTTATGATAACCATCTACCAAATATTTGATTAAATTCTCTGTAGTAACTTTTATACGCTGCTATAACACCAATAATAATAACCAAGATGTGATACCACTTTTTATGGATCATGTCCAATGTTCAATAAATGGAATAACACCACCAAAATATCAACATGTGGAACAATCTTCTAGAAAAAATATATGCAGAACACTTCTAATAGTTCAAAATTAGGAACTTGGTTGCCTAGGATCCCCAAGATATGTGTAGATACACTCTATTCACATATGGTTTTAGTCATACTCATAGACATCACTACAGATAGTGAATAATAATTAACAAGAAGACTATTAAACAAATACCTTAGAAAATATTAGATACACAATGCATAAGTATTAAATTTATTGGGATTGAATCCTATATCAATTAGAGAGTGAACACAATCTCATTTAAGGAGAACATTTGGGTTTTTGGTAAAACAGAACTTCCAATATCCCTACTAAGACTAACAGAAAAACTCTAACCAACACATTCTTCCAACCATTGAATCTTATGCTTCCCCCATTCACGTATCCTCCGTATAGGTTTTAACCATTTTTTAGATATGGTTTCTCTAGAATGTGAATTCAACCTGATTAACCATCAAACAGGATCCACCTTATCCCATTTCTTCTCAGATCTATATTATATTTGGAAGTTAAGATGATTTTTTCCTATTAATTATCCATCCTCCATACCCTTACTCTTGATTTTTTGTTCCCCTATAATCCCTAATAGTAGTGATTGTCGAATTAAGGGTATGGGTGGATCTTATTTAAGGAATTGGTTGAATAAGGTTTGTAGGGGATGTTTTCATCAAAGAGAATGCGTCCACCATTGAGGGTGACTGATTTCTGGTTGATTGAGGTAGGTGTCTTTGTGAAAATAATTTCATAATGAGTTTCTAATTGTGCATATTCATTTTTGATGATATTATATTTCGGATTCCCGTTGTGCACTGTCTTTGTATCACCTGGTACTCATATTCTCTTTGTGGAATTTCTTATTTATCATTGTTTATTCATATTATGATTTATTGACATGATATTTCGTGTTTTTATATTTTTATTGGTTTTTGTGGATTTTTTTATAATTTTATCACCACCCCTATCTCAAAGGGATGTCCAAATAAAATATTTGATCATCCTTATGTTCCCTTCTGAACCAACTACTAGGTAGATAGCGGAAGTTAGGGTCGATCCTATGGGGAAAACAAGGAAACAATGGTCAGTGAAAGCCTAATGAATCTTGGTCAATATTCTATATATGAATAACTGAAGAGGACTATATATTAAAATGAATCAATTTATAGAATATAAGTAAAAACTGAATGATATAAGAACAATCAAAAAAATACATGCATCGGGGATGCAATTTAATTAGGGTTTGTTAAATTCGTTGTTCCTTATCATTCCAAATTTAAATGACATTTAGTTACCACCTATATTCAATTAAACTATTTTTTCATGGTCTAAAACAATAAATTACGTGTTTAAAGGTTAATTCCTTGGTGCAGAAATTAACAGCTTAAAACGGGTTTAAGTTTGTTACCCCTAAAATAGTGGCAATGATTTCCCCCAATGATCATGGATTCACCCACCACAAATACTTTATTTTTCACCATTTATATCATTAAAGTTCTTAAAACATCAATGTTAGTTTTGAAAATATATTTATTAAAGGAATTGTAAAAAAATCACAATAAGAGCAAATATATCAAAATTCAAATAAAAATGAACCTGGATATTATTACAACCCCAACGCAAGGGGATCTATCCTCTCATGACTATAAGAACTGTTTCTGGATCAAGTTGTAACTAAATCCCTACTATGGATATGAGAGGATAATGGGTAAAATGGAGAATTACCCTAAAATAGAAATTGAAAATAGAAAATAAAAACATGAAATGGATCTATGGGAGGCTCAAACGGCAATGCAGCAGCACCTCCCGTAGATGTCCAAACATAAACATGGAGGGTTACCATTATATTTATAGAAAAAGAGACTACATGGAATGTAACCCAGTGTACAGACTATGTATATTGGTTAAATCATTTTCCCTTTTTTTTCTCTCATGGTAGGTGATCCACCGTGTCGCCCCTTGACTTTGAATGTATTGGTGGTTGGTTGGTTGGAGTACACGGCATGTATCATCGTCTCCAATGGCATGTATTCTCGCATTCCACCACCAACCACTTCTATAAGGGTGTACACAATGTGTATAGTGAAGTATAAGACGTGAAATATCAGGGCATTTATACGGTCTTGTATTCAGCCTAGCAAATTCCTATATGGGTAATGGTACACGACATATGTCAGAAAGTACACGTCATGTATATTTTTAATCTTTGTTCTGAACATTCTCGATGTGTGGATTATTTATGAAAATACATGAAAGGTACCATGAACACTGATATAAATCACATTATTCATAAAACAAAATATATCCAGTGAAGACATATTTTTATACAAAATAGAATGTATGAAAATGTATACACAAATCAGGACAATTAAACTCCACCACACGTAGTAGTTTTCATTCCCTCAAGAAAAATATCAACATCTAATCAATATAATTCATACTCTAAAAAGGGAAGAATTCAACTGATTTCACATATAAATACTATATCCATAACATAGGATTTTAGAAGGTAGAAAAAATATATCAAATAGTATAAAGTTTTATAAATAATCATTCCACTTGATGATTTACCTCACCAAAAAGTACCTCACAAATCTCTCAAGATTATTTTATCATGGTTGTGCTCAATGTCAATTTTATAAAATATATCCATAAGATTTAATGTTTTATTATTCTCAACTTCAAAAGTGAAATCACATAAATCACAAGGGCTTTTAATAAGGTTCAAATGTTTCTGAGGCTACGGGTTTGTAGGTAATGATTTGAAAAATAATCTCAGAGGCTAGAAAGTGGAGGGTGAATTGTAAAACAATAATGCATGATATTCACAATAAAACTTACTGAAAATGTATCCCCAATAATGATCTATCAAATGGTATCATTACTGTGATATTCTCTTTCCAACATGGGTCAAAAACCCATCAATAATGTGTAGCAAATTAGTCTAGACCCTCTTTTAAATTTTCCAACACTTTTATTTTTTTATTTTTTTTTCTTTTTTAAAAGGGGCCACCAAGAATAAAATAAATTGTTGATTTGGAACCCTTATGCCCAAATGAAAAAGGTACATTCTCCCCCACACTTAATTTCATGGTGGCTCACAAAAATATAGCATGACTATCAAAAAATCCTTCTCTAAAGATCAAATGAAAAATCAGGAAAATTTATGAAAGAATTAGGGAAAGAAGGGTAAATAGGCTTGTAATGTGGATTTAGAAAAAAGCAGTTCATGGTTTTTATGGGTTATATAAAGATTGGATGTAGGGTACATCTCAAGGTAAATGGGGATAAAAATAATCAAATGCCTCAATAATATTAATGTGATTCAAAAATCTTCATGTTTGGAAGGGAAAGACTAGAATGTTCTGGTAGTTATTTGAATCCCAAGAATATCTCAAGAACGAGGGTATAAGAAATAATATGTCAAAAGTTCTTAGATTACCTCTCAGGAATAAGGAAAAATAAAAGGTTAATTAGGTCATTACATGAGTACAAATGATCAGAATAATAAATGTAAATTTCCAAGACATTAAATCTAGTATCAAACTATATCAAGAATCATTTAAAAAGACATTGAAATTTAAAAATAGAATGTAACTTCTAAAATTGTCTTTTATTTCAATACTATTTATAATTAAAATTATTCAAAAAAATCAACATTTTAAAATATTTCAACTGTTAATGATGTCTCCTAGAGTAGTTCAAGGGAAAAGAGTAGTGTAGTCAGAACCTCACCCCTCCACATAATATCACACGTGGTACCCCATGTACAACTCCACGGTAGAAGAGATTTTGTGGGGACTCATGGGCGGTTAGGATGAGGGGAATAAGTGAATGAATTAATGTTAAATAAATAAACAAAAAGAAACTATGAAATAATACTCCTCTCATGATGATTTGTCAAAGATGAAAAGTATTTGAAAGAAAAGTTCCAAGCAACGGTCAATGGAACTTATGAGTGGAGAGAAAAGAGAAAAATAAATCTATATAGATATAAATCATCATAGCATATTCATAGAATTATATATATATATATATATGAAGAAAACTAATGTGAAAAAAACCATTCATGGAGTGGCCTTGAAAGAGGCGTCATCGACAATAGGAGGATCCGCCGGAGGAGGATCAACCGTAGTGGAAACTGGAGGCAACTACTCTGTGCTCTGAGTGGAAGGCCTAGTGAGAACATCCTTCGTGAAGGAAGGATGAATAGTATCCAAAAATATAGGATTGGCACCCTGCATGGGAGGATCTGCTGACACATCCTGGTGGGCGGTAGTAGTAATAGTAGTCGGGTTGGTAGTGGATAAGAGAACTGAATCAGTGGTCAGTGTCATCAATGGGGGTGGTGTGGCAAAAGGCTAAGGATTGGATGGAGGATCAGGTGATGGGGGTTACTAAAGGCTGGGATGCAGATGAATAAGTCCCAACATCTACTCAATCCATGTCTAGGACTATAGGATGGTAGTATACTATTGATCAATGATGTCCAGACGGCAGGCCATCGCGGCCATGGGGAGAGTGATGGGGAGATCAGCCTAGGGTGGAGGTGGAGGTGGGAATCTGGATGAAGATGGAAGAGAGGAAGAAGTGGGGTGAGGTGGGGAAGTATCATATGTTGGTGGATTGGGTGGGACCTACTCAGTAACACCTTCGAGATCACTTTGATCATCACATTCCCCCGCTGGAGTTGGGGAATCTTGGAAAATCACATAGCCATTACCCCTATGCTCGACCATCCTCATGAAGATAATCATGAGGATGTTGAGATGCTGAGGAGGGCCTAAGGGGTTGTTAGGGAGAGAGGGCTCAAAAACGCCTAGGTGGTGTTTCAAGAGGGTGGCATAGAAACTGTTGTTCAGGATTTCCTGATAGTCATGGATCATGGAATGGAAATAGGTAGTGACAAGACAGGGGAGGTCAGGGCAATCATTCCCAAAAACACTAGTGAGAAGCTCTGTGTCTCGCCCGGACATGACACCCTTATCCTCATGGTGGGGAAAAAGATTGTGTTGAAGCTCCGATGAAGGAAACAAAGGGGAGGTGAAATGATGATCGTGATCTTCTGGGATGTGGGGGTGTAACTGTGGTTAGGCCCAGCAAGATCCCACCACATAACTATGAGGATAGAGAACTCATGGAGAGTGAGGGTGGAGACAGGAGATGGGGTGGCTGGATGAGGGTATAAGCTGCACCCTCATCCAAACTCAACGTTGGTTAGGAAAAAGTGTAGACCACCTGACGAAATCGAACCAGGGTGGATGTATCGGTTGGAGTCTGGCGGTGGGTGGGCCCATCGAACTCAAATTTCACAATGAACACAAAAAATAAATTGTGGATTGATGGAGTTTTGACCTATAGTGTGTTCGATAAATGTGTTTGCCCATAGATCTCCTCAATATCCTCCCAGATACTAAGGTACTATGGATTGCTGATATTGAGGAATCAGCCACTCAATTGTATCATCCATCATGAAAATCATGGCACCCTATCGGTAGTAGAGTTTCCCTCAGCGATTATCAGGAAGGGATTTGGCAAAGGTCTGGAATCTATCGGTGCATGCGGGGGTGGGCATGCAGCTGTAGAGGCAGAAGGTCCAGCCATAGTGTTAGTGGGTGGAGAAACTTGTTCTAGAGCCGACTATGAGGCCATGCTCAAAAGATATGGTGGTTCAGGTGCAGAAGGGTCCACGCTGGCAGGAGGATTTGTATTGGGGCTCTCGATAGTGGAAGATGTAGTTGCAGCTGCACTCGATGGTGATGTACTCGTAGCAGGTGATGTAGAGACTGGTGAAGATGGTAGCATGGGGGAATCTAGAAAGGTGGAGGTCGGGGATGCCAGTGGATGTTTTGTTAGCAACTATAGCATTAGCGACTACAACACTAGAAGATCTTATGTTGGTGTCGCAGGTGATCTGAGCCAAATCCATTGTGCAGGTTAGCCAATATATGTAGAGGATATGTGTCTCTTCCCACCCGTGTTGTCCCAATCTTCCATATCTGAAATGAAAAGAAAATAAAATGATTAAAGAAAAGTAAATGATAAAGAACAAGGAATAGTGAGAAATATTGAAATAAAAATTAAACGGCATGTAGATCCAGGATACACGGTGTGTAATATGATCTCGTTCAAAATCTGTGTCATTAGGATAGACATGCTGAGTGGGCATGTGTTTGGGAAAAAGGCCAGTACACGGTGTGTACTAATGTAGACACACCAAGTGAAAGTACATGGGTTGTTGGTCTATGTGAATACCCATACACAAACATGGATAGTAAGAGATCATATATCACAATACATGCCATGTGTAAGACAAAGACGGCGTGTGTAAGAACCTGGCATCCAATGCGTGTACACTAGTTACACGGATTATTCTGGATGAACATGATACATGGTGTGTACTGCACATACATGCCATGAATAGATAAATGGTTTCATATCTGTGAGTTCGTAGTACAAGGATCTCTCTGAATGGAGGGTTAATGTCACTTGAAAAAGCGTGTACCGAACATACATGCCATTTTTTTAAAAATTCCAAAAATCAGGGTGTGTGGTCATGTACTTTAATGTACACGATGTGTGTTCTTCGTTGAACATTTTTACTGAGAAAGTAGTTAAATGGTCAGCTGATCTCAAATATAACCAAAATACAAGTAAAACATTGAAATGACGGGTGTCGAGTGGAATACCCGAAACAAGGATCACAATGGTGTAAAAATCCGAGCTCTAATCTCACTAGGATTGTAGATGGGAGGAGGTAGGGGCGACAGCGTATGGGGAAATCTTCCGGGAGAAGAAAATGGGGAGGAGTGGGGTCTCGACATGGGCTGAGATTAAATGTGACATCCATGTTTTATAAGATGATTACATAGAATTTAGTCAAATTCCCCGACCCTAGTTACCCAAAGTCTGTGCATTATTACATAACATTGGAATGACCACAGAAGATCAAGTCTTGAAAGACTTATTATCTTAGTAGGTTAGGAATCACTAGATATATTTATAAGTCTTACATTACATCATAAAGTGAAAACTACCACAAAATCTTGTCTCCACACTCATATCCCCTTATACTATCCCTGCAGGTCAATCGTAAAATACTTCTTCACATCCTCAGAAAAACAAAACATAGAAAGGGGTGAGCTCAAATTCCCAGTAAGGATAACAATATAGTGGAAACATTCATAAATAATCATAAACATTTAATCCAATGTATAACTGAAACAAAAGCCTTTTAAACTTGAACTTCAACATAATATGGAAGAAATAAAATGAAATAATTCCATTTACTTATTCACATGGAAATTCTAGTAGTCGAATAATCATATGAAATATCAATAACCACATTCATAATGATGGAATACATAATTCCATACTATCATAACCACATAGTCAAGGCCTTGTGACAAGACTACAAATAAGTTTTTGTCAAGGCCTTGTCCCAAGACACTAGTTTGTCTCATGTGACCTACCGATGCATCGAAGAGCTATAGTAGGCTCCACCCATCACTTACTAAGTCCAATGCATTCCTCATATGAACAAGTTTAAACATAACATAAACATTCATATTAAAACTAGCATACAAAATGTCAATACTTTCTCAATAAACCATGATGGTATAAAAATAACACATCCATAGTAAAACATATCACAAAAACTTCAATACAATGTGGAGGTTTTGTGTCATAATAAATCAACATCAAATAAGCTTAAAATCCATCAAAGGATGTTGACATAGATGAAATCAAAACTATTAGAGAGAAATATCAATTTTTTTAAATCATTTAAAATCAACATAATTAAAAAATTTACTTTGAAAATATACTTCTAATCTTATAAGGGAGGTTTCGACGATTTTATAATGGCATAAAATAGCCACACCCTCCGTATAAGTTAAAAGAAGACATTCTTACCATAATTCTGTCGAAAAGGTTAAAAAGGACCTTATTTGGAAAACAATGGAAATATTACTTTATAAAAATCTTATAAAAAGAAAAACAAGGGTATAAATGACATTAACCCATATTATATAAAATAGTAAGAATGTTTTGAAATTCATTTTTAAGAAACATGGATGTGGATGATAAAGATGTCCAAGTAGACAACTGTGTATAAACAACCTCGGATAATGAAGAGATTGTGAAATAAACTCGTACCTTGTACTTTTCCTTGGTTGAGGGTAGGTTAACCTCCTATATAATGGTGGATTAATTGTTATTAAATTATACAGGAATCATATATGTGATCTTTTAACATTGTTTTGTTAATAATATCTTAGTATTATCGTCATTTCGGATGTTAACTTACTCATTTTCTTTTATATGTATTGTTACATAAGTTGTGTTTGTTATGAATAGATTGTATCTTATTCATGTCTAGAATGATAATAATTCATTAAAAATTATTTTTAATCATCAAATGAAATTTGTTCATTGATGGATACAATGGGGAATGAATCTCATCGTGTTCGTGGAGACGGTAGTCCGTACGTACGCACGAGCGACAATATCATTCTTTTGATATTAAAATAATATATAATTGGAAGTTATATCATATATAAAGAATCATTATCATGTTATATTTATTATTTACATCAATTACACATCATTATTATACCCATCCAAATAATAATATATTGAATAACAATTACACCACGACGTGGAGACGGTAAGTCGTACGTACGCACGTATGGTGACATGTCAATCAAGGGATGGATAGAATACTGAATATGGTTGTACCATATTTATTAAAACATCACTGTATATAGGAGATAATGGAGTTATTATTTTGGAATTTAAATAACAAAGAAAGAAGATGTTGAAGAATAAAGGAACTTGGAAGAGGGTGGTGAAAATATTACCTCTTCCTCGGGTTCATTCTTTGGATTTGATCAAAAGACCTCCATAGGTTGGCTTTATGATCAAACTAATGCCTATAGTTTGAATCTAGGTTTTTTGAGAGAATATTTGGGCAGGGGTTGGCCGAGCCAAAAGGCATTGAAGGTGTGAATTAGAGAAAAGAGGGAGTGCCCTTTTATAAGAGGGGTGAGGGGCCCCATAAGAGAAGATAGAAATATTATTTTATAATAAATTCATATTCGGTTTCTAATGGCTCCAAAGTGAATTATTTAATGTTTATGGTGGGCATGGGTTGCAAAAACACTTAACCAATATGTTTTAGACAGGTTTGGGTTACTATATATACCTTATCTTTTAGTTTTAACTCTTAGTTAATTTGTTTTAAATTTACCATGTCTCTTTTTATTTTTATAATATATGGTTAATAAACAAACTATAAACTTCCAATCGACCCCCAAGTGGTCCATTAATGATACAAAAATCATTATATAAGAATTTTTTGAGAACTTCATATTTTTAGGAATAGAGTATCAATTAATAATATAATATTTGTTTTAAAAACTCTTTTATGTCAATTTTGACACTATTGGGTATTTTGTTTTTTATAAATTCATAATAGATTTATTAATTAGAAAAAAATTCTTATAACCAACCATAATATGTCATATTATCCATGAAAATTAATTTAATCCATAAAAAGTTTCAAATTACATTTATTTGGGTAATTATAATATCAATTATCTTAATATTTCATTAATTTGTTAATTACTTCATCACTATTGTGTCATAAATAAATTAAATTATTTAATGTCTAAAAATTATAAATAAACTACCATTATGTAGGAATTATTTTTAGCTTTCTAATGAATATTTATAATCAAATTTATCTTTTGTATAACCATATGTTAAAAATGTTTTAGTTATTAAACATTGATTTTAACTCTTTTAACTATTCTTTGAATTAAATAATAATAAATGTCTTAATCTAATCCAACTGGACCTAAATGATAATATTTTATTCCTAAGGTTGGTTTTGGTCGATATACACTTGTAAAATATAATTTGGACTTGTGTTAGTGTAATATTAATATCATTTTTACCCTTAATTACCTTATTTACTTTTAATCATGGTAAATAAAGGTAAAAAAGTTACTATTCACCAAAAATTATTTTCTTCTTATTGAACCAAATTTTACTCCTTGATATTAACCATGTCTCTCGGATTTTTTAAATTCCACTCACAGAAGCAGTAAAATTATGTTTTATATGAATTTTCAAATTCTCCTAGGAGGTGGGTAAAAGACGGTGAAAGTTCAATAAAATTTTTATATATCTAAAATTATTCTAAACTAACATCAATTAATTACATTGAACTTATATAGGTATTATGTATCTATTTTGACCGTAAATAAATTTGAATTAAATAAATAATTATTTAAAAAATCGGTTTTAAACTATTAATCAATGTTTTTCACCATTCATCAAAAAATGAAAGTGTTTAGAAAGATACCAAAATTTCACCCTAGGCTAATTTCCCTATTCTGAATCCAAAAATGAAGTCCATTTTGAAAGATAAAATGTATAAAATTTCAAAAATTGGGTATTACTATTAATAACAGGTAGATTGATTGGTTGTGGTGCGTGTTAGAACTTGAAGTTGTGCACAACACACGCTACTATATTATTCAAAGATAAGTGTACCGTGGAAGCTTGGGCTGTTATATTCTACCCTCCTTCAAATAATTTCGTCCTCAAAATTTTTAGAATTATTCCTCATGAAAAGAATCGGTTGATTCTTAATCATATGTTCCTAAGGTTCCCACATTGCCTCTTCAATTTCATGGTTTCTCCTTTGAACTTTTATGAGATGAGTCTTTCAGTTTCTCAGCACTTGTTCTCTTGTATCAAGAATCCTGACGGGCTCTTCGCAATAAGACAGATCGGGTTCCAGTTCTAATTCCCCATAGGTGAGTACATGTGTTGGGTCTAGCATGTATTTTCTCAACAGTGATGCGTGGAACACATCGTGAACTTTTGAGAGACTTGGTAGCATTTCCAAACGGTAAGCTACATCCCCCATTCCTTTTAGAATTTGGAATGGTCTGATGTACCTAGGACTCAATTTACCCTTCTTACCGAAACATATAACTCCCATCCATAGAGATTCCTTCAAGAAAACATGATCTCCTATCTGAAATGGAAAATCCTTCCATCGGTTATCGGCATAGCTCTTCTGCCTACTTTCAGCGGCTTTGATGTGGTTTTGGATTACCTTTACCTTTTCCATCATTTCCTCCACCAGTTTTGGGCCTACTAGTTTCCTTTCACCAACCTCATCCCAACAGGTTGGTATGCGACATCTCTTTCCATATAATGCTTCATATGGTGCCATCCTAACACTTGAATGGAAGCTATTGTTATAAGAAAATTCTACCAGAGGTAAATATTGATCCCACGTAGCATGAAAGTCAAGTGAGTAAGATCACAACATTTCTTCTATGGTTTGAATAGTCCGTTCTGATTGTCCATCTGTTTGAGGGTGGTAGGAAGTGCTCAAACGAAGTTCATTATCAAAGGCCTTCTAAAGACTCTTCAAGAATCTTGAAGTAGAATGGGGATCACGATCAGAAACAATCTATAGGGGTACTCCTTGAAGTCTCACAACATCATTAATATATAGCCTTTCTAGACGTTCAAGTGTTAAATATTCCCTTATAGAAACTAAATGTGCTGACTTTGTAAGATGATCAATAATGACCCATATTGCATCGTTCTTTCTAGGAATATTTGGTATTCCCAGGACAATGTCCATCATGATATTATCCCATTTCCACTCATGTATGGGAAGAGGATTCATGACTCCTCCAGGTTGTTGCCTTCCATCTTTCACTTATTGACAAACCATACATCTTGACATAAAATCAGAAATCTCCCTCTTCATGTGGTCCCACAAAAAATTTTCCTTCAAATCTCTTTACATTTTGGTGCTCCCATGGTTTTTAGAGAAATTGAAACTATGAGCATCATCCAACAATTCCCTTTTTTGATTTGGTATATCGGGAACACAAATTCATTCAATATCCCATCATTCACAACATTAATCTTCTTTTTAAACTCTTCATCATCGGTCTGAGAACTATTTATCCTTTCTAGAAAAGATGGTTTGGCAACGATTTGAAAAATTGTTGATGTTTCACCTTCAATGGTGATTCCCATATCCATATTTACTAGATCCATGAAAATAGGATCCCTCTCAACTCTCATCTTGTCCAAAAATCCATGATCTTTTCTACTCAAGGAATCTTCCACCTTATTTTCCTTCCCTGAGTGGTAGTGTATTGTGCAATCATAATCCTTGAGTAGTTCAAGCCATCTCCTTTGCCTCATGTTGTGTTCTTTCTGTGAGAAAATATATTTCAAACTCTTGTGATCAGTATAAATCTAACACTTTTCAGCATATACATAGTGTCTCCATATCTTCAAAGTAAATATTACAGCATCTAACTCAGGATCATGTGTAGGATAGTTTTACTCATGAATTTTCAGGTGTCGTGATGCATAGGAAATAACTCTATCATTCTGCATAAGGACACAACCAAGTCCTTTCTTCGATGCATCTCTATAAATAACGAACCCATCATTCCCCGATAGTAAATTAAATATAAGAGAATTGAATAATCTTCTCTTTAGTTCTTCAAAACATTCTTCACACTCTTTTGTACAAACATATTTAACCACTTTATGTGTGAGCTTCGTTAATGGGATAGCCAACCGGGAAAAATTATGGACGAAATGTCGATAATAACCTGCTAAACCAATAAAACTGCGTACCTCAGTTATACTCGTTGGTGTTGTCCATTCTTGGATTTCTCTACTCATAGAAGGATCAACATAGATTCCATATCTAGAGACAATATGTCCAATAAAAGAAATCTCCTGACGCCAGAATTCACACTTGCTATACTTCCCATATAATTCATGTCTTCTCAGAGTCTTCAAGATAATGCGCAAGTGATTTTCATGATATTCATAGATTTTGGAGTATACCAAGATATAATCAATAAATACACAAGAAAATCATTGAGATATTCCTTGAAAACTCTATTCATTAGATCCATGAAAACATAGGGTGCATTAGTCATCCCAAAAGGCATTACTGTAAACTCGTAATGCTCATACCTGGTTCAAAATGCTATCTGCAGAATGCCTTCCTTCCTCACACACAACTGATGATATCCAGATCTAAGGTCAATCATTGAAAAGTATTGAGCTCTATGAATTTTTTTAAATAAATCATCAATGCGAGGTAGTGGATACTTGTTCTTTGTTGTTATAGCATTGATTACCCTATAGTCGATACATAACCTCATAGATCCATATTTCTTCATAATAAAAAGAACAAGGGCTCCCCATGGAGAAACACTAGGGAAAATATGTCCCTTATTACTCAATTACTCTAGTTGTTTCTTTAGTTCCACTAATTCCACAGTTTTCATTCTATAAGGGGTCTTCGATATGGGTCTTGATCTAGGAATTAAATCAATTGAAAAATAAATTTCTCGTTCTAGAGGATGTCCAGGTAAATCTTCTGGAAACACATCAACATATTCTTTAACAATAGGTACATCCTCTATTTGAACATTACTTTCCTCACCCACAGTTATTTTTTTCTCATCCTCCCCAATAATTGAATTTAGTTGAGCTACTGGGGGTGGATCTAGATAACAATTAGGTGGTGATGATTCTGCTCTAAAGATGAGGTGTTCCTTTTCATCATCATAAAAAATCGTAACCACCTTTTTCTTAAAATAAATCTTTGCATCATAGACTTATAGAAAATCCATACCAAGGATTATATCAAACTCAATCATAGGTATGACGATGGGATCAGCCGATAACGAACATTTATGTGCTCTAATTGGAACAGATTCACATAACATTGTAGCAATGATACTTTCCTTAGGAGTTTTAACTGACAACTCCCTCGTTAAATCAAATTGGAAATATCTAATTTTCTTAGAAAACTGGAAGGATGTGAAACAATGCGATGATCCAGAATCAAATATTTCAATTTCTAAACATGAGGAAACCATTAAATTACCTGCCACCACATCTTTCAGAGCATCTACCTCAGCAGTAGTGATATCATATGCTTGGCCTTGATCCCTTGGCATTTTCTGAGGTAAGTTCCTCTAACGCTTAGGACATTCATTTGAATAATGTCTCATCTCCCTGAAGTTGTATCATTGATCATCGATAGCTTCTTTATTCCCCTTGCGATCACGATCTTGGTGGCCTTTTTCACCACACTTATAATAGAATCTCATTCCTTTCAAGCTAGTTCTAAGGTGTTTCTTCCCACATTTACTACATGATTGATATTCAAATTTTCCCTTCTTCCCCTTATATCCATTTTCGAAGTGATCAGCAGATCTCTTCTTCTCTTTCTTTGCTTTAAAGTCGTAAGACTTAGAGAATTATTTTTCTGTCTTGATGGAACATGAGACAATATCTTAGTACGATGAGAAGTATTGTGAGACTAATGCTCGAAAAAGAAATGGTTTTAACCCATCAAAAAACGATCAATCTTACTCATTGGGTTACTTATATAATCTATTTCATGACTCTCTAACCTTGTAAAGTTAGCCTCATACTTCGAGACATTCTCATCCTCCTTTTGTCTCATACTTAGAAATAGTCTTTCCATATCTTCTCGATGGTCACGAGGAAAGTATTTTTCCAAGAAAAGTACTTTGAACTCCCTCCATTCTATATTTAATACATCATCATCTTCCTTCGTGTTTTAAATCAATGACCACCATTGATCATCATCTCTAGTGAGGCAGTAAATTGCCATGACAACTTTTTCCCTTTTGCTACTCCCCAAGGTATGGAATATTTTCTCTAAAGAACATATCCATTTCTCAGCTACCAATGGATTTGTACTCCCATTTAATGTTGGTGGTTGTTTCCTCATGAATCGATCTAGCATTGGTCCTCCACGTTGTGGATCGGGGTGCTCCATACGGGTAAGGTTATTATTCATAACCTGAGTGAGTTGTCCCAGTATGGTGATTAGCTAATCAGCAACAATTGCATCACCATCTCCACTATAATTATCTTGATCAAGAGGGAAATCCCTACATGGAGTGTGTTCATTGATACCGTTTACATTCCTTCTACTAGGTTCCATTTCTAAACAATGGCATATACTATATCAGTTTATGAATCAAAATACATAATTCTAAACTTGTAAAACACTTAACATAAATTGAACAGTTTATGGATATAATCCACATTCATAAAAAAAATTCATTGAGGAAGTGTATACTCATAAACCATTTATAATGGTTTGTGAAGAAAATTATAATTATCCTAAGCATATCCCCCGGGAGTGTTGTAACCAAGAGTGAAGCAAGGCCTGTTGTCGTGCACCAGTTCCTGTTTGAGTCAAGCTCAAAGCGGTGTTTTCGGGTTTTACCTCTAGGTACATCTGTGTAAGAGCCACCTCTACCTGCTCGTATCTAGATAGTGATGTATTGCTCAGAAAACTCACAAAATCTCTACAATACCAAAATTCTAGAAAGTTCTTCTATACTAATCCTCAAAGTCTATCTTAGGGCTATGTCCTCTAATCAGAGTTTAACTAAATATAGCTTCTAAGGTTTGTACTAAACTTCCTCTGATACCAACTATAACGCCCCAACCATAGTTACCCAGAGTTGGTACATTATTACATAACATTGGCATGATCACAAAAGATCAAGTCTCGAAAGATCGATTAGTTTAGTAGCCTTGGAATCACTAGATATATTCATAAGTCTTACATTACATTAAAAAGTGAAAACTACAACAACATCATGTTTCCACACTAATATCCCCATATACTATCCCTACAGCTCAATGATAAAATACTTCTTCACATCCTAGGAAAAATAAAACATAGAAAGTGGTGAGCTCAAATGCCCTGTAAGGATAACAATATAGCCGAAACATTCATAAATAAGAATAAAACTTTAAGGCAATGTATAACAAAAACAAAAGCCTTTTAAACATGAATTTAAACATAATAAGGTAGAAATAGAATGAAATAATTACATTTACTTACTCACATTGATATTCTACTAGTCGAATAATCACATGAAATATCAATAACCACTTTCATAATGATGGAATGCATAATGCGAGTCTATCATAACCACATAGTCAAGGCCTTATGCCATGACTACAAATAAGTTATTGTCAAGGCCTTGTGTCAATACACTAGTTTGTCTCATGAGACCTACCGATGCATCGAGGAGCTATAGCTGGCTCCACCGATCACTTACTAAGTCTAATTCATTCCTTATATAAACAGTTTTAAACATAACATAAACATTCATATTAAAACTAGCATACGAAATGTCAATATTTTCTCTATAAACCATGAATGGTATAAAAATAACACATCCATTGTAAAACATATAACCAAATCATCAATACAATGTGGAGGTTTTGTATCATAATAAATCAACTTCAAATAATCTTAAAATCCATCAATGGATGTTGACATAGATGAAATCAAAACTATTTGAGAGAAATATCTCTTTTTTTAAATCATTTAAAATTAACATAATTAAAATATTTACTTTGAAAATATTCTTATAATCTTGTAAGGTATGTTTTGATGATTTTATAATGGCAGAAAATAGCCGCACCCACCGTATAAGTTAAAAAAAAGACATTCTTACCTTAATTTTGTTAAAAATGTTAAAAATGACCTTGTTTGGATAACGGCGGAAAGATTCCTTTATAACCATCTTATAAAAAGTAAAAAAAGGGTATAAATGACTTTAAACTATATTCTATAAAATAATAAGAATGTTTTGAAATAAATTTTTTAGAAACATGGATGTGGATGATAAAGAAGTCCCAGTAGATAATTACGTATAAACAACCTCGGATAATGAAGATATTGTGAAATAAACCCTTACATTATAGTTTTTATTGGTTGAGGGTAGGTTAACCTCTGGTATAATGGTGAAATAATTTTTATTAAATTATACAAGAATCATATATATGATCTTTTAACATTGCTTTGTTAATAATATCTTAGTATTATCGTCGTTTCGGGTGTTAACTTACTCGTTTTAGTTTATATGTTTTTTTACATAAGACATGTTTGTTATGTATAGGTTGTATCATATTAATTTCCATAATGATATTATGTCTTTAAAATTTATTTTTAATCATCAAATGAAATTTATTCTTGAATGGATGCGGTTGGGAATGAATCTCATCACATTCGTGGAGACGGTACTCTGTACGTACGCACGAGTGACAATATCATTCTTTTGATATTGAAATAATATATAATTTGATGTTATATCATATATACAGAATCATTATCATGTTATATTTATTATTTACATAAATTAAACATCATTATTATACCCATCCAAATAATAATGTATTGAATAACAATTACACCACGACGTGGAGACGGTAAGCCGTACGTATGCACGTATGGTGACATGTCATTCAAGGGATATATAGAATACTGAATATGGTTGTACAATATTTATAATAACATCACAGTATATAGGAGATACTGGAGTTATTATTTTATAATTGAAATAACAAATAAATAAGAAGTTAAAGAAGAAAGGAACTTGAAAGAGTGTGGTGAAAATATTAACTCTTCTTTGAGTTCTTCCTTTTGATTTGATCAAAAGGGATCCATAGGTTGGCTTTTTGATCAAAATATGTCCTATAGGTTGAATTGAAGGAAGTTTACAGAATATTTGGGCAGGGGTTGGCAGTGCCAAAAGTCTTTGAAGGTGTGAAGTAGAGAGAAGGGGGAGTACCATTTTATAAGAGGGGTTAGGGGAACCTTAGGAAATGCTGGATATATTATTTTATAATAAATTCATATTCAGTTTATAATGTCTCCATAGTGTATTATTTAAAGGTTAAGGTGGGGATGGGTCAAAAACCACCCAACCAATAGGTTTTAGACAGGTTTGGGTCACTATATTAACCTTATCTTTTAGTTTTAACTCTTAGTTAATTAGTTTCACATTTACCATGTCTCTTTTTATATTTATATTATATGGTTAATAAACAAACTATGAACATCCAATCGACCCCCAAGTTGTCCATTAATGATAAAAATATCATGATATAAGTGTTTTGGTGTATCCTTGGATTTTTTGGAATAGAATATAAATTAATAATATAATATTTGTTTTAAAAACTCTTTTATGTCAATTTTGACACTATTGGGTATTTTGTTTTTAATAAATTCATAACAGCATTATTACTTCGAAAAAAATTCATATATCCAATACTAATATGTCATATTATCCTAGAAAATTAATTTAATTCATAAAAAGATTCAAATTACATTTATATGTGTATTTATAATGTAACACCCCGAGATTTTATGAAAAATATTCTTTTAATTTCATTAATGTCTTGTGTTTTATGCTACACCAAGATTACCTTGCGCTATACGCAACACCGTATTAGCTTGCTGTATATGGAACACTATTCTTGGATCGTGTTACACACAATTTTTATAATAGTTCTTCTACGCAACATTGAGTATATATATATATATATATTCAATGTATAAATGAAATATGGTTGGATTATGTTATACGAAACAACAAAGGATTCTTTCACAACACGCAACCCTGACTTGGCTTGCATTACATGCAATCACGACCTTCCTCGATAGCGTGTGTTGTACGCAATACCGGGTTTTTCTAAAAAATGATATATTATTATAATATTATTATGAACTTTCCATTATGAATAGTAGTAACTAAATTTTGAATTTTATAACATTATTATTCATCTTACACATTTTCTAGAACATGGTATAAGAACAAAATAAATTTTTCGGGTAAAATAAGTATTTTTAAAAAAATGTAGTTTTTCCGCCTTTTGATGGCGCACCCACTTTAAATCTAGTTATGACATGTTTATATGTTCAATTGGACAAAATAAAATTCTTCTTTGGAATCAAGAAATAAAAATTTATTTTGGATAAATTTTTTGTATTATTCTGGTAACATTCATATTTTGATGAATAATAAAAACACGCTATATTTTAATGAAAAACAATTTTATTCATCGTAATAATTTATAGGGTTAAATTATAATATTTAATGGTTTTGAAGTATAAATAGAATATATTTTTACCATTTAATATAATTTATATCATTAGCCTTGATTTTACATTGAATTCGTAGGTTAAATAAATTCAATCTTTTGCAATGTTTTAAACAAAGACCTGTTTTCTTTCGACAACGGGATTAATTTTAATTTAATTTCTGAACCTTTTTTGTATTAAATTTGGAAAAATGGATTCCATATTTAAAATCAGTGGGTCCAAATTATTTTAATAAGCTACTTTTTATTTTTGGGCATCATGAATAGTAACTACGGTAAATTTTATTTACCATAGTTAAAGGTAAATCGGGTAATTAAGGGTAAATATAAGATTATAAAATTACCCTAACACCTGAAAAAATCCTATTGGATGACTGAATGTCGACCCATATCACCTACGGGTCAGATTAGAATCATTTAATGGACTTTGTTCCATGAAAATAACTTAATTATTATAAAAACCAAAGAAAGTGACAACATGTCACTTTGTTAAATCCCATAAGTATATTAATTTTAATTTAGTGATAAACTTAATGAAACATCGAACATGAATAGTATCCAGAAAGATAATGAAATTATATACATCATATGAATTTATTTATTATTTTTAGGGACTAAATAATTATCATTAATTATGACACAATAATGATGCAGAAATTGTTTATCTAGTGAAAAATCAAGAATATAGTTTTTATTAAACTAATAGTGACATTAAAATGCACAAACCCCTGACCAAAACTAATTTTTCATGTAAATGTAAACCATAATCATCCAATGGTCGAATATGTGACCATTTGGAGCCTTATAGAAGTGATTATGACACTTATATTATATTATTTTAAATGATGCTAAAGTTGTCACCTTCATAATTTAATAAATATATCAATTTCAATATTGTGATTTTAAGATGATAAATTCATGTAAAAATATTATTGTGAAAGGTAATATATTTATCTTCATCATAAGATTTTATTTTTAATTTTTATGCAACAAAAAAGTATATTAAATAATTATAAAAAAATGTTATAGTATTTATTTTATTAAGAAATAAACCAAATAAATGGTTTTAAAAATAATAAAATAAATATTATATGAACTATTTAATGTTCTACACCAATTTTATAGAAACATATGACATTTTATGAATCTATTAAAGCTTTTAGTTCGAACATATATTCTGTATTTATTTTATTTAAATTCAAATAAATGAATAGTGTCAAAATTGACACTATTTTTATTTTATAAAAATAACATATTATAAAATTGTTTAAAAATCACAAAAATATTTAAAAATTATAAATTCAAATTTATATGGTCTAAAATGTTATTAAGTATCCAATTATGGACAATTCACAACAAATAATTAATTATTTGATATAATTTAAAATTTAGAATGTTATTACCACAAATAAAATTAAATTGATTAAATAAGGATAAATCAAGTTGATAGTGTTTAAAATAAATTCCAAACATGTCTAAATTCTATTGGTTGATGAGATTACAACCTTATCTGATCTAATATTCGAATATGAGTCATTTCTGGAGGTTTTTATGTGGGGTTATATTTTTTATAAATTAATATTTTTAAGATTTCCAAAGGTGCCCCTCTCCTCCCTTTTAAATGGAAACCTCCCCCCTCCCTTCCTCACACCAATTTGAGCCTTCAAGCTCGGCCAACCCCTGCCAAATTCTCTTCTCCACTTCCCTAGAAACATCTTAGAGGTCCTGGTCTTCTTCAAAGACCAATTTTAGTGCCCTAAGTGGAGGTCTCAAAGAGGCGCTTCAAAGAAAAGGAGGTTCGGATATATACGAAGGATATTGGACGTAAGGTAAGGGATAATTTATCAATCTCATTTTTATCCGAGATTGTTTATTTGTAATTATTTACTAGGTTTATCTTTATCATCCAAGCCCATGTTTTCCAAAAATGGTTTCATGTATGTTTAATGTCCTTTTTACCCATTTTTGACTTTTACAACATGGTATGTAAGGAATATTTCTTTTTTTTTACGTTACGAGGTACTTTTTGACTTTTCCGACAAAAGTAAGAGAAAATTGTTATTTTTAACTTATACGGCATGAATGGATTTTTTTTACAGTTTCATAACGCCTTATTTTCATAATGCATCCTCTAAAATTTTTCAGGATTATTTTCAACAAACCCTTTTATTTTAAATGTACATTCCATTTTTTGAAAAGAAATTGATTTTGAAGAAGAAAGGATATTTTCCTCAAGAATTAATTTCAAGTGTTTTATCAAAACCATTTTCCATCTAAGGTGAAATTATTTCGAATTTTTATGTTTCAAGTATAATGTCTCTATGATTTACATGCTTTCAATTTTATTATAATGAAATATCCATTTATTTTATATGGATTATGTGATGATGATATGATGTTTATGAAACCCATTTTATTCTTTGGGTTATGATGAATGTTTTAATTTTATGTTGTGGTACAAGTAAAAATGATTTCATTATGAGATGGGTGGGACCTATATCTACCTCTAATGCATTGGGTAAAGATTTATATCTCATGAGATAGGCATGGCTGGAATGGCAGGTTAAACCACTTCAGTAAAACAGGACTGAAACGAGGAGTGAACTCGATTCAGAAATGGACATTGTCCACTAAGATGGTCTTGGCAGCAGTGCCTTGGCTACTATGGAAATCATTACATGTGCTTAATGGATGCCACAATTAAATGTTTTATTCCCATGCTATTTTATCATTCATAATGTTTCTTTATGATCTATGCCTTACATACTTCCATGTTTTATGTCATTTCTCAAGATTTTGATGTTTAAACATTATGTTCAAGTTTTTAAGTTCAAATGTATATGTTATGTTTTATTTTATCCATTCTTACCCTTACTGAGCATTTGAGCTCACCCTTTTTATGTTTTTTTACCAGGATATAAAGAAAGGTTTTAGGTAAGAAAAAAAGGGAAAGATATTTATGGGAGATGTTGAAGATATTTCACCACGATTAGAAGATTACGTTCCAAGTTTCCAAAGATACTAAACTATTATGGTCCTTGTGTGTTTTTTTATTATGTATTAAGTAATCCACTAAAGTAATGTAATGTCCATGTACGTCAAGTTTCGGGTCTCTACAGTTGGTATCAGAGGAAAGGTTTAGTCAACCTTTGGAAACTAGGATGCGAGAACTTTAGTGAGATCCCTAGAGATATTTCTAAGGTATGTTTAGGGATGTCGATAAGGATAAGTACACGTATAGGATATAGTCCTAGAACTATGGTAAAGATCTTAGAATTTAACCTAAGATGTTAGATATTTAAGGTAATCCCCCTAGATTATGTTATTTTCCTTGTATGATTTTTGCCTCTCACGGAATTCTTTTTGTGTTTTAGTCAATGGAGGGAACCGGAAAGAATTCGGTTAACATTGAATCCAATGGACAAATTGTTGAATATGAGAAACAAAATTGCGTAATGCCTAGAGAGAAAGATATTGTGATTATGTCGAATCAATCATCGCGATATATGATTAACAAGGTGAAATTTAGTGGTATTCCTAATTCATCAAATAAGAGGAAGATAAACTTTTATGCATGTTCGTATGTTGAGGAGCATAAAGAAAGGAAGATTGAGATTTTTAAAGAAGGGAAGAAAAACCTTGAGGAATACCTCAAATAGAGGGACAGAAGTTATCTGTGTGGAGAAAAGGGTTATAGAGTGACAGACTGTTATGGAGTTCAGTGTCTTATTTGTGGAGAACATGGTCATTACGCAACTCAATGCCCTGACCTAAAAAGTACCTTCTAAAATCAAGGAAGGAATTATTCCAAGACAATCATTGAAGAGGATGGGTTGAATTTTTTATGTATTGGTATTCACGAATAATTTTGTTGAGGTACTTTTATGGTGTATTAGAATATTTTTGTATTAGTCTATTGTGGTTTTCAATAATTTTATGGTACCGGTAACCATGAAAAGTGATTCAAATATTTTGGAAAGCAGATGATATGCGCATAATGAAGGAATAAGAAGATAATGAGATGTTTGACTGTATTCATGAGCTCATGATTGATATAAGGACTAAGTGATATCATGGTTTGAGTATATAGAATTTTGAGGATTTTGGTATGTGGAAAGTTTTAACTTTTAACTGCATTCATTTTTTCACTAAGGTTCAATGGGTATTCATTTTTCAAGAGAATACATGATTAAGGCCTTCAAACGTTTGTATTGTGACCAACAAGACATATGTTATGATATATGGGGATCAACGATGGTATTAACATGCTTCTTATATGAAATCTCTGGTAATCGTTTTCACTATAATATGACAATGGACTGCAATCTTATAGATAAGCCTAAAGATTGGAATGGATTATGTTGGACATAAGTTAGTATTGTCTAAGGATAGAAACTTTTTTCGATATTATTGATGGGATGATATAGTAATGTAGTTTTAGAAGAAGGACAACCTGCAGGAAGGGCGACAGCCCATCGCGTCGGACAAGGATGTGGGAATCGAACCCACAACCGAAGTGAGACTGGACTTTATCGCCTACCACTGTCTTACAGGATGTCCCTGGTTAGTAGAAACTAGTTTTATTTTATTAAGAGGTATGATATATGAAGTATAAGTTCATTTTTGGAACCATATACGATTAATCTAACCATAAGATGGACTTATATCTTTTGCTATCATTTTGTTTAAAAGAGATGGAATGACCCATCATTCTATCACATGATCTGCTAACACATCACAAATAACAAAATCAACTTCATTTCTTTAAGGGATGAAGTGGAAATTGTTCAATTCACGAACAATAGTGAGATTGTACCAAAATCATGAAAGTATTTCTTTTAATTCATCAACTTTAGAGAAATGATCTTGAAAACCAAAAATGTTGTCCTAGTTCCCTTATATCTGATGAATCAGATGGTACCTTAGATCATCACAAATCAATAGCTTTATGATTGTTGGCTTTTTCATAGCCATGTCCTCTACCACTCTCCATCAGAACTTGATGGTTAGATTTTTATTCCATATCCATATTTTCACATATTTTCTCCTACGTTGAAACCCAGTGATGAGTTAATTTGGGTAACTGTTACACTTCATACTTTAGTTTTTAAATCCGGGTTCTGGTATTTCTTTTTACGATGTGGGTTTCTATTAAACAAACTCTTGAGTAGTAAACCATTTATAACCCCAATGAATTTCGAGGGCCAAATTCATTTTAAGGGGGGTAGAATGTAACACCTAGAGATTTTATGAAAAATATTCATTTAATTTCATTAATGTCTTGTTTTGTATGCAACACCAAGATTACCTTGCACTATACTCAACATCGTATTAGCTTGCAGTATACGCAACACTATTCTTGGATCGTGTTACACACAATTTTGATAATAGTTATTCTACGCAACATTGAGTATATATATATATATTAAATGTATAAATTAAATATGGTTGGATTATGTTATACGAAACAATGAAGGATTCTTTCACAACACGCAACCCTGACTTGGCTTGCATTACACGCAATCACGACCTTCCTCGATAGCGTGTGTTGTACGCAATACCGGGTTTTACTAAACAATGATATATTATTATAATATTATTATGAACTAGCTGTTATGAATAGTATTAACTAAATTTTTAATTTTATAACATTATTATTCATCTTACACATTTTCTAGAACACGGTATAAGAACAAAATAAATTTTTCGGGTAAAATAAGTATTTTTAAAAAAATGCAGTTTTGTCGCCTTTTGATGGCGCACCCACATTAAATCAAGTTTTTGAAATTTTTATAAGTTCAATTTGACAAAATATAATTCTTCTTTGGAATCAAGAAATAAAAATTTACTTTGGATAAATTTTTCGTATTATTCTGGTAACTTTCATATTTTGATGAATAGTAAAAACACGCTATATTTTAATGAAAAACAACTTTTTTCATCGTAATAATTTATAGGGTTAAATTATAATATTGAATGGTTTTAAAGTATAAATAGAATATATTTTTACCATTTAATATAATGTATGTCATTATCCTTTATTTTACATTGAATTCGTAGGTTAAAAAAACTCAATCTTTTGCAATTTTTTAAACAAAGACCTGTATTCTTTCGACAACGGGATTAATTTTAATTTAATTTCTGCAATTTTTGTCTATTGAATTTAGAAAAATGGATTCCATACTTGAAATAAGTGGATCCAAATTATGTTAATATGCTACTTTTTATTTTTGGGCATCATGAATAGTAACTACGGTAAATTTTATTTACCACAGTTAAAGGTAAATCGGGTAATTAAAGGTATATATAAGATTATAAAATTACCCTAACACCTTCCAAAATCTTATTGGATGACTGAAAGTCGACCCATATCACCTAAATATCAGATTAGAATCATTTAATGGACTTTTTCCCATGAAAATCACTGAATTATTATTAAAACCAAAGAAAGTGACAACATGTCACTCTGTTAAATCCTATATGTATATTAATTTTAATTTAGTGATAAACTTCATGAAACATCGAACATGAATAGTCTCCAGAAATCTAATGAAATTATCTACATCATATGAATTTATTTATAAATTTTAGGGATCAAATACTTATCATTAATTATGACACAATAATGATGCATAAATTGTTTATCTAGTGAAAAATCAAGAATATAGTTTTTATTAAACTAATAGTGACCCTAAAATGCACAACCCCCTGACCAAAACTTATTGGTCATGTAAATGTAAACCATAATTATCCAATGGTCGAATATTTGACCATTTGGAGCCTTATAAAAGCGTTTATGACACTTATATTATTTTATTTTAAATGATGCCAAAGTTGTCACCTTCATAATTTAATAAATATAACAATTTAAATATTTTGATTTTAAGATGATAAATTCCAGTAAAAATATTATTGTGAAAGGTAATAGATTTATCTTTATCATAGAATTTTATTTGTAATTTTTATGCAACAAATAAATATATTAAAGAATTATAAAAAAATGTTATAGTATTTATTTTATTAAGAGATTAAAAAAATAAATGGTTTTAAAAATAATTAAATAAATATATTATGAACTATTTAATGTTCTAAAATAATTTTATAGATACATATGACATTTTATGAATCTATTAATGCTTTTATTTAGAACATATATTCTGTATTTATTTTATTTAAATTCAAATAATTGAATAGTGTCAAAATTGACACTATTGTTATTTTATAAAAATAACATATTATAAAATTGTTTAAAAATCACAAAAATATTTAAAAATTATAAATTTAAATTTATATGTTCTAAAATTTTATTAAATATCCAATTATGGACAATTCACAACAAATAAGTAATTATTTGTTATAATTTAAAATTTAGAATGTTATTACCACAAATAATATTAAATTGATTAAATAAGGATAAGTCAAGTTGATAATGTTTAAAATAAATTCCAAACATGTCTAAATTCTATTGGTTGATGAGATTACAACCTTATCTGATCTAATATTCGAATATGAGTCATTTATGGAGGTTTTTAAGTGGAGTTAGATTTATTATAAATTAATATTTGTAAGATTTCCAAAGGTGCCCCTTCCCTCCCTTATAAAAGGGCACCTCCTCCCTCCCTTCCTCACACCAATTTGAGCCTTCAAGCTCGTCCAACCCCTGACAAATTCTCTTCTCCACTTCCCTAGAAAAATCTTATAGGTCCTGGTCTTCTTCAAAGACCAATTTTAGTGCCCTAAGTGGAGGTCTCAAAGAGGCTCTTCAAAGAAGAGGAGGTTCAGATATATACGAAGGATATCAGATGTAAGGTAAGGGATAATTTATCAATCTCATTTTTATCCGAGATTTTTTATTCATAAGTATTTACTGGGTTTATCTTTATCATCCAAACCCATGTTTTCCAAAAATGGATTCATGTATGTGTGATGTCCTTTTTACCCATTTTTGACTTTTACTACAGGGTATGTAAGGAATATTTTTTTTATGTCACGAGGTACTTTTTGACTTTTCTGACAAAAGTACGAGAAAAATGTTATTTTTAATTTATACGGCATGAATGGATTTTTTTATGGTTTCATAACGCCTGATTTTTATAATGCTTCCTCTAAAAGTTTTCAGGATTATTTTCAACAAACCCTTTTCTTTTAAAAGTACATGCCATTTTTAGAAAAGAAATTGATTTTGAAGAAGAAAATATATTTTCCTCAAGAATTCATTTCAAGTGTTTTATCAAAACCATTTTCCATCTAAGATGAAATTATTTAGAATCTGTATGTTTCAAGTATAATGTCTCTATGATTTACATGCTTTCAATTTTATTATATTGAAATATCCATTTATTTTATATGGATTATGTGATGATGATATGATGTTTATGAAACCCATTTTATTCTTTGGGTTATGATGAATGTTTTAAGTTTATGTTGTGGAACAAGTAAAATGATTTGATTATGAGATGGGTGGGACCTATATCTCCTTCCAATGCATTGGGTAAAGATTTATATCTCATGAGATAGACATGGTTGGAACCGCAGGTTAAACCGGTTCAGTAAAACAGGACTGAAACGAGGAGTGAACTCGATTCAGAAAGGGACTTTGTCCACTAAGATGGTCTTGGCAGCAATGCCTTGGCTACTATGGAAAACATTATATGTGCTTAATGGATTCCACAATTACATGTTTTATTCCCATGCTATTTTTTCATTCTTAATGTTTCTTTATGACCTATGTCTTACATACTTCAATGTTTTATGTCATTTCTCAAGCTTTTGATGTTTAAACATTGTGTTCATGTTTTAAGTTCAAATGTATATGATATGTTTTATTTTATCCATGCTTACCCTTACTGAGCATTTGAGCTCACCCTTTTTATGTTTTCTTTTCCCCAGGATATAAAGAAAGGTTTTAGGTAAGAAAAAAAAGGGAAAGATCTTTATGGGAGATGTTGAAGATCTTTCACCACGATTAGAATATTACGTTCCAAGTTTCCAAAGACACTAAACTATTACGGTCCTTTTGTGTTTGTTTTTGTTATGTATTAAGTATTCCGCTAAAGTAATGTAATTTCCATGTACGTCAAGCTTTGGGTCTGTACATATAATATCAATTATCTTAATATTTCATTAATTATGTAATTACTACATCACCATTGTGTCATAAATAAATTAAATTATTTAATGTCTAACAATTATAAATAAAATACCATTATGTAGGAAATCATTTTAGTTTTATAATTAATATTTATAATCTAATTTATCTTATGTATAACCCTATATTAAAAATGTTTTAGTTATTAAACATTGATTTTAACTCTTTTAACTCTTCTTTGAGTTAAATAATAATAAATGTCCTAATCTAATCCAAGTGAACCTAAATGATAATATTTTATTCCTAAGGTTGTTTTTGGTCGATATAAACTTGTCCAATAGAATTAGGACATGTGTTAGGATAATATTAATATCATTTTTACCCTTAATTACCCTATTTACTTTTAACTATGGTAAATAAAAGTAAAAAGTTACTATTCAAAAAAAATTATTTTCATTTTATTGAACCACATTTTACTCCTTGATATTAACCTTGTCTCATGGATTTTCAAAATTCCACTCATAGAAGCTGTAAAATTATGTTTTATGTGAATTTGGAAATTTTCCTAGGAGGTGGGTAAAAGACGGTGACAGTTCAATAAAATTTTTATATATATAAAATTATTCTAAAATAACTCCAATGAATTACATTGAAATTATATAGGAATTATGTATCTATTTTCACCTTAATTAAATTTAAATAAAATAAATAATTATTTAAATAAAAATTCGGTTTTAAACTATAACTCAGTGTTTTTCACTATATATCCAAAATTGAATGTTTTCAGAAAGAAACCAAAATTCCACCCTAGGATAACTTCGATATTACGAATCCAAAAATGAAGTCAATTTTGAAATATAAAATTTATAAATTTTCAAAAAGTGGGTATTACTATTCATAATGTCTAGTTTGATTGGTTGTGGTGTGTGTTAGAACGCGAAGTTGTGTACAACACACGCTATTGTATTATTCAAAGAGAAGCATAATATGCAAGGTTGGGGTGTTACATGTAGTGTGATCCACCTCTCAACTCGGTTCCCATACCTCAGTGGCCTCACCCCTCGTAAAACCCACTTACATCCGCTTTACTCCATTCCCAGCTCCTCGTCTTTCACCCACCTCGTAACTCGGTTCCCATCCTTCGGTGCCGCCCGTTGTCCTCCCAAAACCCCCTCTCCCTGCACCGCATCACCTAATCCACTCTCCCACATCAGCTCTAGCTCTGGTTATCTGGCGTGCATCATGGAATCATCCTCGTGTCGTCCGTTGATGCAGTTCTATATATGAAGCAATGGCACCTCCTCATTAGTTTATGTAATAACAAAAAATTTACTCTGGTATTTTATTTTAAACTAATACTAACTAATCCCTTGGTTTTTGTAACTCCATGATTTCATCTTCTTCTCCCATAACTATATCTAAATAATCTATTTATCTCTTCTAAAAAATATTCTTCCAAACTATTTTTATTTGTAATGAATAATGCAGAAAAATACTCCAAATTAGTGGTCACACACACAAAGATTCAAGAATATACAAATATTTCATATTATAGACACATTATAGCAATTGATTTCAGATTTCAAAATAGATAATTATGTACAGTTTAGATTTCATTGTGTGCATTTTGTCACACAAACTCAAGCTTTCGGACACATTATACATATTGATTACAGATAAAAATGTATATAACAAACATTGGTATTCAATATTGGAGATTATATAACAAATATTATAGATTTATACACATTGATGTCATTTAATATAGTTGGTTTTTTTGTTACATATTGAAATTGAAAATCATATGTATTTTTATAAATTAAAAACAAAGACAGAGATTTCAGATTATACACATGTACACATTCCAATCTATGTATACTTATTTATATGAAAGTTGTTATGTTCTCTATTTTTATATACACTAATTGTGGACTAAATGAACTGTCCAAAAAAGATACTATAGATTATAACATGTATTTATTACAGTTTATACATAGATTTCAAATTATAAAACACAGGTTGTATACATTTCAATATATTAAAATATTCTTTCTCCCAACTCACTCCTCCTTACACATTTCAGTGGAATGGTGTAACCAAAAAGAGAAACTACACCTTGTGGGAGATCAATGATGAGTCATGCGAGCCTTTCATTATGTTTTTGGTGATTCACGTTACAACCCGATAGCAGATATACTGAACCAATTATCAACTAAATTGATAGATGGTATTTCATATGTATTTTGGAGTGTAAATAAATCCATGTTATCAAATTTTCATGTGTGGGGATGTGAAGCATTTGTTAAGGCCTCTTTAGGTAACAAAATTTCACCAAGAGGCATAACATCTACCTTTATAGGATTCCTTAAGTAAACAATGTGATATTATGTATACAACCCCTCAGACAAAAAAAGTTAGTGGCATGACACTCCATATTCCTTGAGAGGGGGAACATTTCTAAAACAGATAGTATGAGTGATGTGGACTTCGATAAAGGAACATAAGAGTTACAAGAACAGATTTCCAAAATCCCTATGGAATAAAAAACTATTTCGGAGACATAAGTATGACATAGAAGTACAAGAGAGGTTAGAGAACCAAAATTTTATGGTTTTCTAGTCACTGATAATTGTGACTCATTATTAGCTGATAATAATGATCCTTTAACCTATAAGGAAGTAGTCTGTGGAACAAATGATTCCATGTGTAATGAAGCCTTGAATTCTAAAAAGGATTCCATACACAAAAACCATGTTTGGATTTTGATAAAACCTCCTGTTTATGTAACACTTTTTTGTTATAAATGGGTATTCAAGAAGAAATTTCACATGGGAAATGAACCAACTATTAAAAAAGATACCAATCATTGTTTTTTGGATTAAATTCATTAACATGGCCCTTTAATGCTACTTAATTGTTTACAGATATCATGTGGGTATCTGAGAGAAGTTTATATCTTGATGCCCTAGAATTTGGAGAACCACTGGGTCACGTGGTTAGTAAAAACCGTGCAGCCCAACATGCATAGTTCCTCATAATTGTGTGTTCCATTTTAGAGGAGAGCAGGTTGATGTATGGTTATGGTTTTTAAAACCATACATGTCGAGGCACACACTCGGGTGAGATTATAGAAATCCTTGATAGTGGTGTTAAATCGTTCCCTTAGCCTTTGTGAGGGATCCCAATAGATAGTGTGAGGCCCACGATTGGTGCACATATTGGCCAACTGTGTGGAAAAACCTAGCATCCCAATAAATGAAGGGAAAATATCCCCCCTTGAAATTTCTTTGAAAAAAAATTCCTTCTCCTCCATCACATTTCTAGTGGACCACATGTAGGAGAGTTCCTACACTTTTATATCTATGTATTTTTCTATATCCCTCATTCGTGACCAATTTCCTTCAACGTCAAATGTGTTTGAGATCTATGAGTAAGTTATTTAATCATCTTATTTCTTTTCAATGATTCTATACTCCTCCCTTGTGCAATTTTTGTGTAACCTCAGTTTCCTTATTTTCAAGAAATCTAATGATTCTTCGGTTAAATCTCATTATAGCTCGATTTAAAGGCCGACATTGGATGAGAAGAGTGATACGAACCTAAGGTAGGTGGTCTAGCATGTTCCCCTCAAGTTTCATTGCATTTATAACGTGTTTTGTTCTTCCATATTCCAGTAAATTCTAGAAGCCCCTCTTAATTGTTTAATAAATTGAATTAAATGCATTTCAATTCCTGATATGACCCTAATGAGTGGTGAATCAACCCTTTGGTTTATCTTTTTGACTTAAGGTACCCCAATGTGTGTGATTTACCTTAGAAGTCTATTTTACCTTTATCCTAAATTTTCAAAAAAAACCCTTGAGAGGATTTTCCTTGAAATAAATTTTGGGTCGGAAGTGGATCAGCTCTACCATAAACTCAGTTTTGACAATAATAATTTGTATGAATAACCAATGAAAATGAAACGTAAAAACTAAATAGTAGAAAAAGAAATGGGCACACAATTTCAACACGAAAACCCCCTCTAATGCAAAGGATTAAAAATCCATGGGGAAAATTTGAGAAAATCCACAATGATCAAGAGAGTACATATAAACAAATTAGAATCCCAAACATGATTTACCAAAAAAATAGCATAGAAAACTTGTGTGAAATTCCCACTGCATTACACCTCCATCACCTCTCTGGTATTTATCTCATGAAAGTAATCACCCTTCAGAGATGAAAACTGAACCATCATTATTGTTGTATCCCCTCGTTGTACAACTGAATTCTTCGTTGTCTTATACCACCCACAATCTATACTATTCTCTATTTTTACTACACAATACTTTGCACTCTGCTGTTGTGTGTGCATCCCTCTTCTCTTCTTGAAGTAGCACTGCCCCATTTTATAGTCCATCATTTCCGAATCAAAACAAGATGGTCAATACAGAATTTGTGAGTAATGAAGGAGAATAAATGACCATAATTTATGCGTTCAATAAAGGGAATAATGAAAATAATTCCCGATGATCTGGGTTGGACCCCAAAATCGTCCCCTTCAGCCAATTGAAGAAGGATATCTCATCCGATAAACTCAATTGGATGTATTCCATGTATCACATCTCCAGCAGTATCATCCATAATAGTCTCATTTTTTTGATGCGGATGATATCGAGATGGATGTGGATGCGTCCTTTTAGGACCATCCAATTTATATCATTGACCATAGTATGAATGTTCTATGAGGCAGGTTAGTTCCTTTATTTTGAGTGATATGGAATCTCATATGTGTTCAGGATAATACTAGGGGGAAGGAGGCTGATGTACGTCTGTAGTGGCAAGAACTTTTCTCAAATGACGTTTTACCACCCTCAGAAAGAAAACTTAGGAATAAGTTATTTTAAATAGGGTAGGTTATAACATCTGTAATTTATCCAAAGGAACGAAACATTTAATTTTTTGTTTTAATTACTTAAAAAACCTTAGATTGATACCTAGGAGGTTAAGATATGTCCCGGGGGAGTCCAAGTATCGGTTAAATGTAAAAGCACGCAAAATGTGGAAAACAGGCTGGGCTGCACAGTTTCTCAAACCATGAAACAAGGGAACATGGTCGTGTGACCAATTGCAGGTCTTAGATTGGGGTAAAATTTATGGCTTCCACATAGTTAATAAATCTATGTGCCTAACTATGTGAGGTTCCCCAGTGAAGAAGATCCTGCCACACGGTTGGCGCATGGTTTGGCCAACCATGCGGCCCCTACTGTGTGGGTAAAAAAACATATTAATTTAATGATTTGTTTTCAAAAACCATTTCTCCCCTCCCCTATACACTCAGGATTTACCCCTCCTTCAGAAACATAATGGTCTTCCTCCTCCTCCTTTGGGGTTTTGATATATCACCCTCCTTAGTGATTCAATTTCTTTATCATCAAAATCTACATAATTCCCTTGGTAAAAACATTCTTCCACACCCCTTTATTTCTTGGATTCTCTTCTTCTCAATACACTATTTATAAATGATAAATTTCATTCCTATTTTGGGGTTTTGTTAAATCTCTTGATTTCTACCATTCTAGGTTGAATCAACCCTTGTTTCCAAACATTTTGAGTAATATGACCATGTGGTAGGTAATCTACTCTATTTTTTCCTTCAATCTCATTAATTATTGGAGTTGGACCTTCTTACCCCAAGATAAAACCTACCAGAAAATCCTGGTTATCAGATATTAAATAAACCATGAGAGTCTACCTTGTTTGTAATGATTATCACTATTATAGAAACCTATCCAAGAGTGTCCACATTGCTTTTTCCCACCCAATTGGGTGTATACAACCCAAGTTTCTTACTTTCCCTTTTTTCTACATGTAAAAATTACATTGGTGGTCTGTGGTACCTTGGTTTCTTGTTTTAAAATGATAAAATGAATTAAGAAGGGTGTTAAACTATGAATTAAATCCCTTTGATAATGTATTTTCTTGTTTATAGTGGGTTGGCCCATGTTTATTGACTTATACCTTTTTCATACTTGATGTTAATTGAATGAAATATTCCTTACAAGCTAATTTTCTCATTTCTAGTTACATTAATACCTTTCCTTATAATAACATCCTTATTCCTTATGATAAAAGATTACACATCTTGTAATATGCCTTTGTTAGTGTTGTTGTACTCAAATAACCATGTTTATTCCAAGTTCACAATGCTAATGCCTTAGGTTAAAAACTTATTCTTAATATCATCTGAAATTTTTCACCTTACATTATCCCAAAGGCTTGTTCCTTGTTTGGTGCTCCTTGCTTGATCAATTTAAATGTTTTAAATAGAATGTGATGATTTGGAAAGCTTCATAGCTTGATATTATGAAATAATATAAATGAAATATTGGCACGAGGCATGTTTATTCCATATATATTGATTACATTTATTTATTATAAAATATTCCTTATGCTTATTCACTTGTTAATGGATTTAACTATATTGAAGGGCTTGGAATTCTTGTTAGCTTATGTTGTTAAGATTCATGTATTGACATGATATTGTTTAAGGCTTATTCAATTTAGCTTATGCCTCATATTTTTCTTACTCTTATTTAATACTTGTTTCCTTGCTTGATGAAATGTGTCTTTGTTAATGGGATTCATGTTCATATATTGGTTAAATGTAAATCATGTGGTATTTATTTGATTATTCTTGGATAGAAATCATAAATGCATTTCTGGATATATATATATATATATATATATGGATTGTTTGTTATGGAACTTATCATAGACTGGGATAGAACATGGTTCCTGTATTAAGGACCCATGTATGGACTCTTTGTGCTCAATGAGGTAAAACCCGATGCACTGAGGTTCGATGCATTGGAATTCTAGGAAAGGGATTATCGGGTAATTTCTTATTATCTTGAGTGATACCGGTTCCCTAAGGGAGAAACTATGGACGAAAATATTGGCAAGATTTATACTCATGCCTTGGGTGATACTCGGTCACCTTATGAGATACCTGGTATGGTCTCAAAAGTTTATGATACCTCTTAGTGATACTCGGGACACCATAAGGGTCACCTTGGATGAGATAGATGGTATTGGATTATATCAGATGATCATGATGCGATACTTGTGACTCTTTTTATCACCTTGGATGGGCACGATACTCCACCTAATTAATTGATGGTTTTATTAGATTGAAATATTGGATTGTTTGGACTGATAATTCTAATGAGATACATCTGTTACATTTAACTTGATCTTGTTGTGATTTTCTATGTTTATACTTATGAATTATAGGGAAATGACATAGAAACCTGACCCCAATCTAGAGCACAAGATTGGGGTATGTTTAGTTAGTTACTTTATTTACACTAGCACATGTTATATATATTGTGACCTATACATGATTCTTATTAATAATTCCAGCATAGGCCAAAGCAGGTGGTATAGGATGGGTGTCTGTTTAGGACCTCGGCCTAAGATGTAGTTGTTTACATATTTATTACTATTCTATTTATTATATCATGCACCTTTTCATTCATTTATAGAATAAAATGGTAAATCCTATACACTGTGGGTGCCATCCTACTGAGATTCTATATCAGACCCCACTCGAAAACCCTTTTATAACTAATTATACTTTATTAACATAGTTATGGATGAAGGGAAGTGGGATGCTTCTGATGCATGTTATTTCTTACTTCATCAGATAGAGCTTTGGGGGAAGAAAACTGAGCCCATGCTTCAGATTTTTTACATATGTTTTTGGACATTTTTAGTTTTTGAGGGAATGCAGAATATGCTTATACCCCCATCCCTTTCACATCAAATTTTTTTATAGATTCGGGATATGAAATATTAATCATTTTTTATAATGTTTTGATATTATGTTTCAAGATGTTCACTTTAAATTCATGAGTTTTTAATATTATTATGTTGTTATATACTTATCTATATGCTTACACTACTTGTTATATTTTTTTAATAATATGTTTTACCTAATAATATACGATAATAGTCTTACAATGGACACGCTTACGGCCTTTGCTGCTAGTCGGTAGACTCCGACAATTAGGGAGATGTGCTTGAGGTAATTTGGCCCACCGTCTCGAGGCCCGATTAAGTGGAACATAGGGAGGGATGCTACACTAAGTTTACATAATCTTCAGCAAGACATTGTTAATCTCTACCAAGATCAAATTGAAATGTATAAGATGAATCTACTTATTTAACAGTGGGAGTGTGGAATCCATTCATTAGAAATAAAATTATCTAGTAAGATGCACAATATCGCAATGGAAAGTTGTTAGAAAAATGGATGGGTGGAGTGAGATGAAAATATCCTAGATCATAAGGAAATAAATATACCTTATCTCAAGAAGGATACATAGAATAATCTAATTTTGTTCCATGTTCATCATCATGATGACCAGTGACATTATAATTGTGAATTTCCACAAGAAAAGAAACTCCCTTACCTGACTCTTTCAGTGGGTGGATTATATCCATCACATTATTGAATACAGTATCTAGTTCGGTGTTGTATCCCAATTCATTTTCACCACCAACCACTAGAACATGAAAATCCACTGGTTCCCAACTTAGTTCATGCTCCATGATTTCATTTATTTTACTGAGTTCATGTGTAATACTTCTATCTGTGGACATTTCAAATGAAGGGGTTTTTAAATTGATTCATTGGGTATGTGGGGTGGGTATAGTTGGAATAATGAACGCACTATTTCACAAAATATTTTTTTTCAAATTTCTCTTCTGTACTACCCTCGTTATAATTCTCCATTTTCACATGTGTCACCAAAATCTTAGGATCCTCTAGAAAATCCCATTCATCCATTCTTTCTATTAAATTATCAGTGTCATCCACCACAAACAATGACTAGTTTTTTTTACTATTGAAATGTTTCATATGTCTCTATTTTGGAAAATGATTTAGTCTTACATATATTTTTAGAAATAGTCAATTCAATAGCATCTATAGTGACATCCTCTTTTTTGTGGAAATGCATGGTGTCTTGGATCAATTCAGACTCTATCATGGTAAAGAATAGTCCTAGGTCAATGTATTCTTCATCCTCTAAAGGATCAGTTCAATAGAAATAAAATGTATCATTTTTCACTTTGGGATGGATGAGTTGTAATCTCATAGATTAAGGACATGAAATCACATTTTCTAAGAGAACATTATATTTAATAGATTTGAAGAATTAGCTCACATATTCTTGAAATAGGCATAGATTAGAAGAATTAATTTTTGATGGAGAGGATTCATCATGGTTTTGATAGGAAGAAGGATTGGTCAATGTAGTATCACCATTAGAATAAGGAACTAGAAGTTGTTGAATTGGAAACTCTACTACACATTCCTAAAAAGAGTTATTCTGAATTAGATCATCAAGTGGTAGTGAGGGAAATAGTTCGGTATGATGATTCATTTGATTTCATAAATTATATAATTTATTTTGTAGATATTTTTTCTAGATATAAACATTTCATTACGTTCATCATTATGTTCAAACCACAAATTTTTCTCATTGATTGTAGAAACAAACATGATCCCAATTATTGAATCATTTGTTTCACTTGAATTATTGAGTTCTAAATTTTCATTAATGCATTGAATTTGAGAATGATCAAATTATTGTTCGAAACTAGAAGTAGAATTTGGTGAAGGATTTTCATATGGATCCTGACATGGAATACAAAAAAATAATTATATCAAAAAGGATTACCTGGAGAGATGATGTGCGGTGAATCACTATACATTGTACCTTGAGGTGTGACTATATAGGTAGGGTATTGACTATAGCTATATGGTGACGAACACACCATTATAATATTTTAGTTTTCTTGAAATTACCTGCAATAAGGAATTCCCAGAGTTGTTAAAAGAACCTTTTTTTGTTTGTATTTTTATTTTATTTTTTATTTTTGACCTAAGTCGCACTTTTAAAGAAACTCTTATTGCTACTATTCACCCCAGAAACAGTGCTAGAAATTTTGTACGTGCGTCAAAACACATGAAAATTTTAAAATTTATTATCCTACTAACTACTATAGAAGTGGTGAGTAGGGTTGAACAATATATAGAATGTGCATAGAAACATGGGATATCATTTTGGAAGGATATTCTAATAGACAATTTTTTGATGTGATTAACAACTACAATGTTTTCAAAACTAAATGAAAATTTAAAAATAACTATTTAAATCAACTAAAACTATCTATGTTAAACTAACTAAACAATTAAATAAATTTTTAGAGAAGAAAGTGTCAGAGTTATGATGTCCATCCAGGTTCATAAAATTGAAATTATTTAATTCCCACATCTGAATATTTATTTATTTAATTATCACCAGTTCTAAATTTAAGAAAAATACTATCAGGTATCATTCTTTGATGTTAGAGAAGTATTCTAATATTTAGACAAATCATCATTCATTTGATTCTCTATCCTGATAAATAATTTTTGTGTCATTGTAATAATGAATCACCTGGTGAAATACCAGAACCTGTTTCTCACAACGACATAGTATCTACCTACATCGGGTTCTTTCACATGAGATTACATATTAGTTATCACACATTCTAGTTTGAAGGGGGATTCCAAAAAATAGTAATTTTTCAATTAATATATTTATTAATATATAATTCACTCACGTTTGATTCATGATTCTTTCACATGCATGATCGATTTTCGAAAAAATAAATTCCATGATGAAATTTCACCCATGATTACTAATTTGGTATCACACGAACGTGCACCAAAGCATGCATGAAAAATCTGAATGGAAATTAATCCAAAAAAATGTAATTAATTAAATAAAAATCAAAATAAAAAAATAATTGGTAATAAAACATGGAAATAAATTAAAGGCATGTTGTTACCTTCTCATTCATCGCTTCTCCGGCGCAAAAATAATTAGTCCTCCTTGATGACAACATAACACATACAATTATCAATAAAAAACATCAAGATCATGTTGTTGTTGTTTTCACCATTAGACGTCATTTATGATCACAAAATAATAATGACCACTCTGCCGATCACCGAAATATTGAACCAAAACATCGAGAACATATGTCAATCAAAAAATCATATTTCCGATATCTCTCACCGTGAAACATTGATCATTCGAAATAAAATATAATCCATCATATGTGATGACATCGCACCTGAACCACAACTATACACCAATAATGGAGGTGGTTGGCATAGATGATGGTGGTGGTGGTTTCCTACATTAGAAGAGGAAGGTCGGTATGTGGGTATTGAAGGTTGGATGATGTCCAGTGAGGAGGGTTAAGCCAATGTGGTGTGCGCTTGGTATTTGGTGGATATGAGATACTACTTTTGGGTGTGCTAAGGGAATAGAGGAGGACCTAGAGACTAGGGTTCAGATGAATGGTGGATTGGGATAATGGTGGGGGAGGGGCGGAGGGTGCTAGATGAGGGGGTGGGGTATTGGAGTGGGGGTGAGTGAAGAGGGGGTGGTGACGTTTGGGAGGGGGGATGGGGGGAGAGGGGTGAAATTGGGGGGTGGGGATGGGGTGGTATGGGGGTGGGGTGTTGGGTGGAAGGGGAGGGATACATCTGTCTAAAAAAAATTAAGCGGAAATAAGAATTAAAATTCAAAAAATTTAAAAATCTAATTATCTAAATATGTTAATAAATAAATATAAATATAATAATATAATTATATATATAATATACTAATTAAATATGATAAAAATAATTAAAATTAATTTTTATAAAATTGAAAATAAATATATAATTATGAAAATGTAATTAGACACCGTAAAATATAAATTTAAAAATACTGTGAAAATAATATGACTACTAATAAATATTAATATAACAAAATTAATAAACTAATAAAAAATAAATTTATAAATACTCTAAATATATGAAATAATAAAATAAGATGCTAACATAAATAATTAACATATAAATTAATATGTTTTAATACTTAAATAATAAAACTAATGGTAATGAAACTAATAATAATAAAATGTAGTGTTGAATATAATATAAAAAATTAATGTAACAAATTAAAATAAAAAATTACCAGTATTATTATATAAATTAACTAATAATTCTCAAAATATCTAAGACGCCATCTGTCCTCCCCCCTTCGGTGAGTTTTAAACCATTCATTCCATAGGCATTTGGAACACCCTCCTTCTCCATCCCATCAGCATCTGATATAGTGCCTCCCCATTCAGCAGGTTCAACAGTAAGGAAATAGGTAGCCAATTTTATTTTTATGTGGGGATATTAGAGGGTTATTGTTATAGGTACAAATTTTAATGTGAACAAAGTTATTTCAATTTTTTATACTAATAACAAATTTTTGATAAAAGATGGAAACAATGTTAATATCATGATAAATATAAACAGTTCAGACATCTAGAATCTAAATGGAATGAAAATAGTTGTCCCATTTGACATTATGGTGTCCCCACCGATGATTCTATGGGATTATTTGGCCAGATTCTAGTCCAACTAGTGGTGGATCCAATTACCCATCCCATTACCTATACTATTTGGAGGTCTGTTCCTTAATCATGGAAAAATGAATTCTTCGATTCCTAAATTAAAGTATTTGTAATACATTATAGTATAATAAAATTTCAATATGTTATTAAATTATAATAATTTAAATAATCATCTCTTTTTAAATATTTTATTTGACTTTATTATTGCATATCTCATTGCAAAAAATGTGGACATTGAAAAATTTGGGTATGAAATGGAATAATTTTAAATAGATATTATGCAATTAATTCAACAATGATTTTTTTACCACTCAGTAGTTGTATGATAAGGTACCTAAAAGGGTACCTAGATAGAAATGTAATGTTTTTATTGATTTTCATCATCATGAAAAGCATGTGTTATTGAAATATATACTATTATAATAATCACATTTTACATATATACATACATAGAATAATGATATGACATTATATACATTACTGTTAAATTACATGTAATTTATTATAGGATGTTTCAAGTATATTTTATCATGTCAATCAATAAAACCCACCCCCACACTACCAGGCCTAAGAGTTTTTCAGGAAACAGACAAACTCTATTAATATTTTCATTATTTTAAATATTTATAAGATAACATTATCTATTTTATATATTAAATTTTTCACTTATCATTTTTTAATGTAGTAAAATAATTTAGGTTTCCAATTCTCCAAAACAAAACATTGGATGGATGTTTATACAAAATATAATGGGAGTTATGTTAATGAGCCTGCCAAAGAAGTAGGGGTATGAATTCTTTTGTTATTGTAATAACATACTGTAAGTTGTGACTATGTTAAAATTTATTTCTCTAATTATTAATGACATATTATTTATTACTGAAATTAAAATATATAATAGATTCAAATCCTATGCAGTTCTTTTTTGTCTTCCAAGATGATCTCATTGGTCTTGTCCTTATGAAGGAGCATCCTGATCACATGCGCTGGATGGATTTAGGACCATTACCATCAGAGGTATTTGGTAGGCCATCAGGGATAGATGGAAAATAAACCTATAGTTGTAGTTACTCCTTACCTTGAGATTATTATAGGTATTTTTTTTAATGCAATGAAAAATTCAGGAATAGGGGGAATATATAAAGATGAAAGATTAAAACATCGTTTCTCTATAGAAGTCATTGATTGAACTATATCGAGAGACAATTGGACTTATCCTTGATGATATTTCCACGATGGATGGTAGTGAGTAGGTAAATCAAAAACTTCAACATCATTTAGTACACAAACTTTTATTATGTTAGGTTTAAATTTTAATATAAAACACTATTTAATTTTCAACATAATTGTAATACAGGAGTTGGTAGGTGGGAGTGAATATAGAGATCAAGAGGGTGTCGGTCAAAGTTCATTGGGTAGTGATTAGTGTTCACTTTTGATTTAAGGATGATATATATCAAAAAATACCAAAAGATAACACTAATATGGTAATTCAAAAACCATGTTGTGGTTTCTGGTCATTATATTTTTATTTCCCTTACATTGAATGAATATCTATATTCTTGGTTAATATTCTATGTTTTATTCTAAAGGATACCTTATGATTATTTTTATTGAATATTCTCTAGATGATGAATCATGACACCCCCATGCTAGTCATATATTAAATATGATATAAATTATCGTATTTTATATTTTTATAAGTTTTGGAATTTAACATTGATTTTTTAAAGGACTTTTTATAATGAAATGTTTCTATACACCTATCTGTAGTTATGAATTAAACCTTACGTTTCGAGGAAAATGTAGATGAATCTTATCTATGGTATTTTCCTATGGCACAAGGTTATTTCATAACCATGTGAGTGTGATTAGTAACCCTGAAAAAATACATACACATGATGATTTTAGTGCAATTTGGTGTTGTGACCCACTGAAGAAACACATCCCATATTACTAAAATTGTGATATGATAATTCATTCAGTTAAATAACCTCCTTAAATGAATCTATAGAGAATTTCTTTTAATATAAAATACGCACTGAGTTATAATCCTCTTACATTGTTGATGTCCAATATATAGGTTTTTTCATGCACCATGTCAATGTTCTCACTACATATGGGCATTTTATTTTTATGACACTATCCCCAATGATCAATAATCATGGAGATATAGATACACATTTCTCTATTGAAACCATTGGAACAGACCTCAATCTGAAACACAGCCTTCTATCTTGAAAGAGGCATTTTAAAGCACCACTATTTCTTCAGCATTTTTTTGGAGGGGAAACAACTATTAAAACCAAATAAACTACCCATAAATATAATTTCTAGGATAGTTCCAAGAATCCATTTCTAAATGGATGGAATCGATGCGAGTTGGATGTCGACCACAACTTCAGTAGTGGTATTTGGAAACTATGGTAGAACCATATAGAGGTGATTTGAACCACTTAAAAATAAACAAACTGCCTCTATCCATTGATTTTTTATGGGGTTGTGTATTGGTCCTTAGACATTAACATTATCATTGATTCGTGTCATGTTTTTCACACTTATATTTATTAACCAAAACAGTCGCGCAATTTGTCGGTGAGAAGTGGGGTACGTTGGGTGTTTAATGATTAAAATTTAATTTATTGATAATTTTAGAAAGGATTGGTCTCTACCATATTTATGGAATTTGATATCTCCACCCATTTTTTGAAATATTAATATCTCCCTAACATCGTTGGTCATGGTGTAACAACATGTTTATTCCATGTAGTCAAAGAAAGAAATATCAAGCATGTAGCTTGGTGAATCATATGTTCAACATTCTTGATGTTATATTGTAACAATGATATTATATTACACAATGTCTGTTCAAATTTGGTTTTCATCATTATGACATAATGTTTTATCTCTTAGGCTCCCTGAACCGTTGCTAGAAAATAGTAAAAGTCTTTTGGCAAGCCCACCAGATGCCAATGAGAAATAATTCTAGTCACACAACTACCGAGAAACCATATGGACATACCCTAGTGGATGCCCTATCCCCATCCCTCATAAAACCCTTTCACTCCAGTGTTCCTTGATTACTGATTCATCATCTCTCACCCACCTCGCAAATCGATGGACATCCCTCTATGGTTCCCAATATCCTCCCCAAACCCCCCCTCATTGCACCTCATCTCCTAATGTACTCTCTAGTTTCAACACTAATGCCAATCATTAGGCGTGCATGATGGATTCATCCCTATGGATTCCATTGATACATTTCCATACATGAACCCCCCTCATCATTAGTTTCGGTAATACCAAAAAACATGTACTCTGCTATCATATACTACACTAATACTATGTAATATCGTAGTTTTTGTTACTCCATTATTTCATATGGTCTTCATCTAGTATCCCATAAATAAATATAAATAAAATATTTATCTATCACATTCTTTAAAAAACATTTACCCAAACTAAATTTTAAATTTTCATTTCAATTGACATTTTCTATCTTCATTCACAACGCCCTATTGTATTGTTTTTTGTTTTAAAAATAAAATAGTCACATAAACAATTAACCAAATGATATAATTTTAAAAATAAATGATATTTTTTCTCAAATAATTAAAATTGTTTTAAAATAATTATAATAAATAATTAGAATAATATTCCAATTATTATTATTTGATAATAACTATTATAAATAATTATAATTATTTTATAAAAAGTATTATTATTCCAACTATTTTTTTTATTTGTTTTTTTACATTCCCATTCAAAAATAATCCACACAAGATATCACATTCAATGATATATTATGCCAAAATAAATTTCTGGTGTGATTGATTTGAACGGTCTTAGATATTCATTTCAGAGAATGATTGGACAGGGTTCCCCATTTCGGCGTCAGGTATTCATGCTCATTGGATACATTGAGTGTATAGAAGTTAGAGGGTTTAGACTCCATGAAGAACTGGGAACCAACCTTATTATTGAATCACTACCTTAGTGCTTATCTAGTTTTGTTTTGAATTTTAATATAAAAATGAAGATATGTCTCTTTCAGATCTTCTCTCTCTTCTTTCCCATGTAGATAAGGATATGAAGTGCAAGAAGCCTTCTGACCTTACAGTGAACGGATGGAAAACAAATGTGTAGTGATTTAATCCTAAGGCTTCTTGAGGTCCTTATAAAAAGATAAATATAAAGGGGTGTGAAAGGGAATAATATGATATCTATTTTCACATGGAAATAAGTACCACAAGGATAAAAAATGAACCCATCCTAAGAAAAAAGTGGAAGCATCATGTGCATTTATTATCGAGTTCAATTTATCTGTTTTTACAAATTGGGTATTAGATATAGCTTTTGGGGCTCACATATGTATTCAAATTCAAGAACTAAGTAGATTTAGAATGATTTACCAAGAGAATGTGGATCTACAAGTAGCTAATGGGGATAAACTTGTTGTTGCAGCTATTGGGGACTACCACCTAATGTTGTCGGCTATAGTGATCTTGGTTGTGAAAGGTTTTTATTGTGTTCCATCTATTATCACAAAAATTATTTCTATATTCAGATTTGATAAATATGGATTTATCTTTGAATTAGTTGATAAATGTTTCTTATTTTATAAATATAACATTTTCTCAGTTAGAAACATTTAAATGATGTTATTTATGTGTTGGATTACAAGAACTATGTAATGATAATCATTAACAATGTTACTTCACATGACCACACTCAACATTGGTATCACCAATGAGGTCATGTAAATGAAATTTTCTTGAATAAATTTATCAAGATAGATATTGAAATTCTTTTCCACTAAAATTAATTGGTTTATGTCACACATGAATACAAGGAAAAATTACCAAGGCCCCATTTAGTGGGAAAGGAGAATGGTCTAAAGAGTTTATTGATTTGGATCACACTGATGTGTGTGAACCATTTCCTGTTGAATCCTGAGATGGGTACTCATACTTCATATATTTTACAATTAATTTAATTATATATGGATATGTCTATATAATAAGGTATAATTTGGGGTATTTATATAAATTCAAGAAATATATGAATGAAATTGTGTACCGGTTTGGTATGATGATTACGTAACTTTTATTAGAACATAGTGGAGAACATATTCATAAAGAATTCATTGATTACTTATGAGAGTTTCAGATCCTATCCCTAATCACTTCTCCTTACACTCCTCAGTGTAATTGTGTAAGGTAAAGGAGGAACCACATCTTTTTGTAAATGGTGTGATAAATGATGGGTCATGCAAGTCTTCTACTATACATTTAGGGATACGCTTTGAAATCTGTAGCACATATACCAATCCAAGTACCAAATAAATTGATAAATGGTATTTCAATTGTATTTTGGATTGAAAATAAAACAATTTTATCAAATTTTCATGTGTGGGGAATTTACGTTTTTTTAAGGCCTCTTCAAGAAACAAACTTGATCCCTGAGGCCCAACATGTACCTTTATAGGATACATTGACGAAAAAAATGGGATATTACCTATAAAATCCCTCAGATAAAAATGTTCTTGTGAAATGCCATTACATATTAATTAAGAGGGATCACATCCCTAAAATAGATAGTGGGATAGAGATAGACATTGATGAAGTCGAGGCTCAAGGTACACGGGGGTTGGTATATAAAGAGATTCTAAAAATCCCTATGGAAGAAGAATCTATTCAAGATACATACGAACTACATAAGATTACTAGAGAGGTTATAGAAATAGAAATTTATGGTTTTATATTCACCGATGATGGTGACTCTTTATTAGTGGATTATAATGATTCTCTAACCACAAAAGAACCTGAGGGAGTCTGGTAATCTGAACTAGGGTGGATCATCTTCCTGGTAGGGAGCCCATTTATCCAGATGTAGGAAGCATAAATTCGAGGGTGAAAACGCGGTATGTACCATAAATATTCCATGTACTGATAGTAAGAGGTTTTTTTCCAATGTGGTGGGGTAGATTATAAAAATACCCATTGCATGGGGAACCCAATCAAGTGACCCTCTTGAGGAATAATGGGTCACCTATAACGTTTCTGCCAATATTTTCATCTTGTATTCAGTGAGAGGGGATCTATGACAACACCATCCTTAGGTAAAGAATAATTGAATCCATTTTAGGCTGTAAATTGGTCTACAGTCATTTGATTAGGAAAATGAGGTGGTCATGGTTGAGTTATTCACAAATATGTGGTTTAGTGCCAACGGAGAAAACATTCAAAAGTTAGTCAGGTTTCATATCAAGGTCATGGATCAGATAATATCTATTTAGTGAAACCTACACCATTTTAGAGGAGTATGAGGCCTTCTATGAGGTACTAATCTTGAATTCACTACTTTAGTTTCTTCCCATTTTGATACAAGTGTATCACACTCCGTCACATCCTCAATATTTATGGGAATTTTGGGCCTAGTGATAGAGTAATTAAGTGGTTTAATGACTCTTTACAACCCATTAGGGTTCTGACCATAGGGTATATTCCAGTGAATGGAGTTCCCCTTAAGATAGGTGGGTACTGATTTTTATGAAATATTTTCATCCTTGAAATGATTGGCTTCGACGTCATTCTCCGAATGGACTAGATAGTACCTTATCAATCCCATATTGATTGATAACACTCGTGGGTGTTGTTTACATAAACTAATGGAATTTCATATATAAATAAAAGGAAAATGTGATTTCCAGGTGAGTCGAGCTAAAACCAAGCATCATGGGAATGGAAAGGTGATAGCCCGGATGTCTAGTTTCTTTATGAGAAATCAGTGGATGAATCTTATGGAATTCCCTCATATTGTTGATTATTTTAGGGACATGTTCCATGAATATTTATATGAAAAACCCATAGAGAAATATTTGGAGTTCATTTTTGATCTTGTGCCCAGTTCTGCACCAGTTTCCATTCCACTCTATAGGATACCACCTACAGAGCTCGAGAAACTTAAGATGAAATTATAGTATTTATAGGAAAAGTGTTTTATCCTAACCATCACATCTACATAGGGTTAACCTAATATATTTTTCAAAAAATAGGATGGTACTATCAGGTTGTGAATGGATTACATATGGTTTAACTAACATACGATTAATAATTAGTGTCCACTGCCTCGTATAGATGACCTCTTTGACCGGCTCTAAGGAGCATCAATTTTCTCTATGATAGATTTGAGGTCATTCTGCCATTAGGTACATGTGACACCATCAGACATACCACATACTGTTTTACAGTGTATGTATGGATTATACAAGTATTTGGTTATTTCATTTTGCCTTGTGATTGTTCCATAAATCTTTATAGCACTTATGAATTTGGTTTTCCACCCATACATAGATTAATTTTTGGCAGTCTTCATTGGAGACATCTAATTGTATTATGATAGTAGACATGACCATGCTACCCATATTGAGATATTGTTGAATACACTAAGAGAGAATCAGATATATGTTATTCACAAAAAATTCTACTTTTGAATCAATGAGGTTCACTTATTAATCCATATCATTTCAGAGATAGGCATATCTATTGGCCCCTAAAAAGTGAGCACTCTGGTTTCATGGTAGTATCCAAAAATGTATTTGATATAGGAAGTTTCTTGGGACTATCTGTCTATTAAATATGATTCATCTAGGATTTCTCATTCCTAGAAAAATATATTATGGCTTTGAAAATGAAGGGATTGATGTTTGTATGATCTGAATCTTGTAAGACAACCTTTTAGGATTGGTAAGTGAAACTGGTTTCAGCACTGATCTTATTTCTTCTAGATCAGAGAAGAGGCAATATTTTTTATTGTGATTCTTTATGAATTTGGATTGGAGATGTTTTGAAATAGTAATATTGGGTTGTAGCTTATGGATCCTACCATCTGATACATCACGATTGGAATTACCATACGCACTACCTGGATCTAGCTATCATGTTCCAAAATTTACGCGATTGAAGGAATTATCTTTTGGGTGAGTCGTTCATTGATTATATGGATATGAATATTCTCAAATATATATCTACATAGCAATATTTTAATCTAAGGTAGCGCAGGTGGGTATAATTTCTGTATTCATTCAACAATGATCTTGCTTATAAATTTAAAAAGTGTAATGTAGTGGAATACACCCTAAGTTAGAAGACACAGACATAGGCTATCCATGAAGCTATTAGTGAATGGATATTTATGGTTCTATTTTCTATGATGAAATTAGAGGTTTAGGAACATCACAGGTTTCCTATTTTTAGAGGTCTATCAGTGACATACAATCTTATGAAGCGTGTGCGGATGAGATTGATATTAGATCATAAAGTCCTCTTCCTATGGGAATGTGTCTTTGGTGAGAAAACAACGCCTAGTTAGGTTGCTGATGTGAATGAGATCCTAATAATATATACATGTATTTGGGTTCCTTCATACTTATAAGAAGATATTCTATGAGAATATCATTCCACTTTTTTGGTAGTTTTCCCTATGATTACTAAGATGTGCCATGACATACGTCATAAGTGTTGGTGGAAAGGAATAAAGAAGAATATTGGAGGTTTTATTTTGATGTGTTCCACATGCCAATAGGTGAAGTTGTAGCACCACCAACCTTCTATCCATTTACAACCTCTAACAAATGCTGAATGGAAATGGAATTATGTCACTATGGATTTAGTGATGGCATTGCGGAGATCCCCTCTAGGAAGTGATGTAGTATGTGTGATCATTGACAAGCTGAACGTGGTCACACACTTCCTACCGATACAAGATACCTTCTCGGTCAACGATCTTGGGAGGATATATATTTAATAGATAGTGTGACTTCATAGATTAACTCATTCTATCCTATAAAACCATGATTCTTGGTTTACATCAAGGTTCTAGTAGGGTATTTAGAAGGAACTGGGTTAACAGGTGCTCTTGTGTACAACTTATCACCCTCATACTGATGGGATGTCCTAGTAGATGATACGAGTGTTAGAAGACATGCTTCAAGAATTCATTCTTGATTTTGTATGTTCATGGGAAAAACAAATACATCTTGTTGAGTTTTTCGATAATAACATTTTCTAGGAAACGATTCAGATGGGTGATCTTGTGTAAAACATATCACCCACAGACCGATGGGATGTCATAGCAGATGATATGAGTGTTAGAATACATGCTTCAAGAATTCATTCTTGATTTTGTACGTTCATGGGAAAAACAAATACATCTTTTTGAGTTTTTCAATAATAACATTTTCTAGGAAACGATTCAGATGGATCTACATGAGTCCCTTTTACTGTAGTTCATGGCATTCAACTCTATGTAGGTTAGAAGAAGGTGAGGCAGTACTACTATTTATTTATCTAATTAAAAAGTCTATAGTGCAACTATAGCTAATTCAAAAGACATATGATGACAACTCAGTCACACAATAATTCTTATACCGATCTATGGTAATGAAATTTGGAGTTCTATGTTGGACATTAGGTCTTTCTGCGAGTTTCACCTAGACTGGGTCATAAAAGGATTCAAAGACATGGAAATTAATCACCCCATTATGTTTATCCTTTTGAGATCATGGAGAGAGTTAGTCCAGTATCCAATTGTTTCAAGATACCTCTGAGGTACCATTCCATTCATGACAAATTAAACTTATCATAGCTTCACCGATATCATGTTGACCCATCTCATTTGTTTGACCCAGAATGAATTGAGCATGAGGGGGATGCATCTTTTGATGAGCATATAATATGTATTGTTCGATTCTATCATGAAGTCTCTCCATGTAATGTCATTTCCATTTTTAGAGGTGTTGTGGTGTCATGGATGGGTATAGGATGAGAAATGGTAGTATGAGGATGATGTATGTTAGCAGTGTCAGAAACTCTTCCTATATTATGTTTTACCACCCTCTAAAGGGATACATTAGGGAGAGTTGTTTTAAGGAGGGGAGGCTATAATAACCCATTTTTCATGAAGGAATGGATCATTGTTTTTAGCTTAAATTAATTAATTTGGCCATTGTAATGGTACTGAATAGATTCATGAGGGGAACGATGGTGTGAGAAACATTTTCGGGGCCCAGATCCTCAATGTTTGGAGAAACAGACTAGTCCACACGGTTAGTATAAATCATTCCACCCATACCACATGATTTATTCTAATTTTGAAAGGCATATAATAGGGAATATCGAGCCCACATGGTTTTATTAAACTGTTTGAGATGAGGCCCATGTCCATGTGAGGTTTCAAACATCCTTGAAAGTTTCATTTTTCTTGGCTAGTGCATGGTTAGTCAGACCATGCATTTAGCCCATGCAAGGGGTCCCCTTAAAAAGTGTGGGACGCATGGTTGGAACACTATTTTCCCACCATGAGTCCAATTAAATGATAGGAAGTGAACTTTTTTCCCAAAAAAATGTTTTTAAATCAAATTACCTTCTCCTTCCTCTCATTTCAATCAGACAACATGTAGGAGATCTCCTCTTCCTCTAGATCTAGGGGTTTTTCTATCTCCCTCACCCATCATCTATTTCCTTCACCATTAGATTCATTGGAGAGCTAAGAGTATGTTCTTTAATCCACTTCCCTTTTTTCTAAGATTCACCATTCCGCAATTGTGCTATTTTGGTCAAACTTAATTTTCCCTATTTTCACAGAATCATACAATTCTTCTAATAACTCTCTTTCTAACTCAATTCAAAGGCTAACGCTGGATGAGGAGAGCACTATGAACCTAAGTTAGGTGTTCAAGCTTATTTCCTTCAAGATTAGTTTCTTTATTAACAAGTGTAGTTGTTCTGTGCACCATAACTTTCCTATGATTCCACTAAATTGTTTAATAAATTAAATTAAATTATTTACCATGGTCGATACAACTCCAGTGGGTTTCTAATAAACCCTCTGTTTGATCTCTTGGAATAAATCATCCCAATGAGTGTTCCTTACATTAGAGTCATATTTTACTGTTATTCTAAATTGTCTAAACACCCCATTGAGAGGTGTTACCTTGTAATAAATTCCTTGAGTTAATTATTTGTGCCAAAAGGAATGGTAAGCCTAGAGTTTGGACCCTACACCCCATGCCATAATTTATTAGCTTGATTATGTGATTTTAACAACTTCTTAATCATATCATAAATATTTCCTTGTTAAATAATATGATATTGACAGTCTAACATACCATCACTTTATGTGAAGAGTGATACAAGGGTCCTGAATTAAGGACACCATGGATGGGATCATCATTCATTAGTTAGAATTGTCCAAGAATTACAAATACATGAGGGGAGATACTAGGTATTCCTTGTATGGGCTCACCATTAATTTACTCTACCTATAGATGAGTGAAATATGTTCCCTAAAGGAGACCCCATTGTCGATCATGGTGGAGATATGGTTGTACCATGATACGAGTTAGACTCATTCCCTTATGTGAGATACTAGGGATGGAATCACAGGTTCGTTGTTTATTTCAGACAATTCTATGAGTGATACGTGGGATCTCATTTATGGGTCACCTTTGATGGACATCCAAGAAAATGGGTTTTTACAGAGCCCCTAGTGTAATACATGGGATTCCATGCAGATCACCTTGGACATAGTCAGGGTGCCTATAACTAATTTATAAATTAATTAATTTGAAATAAGAGTAATAATATGTTAATGAAATTATTGGGATGCATCCACCAATACAAATCACAAGCTTGGGGATGATCCATCCTTTGAAAATTTATTTATAACAGTTCTTACCATATTACATACATGTGAAGGTTACCTTTATTCAGAGACAAAGCTTATTAAAAAGTAGGTAGTGTCGAGTGATTGTATTAGAATGTAACCCAGTACAATATATTTATTTAATTTCAATATTGAATTTATTATTTATTTTCAAGATTATTATTTTATACATAGGTACTTGATGGATCTAGAAATTGTTTTTTGTGGACTTCTAAGTATATCTCACACCCTTCTTAGGACACATTTTCTACCCAAGCATACTTAATGATTGTAGGCATGGATAAAGGGATGCATCAAGCTTCCGATGATTGATTATGTGTTCTATGATAGATCACAACTGCAGAGGATCAGGTATATGCTCATGATTCTATTTGTATCATATTTGGAATATTTTTTTATTTTGGTTAGCATGTGGTATATACTTGTTTCCCCTATATCCCATGTACCTATTTTGTATAACTACATGATCATCATCATCATCTTTTGTATCTATTATTAATTCATATTCCACCTATTATATTTTATTTATGATTTATTTTTGTATTATTTGGGAGTTATTACTACATCTAAAATTTATTATTTATTTATATACTAATTTTCTACACTCTGATCTATGAGAGCATAGCCTCCACACAAACACACCCTAGGCCCTCACCACTGGTCTTATACCACTAGTATTTGGTGAGGTTCACTTGATGTCATGTGGTCACCCATATCAGGGCACCAAAAAGTTGCTTATATGCTGGGTTTCCAAAACATTGATAGAAAAGTCCATACCTATAATGGGAGGCCAGTTAAAAAAGTGGTTAAACAGCATCAACACATTGACTACAATGAAAATTTTTCACTAGTTGCAATGTTGAAATCCATTATAACTCTACATTCTCTTGCATCCTTCCATGATTATGATATTTGTTAAATGGATTTCAAAATATCTTTCCCTAACAAGAACCTTCAAGAAGTGTCTATTTGACACAACCCAAAGGGTTTTTGACTCTAAAGGATACCAAAAAGGTAAGAAAGTTTCCAATATCAATTTATAGATTAACGTAATCATACATGTAATGGATCATTCCTTTTTTTTGAGACCATAATGGAATTAGATATCATAAATAATGAATGTGATCTATGTTTCTATAAGTGTTTTAGTGTGAGTGATGTTATTCTCTTAAGAGTATATGTTGATGACATATTACTCATAGGAAATAAAATACCACTCCTAAAATATGTTAATACATGGTTGAATAAATGTTTCTCCATTAATGACTTTGGGGAGGCATCATATATTCTAGGGATTTAGATCTATCATGGTAGATCCAAGAGACTACTTGGCATAAGTCAAGGTATATACATTGAAAATTTACTGAAGAGAAGTATTAGAGATAAATATAAAAGGAGATTGTTTCTATAATCACATGACATTAATAATTCCACGAAAATGTGTCCTCAGACACATGAAGATAGAAATATAATAGTAAGGATTCCCTACACATCATAAATTGGGTCATCCATGTATGTTATGCTATGTACAGGAAAGGAATTTTCTTACGTGTTGAGCATGGTTGGAAAATATCAAGCTAATCCATGTGACCACCATTGGATGGAATTCAATACTATAATTAAGTATCCAATGTGCACGAATTATTTTTTCATGTTCTATAGAGGATATGAGGAACTAGTCATTAAATTATATGAAGATGATAGTTTCCAAACTGATCAAGATGATATGATGTCACAAATGGGATAAATATTCACTTTTAATGGAGGTATTTTGAACTAGAAGACATTAATGAAGGTTGTTTTCATATATTCTATAGTAGATCTCAAGTATATTATGGATTCTGAGATAGAAAACGAAGCAGTATGGATGTGAAACATCATCCAAGATCATTACTTAGCGCTTGTAGGTAAATTTCCTTTGACCCACTCTTATGATAATATTGTCGCAATGGATCTTGAAAAAAAGATCTAAGATCAAATCAGTGGATGAATCACATACTTTTTAAGTTTCATATCTTCAGGGATTTTACATAGATAGGTTAGGTTGTAGTTAGTAATACATCCATGGAAGACAACATGGTGAACCCCTTGACTAAAACCTTAACTCAGTAGAAACATGATTATCTTGTGAGGTCTAGTGGAATGAGTGTTTTAGGTAGTTGGCTCTAGTCCAAGTGGGGTTTTTTTAGAGTTGGTGTTTTAGGACCAACTGTTTGAACGTTGATTACATTTATATTAAATTTATTAAATATTAATTAAACATATTAATACATTTGTTTCATTGTTCGACAAGAATTTAATGTAATAATGTCCTAGAGTATTTATCACATTGATAAGGTCATAGAAGTTATCTATATGATGAGAACCATGACGTTAAATGATAATATTATTAATATAGTTTTGTAGATAGAATATGTACTATGATGAGACACATATAATTTAGACCATCAAGTGAATGTACTCATTAGTAAATGATCCCTCTTCACATAAAGATAACACCTGGTAATATCTAATATGAGAGATTATGAGAATAAAACCAATTGTAGGAATTAGGCATGTATTTGTGTCATTGGATATTCCTATCAAGAAGCCTGAACTACAACAAATTCCTTGTTTAGTAGAGAGTTAATAAATCACCACTAAAAAAATTGTAATAATTGAGTGGCAGTTTTTAAAAAACCACCGATAAATTAAATCCATTTATTAAGAAAAAGGAAATTTCTCCCATAATCCCCTAAACTTATCCATCTAGAACCCCCAAATTATCCCTCGAGCACTCCCTACCCCAATCCCTCATCACCAAAGTATTTCCCCCCACATCATTTGTGGTTCTCATGTCCCCCTGCACTGGCGTTAGCCATTACTGGTGCTCCATTTTCCATCGAGCCCCAAGAGCCTGAGTTGTCATTCACAGTTTGTTTTCCCCTAATCCCCAAAAAACCCTCACCCTCATCAGTGCATCTATTTCTCATGAGCCACAATGGACCTCCCCCTTTTTAGATATATGTTTTTCCTTGAGCCTCCCTCACCCTCTCCCACACCCTCATCGCCTTTGGAACTTTTCCATCAATCCATCCCCACCAGAAGATATATGGAGGAAATTTTTATGATGGGTTTTCTTAGTAGATAGGGTATGATATAATTTTTGGGTTTTTTATGGAATTAACGATACCTCTATATCCTTAACATGGTTTAATTTAAATTAATTATCAATTTCTCTTGGTCGGGTAGGTGGTTCTATTCATTTATATTTTTTGACCTAACTATTAATGCATGAAAATTTAAATTTTACTTCTCCAAGATGTAACACTTACTTAATCTATCTATCTTTATTTATACATGAGTTTCACTTTTTTATCTTAGAAATTAGTGTGTATTAAATAGGTTTTTCTATATATGATATTATAATTTATTCTTTAAAAAGGATCATTATAATTTTAATGGATTCTATAAACAACTAATAGTTTTTATTATATCATAATTAGAACCATAATTGATTATATGTATTATTATAGATTTTAAGATAATGATCTCATGGGTTTAAATTATGTTTTTTATTTAACTGTTTTTGTCTTAAAGTAATGTTGATATTATTCGATTCGGCCCTATATATGTTTTATTTTTATCATATGTATAACTTTTGAATCGTATGGTTTGAGATGGTGAAATATTGATTTGAAACTTTTTGTTTTTGTACATGTATGTACATGTGTGACATGATAGTATTAAAAATATTTTATTTGGTCTTCTAATGTTTATAATTAGAAAAATTCTTTGGAATCCGTGGGTATCTAAGTGGGAGTTCAAGGTATATGTTTTGTAACCGTTTGATTTCATTCTACACGTACTCGTATTAATGATTTCACTCTAACTATTTCCATTAACTCACAATGAGGCCAAAGATGTTTGAATTAGGGTGTTCAAATAGGATTTTATCATAACCTATCATGATGTTTATGTGTGATTAATGTAATATATTTTGTCATTAATACAGTGAGTGTTATACACTTATGTTTAATGCTTTTTTTATTCTTTGATTGATTTGTTTCACCTTATAAAAATTATCATTATTTTGAAGATGAATAAGAAATATATTGTTAATTTTATTTTATATCTCTTACAAATTTAAATTTATTTTCTTATTTTTTTCATACTAGAATATATTTCTTATTATATCATTGAAAAATCTGGGCTTGACACCAATTTACTTCCTTTAAAGAGGGGTGTCTTTCCATAAAAAGTGATTTTAAGTAAATATTTATATTTTCAAATTGGTTTTCTATGTGAGGTTTGATAAATGGTTTTAAAAAAACATTTGAATAGATTTTTTATTGATTATTTAATGATTTTTATCTTTCTTCTATTTTACATAATACCAATCACGATTGGTTTCTTTTATTTACATTGACTTTTGTAGTACTTATAAGACTCTTTTTATCACTACTTGGGTTGGGTTTTTTACATCTATTTATTGATTTCAAAACCTTGTAATATTTAGGTGTTGAAGTTTTTTAATAATTTTTAGGCACATTTTGATATACAAGGATAAAATTTGAATCACATTATAGAGGAAAACACCTCATTATACAAAGGGTTTGGAAGAGTTTTGAGATTTTATTATTTTAAATTGATCTGTTGATGGAAATATAAGATGTTCATGTCATAAATGTAAATTTATAATATGTATGAAGTGACGTGAAGTTTATGAACACGTGGCATTAAAATAATTCCCTGCTCAATATTTGTGTTAGACTTGGTATGGAGAATCGAACTTTATAAAAAGTTTCATCACTTATGTTAATGAATAGAATGAACTACCATCTTTATAAAAAATGGTCAATGAAATAAAAACCCAAATATATTATTCATTATGAGTTGTAAGAAAACAACATCAACATCAAAACATATCATAACAACCAGTTGAGTGTGCTAAAAATAGTAACATGAAAAGTGATGTTTTTGGGACTATATGACAACCCAACAATGATTGTATCATATCATTGGATCCTCCTCTAGATTCATTGGTGACTAATTTAATAGTGAACTTTTTTGAGAAGAAAAATTCATTTTGTGATTTAGTTGATGATGGAAATCAAGAGTTTCATGTTTGAGGTTTGAAATATTCAAAATTTTCTTTTATGCTAAATTTGTTTCATATCAAATGCCTATGTGGAATTAAAAACAAGGATATGTCCATGATATTGAAATTTTTACGTGGTGTATTTCCTGAATATATGATCCCTAAGTCTTTTAATGATATGAAAAATGTTTTTAACAAGCTGGGTGTGAATTAAAAAAAATACATGTTTGTCCCAATGATTTTATTCAATTTTGGGTAGAGGATTCAAGCATACAGGATTGAAAAAATTATTATTCTTCTAGATAGAAGTCAATGGGTGATGTTTTAATTCTAAAGAAACCTAATAATATGAATTATAAGAAAAAATAACTCACCTATAAATAATTTTCATCACTTCTTTTGGAAGCCTCGATTTGCAATGATTATTCATGTCATTAAAAATCGCCAAACACATGAACTGAAATTCTATAAATAATAACAATGATGGTTAATTTGACATCCATGATATTCACAACCATGGAATAGATTTGATTCATTACATCCAGATGTATCATATGATCCTAGTAATGTGAAAATGGGATTATCTGCTGATGGATTAAACCCATTTGGGACTTTTAGTATCTGTTATATAATTTGGTAAATTATTTTTATCCCTTATAATGTACCATCATGGATGTGTATAGAAAAAACATATTTTATCATTTCTATTATTATTCCCAGAAGAAAATGTCTGGAAATGATATTGACATATGATGCCTCTTCTAGGACAATGTTCGAAATATAATTTTCTCTAATGTGGACTATTACTGATCTTCCTAGACTTGGGAACTTATTTGGTTTGATCACATTCACATGTTCATCTTATCCTATTTTTTACATTGATTTTGAGACCTAATAGCTACTATAAGGAAAAAAATGGTGCATATTATGCAATCAAATATTTTTCGATGCATCTTATAGATTTCAATTGAACAATTAAAGATTCAATGGCTCTATAGATTTTAAACCACCTATAAAGTAGTTGAATGGTTTTGAAATACTAGAACAACATGGAAATATTGAAACAAAATTTGGGAAGGTGAATCATTTGAATGAATGTGGGAAATGAGTTCATAGTGCATCATCAAGTGAAATTGTAATTCAAGAATGGAAGGAAAAAGGTATATTATTCAAGTATTGGTACTGGGAATTTAATTTGTTCGAAAATAATCATGATGATATATATATTGAGAAGAATTTTGGTTATAATTTTATCTTCACATTTATTATTTAGTATATAAAATCGAAGGACCATCTCAATGATTAGAATAATTTTCAAAAAATGAACTTAAAGAATGGTATCTGGCTAGATGATAATGGAAAGTATGCTATAGAAATTTTTGTAATGAAAAATAGGGATAAAGATACCTTAACATGATTTTTAAATAATTTGAAGGTATATGATGGGTATTAAAGTAACATGTCAATGTGTATCATCTTAAAACATCATAGGTTACATTAATTAAAAATCCATGATTCATATATTTCGTTACAACAGTTACTACCATTGGTATTGCATATGTTTTTTTCTAAAAAGGTTACTATAGTAGTACTCCAATTTTGTACATTCTTTAGACAACTATGTTTGTAAAAATTACAAATGTCTAAACTTGAAAACCTTGACGAGAGATTTTTATTGATACTTTGTGCAATGTAGGCGACCATTACTCCATTTTTTACTATCATGATGCTTATAATTATGCATATGGTTGAGAAAAATAAATTATGAGGCCACATACATTATTGATGGATGTATACAATTAATAGGTAATTTATTTATATATTTATCATCTTATGTAAATAATTCATGGAACATAATTAAATAAATTATTATGTTTTATTAATTTTAATTCAAAAATATCTTTTCTTTTCGAAACCAAACATGAAAAACAAATCTCATCCTTAAGGATCTATTTCTAAAGGATATTTAGCATTGTATTTTCTTACCTATTGGTCTAGATAATTGAATGATATTAATACAATATTAAATCATGTTGGAATTGATGATGAAACGTCGACTCAGTCTCAAAAACATGGTAAATAAAACATCTTTCATGTTTTTGTCCAAATAGTTTGGAGGATCTCAAATGCTACACTGATAGAAATTGAATTATTATAGGTACAAATATGTGTTCTGATGAATAGAGAAATTTCCAAGCCATTTATTGAAGAGCTCTAGGAACAAACAAAGAGTCATATGAGAGGAAGAACATGAAATTAGAAACATATAACAAATTATGCTAATAATGATCTTGTAGGATGGTTTGCACGTTGTGTAAGTAAATAAATATTACAATCAATACCAAATTAGGTTAACACGTATTTTTTAAATATAATATAGTATATTACTCTTTGTCGATCATGAATATTGTTAATTGGGCTGCGTTTTCTAAAAATTTGATGTTTCTAGCTCAAGGTCCTTTAAAACAGGCTAGAAAATTCGATGCTTATAGTTTTAATGGAGTCAAATTTCATACAGTTGATTGGGAAGTGGTTTTGAAAACACAAATTAGTGGTATATTTATAGTTTTAGAATAGGTATACTATGGAAAATAGACTGATATTATGGAATTAAACTATCACATGTATTTATTTAGTTATTTTATTCAAATTTATGTGGGTCGAAATTACCAGGGGTATTAAAAGAGATTCCTTGTAATTTACATCATTTAACTTCTATCTCTTGATGGATGTCGATGATCATCAATTACATGATCTATATATCTTCTCATCATATGCTAAAATGGTATATTATGTGTAATATGTTATGGATGAAGGGTGGAGTGTAATTATTCACATAAAACAAAGAGACTTGTATGATATGGATGATGAAGTGGAAGATTTTTTATCTAACATTGAATCACATCATCAACAAGAGACAAAATTATTTTTAAATCATTATATTTAAATTATTAGTCTGGAATGGTTGGATGATGTAGATGATGTAATGATGGAGTAGGAGGATGACATGAGTGAAGGACAAAATGATTGTATGTACAGTCATCCATTAATTTCTCCACCACTTATATTATATGTTAATTCATTCATAATCATAACTATATATATTTTGTTCATAAGTACTGGTATCTTATATTATTTATAATTTTTTTATGCATTAATTTTTTGAAATATAAGTTATAAAGTTAATTTTATATGATTAAATGATAGTAATTAAAATGAATAAGCATTTCACGAATCCTGGTGGACTCCCAAATGATGTTCCCATGAACACACTAGTACACGCTTTGCAGTGAATGAAAATTTAAAAATTTATTAACCTATTAACAACTATATAAGTAGAGACCATGGTCTAACCATAGTGAGAATGTGCATAGACTCTAGGAAATCATTTTGAAAGTATGATCAGGAAGACAAGTTATTATTCTGATTAACTACTAAAATGTTATAAAAACTAATTGACTATTTCGAAACAACTATTTAAATTATCTAACAATATTTAAGTGAGCCAAACTAAATAGTTGAATGAACTGGTGGAGATTGAAGTGTCATAGTTGTGACATCTGTTCTGGTGAATTCAATGCCAATTATTTAATTCCTATATTTGAATATTTATTTATTAAATTATCAATGGTTCCAAATTTATTCAAAATAATATCAGGTATATTTCTCTAATGTTAGTAGGTATTCTAATTTTTACACAAACCATCCATCATTTCATTCTCTATCTTGATGAATCTCCACATTATTGTAGCAATGAATCACTTGGTTAATTACCATAACTCATTTCACACAATGTCGATGTATCTACTTGTGTTGATTTCTCTCACATGAGATTACTTATTAGGTATCACTCAAGAATTTTTGAAGGGGGATTCATGCAAAATATTAAATTTTCAATTAATATATTTATTTATCTTAAAGTCACTCACGTGTGATTTACAATTCTCTCACGCACATGTTTGATTTCCAAATAAATAAATTCTCTAATTATCACTATAGAGAACCAAATATTGATGTACATGGTCATTTCATTACTTTTTCAGAATACTTAATACATAAAAAAATAGACACACAAGGACCGCAATAGTTTAGTGTCTTTGGAAACTCGGAATATAAACTTCAAATCATGTTGAACAATCTTCAACAACTCCCATAATGATCTTCCCCTTTTTGTTTCCTTACATAAAACCTTTATTTATTTCCTAGGGAAAATAAAGCATAAAAGGGTGAGCTCAAATGATCAGTAAGGGAAAACATAGATAACATAATACAATCCATAAACATTTGGAAGAAAAAACATGAACATGATATTTAAACATCAAAATCATGAGCAAAGACATAAATCGTGGAAGTACGTAAGGCATATACCATAAAGGAACATCAATCATGATAAAATATCATGGGAATAAAACATGTAATTGTGGAAACCATTAAGCACATTATATGATTTCCATAGTAGCCAAGGCATTGCTTCCAAGACCATATTAGTGGACAAAGTCCCTTTATAAATCGAGTTCACTCCTTGTTCCAATCCTGTATTACTGAACCGGTTTAACTTGTCATTCCAGTCCTGTCTATCTCATGAGATATATATCTTTACCCAATGCATTGGAGGTAGATATAGGTCCCACACATCTCATAATGAAATCATTCATACATGTGCCACCAAATAAACATACATCATTCATAATAAACCAATAAATAAAATGGGTTTCATAAACATCATCCCATCATCACATAATCCATATAAAAGAAATGGTTATCATTTCATAATAAGAAAAGTGAAACCATAAAAATAATAGAGACATGATACTTGAAACGTACACATATGAAATAATGTCATCTTAGATGAAAAATGGTTTTGATAAAACACTTGAAATGATTTCTTGAGGAAAATATTCTTTCTTCTTCAAAATCATTCTCTTTTCACAAAATGTCATGCAATTTTAAAAGAAAGTGATTTTTTTTTAAAATATTCATGAAATATTTTTTAGGTATCTTCATGAAATTAAGGCTTTTTAAAACCATAAAAATCCATTCGTGCCATATATGTTAAAAAAACATTCTTCTTGTACTTTTCTCAGAAAAGTCAAAAAGTACCTTGTAGGGTAAATAAAAGAAAGATTCCTTCCATACCAAGGGGTAAAAGTCAAAATGGGTTAAAAGGACTTTAAAAATACATTAAAACACTTTTATAAAACATGGACATGGATGATATCAATAACCCTAGTAAATACTTATGAATAAGAAATCTCGGATAAAAATGAGATTTGAAAAATTATCCCTTACCTTAGGTCTGATATGCTTCGTACGTATCTGAAACTCCTGTATAATGATTTAAATAATGTCATTTACTTATTATAGGATCATATTCATTGTTATTATTTCATATATGTTTCACTTATGACTTTATATTACCCGTTCTTTTGTAAATTCAATGTTAAATCAGCGTTTTGGGTAAAATCATTTCATTTATCGTATGTGTTTCAACTTGTTGTTCTTGATATTATTACTTATATCATGATTTAAATAATTCCAGAATGTAAAACATGATTTATATATAATATATATTCATCATATACATATATATATTGTAGATCGATAAAAGGAATGAAATACACTGTTCATGGAGACGGTAGGCCTCACGTATGCATGAACGATGTTTTCGTTTCCTTATTGAATTGAATGAAACTAAATAAATGACATAAATATATATATATATATACATAAATCCAGTAGAATTATTATTTAATATATTTCATTATTATACATTATGTAAACTTTATCATCATTCGTGTATGGTTAACATGGAGAATGAATCACATCGCGTCGTGGAGACGGTAGTCCGTACGTACGCACGAGTGATGATATCATTCCCATAATTATTGAATAGAATTGGAGTGGATGGTATAATATATCAGAATCAGTATGATGTTATATTAACCATATATAGTTATTCTTTACACCATTATACCCATCCATGTAAGGTGTTGGTGCAAAAATAGATTTCACCACGGCATGGAGATGGTATTCTGTACGTACGCACGCGTGGTGATTTTGTTTTCCATGGGATGGATATATTGTGAAAAAGGGTTGTTTCATACTTATAATAACATATATTTATATTATTTATACTTATTTTATTACTTCATAATGAATCAACTAATGATGAATATGTGGAAGAAGAAATAATGTTGAAAGAATCGGTAACAGACATTACCTCTTCTTTGAAGTGTTTCTTTGAGACCTCCTCTTAGGGCCCTAAAATTGGTCTTTGAAGAAGAAAAGAACCTATAGGATGTTTCTATGGAAGTTTAGAAGAGAATTTGTCAGGGTTTTTCCGAGAATGAAGGCTCAAACTGGTGTGAGGAATAGAGGGAGGAGGTGCCCTTTTATAATGGAGGAGAGGGGAACCTTTGGAAAAACTAAAACTATTATTTTATTATAAAGTCATATTCGGTTTTAAATAGCTCCAAATTAATTTATTTCGAATTTAATGTGGTTATGGGTCGATATCCTCAAATTAAATAGAATTTAGACAAGTTTTGGTATCTATTTTAACCTTATCATTTACATTTAACCTTAAGTTAAATAATTTTACTTTTATTGTGTCTTCTTGTTTTCTTATACTATAAGGTTAATAAACATACTATAAGAAGCCGAAAGAACCCCAAGTTGTTTATTATTAATATATATAACCTTATCTAAGTCATTTTTCCAAACCGTAGATTTTTAGGAATAAAATAACAATTAATAATATAATATTTGTTTTAAAAACTATTTTATGTCAATTTTGACACTATTTGGTAATTTATTTTTTTTGAAAATCATAACAGAATGATTAGTCCGAAAAAAATTAACTAAATCAATACTAACATATCATATTAACCTATAAAATTAGTTTAATTCATAAAAAGTCTCCAATTACATTTATTTGGGTATTTATAACATCAATTAGGTCAATAATTCATGAATAAGATAATTACTGCATCATCTTTGTGTTATAAATAAATTAAATTATTTAATGTCTAAAAATTATAAATAAAATACCACTATGTATTAAATCATTTTATCTTTCTAATTAATTCTAATTGTCTAATTTATCTTATGTAAATCCCTATATTAAAAATGATTTACTTATTAAACTTTGATTTTAACTATTTTAACCCTTCTTTGAATAAATTAATAATAAATGTCCTAATCTAATACATGTGGGCCTAAATGATCATATTTTATTCCTAAGGTTGTTTTGGGTCGAATTACACTTATCAAATAGAATTATGACATGTGTTAGGGTAATAATAATATCATTCTTACCCTTAATTATACTATTTACTTTTAACCGTGGTAAATAAAAGTAAAAAGTTACTATTCACCAAAAAATATTTTCATCTCATTGAACCACATTTTAGTCCTTGATATTAACCGTGTCTCTCTGATTTTTGAAGTTAAATTCACATAAGTGGTGAAATTTAATTTAAATTAAAAAAAATTAGTTTTTTAACTACCACTAAGTGGTTTCACTATTATTCAAAAATTGATGTTTTTCAGAAAAATACCAAAAAATCAGCCTAAGAATTATTTGATATTCTGAATTCAAAATTGATGTCTATTTTTCCAAATTCATAACATATAAGTGGAATTAATTAATTTTAAATTTAATTCTCGTTATCAAAACAAATAGGGTGTTTTTAAGAAATAAAAACAATCAAAAGATTGATACTTGTTTATATCCAATTTCGAAGTGAAATTAATTCCAATGAACAACATTGGATTAAATGGTGAAAATATATTATAATTAAACATTAAAAAAAATTAAAAAGATTATATAACCATATAAATTATTTCGATGAAAAAAGTTGTTTTTAATTAATATATAGCGTGTTTTTATTATTCATTAAAATATGAAAGTTATCAGAATAATATGAAAATTTTATCCAAAGTAAATTTTTATATTCGGATTCCAAAGAAGAATTTTATTTTGTAAAATTGAACATATATACATATCAAAAAAATGATTTAAGGTTGGTGCGTCAACAAATGGCGGGAAAACTGTAATTTTTTAAAAATACATATTTTACACAAAGAATTTATTTTGTTCTCATACCATATTCTACAAAATGTGGAAGATGAATAATAATGTTATAAAATTAAAAATATAGTTAATACTATTCATAATGGCTATTCCATAATAATATTATAACAATATATCATTGTTTAGTGAAACCTGGTATTGCGTACAACACACGCTATCGAGGAAGGTCGCGATTGCGTGTAATGCAAGCCAAGTCAGGGTTGCGTGTTGTGTAATACTCATCCATTGTTTCTTATAACAGAATCCAACCATATTTCATTTATACATTGAACATATATATAAACACTCAATGTTTCGTAGAATAACTACAATCAAAATTGTGTGTAACATGATCCAAGAATAGTGTTGTGTATACTACAAGCTCATACGGTTTTGCGTATAGCGCAAGGAAATCGTGTTGTAGCTTACAACACAAGACATCAATGAAATTAAAATAATATTTTTCATAAAATATCAGGGTGTTACATTCTACCCCCCTTAAAATGAATTTCTCCCTCGAAATTTTTCGGGGTTATAAATCATTTACTATTTATAGAAACCCACATCGTAAAAAAGAATACTAAAACTTAATTTTAAAAACTAAAGTATGAAATGTAACTATTAACCAAAGAAACTCATCATTGGGTTTCCATATAGGAGAACATATCTGATAATATGGATATGGAAGAAAAATCAAACCCTCAAGTTCTGATGGAGAGTGGTAGAGAACATGGCTAAGAAAAAGTCATCAATCACAAAGCCATATATTTGTAAAGATCTAAGGTACCATCTGATTCATCGGATATAAGGGCACTAGGAAAAATTTTTGGGTTTTCAAGATCATTTCCCAAAATTTGATGAAATTTGAATTAGAAGAAATAATTTGGTGATTTTGGTACAGTCTCACTGTTGATCATTCTTTGGACAATTTTCATTTCATCACTTAATGAAATGAAGCTGAATTTGTCATTTGTGAAGTGTTAGCAGATCATGTGATAGAATGATGGGTCATTCCATCTGTCTCAAAAAAAGGTTATAAAAGTTATCAAAAATACATAAGTCCATCTATAGTGAGATTAATCATATATGGTTCCTAAAATGGACTTATACTTCATATATCATACTCCTTAATATAATAAAACTAGTTTCTACTAAACAGGGACTTCTTGTAGGCCAGTGGTAGGCGATAAAGTCCAGTCGCACTTTGGTTGTGGGTTCGATTCCCACATCCTTGTCCGACGCGATGGGCTATCGCCTATCCTATAGGTTGTCCTTTTTCTAAAACTACATTTCTATAACATCACATCAATAATATCGAAAAAATTTCTATCCTTAAACAATATTAACTTATGTCCAACATAATCCATTCCAATCGTTATCTAAAATACTTTGGTCCAAGATCATAGTATAAAGAAAACGATTACTTGAAATTCCATCAACCAATCATGTGAATACCATCATTTATCCCCCATATATCTTGATGGTCACATTCCAATCATGTGAATACCTTAATCATGTATTCTCTTGAGAAATGAATACCCATTAAACCTTAGTGAAAACATGAATGCTGTCAAAAGTTAACTCTTTCCACATAACAAAATCCAAAAATTCTATATACTCAAACCATCATATAACATTCTCCTTATATCAGTCATGAGCTCATGAATACTATAAAACATTTAATTTTCTCCTTATCCCATCATTATGCGCATATCATCTACTTTCCAAAAATATCTGAATAACCTTTCATGGTTACTGGTACCATTCATCATACACTTTCAAAACTTAAGGAAAGGAAACAGTGTAACAATCCTTAGATGTCTCTTTATTCTATAGTACCATGAGATTACTTATACAACATTACACTTGATAAAAATGTAATCATTCCACTACCTTCTTAATCCATCGACCGAGCTTCAACAATTCTTTCATCTCACATATCATTTCTAGTCTCTTCATTATCATCGACAAAAATACTACTCAAATGACCATACTGATTCTCTTCATGAGACTTTTCCTTAGGTAATTGGTTTGCATAATGCCCGTACATTCCACATTTAAAAAATTTAACCATTGTTGATGTCGTAGCAATAACATTATCCTCATCCCGGGTGTTAACTGATCCATTTCCTTTGCACTTACTGGCTTTGTGTCCTTCTTTTCCACACCCAAAGCATCTTCCAGTTCTTTTGAAACATTATCCTTCATGCCTCTTCCCACATGAATTAGATAGGGGAAATTGAACTTTATTTCCTCTATGATCATCATGAAACTCCATATTTATCTTATTAGCGGAGTTAGGAAACTTACCAAATTTGAGTTTATTGATCATATTATGAGATTACTGATTCGGCATAATAATGATGTTTGGACTTCCAAATCCCATTTCATTTGGATTCTCATGAATAATATCATTCCATTGTCCATCATATCCTCCGTTATCGTGAATCATCTTGTTTCCAGCCATTTTCTAAAACCCAAAAAGAATAGTGTGAGAGGCAAAAATATTAATAAAGGGGGAGTAACTTCAATATCTAACATCTTAGGATTAATCTAATATCGTTACAATAATTCTAGGACTATAACCTATACTTATACTTAACCTTAGGGACATCCCTAGACATACCTTAGAAATATCTCTTGGGATCTCACTAATGTTTTTGCATCCTAGTTTCCAAAGGTTGACTAAACATTTCCTCTGATACCAACTGTAGAGACCCGAAGCTTGATGTACATGGACATTTCATTACTTTTGCGCAATACTTAATAAATAACAAAAACAGGCACACAAGGACCGTAATAGTATAGTGTGGTTGGAAACTCGGAATATAAACCTCTAATCATGTTGAAAAATCATTAACAACTCTCATAACGATCATCCCCTTTTTAATTCCTTACCTAAAACCTTTCTTTATTTCCTGGGAAAAACAAAGCATAAAAAGGGTGATCTCAAATGCTCAGTAAGGGAAAACATAGATAACATAAAAAAATCCATAAACATTTGGAAGCAAAAACTTGAACATGAAATTTAAACATCAAAATATAGAGCAAAGACATAAATTGTGGAAGTACGTAAGGCATATACCATAAAGGAACATCAATCATGATAAAATAGCATGGGAATAAAATATTTAATTATGGAAACCATTAAGCACATGATATTATTTCCATAGTAGCCAAGGCATTGCTGGCAAGACCATCTTAGTGGACGAAGTCCCTTTCTGAATCGAGTTCACTCCTCGTTCCAGTCCTGTATTACTGAACCGGTTTAACTTGTCGTTCCAGTCATGTCTATCTAATTAGATATAAATATTTACCCAATTCATTATATGGAGATATAGGTACCACCCATCTCATTATGAAATCATTCTTACTTGTGCAACAAAATAAACATACATCATTCATAATAACCCAATAAATAAAATGGGTTTCATAAACATCATCCCATCATCACATAATCCATATAAAAGAAATGGTTATCATTTCATAATAAGAAAAGTGAAAACATATAAATCATAGTGACGTGATACTTGAAACATAGACATATGAAATAATTTAATCTTAGATGAAAAATGGTTTTGATAAAACACTTGAAATGAATTCTTGAGGAAAATATCTTTTCTTCTTCAAAATCATTCTCTTTTCACAAAATGTCATGCAATTTTTAAAGAAAATGATTTTTTTAAAAATAGTCATGAAATATTTTGGATGAATCTTCCTGAAATTAAGGCTTTATAAAACCATAAATATTCGTTCGTGCCGTATAAGTTAAAATAACATTCTTCTCGTACTTTTTCCAGAAAAGCCAAAAAGTACCTTGTTGGGTAAATAAAAGAAAGATTACTTCCATACCAAGGGGTAAAAGTCAAAATGGGTAAAAAGTAAATTAAACATACATGAATAAACTTTTATAAAACATGGACATAGATGATAGTAATAACCCGAGTAAATACTTACGAATAAGCAATCTCGAATAAAAATGAGATTTGCAAAATTATCCATTACCTTTGGTCTGATATGCTTCGTACGTATCCAAACCTCCTGTATAATGATTTAAATAATATCATTGAATTATTACAGAATCATATTCATTGTTATGATATCATATATGTTTCACTTATGAGTTTATATTACCCGTTCTTTTGTAAATTCCATGTTAAAGTAGCGTTTTGGGTAAAATAATTTCATTTATCGTATGTGTTTCGACTTGTCGTTCTTGATATTATTACTTATATCCTGATTTACATAATTACATAATGTAAAAAATGATTTATATATAATATATATTCATCATATACATATATATATTATAGATCGATAAAAGGAATGAAATACACCGTTCATGGAGACGGTAGGCCGTACGTACGCATGAACGCTGTTTTCGTTTCCTTATTGAATTGAATGAAACTAAATAGATGAAATACATATATATATATATAAATAAATCCAGTTTCATTATAATTTCATATATTTCATTATTATTCATTATATAAACTTTATGATCATTCATGTATGGTTAACATGGAGAATGAATCTCATTGCATCATGGAGACGGTAGTCCGTACGTACGCACGAGCGATGATATCGTTCCCATAATTGTTGAATAGAATTGGAGTGGATGGTATAATATATCAGAATCAGTATGATGTTATAATAACCATATATAGTTATTCTTTACACCATTATACCCATCTATGTAAGGTGTTGGTGGAAAAACAGATTTCACCGTGGCATGGGGATGGTATTCTGTACGTACGCACGCTTGGTGATTTCGTTTTCCGTAGGATGGATATATGGTGAAATAGGTTGGTTTCATACTTATAATAACATATCAGTATATGAGTTGTACTTATGTTATTACTTCATAATTAAACAACTAAAGAAGAAGAAGTGTAAGAAGAAATAATGATGAAAGAATCAGTAACGGACATTACCTCTTCTTTGAAGCGCTTCTTTGAGACCTCCTCTTAGGGCACTAAAATTGGTCTTTGAAGAAGATCAGAACCTCTAGGATTTTTATATGTAAGTGGAGAATAGATTTTTTCAGGGTTGTTCCGAGCTTGAAGGCTCAAAGTGGTGTGAGGAATAGAGGGAGGAGGTGCCCTTTTATAAGGGAGGAGAGGGGCACCTTTGGAAAAACTGAAAATATTATTTTATTATAAAGTCATATTCGGTTTTTAATAGCTCCAAATTAATTTATTTCAAAGATAATATGGGGATGGTTTAAAATCCTCTCATAAAATAGAATTTAGACAATTTTAGGTTTCTATTTTAACCTTATAATTTATATTTAACATTAAGTTATATAATTTACCTTTTACGGTGTCTTCTTGTTTTCTTATACTATAAGGTTAATAAACTTACTATAACAAGACAAACGAACCCCAAGTTGTTTATTATTCATATATATAACCATAATAAGTCGTTTTTATGAACGTTAGATTTTTATGAATATAATAACAATTAATAATATACTATTTGTTTTAAAAACTATTTTATGTCAATTTTGACACTATTTGGTAATTGATTTTTGTGAAAATCATAACAAAATGATTAGTTCTAAAAAAGTCAACTAAATAAATACTAATATGTCATATTAACCTAGAAAAGTATTGGAATTCATAAAAAGTATCAAATTACATTTATTTTGGTATTTACAACATCAATTATGTCAATATTTCATTAATAAGATTATTACTGCATCATCTTTCTGTCATAAATAAATTAAATTATTTAATGTAAATAAATATAAATAAAATACCACTATGTAGGAAATCATTTTATCTTTCTAATTAATAATCATAGTCTAATTTATATTATGTATAACCCTATATTAAAAATTATTTACTTATTAAACTTTGATTTTAACTATTTTAACCATTCTTTAAATAAATTAATATTAAATGTCCTAATCTAATCCAAGTGGGCCTAAATGGTAATATTTTATCCCTAAGGTTGTTTTTGTCATAATTACACTTATCCAATAGAATTAGGACATGTATTAGGGTAATAATAATATCGTTTATACCCTTAATTATCCTATTTACTTTTAACCGTAGTAAATAAAAGTAAAAAATTACTATTCACCAAAAAATATTTTCATCTCATTGAACCATATTTTATTCCTTGATATTAACCGTGTCTCTTGGATTTTTTAAAATCAATTCACAGAAGTGGTGAAATTTAATTTAAATTAAAAAAAGTCAGTTTTTTAACTACCACTAAGTGGTTTCACTATTCATCGAAAATTAAAGTTTTTCAGAAAAATACCAAAACTTCAGCCTAAGAATTATTTGATATTCCGAATTCAAAATTGATTTATATTTTTCCAAATTTATAACATATAAGTGGCATTAATTAATTTTAAATTTAATTCTCGTTATCAAAACAAATAGCTTGTTTTTAAGAAACAAAAACAATCAAAAGATTGATACATGTTTATATCCAATTTCAAAGTGAAATTAATTCCAATGAACAAAATTAGATTAAATGGTAAAAATATATTCTATTTACACTTTAAAACCAATTAAAAAGATTATATGACCATATAAATTATTGTGATGAAAAAATTTGTTTTTAATTAAAATATAGCATGTTTTTACTATTCATTATAATATGAAAGTTATCATAATAATATGAAAATTTTATCCAATGTAAATTTTTATACCCTGATTTCAAAGAAGAATTTTATTTTGTCAAATTGAACATATAGACATATCAAAAACAAGATTTAAGGTGGATGCGTCATCAAAAGGTGGGAAAACTGGAATTTTTTAAAAATACATATTTTACACGAAGAATTTATTTTGTTCTCATACCATATTCTAGAAAATGTGTTAGATGAATAATAATATTATAAAATTCAAAATGTAATTAATACTATTAATAACGGCTAGTCCATAATAATATTATAACAATATATCGTTGTTTAGTGAAACCTAGTATTACGTACAACACACGCTATCGAGGAAGGTCGCGATTGCGTGTAATGCAAGCCATGTCAGGGTTGCATGTTGTGCAAGACTCCTCCATTGTTTCTTATAACATAATCCAACAATATTTCATTTATACATTGAATATATATATATATATATACAGTCAATGTTTCGTAGAATAACTACTATCAAAATTGTGTGTAACATGATCCAAGAATAGTGTTGTGTATACTGCAAGCTCAAACGGTGTTGCGTATAGCACAAGGCAATCTTGTTGTAGCTTACAACAGAAGACATCAATGAAATTAAAATAATATTTTTCATAAAATCTCAGGGTGTTACAATCACCCTCCCATTATTACTTATTAGGTAGATCATGAATTGGAACCAATGCATTCGTAGAGACTCTGAATGAAAATTTATTCAAATGAAAATATAATCAATTAAATAAAAATAAAAATAATTAATAATTAATATGAAATCAAACATGGAAATAAATTAAATTCATGTCTTTAACATCGTATTCATCATATGTTAAAGAAAAAATCAATTATCTCACCACGAAGTAAATAGAATACCTAATTTAATATATAGATATCATTGTGCTTGTGTCATCACATTTTTCACTACAAGCCACCGTCAACGATCACAATATAATATTCACAAATCTCTAATCACCACAATGTTGAAAAAAACCATCATGAATGTACGTAAACATGAAAAAAAAATTATGTTCACTCTTGTCATGAAATTTCAATCTTCCAAAATGAAATATAAACCTTCACATGCGATGGCATCACACCAGGACCAACACGGGACACTCGTAATGGAGGAAGTCAGTGTTGATGATGGTGTTGGTGGTCTGTTGTATAACAAAAGGGAGGTCGGTGTGCGGGGTATTAATGCCTGGATAATGCACAGTGAGGAGGGTTTGGTTGGCGTGGTTCACACTTGGTAGATGGAGAAGATGGGCCATTGATTTCTGGTGTTGGGAAGTAAGAGAGGAGCTCCTGGAAGAACCTATGGCGTGGGTTTAGATGATGAATGTATGGGGAAATAGTGGCGGAAGGGGAGGGGGAACTAGAGGATGGGTGGGGGCTCTAGATGAGGGGGGATTAGAGAGGGTTATGGGGGAAGATTGGGTGGTGATGTTGGGGATGGGGAATGAGGGGAGAGGGGGTGATGTTGGGGAGGGGGAATGGGGAGGATGGGGATGGGGGAGACAGGGGATGGGCATTGGGGCGGGGGAGATGTCTGCGAAAAAAAATATAAGTGGAACAAAAAATTCTATTTAAAAAAACTAATTATCATAATATGTTAAACAAATAATAATAAAATAATAATGCTTGATGGGTGAAATATCCTTTGGGGTGTTGTGGCCCACGTTTCTGGCCTCTTTTTCAGTTGTGTGTGTTTAATGTAATTGTGCCCCCAAACACCTCATATATATATATAAAATAAAATGTGATACTAATATAGATAATTAATATATGTACTAATAAATATTGATAAAATTATAATAAAGCTAATGTTAGTGAAACTAATAATAATAAAATATAAAGTTAAATATAATAAAAAACAATTAATATAACTAATAAAAATACTAAATTTCTAATATTGGTAAATAAATTAACTAAAAAATATCCAAATATAAAAAATACTATAAAACTACAAAATAAACCTAAAAATACTAAACCTCGTTAGAAAAATAATTAATACTAAATTAGAAAATTTTCAAAAAAAACTAGTAAAATTTATGTAAAAAAAATCCCCCACAATTAATGTAAGAACCCGGACCTTCATTTTAGTTATGGATCTGTCTTCTATTTTTTTGAGGAAAAATGGAAGAATTATAAATTTTCTATGTACACATTGTGTAATTTTGAGTACATGCCTTGTGACCCATTACCACATACGAGCATGTCTTGGTTGTGTAACGGTCGAGACATAGTCATGTGGGGTGATGTGGCACACCGCTAATGTCGAGGGCCAGTAGAGAAAAATACACGGCGTGTTCATTAATAGTACACGCAAGGTAAATTTTTTTATTTTACATTTTGGAATTGGGACACATATAACCCTCATATTCATATTCTTCTGGTCGTGCCTCACGAAGGAGCACACAGAATCACCAATTCTTCTCGGAGCCACAAATCCATCACTTGTTCTCCAAATCAAACAATAGTGGTTGTGTTGGAATCGCCTCAGTGAGTTCTTCCTTCTTCTTGAGCCCTTTTTCCTAATTCTTCCTCATTTGAGAGTTACCAAAGTTTGAACATTTTCGATGATTTTGTAGATCTACATCATTCAAGGCCGACTCAAGGGTTGAAACTGGATTATATTGATCGTACATCATCGAGGTAGGTTGATTGTTGGATTTCATAATTTTTCATTGAGTTTTATATTCCAACAAGCAGATTAACCATGCTTTGGGTATTTTGAGTAAGGGAATTTGAACCCTATTTTATCTTCCTTAGAATGAATTTTGGATTAAGGGTTTGTTGATGTGATATTATGTAAACTTTCATTTTTATGTAACACATCATGGGTGTATTTCCTTTTTTGAATGTTCAGATATTTTTTGTCAAAGTTTCCTATGAGGAAGACCATGTTTAATTTCCTTGCTTGATAGGATTAAATTGATTGTATTTTAATGCTTTTTAAATTCGTTTGGTATGAATTGGAATCGTTTATCCATGTATTAGTGATATTACTATGGGCCATTTGATATCGTATATGCATGATTGAATTGCACAGGGCTATGAGAACCCGGTGTAGTTAGACCATAGGGGGAAATGATGTTTATTTCTTCCTCAGAGTGTCTGTTATATTTCACGTAATGTGATGATAGGGGGGGATTGATTGTGATTACTCCCTCATAGTTTCTATATATTATGTTACGAGACCACGTGGGGAATTAATGTTGAGTACTTACCTAGAGATTCTGTAGTTATTGTGGAAACTCTATAGGTGGAACTAATAGTGAGTGCTTCCTTAATGTTTCTTTTCATTTTTATTGCATTACATGGCCATAGGGGTTAGAATATGTGTGATGATGAGAGGGTTAATGTAAATATTTAATTTTTTTTGATGCATCTTCCAAGAAAAATCACATGATTGGATTTGTTCCTATTAGGTAGTCTTCTGAGATACCTACTTTCAATAAATATATTAATAAATGTTTAATAGTATATGCTAATTAATGTAGATGGAAATTTTTGGATTGTTCAATTTTTTTTACTTGTAGTTTCTTTGCTTCATTTCCATTATAACATGCTATGTATACTCACTAACATTTTGGCTCAGATCCTGTGGTGGTTTCCTACTTGGATTCATCTCAAACCATGTTTGGGTCATGTTTTTTGACCCAAACTGATTATATGGTTGTAGGTATAGATAAGGGAAAGTTCCCATCAACATTAGGTACATTATTGTTCTGGAGCTATAGATAATGGTACCAAGATGAGGCTTGCGATGCTATTTTTGTTTACTTGTTTTTTTACGTTGTATTAGTACTGAATTTTCAGTATTGTGACTTTTTTTTGTGTTTTCCTAGTCATATGTTCCATGAATCAATTAAATATGTGCTCCATTTGTTTATTTACTTTCACTATTCCACTATTTACATGATATGTGGTATTATGGATTCCGTTGTTGGTTATTATTTACTATTTTGTTGTGTTACTCTACCAATGATGACATAGTTTCCCCATTATCACACCCAAGGCCCTCGATGCTAGTTGGAAACCTCTGGAATTCAGGGAAATGTGCTTGAGGCCATGTGACCAACCGGGTACGGGGCACCATTAGGTGGCACTCAAATCTAGTACATTACAATGTGGTATCATAGGAGTTTATTTTCTTATTTGTCTTATTGTTTGGATCCTATAGATATGGATAAGAATGAATTGTTAGTCGGTAATAAGTTGTGCCAAGGGGAAGCTATCCCGTGTATAGGGAAAAGGAAATATACCTCGAATACTGAATTTTTTTGGGTCTTAAAATTATTACAGTTTATTTGATTTCACCATTGGGTGTTTCACATGTTTTATGATGTTATCTTTGATATGATGGTGGTTCTATTTCTATTGCAACCAGATGATATGAGGGTATTCTAGCTTAGGCATCATATAGGAATTTGCTAGAGATCACATGTCATGCATTATTATCATGCCATTTAAGGTCTATTAATGATTTCATGATGTTGTGACAGTTGTTGAGATAAATATACATAATTTTGTGATATATGTCGTGATAGAATATAGACTATTTTGATAAGGTATTGAAATATGTAATGTTTAATTTGGATGGATGCAAAACATTCTTTCTTGATGTGTTAGGGGCCCTCTAGGATCAGAATTTGGTGGATCATGTATAAACATTAGTTGAATGTTTTAATGTTAGGATGTGGAGACAGATGAAAAACATTGATTCGTGGGATTATGGGATCTCAGGATTTTGATTTTTTCATTCCTTAGACAAAATTTTATGTTTTTAAGGGTTCTGGAGATGTTTCAGAGGCCTACTGTTTGGAAACCCAGACAATACGGTGTGTGGTGTTATGAATACATGAAATGTGTTCTCCTATTCTGGAAAAAACAACTTTTCTTAAGTAAATTTTGTGTACTATATGTACACGCCGTGTAGTATTTAACTGTGTGACTGAATTTTTGGGTTGGGACACAGGGTTGGGAAATGTTTGGAGGAACAGGTCGTGTACTAGGAGTACCCACCTTGTTGTAGAGACCATGTATCCAACCATGTGACTAATGAAATAGGTAGATGTAGCTTATGTTCTACACATTGTGTCTTTTTCTTACACATCGTGTATTGTCAACCATGTCTCTAACTGTGGGACTAAAGACATAGGTTGTTAGAACATAAATGGTATACGTCATGTGTATAGTGAACACACCGTGTAGTTTTACTGAGGAGAGAACTGTGTGTTTTAACCATGTAGAAGAACTTGTGCAGGAGAGAAAATTCAAGCACACTCTGTGTCTTTATGAAGAACATGCCATGTGTAGGGGTGTTTGATGACCTGTTTTGGTTGAGGTACAAACCATGTTAAAAGCTTAAGGGGATACGTTGTGTGGGGTTCATACACGCCGTGTATAAATGTTTTAAAAAACATGAATGTTTTCTTTATCCTATTCCATTATTGCACTTCTATGATTCGTTCCATGATAATCTGGAATTGAGGTGTGTGCTTGACCTTCCAAAGTCATGCCACAGAGATGTCCTCCGGTTTTATTCCAGATATAGGGAAATGATCAGACGCTAGAAATTGTATATCAGGGACTACCAGCAGATCCTCTCATCATGCTCGTCTTGGAACCATTAGTTATATTAGACACAGGTGCTGATGGACAGTTCCGATACGGATTTATGAGGTTTATGCAGACATTTCTGGTAGCACTGCATCCTGCCCCAAATATGTAGAGTTGAAGAATGTTTTTCAGGAATAGAATCCTCCCACTTTATCAAGGAATGGAGGACCTCATGCTGTTGAGTCATGGATAAATTCCATGTTGTCTGTCTTTGAGAATCTCGAGAGACATCTTAAGAGGAGTGTGAATCTTGATACATACATGTATGTGATTCCACCAAGATATAGTGGGATGTTATCTCACAAGTGGGGTTCCAATGAGTTATGGATTGGGAATATTTCTAGCAGACCATCTATGATTATTTCTACCTGAAGTCCTTGAGGGATAACCGAGCTCGATTGTTCAGGGGTCTTGAAAATAGTACTCTTTCAGTCATGGAGTATTCTTCTTACTTCACATAGTTTCAACAATTCACTCCCTTTCTGTGGGTGGTGAGCTAATTCTTGCAAGGAAGTTTAAGGATGGTCTATTAAATGACATCTGATTTCAGGTGAACATCTTCAGGTCGAATTCCATATTATTTTAGTCAACCAGACACTGATTACCGAGCATAATCTGAGGGAGTCTGGAGCAGTGATCCAGGGAGGTTTGGCATCCAGATTTGGTAGTACTCCAATTGAGAGTAGGATGTGCCATAGGGAGTCTAAGAACTAAGATATGAATAGACTATATACTCATTCATGTAGCAAGGTGGTATTCTATTGGTGTTGAAAGAGTGGTCATATGAGACCTCAGTTCCTGAGAAACCCAGTCAAGTGCCGATCTTGCGGTAATATGGGCCATCATCAGTGTTTTTTTGGTTTTCTTCACCAGTATCTAGCGATATGAGTTCTGATATGACTCCACATTCATGAGTAGGACCACTAGTTTCTCCTCAGTTCAGGAATTAGAGTTTTTATGCCATTCAGGTTGATTAGGTGTTCATGGCCATGGTAGTTAGGGTTCATGGGTTTCAGCAACAGTATGGTGGATCAGTTAAGTGTCGTCAGGAAAGGTTGCAGGGCTGTGGTACTGGTCATACTTTTGTAGTTGAGAAAAAACTATTGAATTAGGATCTCATACGATCTATAGTTAAAGGTATGATTCTAGTTGCCTTAGTTTTAGCATCTTCTCTTTTTGATATTGGGGATTCCCATAGATTTATATAGGTTGCTATTGTGGAGATCCTTGGGCTCTGTATCTATACATATGAGGATGTTATGACCACAAATATTCTGTTGGGGATTAGAACGGCTTGTATACATTAGTACAAGGAGTTACCTCTAGAGGTTGGTGGGTGTAACTTATTATGTGATGTTTATATATTAAACATGACAGTCTTTGATATCATTCTCAATATTTATTGGTATGTATTTTTCCATGACATTGTTTATATCTATCATCGTTGGGTGAGTATCATGCCACCAGAGGGAGGGTCTTTTCTCCACAACAGAGAATGGGATGTTTAGGTGATCTGAGAGAGACCCTTGCATATTGGGTTAGGAGGAATTACATCCTAGATTTCTAGTTTATATCTGGATGACTATGGGTCTTCACAGATGGACTTTCCTCTAGTGGTGGACCATTTTAGAGATGTATTTCCATATGATTTTTCAGGTGTAACTTAGAAGAGAGAGGTAGATTTCTCTATTGAGCTTCTGCCAATAGTGGCACAAGTGTCCATTCCTTCTTATAAGATGCATACACCAGTGTTATAGGAGCTCAAGAGGCAGTTAGAATATTTATAGGCAAAGAGTTTCATCTGACCCAGTACTTCTCCATGGGGTTCGACTATCCTTTTGCGAAGATGGTGGATGGTACCCTCAGGCTTTTCATGGAGTATCATATGTTAAAGTAGTGGCGTTTAAGAACCGATATCATTTTATGAGGATTGATGATCTCTTTGATCAGCTTCGAGGGGCCTAGGAGTTCTTGAAGATTCAATTGAGATCCTATTATCATTAGTTGTGCATTAGACCATCAGATATACCTCTTATAGACATTCGGAGTAGGTATGTTCTATATGAGTATGTGGTTATGGAATTCAGTCTCACGAATGCAGCGACAGTTTTCATGGAACTAATGAACCATGTGTTCCATCCTTACTTGGACCCTTTTTTGGTTGTTTTCAGGGATGGTATCTTTGTGTACTCTCACAATCGAAATAATCATGCTACCCATCTTGAGATCATTTTGAGTACATTGAAGGTGCATCAATTATATGCTAATATCTAAAGATGCCACTTTTGGATGGACCAGATTCACTTCTTCTCTCATGTTATCTCAGAGATATCAATATCAGTGGACCCATATAAAGTGAGAGAAGTAGCTTCCTAGGAGAATATGATGAATGTTTTTGAGGTATACAGTTTTCTAGGGCTATCTGGTTACTACAAGATGTTTATACATGACTTTTCAAGCTTAGAAGCACCACTGACAGGCCCGACTAAGAAGGGTGTGAAGTACTCGTGGTTAGAATCCAATGATTCATCCTTTCAAGAGATGAAATTGAGGTTGACTTCAACACTGATGTTGGTCTTCCTAGATCCAGGAATGTGTTAAATAGTTTATTGTGATGCATTAGGTATCGGGTTGGGAGTAGTTCTTATGAAAGGGGAGGAGTAATTGTGTATTGGTCACGGCAATTGAAGCCACATGAGAGGAATTACCCAACGCATGATCTCGAGTTAGCTGTATTTGTGCATTTCTTACACTGTTGGAGACATTATCTGTTCGGAGATCATTTTGTGGTTTTCACCAACCACAAAAGTCTCAAGTAAAACTTTACTCAGCGTGATCTGAATTTGAGACTACGAAGGTTGGATGGATACCTTTAGTCTTTTGACATTGATCTTGACTACACGCCTAAGAATGGAAATGCTGTGGTTGATGTGTTGAGCAGTAGGGCACAGATATAGGCGGTTTTAGAGGCCATCAGTGAGTGGAAGCTTATGGATTTGTTCTTTGAGATTCAATTGGAGGTGCATGACAGACAGGGGCATACATTTTTTTCTTCTGTAGTTGTTACCTCTACTCTACTGGATCAGGTACAAATGAGGAAGTGATCAGATAATAAAGGCCTATTACTATGGGAGAGTGTGTCAGATGAGGACACTACTCCTGGGTGGATCGTGGGGGAGGATGAGATCATGCGCTTTAATGGAAGTGTATGGGTGTTAGCATACATATGCAAGGAGATTATGCAGGATTGTCATTCCTCAGCATGTGTAGTTCATCTTCGTGTCACCAAGATGTATAGTGATATAAACCATCAAAACTGGTGGCTAGGTATGAAAAGAGATGTTACTATTTTTTTGATGAGATGCTCCACTTGTTAGTAGGTTAAGGCGCAGCATCCGCGACCAGTAGGGTTGTTACAGCAGTTACCCATTCCTGATTTGAAGTGGAATGAAGTCATGATGGATTTCGTGATGGGGTTTCCAAGTTCACCTCGATGGAATTATGTAGTTTTGTTTTTAGTTGATAGACTCGCGAAGGTTTCACAATTCTTACTGATCAAGGAGACCTTTAGTGATGATGATCTAGGAAGGTTGTACATTCATGATATTGTATATTTTCATGGGGTTCTATGCTCTGTCATTTCAGAGAGAGACACTTGTTTTACATCTTGTGTATGGTATGAACTACAGAGTTCTTTGGGTACAAAGGTACATCCGAGTACAAAGTACCATCCCCAAAAAGATGGCTAGTCCAATCGCACAATTCAGGTGTTGGAGGACATGATTCGACCATGTGTTCGGGATTTTTGGGGTTCTTGGGAGAGACACATACCTCTAGTGGAGATTTCCTACAATAACAGTTTTCAGGTGACAATTCAGTTCACAACTTAGTAGGATTTGTACAATAGGCCATGCCGAACACCCCTATGTTGGATGGAGGCAGAAGAGGTAGTTTATTGGGACCTCATCTTGTCTAGGAGACTTCTGAGTAGGTGGAGTTGATTCAAAAGAAGATGGCTATTACACAGTCTCATCATAATTATTATGTGTATTGATAGAGTTTGCCTCTAGAGTTTTATGTCGTAGATTGGGTTTTCTGCGTTTAACACTGAGTTTGGGATACTGGATGATTAAAAGATAGGGAAATCATTCACTATGAAATGTCGGGTCGTTTGAGTTTTGGGAGAGAGTCGGGTAATTTTCCTATCTGTTGTAGTTACCTCATAGGTACAATTATATGAACAACATCTTCCATGTTTCTAAGCTATTCCATTACTTTTCAGACCTGTCTCACAGTTTTTAACCAAATGAGGTTGAGTTGGTGGTGGATGCATCCTTTTTGGAGAAACCTATTTGGATTGTGGATTGCATCATGAAGATTCTCAGTGGATGGTCTGTTCCCCCGATACAGGTTTTATGGTAGCATGGGCGAGTACAGGACGAGACTTGGGAGAGGGATACTAATGTGCGATCATAGTGTCTAGAGTTGTTTTCGGATTCTTCTTCCCCACCTTGTTAGGGAAATTCGAGGTTGAATTTATAAAAGGTTGTAAGTTTTTATGAAGTCAGATCTTTATTTTAATTATGGATTTTTCATTGCGTAGTTTTTGAGGAAGAAGCGAATAATTGAAAATTTTCTAAAAACGTGCCCTATACATCTGAGTTCACGCAGTGTACCTTGTTATCATGTATATCCATGTCGTGGTCATGTAACAGCCACAACATGGTTGTGTGGGGTGATTTGGAAGACCACTAATGTCGAGGTCGGTTGAGAAAAATACATGGTGTGTTCATTTACATTATATTCTCTTTTCTTTTTATTTTATTGGTCATATCGGATCGGGGTCACGTCTATCCCTCATATTCATCATCTTCTGGTCGTACCTCATGAAAGAGCCCATGGAATTGCCGACTCTTCTCCAAGACACATAACCACCTTCTATTCTCCGAATCAAACACTAATGGTTGTGTTGGAATCTCCTCAGTGAGTTATTCCTTCTTCTTGGGCCATTTTTCTTGATTTGTCCTTGTTCGCGAGTTATTCGAGGTTTAATTTTTTTTTGTTTTTTCTAGATATTGGTTGATCTAGGACGCCTCAAGGAACTATTTCAGAGTATATCAATCATATATCATTTTGGTAGGTGGTTTGTTTCATTTTGTAGTTTTTCTTTGAGTTTTATATTCGAATGTGTCGATTAACCATGCTTCAGGTATTTCAGGTTAAGCAAAATCGTCCCTGTTTTATCTGCCTTAAAATGATTGAGGGATTTTTGGTTTGTGGATGTAATATTAGGTGAAATTTCATGTTTATGTAACACCCCATGGGTGAGTTTACTTGTTTGAATTTTTAGGACCGTATGGCCCAAGTTTCCTATGAGGAAAACCTTGTTTCCTTGCCTTTCATGATAGGATAGAACTGAATGGCTTTTATTTCTTGATAAATTCTTATGGTGTGTTTTGGAATTATTTATCCTTGTATTAGTTAGATTACTTTGGGCTTTTTTATATCCTATATGGATGATTTAATTACACAGGGTTATGAGAACATGGTGTAGTTAGACCACAAGGGGAATTGATGTTCTATTCTTCCTCAGAGTGTCTTTTTTATTTCACACTACGAGGCCACAAGGGGGATTGATGGTGAGTGCTCTGTCATAGTTTCTATAGTTTAAATTATGATACCATAGGGGTGATTGAAATTGAGTGCTTCCCTAGAGATTATGTAGTTATTTTGGAAAGGACATTGGGGGAATTGAAGGTTAGTGCTTCATTATAATTTATTTTCCTTTTAATTACATTACATTGCTAGAGTGGATAGACTATGTGATCTACCAAGTGTTATAATTTAAATATTGAGTGTTTTTTATTCATCTAGCAAGCCAAATCACAATCTTTGATTCGGTCCTGCTAGGTAGTCTTCTAAGATACATTTTTGTGAGACTTACTAGAATAAATGTTGAACCGTAGATTCTAACAAAAGTAAATGGAAACTATAGGATTGAATACTTTTGTGTAATAATAGTTTCTTTATTTAATTTCCATTATTACCGGCTATATATACTCACTAATAGTTAGTCACATGTCTTGTGGTGGTTTCCTACTAGAATTCATCTCACAGCCTATTTGGGTCATGTTTTTGGACCCAAACAGATTATATTGTTGCAGGTATAGATAAGGGGAAGCGCTTTGTACTTCATGTACAGATTACTATGGAGTTGGAGAGCATGGGACCAAGCTAAGGCTTGAGATGAACTTGGAATTTACTTGTTTTATTTTTTTACTTTGTCTTAATATTTTATTTTCAGTATTGTGACCTATTTGGAGATTTTCATAGTCATATGTTCCAGGAATCATTTATATATGTTCTCTAGTATTTTATTTACTATCAGTCTTTCGTTGTTTACTTGTTTTATGGTATTATGGATTTAGTTGTTTGTTATTATTTACTATTCTATTGTGTTACTCTGTTAATGATGGAATATTTTCCCCACTAGCATACCTAGGGCCCTCGGTTATAGCTATAAGCCTCTACCATTCAGGGAAATTCCCCTGAGGTCATGTGACTAACTAGGTACGGGACACCTTTGGGTGGCACCCGAATCTGGGAAGTTACACATAATATTTTTCACTCCTCGGAAAAACAATTATAAAGAATATGAAATTGGACACTTATAACATTAAAATCATTATAACTACAAGTTCATAAAAATCACTTTTACTCACAAAATATCATGCTTCATTTAAAGTTCTAACTTTCAAAAATAGTTTCCCTTCTTCTCAGAGTATTTCCAAAATAAGTACCTGTACTAATGCAAAATGTGACATACCTCGCTATCACTCTTATCACTCAAATAATTTGAATTTTTTTCAATTCTCATACACATGATTTCTTACCATAGGATTTACAAGAATTTCACATCTCCCCTAGTGGAAATAAAAATAATACATTAATATTGAGGACATTAAATTAGGTTCAAATGTATCTAAGGCTGTGGGATGGTGGGTTATACAAAAATCAATAATTTTATGTAGAAAGGAGGGTTGAATCATGAAATAAATTCAAGATAAGATTCAATCAAAATTACATCCTCAAACACTCACTCCCCCACCCTTAAAATGTTGTTTTCCCTTAATTATATTTAAATCCAATGCCATTCTCAAATATTTTATTTTTTTCTTTGTTTTTTTTAAATTTTTGTAGGGATACAAGTCACTAAAATAAGATGAGAAGAAAAAACTGGTGAGTATAAACTCCAAACCCCATGAAATTTATGTAATAAAAAATCCCAAAGAAAGGAACACAGGTAGCACATACATTGTAGCATCTCATTGAAATTATTTCATATTGAAAACTCTTTAGCTATTGTAGTAATAATCCATCACTTTTATAGGTATCTGTTAGGGTGATGGGTAGAATATAATGACCATAGATGTACAGAATCATATAACCAAAAAGATTATATATTAATATAAAAATACATGTAATGAATTTATAAACTATGAAATGTTACACCTATAATTATGAAGGGATATTAGTGATCTATGTTTATCAAATTACTCATTGTCCCTCAAATAACCCTCTCCATGAATAAATATCTCCCCACGCATAGATTGAATATCATCATGTAAATAATTCAAGAAATATTTAGGTAAGGGAATTAGTTGTGGTATCATCTTAAAAATTATTCTTCATGGATTCTAAGGGCTACATGATGGAGAAAATGTATGTGTGGCATAGTGGGTTGAAGAGTCTAAATTTAAAAAAAATATTTTAGTCACTTTAGTGAAACTTTAAAAATTCCTATCACTTCAATAGAAAAATATGGAAAGTTATACAATACATAACATGATAAGGATTCCAAAATGAAAAATAAAAGAATTATCTGATATAAAAACGGGAAAGAATTATGACGCGTATAGAAAATATAATGTTGGAAAATACATATGAGTATGAGTGAAAATAACTGTCTAAAAATATACAAGTTTCCAAAAAAACATTTTCAAAGATTTGAATAATATCCAAAATCATTTAAATTATAGTTTCAAGAATAAAATCATTCCAAATAGGAATCATGTGCTCAAAATACCCAGTGATACAAAGGGTATGTTCCAAACTATGTTATAATAAAAATTAAATGGGTTTTATGTCATTTCAACAAATGACTAGAATGTTATTTCTTTCAATTTTAATTTTTTTTTGTTTATTGTAATAATTTTACATGGTGTTTTGGGAAGAATAAAATATTATTGAAAATAAAAATACATTCCTTTGTAAGTTTATATAGACGTGGATAGGCTGTCTGTATCTGATGATTCTCCCAAAATGATGTACATGTAAAATATACACATAGAACAAATCATATCCACATCATATCAAATAATTAACACCATAATAAAAATAATTTGGATGATAAAAATATGTATGATGAATGATCAACTCTATTACAGTAATAGAAGAAGATATATTGTGGTAAATGCATGTCATTTTATTAATTAGAATCTATATGAAATGAAACTAAATGAAGTGAAAGGAAAAAAATGATTGTTTAAAACCCATTGAGCACTAATTTTAACTCGTCTACAACCGGATTTTGTTGAAACTCCTCCAAGATCAGACATAAATGTATACCATGAGTCTTCTTCCTTATCAGTGGGAGTGTGGAATCCATTCATTGGGAAATAAATTATCCTGAAAGTTGCATAATATCTCAATGGAAACATGTAATAAAAATGGGTGGGTGGAATGAAATGATAATATCCCAGATAATAACAGAGTTAATATACCTTTTCTGAATAAGGATTCATTGAATAAGTGAAATGTGTGGAAATGGAATCATCAAGATGGAAAAAAACATTATATTTTTTAATTTACACAAGAGAAGAAATTACATTACCAGAATCATTAAGAGGTCAGAATATATCCATCCCATTATTGAATGAATTATCTCGGTCGATTATTTATCCCAATTCATTTTCACCACCAACCACTATCATGGGAAAATCCACTAGTTTCCAACTCAACTAATTCTCTATGATTTCATTGATTTAACTAAGGTCAAGAGTACTTATAGAATTTGTGGGAATTTGAAGTGAATTGTTTTTATACATGATGCATAGGGTGTTTTGGGAGGGTGGGGTGGGTGTAGTTGGAGAAATTGAATCCATTTTTTCAATAATGATAATTTTTACAAATGTTTCTTCTATTCTTCCCTTGTCATATCTGTAACAGCCCGAGATTTTATGAAAAATATTCTTTTTAATTTTATTAATGTCTTGTGTTGTAAGATAAACCAAAAGGAGCTTGCACAACACGCACCCTTGACTTGCCTTGCATTACACGCAATCGCAACCTTCCTCGACAGCGTGTGTAGTACGCAATACTGAGTTTCACGAAACAACGATATGTTATTAAAATATTATTAAAACTAGCCGTTATGAATGGTAATAACCACTTTTTAAATTTTAGAAAATTTAGCTCTCAAAATGGACTTCATTTTTTGGATTCGGAGTATCGAATTTAGCCTAAGGTGAAATTTTGGTACTTTTCGGATAACTTTCATATTCTGATGAATAGTGAAAATTACTTAATTATAATTAAAAACAACTTTTTTAATCGAAATAATTAATAGTGATAAATTATTAATTTGAGTTGTTTTAAAGTATATTTAGAATATATTTTTACAATTTAATACAATGTTGGTCATTGGTTGTAATTTCACATTTAAACCAGACATAATCAAGTGTCAATCTTTTGATAGATATTGTTTCTTAAAAACACGCTATTTGTTTTAACAGTGGGATTTAATTATAAAATTAATTAATGAAACTTTTATGTTATGAATTTGGTAAAATAGACATCATTTTTGAATTTGGAATATGAAATATAGCTTAGGATGAAATTTTGGCATTGTTCTGAAAAACATCATTTTTTGATGAATAGTGAAACTACTAAGTGGTAGTTAAAAAACTGAATTTTTACTAAAACTTAATTTTACTGCTTCTGTGAATGGAATTTAAAAAATCCGAGAGACACGATTGATGTCAGTAAGTAAAATGTGGATCAATGAGATGAAAATAATTTTTGGTGAATAGTAACTTTTTACTTTTATTTACCACGGTTAAAAGTAAATAGGGTAATTAAGGGTAAGAATGATATAAATATTACCCTAACACATGTTCTAATTCTATTGGACAAGTGTATCTCGACCAAAAACAACCTTAAGTGTAAAATATTATCATTTAGGCCCACTTGGATTAGATTAGGACATTTATTAATATTTAATTCAAAGAAGAGTTAAAAGAGTTAAAATCAAAGTATATTTACTAAAACATTTTTAATATAGGGTTGTACATAAGATAAATTCGATTGTAAATATTCATTATAAATATAAAAGGATTTCCCACATGATGGTATTTTATTTGTAATTTTTTAGACATCAAATAATTTAATTTATTAATGACACAAAAATGATGCAGTAATTATCTTATTTATGAAATATTGACATAATTGATGTTATAAACACCAAAATAAATGTAATTTGAGACTTTTTATGAATTACACTAATTTTATAGGTTACTATGATATATTAGTGTTGATTTAATAAACGTGGTTAGAACATATAATTCTGTTATGATTTTCACAAAAATCATATATCAAATAGTGTCAAAATTGACACAAAATAGTTTTTAAAGAAAATATTATATTATTAATTGTTATTTTATTACTAAAAATCTAAGGTTCGGCCAAATGACTTAGATAAGGATATATATATTAATAATAAACAATTTGGGGTTCGTTTGGCATGTTATAGTAAGTGTATTAACCATATAGTGAAAGAAATCAAAACGACACGGTAAAAGTTAAATTATTTAACTTAGAGTTAAATCTAATTGATAATGTTAAAATAATACCCTAAACTTGTCTAAATCCTATTGGTTGATATGATTTCGACCCATCCCCACTTTAGCTTCGAAATAAGACCCTTTTGAACCATTATAAACCGATTTTGACTTTAATATAAAATAATATTTTGAGATATTCCTAAGATGCCCCTCTCCTCCCTTATAAAAGGGCACCTCCTCCCCCTCCTCCTCACACCAATTTGAGCACTCAAACTCGGCCAACCCCTGCCAAAATCCCTTCTCCACTTCCCTAGTATCATCATAGAGGTCCTGGTCTTCTTCAAAGACCATCCTTAGTTCTTTAAGTGGAGGCTAAGAAAAGGCGCGTCAAAAAGAGGTAATATCCATTACCGATCTTTTTCAATTTCTTTCTTCTTCAACTTCTTCTTCTTTAGTGGTTTCATGATAAAGTAATAACATCAATATTTCTTATATACTGATATGTTATTATAAATATGAAACAACTCTAATTAACCTTCTATCCATCCTACGGAAAAAAGAAATCACCGCGCGTGCGTACGTACGGAATACCGTCTCCACGCCGTGGTGTAATCTATTTTCCGCCACCACATTAATTGGATGGGTATATAGGTGTAATGAGTAACTATATATGATTATTATAAAGTGATATTGATACTGAAATAGTATACATACCCTTCAACACAATTCCACGACCATGGGAACGATATCATCGCTCGTGCGTACGTACGGACTACCGTCTCCACGACGCGATGAGATTCATTCTCAATGATTAACCATTCATGAATGATTATAAAGTATATATAATAATTAATAATGAAATATATGACCTAATAATGATACTGGAATTATTTATATTTATATGTATGTCATCTACTTAATTATTCAATAAGGAAACGAAAACAGCGTTCATGCGTACGTACGGACTACCGTCTCCATGAACGGTGTATTTATTTCCATTTACTGATTTATTATATATGTGTATTATGAATATATATATATAAATCATGTTTTATATTCTGGAATTAAGTAATCATGATCTAAGTAATCATATGAATAATTACAAGTTAAAAACACGAACGACAAATGAGACGATTTTACCCAAAACGCTACTTTAACATGAATTTACAAAAGAACGGGTAATATAAAGTCATAAGTGGAAGATATATGATATAATAACAATGAATATGATTCTGGAATAAGTCAATAACATGATTTAAATCATATACAGGAGGTTCGGACACTCACAAAGCAAGTCAGACCTAAGGTAAGGGAAATATCACAATCTCATTTTTATCCGAGATTGTTTATACTTTGGTATTTACTGGGGTGTATTTTATCATCCACATCCATGTTTCTTCAATATTTAATATTATTTTCATTCACCTACAATTTTTTAAATCCTATTTTACCCTTCGGTGTGTTTTTAGTAAAAGATATGAAAGGAATCTTTTGTCATTTTTCGTACGAGGTACTTTTTTAACTTTTCCGACAAAAGTACGAGAAAAATGTTTTTTTAACTTATACGAAATGAATGGATTTTTAAAACATTATTTCCAAGAATCTTCCTTTAAATGTTTTCAAGCTTATTTTTAATCAACTTATTTTAGATTAAAATTGTATGACATGTTAAGAATGGAAAAATGTTTTTGAAGTAGAAAGGATATTTTCCTCAAGAATGATGTTCAAGTGTTTTATCAAAATTATTTTCCATCTAAGATAATAAAGGGTTCTGTTTCAATCCCTATTTTTACATTGATTTGAATATGTTGTGAAGGAATTATGTTTATGAATTCCTTTATCTTATATGAATGGTTTTATGATGTCATGTTGTTTAAGAATCCCATTTTTATTACATGGGTTACGCTATGATGTATGGTTTCTGATTATGTGGAACACATAAGAAAGGATTCATTATAAGATTGGTGGGACCTATATCTCCCTCCAATGCACTGGGTAAAGATTTTATATCTCATGAGATAGACATGGCTGGAATGGTAGGTTATACCGGTTCAGTGAAACAGGACTGAAACGAGGGTGACTCGATTCAGAAAGGGACTTTGTCCACTAAGATAGTATTGGAAATGAGTCATGACTAACAAGAAATGATTCTCTATGATTATGTGTGTATGCCACAACGTTTCATGTTTTAAGTTATGCTTATTGGGATTTCATTTCACTACTATGATTTATCCCATGTTATGAAATTATGCTGTCTTTTGCTGGTTAAGATTTCCAAAAGTTATGTTCTTATGAATATGATGTGATTGATTTTCTTTTGTTTACGCTTACTGAGCATTTGAGCTCACCCTTTTATGTTTTCTATTCCCCAGGATATAAAGAATGGTTTTAGGTAAAAAAAGGGAAGATCTTTATGGGAGATATTGAGGATCTTTCACCACGATTAGAAGATTACGTTCCGTGTTTCCAATGACACTAAACTATTACGGTCCTTGTGTGTGTGTTTTTATTATGTACTAAGTATTCCGTAAATGTAATGTAATGTCTATGTACGTCAGGTTTTCGGGTCTCTACAGTTGGTATCAGAGGAAAGGTTTAGTCAACCTTTGGAGACTAGGATGTGAGAATGTTAGTGAGATCCCTAGAGATATTTCTAAGGTATGTCTAGGGATGTCCCTAAGGATAAGTATACATGTAGGATATAGTCCTAGAACTACGGTAACGATCTTAGAATTTAACCTAAGATGTTAGATATTGAGGGTACTCCCCCTTTACTATGTTGTTTTCTATACCATGATTTTTGCCTCTCAACGAATTCTTTTTGTGTTTTAGTTAATGGAGGGAACCAGATGGAATTCGGTTAACATTGAATCCAATGGACAAATTTGTTACTATAAGCAAAAAAATTATGTAATGCCTAGAGAGAAAGATATTGTGATTATGCCGAATCAGTCATCGCGATATATTATTAACAAGGTGAAATTTAGTGGTATACCTAATTTATCAAAGAAGTGGAAGATAGACTATTATGAATGTTCGCATGTTGAGCAGCATAAAGAAAGGAATATTGAGATTTCTAAAGAAGGGAAGAAGAACCTTGAAGAATACCTCAAATGGAGGGACCTATGTTATTTGTGTGGAGATAAGGGTCATAGAGTGAAAGACTGTTATGGAGTTCAATGTATTATTTGTGGAGAACATGGGCATTACCCAACTCAATGCCCTGACCTAAAATGTTACTTCTAAATCATGGAAGGACTTATTCCAGGACAATAATTGAAGAGGATGGATTGAAGTGTTTATGTATTGGTATTCAAGAATAATGTTGTTGAGGTACTTTTATTGTTTATTATAATATTTTTGTATTATTGTGGTTTTCAATAATTTTAAGGTACTGGTAACCATGAAAAGTGATTCAAATATTTTGGAAAGAAGATGATATGCGCATAATGAAGGGATAAGGAGAAAATGAAATGTTTGACAGTATTCATGAGCTCATGATTGATATAAGGACTAAGTGACATCATGGTTTGAGTATATAGAATTTTGAGGATTTTGGTATGTGGAAAGTGTTAAATTTTAACTGCATTCATGTTTTCACTAAGGTATTCAAGAGAATATATGATTAAGGACTTTGAATGTTTGGAATGTGACCAACAAAACATATCTTATGATATATGGGGATCGACGATGGTATTAAATCTCTGGTAATCGTTTTCACTATGTTATGAGAGTGGACTGCAGTATTATGGATAATCCTAAAGATTGGAATGGATTATGTTGGACATAAGTTAGTATTGTTTAAGGATAGAAGTTTTCTCGATATTATTGATGGGATGTTATAGTAATATAGTTTTAGAAAAAGGACAACCTGCAGGACGGGCGACAGCCCATCGTGTCGGACAAGGATGTGGGAATCGAACCCACAACTGAAGTGCGACTGGCCTTTATCGCCTACCACTGGCCTACAGGAAGTCCCTGTTTATTAGAAAATAGTTTTATTATATTAAGCAGTGTGATATATGAAGTATAAAGTCCATTTTAGGAACCATATATGATTAATCTCACTATAGATCGACTTAAGTATATAATTTTTGCTAACCTTTTGTTTGAGACAGATGGAATGACCCGCCATTCTATCACATGATCTACTAACACTTCACGAATAACAAATTCAACTTCATTTATTTAAGAGATGAAGTGGAAATTGTTAAAGACACGAACAACAGTGAGATTGTACCAAAATAAAGTAATTATTTATTCTAATTCAAATTCTTTAACTTTAGGGAAATGATCTTAAAAATCAAAAATATTGTCCTAGTGATCTTATATCTGATGAATCAGATGGTACTTTAGATCGTCACAAATTTATGGCTTTGTGATTGCTGGCTTTTCCATAGCCATGTTCTCTACCACTCTCCATCAGAACATGATGGTTCGATTTCTCTTCCATATCCATATTTTCACCTATGTGGAAACCCAGTGATTAGTTTATTTGGGTAACCGTTACGTTTCATACTTTTGTTTTTAAAGATTGGTTTTGATATTCCTTTTTACGATGTGGGTTTCTATTAAAGAAACTTTCGAATAGTAAACCATTTATAACCCCGGCGAATTTCGAGGGCGAAATTCATTTTAAGGGGGGTAGAATGTAACAACCTGAGATTTTATGAAAAATATTCTTTTTAATTTTATTAATATCTTGTGTTGTACGCTAAACCAAAAGGAGCTTGCACAACACGCACCCTTGACTTGCCTTGCATTACACACAATCGCAACCTTCCTCGACAGCGTGTGTAGTACGCAATATTGAGTTTCACGAAACAACGATATGCTATTAAAATATTATTAAAACTAGCCGTTATGAATGGTAAAAACCACTTTTTAAATTTTAGAAAATTTAGCTCTCAAAATGGACTTCATTTTTTGGATTCGGAGTATCGAATTTAGCCTAAGGTGAAATTTTGGTACTTTTCGGATAACTTTCATATTCTGATAAATAGTGAAATTTACTAAATTATAATTAAAAACAACTTTTTTAATAAAAATAATTAATAGTGATAAATTATTAATTTGAGTGGTTTAAATGTATATTTAGAATATATTTTTACAATTTAATACAATGTTGGTCATTGGTTGTAATTTCACATTTAAACCAGACATAATCAAGTGTCAATCTTTTGATAGATATTGTTTCTTAAAAACACGCTATTTGTTTTAACAGCGGGATTTAATTATAAAATTAATTAATGCAACTTTTATGTTATGAATTTGGTAAAATAGACTTCATTTTTGAATTTGGAATATGAAATATAGCTTAGGATGAAATTTTGGCATTGTTCTGAAAAACATCAATTTTTGATGAATAGTGAAACTACTAAGTGGTAGTTAAAAAACTGAATTTTTCATAAAACATAATTTTACCGCTTCTGTGAATGGAATTTCAAAAATATGAGAGACACGGTTGATGTCAGTAAGTAAAATTTGGTTCAATGAGATGAAAATAATTTTTGGTGAATAGTAACTTTTTAATTTTATTTTCCACGGTTAAAAGTAAATAGGGTAATTAAGGGTAAGAATGATATAAATATTACCCTAACACATGTACTAATTCTATTGGACAAGTGTATCTCGACCAAAAACAACCTTAAGTGTAAAATATTATCATTTAGGCCCACTTGGATTAGATTAGGACATTTATTATTATTTAATTCAAAGAAGAGTTAAAAGAGTTAAAATCAAAGTATATTTACTAAAACATTTTTAATATAGGGTTGTACATAAGATAAATTCGATTGTAAATATTAATTATAAAGATAAAAAAGATTTCCCACATGATGGTATTTTATTTGTAATTTTTAGACATCATATAATTTAATTTATTTATGACACAAAAATGATGCAGTAATTATCTTATTTATGAAATATTGACATAATTGATGTTATAAACACCAAAATAAATGTAATTTGAGACTTTTTATGAATTTCACTAATTTTCTAGGTTACTATGATATATTAGTGTTGAGTTAATAAACTTGGTTCGAACATATAATTCTGTTATGATTTTCACAAAAATCATATATCAAATAGTGTCAAAATTGACACAAAATAGTTTTTAAAGAAAATATTATATTATTAATTGTTATTTTATTCCTAAAAATCTAAGGTTCGGCAAAATGACTTAGATAAGGATATATATATTAATAATAAACAATTTGTGTTCGTTTGGCATGTTATAGTAAGTGTATTAACCATATAGTGAAAGGAAACAAAAAGACACGGTAAAAGTTAAATTATTTAACTTAGAGTTAAATAAAATTGATAAGGTTAAAATAATACCCTAAACTTGTCTAAATCCTATTGGTTGATATTATTTCGACCCATCCCCACTTTAGCTTTGAAATAAGACCCTTTGGAACCATTATAAACCGATTTTGACTTTAATATAATATAATATTTTGACATATTCCTAAGGTGCCCCTCTCCTCCCTTATAAAAGGGCACCTCCTCCCCCTCCTCCTCACACCAATTTGAGCACTCAAGCTCGGCCAACCCCTGCCAAATTCACTTCTCCACTTCCCTAGTATCATCATAGTGGTCCTGGTCTTCTTCAAAGACCATCCTTAGTTCTTTAAGTGGAGGCTAAGAAAAGGCGCGTCAAAAAGAGGTAATGTCCATTACCGATCTTTTTCAATTTCTTTCTTCTTCAACTTCTTCTTCTTTAGTTGTTTCATGATAAAGTAATAACATCATTATTTCTTATATACTGATATGTTATTATAAATATGAAACAACTCTAATTAACCTTCTATCCATCCTACGGAAAAAGGAAATCACCGCGCGTGCGTACGTACGGAATACCGTCTCCACGCCGTGGTGTAATCTTTTTTCCGCCACCACATTAATTGGATGGGTATATAGGTATAATGAGTAACTATATATGATTATTATAAAGTGATATTGATACTGAAATAGTATACATACACTTCAACACAATTCCACGACCATGGGAACGATATCATCGCTCGTGCGTATGTACGGACTACCGTCTCCACGACGCGATGAGATTCATTCTCAATGATTAACCATTCATGAATGATTATAAAGTATATATAATAAGTAATAATTCGATATATGACCTAATAATGATACTGGAATTATTTATATTTATATGTATGTCATCTACTTAATTATTCAATAAGGAAAACGAAAACAGTGTTCATCCGTACGTACGGACTACCATCTCCATGAACGGTGTATTTATTTCCATTTACTGATTTATAATATATGTGTATTATGAATATATATATATAAATCATGTTTTATATTCTGGAATTAAGTAATAATGATCTAAGTAATCATATGAATAATTACAAGTTAAAAATACGAACGACAAATGAGACGATTTTACCCAAAACGCTACTTTAACATGAATTTACAAAAGAACGAGTAATATAAAGTCATACGTGGAACATATATGATATAATAACAATGAATATGATTCTTTAATAAGTCAAAAACATGATTTAAATCATATACAGGAGGTTCGGACACTCACAAATCAAGTCGGACCTAAGGTAAGGGAAATATCACAATCTCATTTTTATCCAAGATTGTTTATACTTTGGTATTTACTGGGGTGTATTTTATCATCCACATCCATGTTTCCTAAATATGTAATATTATTTTCATTCACCTACAATTGTTTAAATCCAATTTTACCCTTCGGTGTGTTTTTAGTAAAAGATATGAAAGGAATCTTTTGTCGTTTTTCGTACGAGGTACTTTTTTAACTTTTCCGACAAAAGTACGAGAAGAATGTTTTTTTAACTTATACGAAATGAATGGATTTTTAAAACATTATTTCCAAGAATCTTCCTTTAAATGTTTTCAAGCTTATTTTTAATCAAATTATTTTAGATTAAAATTTTATGACATGTTAAGAATGGAAAAATGTTTTTGAAGTAGAAAGGATATTTTCCTCAAGAATGATGTTCAAGTGTTTTATCAAAATTATTTTCCATCTAAGATAATAAAGGGTTCTGTTTCTATCCCTATTTTTACATTGATTTTAATATGTTGTGATGGAATTATGTTTATGAATTCCTTTATCTTATATGAATGGTTTTGTGGTGTCATGTTGTTTAAGAATCCCATTTTTATTACATGGGTTACGCTATGATGTATGGTTTATGATTATGTGGCACACATATGAAAGGATTCATTATAAGATGGGTGGGACCTATATCTCTCTCCAATGCATTGGGTAAAGATTTTATATCTCATGAAATAGACATGGCTGGAATGGTAGGGTATACCGGTTCAGTGAAACAGGACTGAAACGAGGGTGACTCGATTCAGAAAGGGACTTTGTCCACTAAGATAGTCTTGGAAATGAGTCATGACTAACAAGAAATGATTCTCTATGATTATGTGTGTATGACACAATGTTTCATGTTTTATGTTATGCTTATTGGGATTTCATTTCACTACTATGATTTATCTCATGTTATGAAATTATGCTCTCTTTTGCAGGTTAAGATTTCCAAAAGGTATGTTCTTATGAATATGATGTGATTGATTTTCTTTTGTTTACCCTTACTGAGCATTTGAGCTCACCCATTTATGTTTTCGTTTCCCCAGGATATAATGAATGGGTTTAGGTAAAAAAAAAAGGGAAGATCTTTATGGGATATATTGAGGATCTTTCACCACGATTAGAAGATTACGTTCCGATTTTCCAAAGACACTAAACTATTACGGTCCTTGTGTGTGTGTTTTTGTTATGTACTAAGTATTCCACAAATGTAATATAATGTCTATGTACGTCAGGTTTTCGGGTCTCTACAGTTGGTATCAAAGGAAAGGTTTAGTCAACCTTTGGAAACTAGGATGTGAGAATGTTAGTGAGATCCCTAGAGATATTTCTAAGGTATGTCTAGGGATGTCCCTAAGGATAAGAATACATATAGGATATAGTCCTAGAACTACGGTAACGATCATAGAATTTAACCTAAGATGTTAGATATTGAGGGTACTCCCCCTTTACTATGTTGTTTTCTCTAGCATGATTTTTTCCTCTCAACGAATTCTTTTTGTGTTTTAGTTAATGGAGGGAACCAGACGGAATTCGGTTAACATTGAATCCAATGGACAAATTGGTGACTATAAGCAAAAAAATTATGTAATGCCTAGAGATAAAGATATTGTGATTATGCTGAATCAGTCATCGCGATATATGATTAACAAGGTGAAATTTAGTGGTATACCTAATTCATCAAAGAAGTGGAAGATAGACTATTATGCATGTTCACATGTTGAGCAGCATAAAGAAAGGAAGATTGAGATTTCTAAAGAAGGGAAGAAGAACCTTGAAGAATACCTCAAATGGAGAGATCGATGTTATTTGTGTGGAGATAAGGGTCATAGAGTGAAAGACTGTTATGGAGTTCAATGTATTATTTGTGGAGAACATGGGCATTACCCAACTCAATGCCCTGACCTAAAATGTTACTTCTAAATCATGGAAGGACTTATTCCAGGACAATAATTGAAGAGGATGGATTGAAGTGTTTATGTATTGGTATTCAAGAATAATGTTGTTGAGGTAATTTTATTGTTTATTATAATATTTTTGTATTATTGTGGTTTTCAATAATTTTAAGGTACCGGTAACCATGAAAAGTGATTCAAATATTTTGGAAAGAAGATGATATGCGCATAATGAAGGGATAAGGAGAAAATGAAATGTTTGACAGTATTCATGAGCTCATGATTGATATAAGGACTAAGTGATATCATGGTTTGAGTATATATAATTTTGAGGATTTTGGTATGTGGAAAGTGTTAAATTTTAACTGCATTCATGTTTTCACTAAGATATTCAAGAGAATACATGATTAAGGACTTTGAATGTTTGGAATGTGACCAAAAAAACATATCTTATGATATATGGGGATCGACGATGGTATTAAATCTCTGGTAATCGTTTTCACTATGTTATGATAGTGGACTGCAGTATTATGGATAAGCCTAAAGATTGGAATGGATTATGTTGGACATAAGTTAGTATTGTTTAAGGATAGAAGATTTCTCGATATTATTGATGGGATGTTATAGTAATATAGTTTTAGAAAAAGGACAACCTGCAGGACGGGCGACAACCCATCGCGTCGGACAAGGATGTGGGAATCGAACCCACAACTGAAGTGCGACTGGCCTTTATCGCCTACCACTGGCCTACAGGAAGTCCATGTTTATTAGAAACTAGTTTTATTATATTAAGCAGTATGATATATGAAGTATAAAGTCCATTTTAGGAACCATATATGATTAATCTCACTATAGATCGACTTATGTATATAATTTTTTCTAACCTTTTGTTTGAGACAGATGGAATGACCCGTCATTCTATCACATGATCTGCTAACACTTCACGAATAACAAATTCAACTTCATTTATTTAAGAGATGAAGTGGAAATTGCTAAAGACACGAACAACAGTGAGATTGTACCAAAATAAAGTAATTATTTATTCTAATTCAAATTCTTTAACTTTAGGGAAACGATCTTAAAAATCAAAAATGTTGTCCTAGTGATCTTATATCTGATGAATCAGATGGTACTTTAGATCGTCACAAATTTATGGCTTTGTGATTGCTGGCTTTTCCATAGCCATGATCTCTACCACTCTCCATCAGAACATGATGGTTAGATTTCTCTTCTATATCCATATTTTCACCTATGTAGAAACCCAGTGATTAGTTTATTTGGGTAACCGTTACGTTTCATACTTTTGTTTTTAAAGATTGGTTTTGATATTCCTTTTTACGATGTGGGTTTCTATTAAAGAAACCTTCGAATAGTAAACCATTTATAACCCCAAAGAATTTCGAGGGCGAAATTCATTTTAAGGGGGGTAGAATGTAACAACCCGAGATTTTATGAAAAATATTCTTTTTAATTTTATTAATATCTTGTGTTGTACGCTAAACCAAAAGGAGCTTGCACAACACGCACCCTTGACTTGCCTTGCATTACACGCAATCGCAACCTTCCTCGACAGCGTGTGTAGTACGCAATACTGAGTTTCACGAAACAACGATATCCTATTAAAATATTATTAAAACTAGCCGTTATGAATGGTAAAAACCACTTTTTAAATTTTAGAAAATTTATCTCTCAAAATGGACTTCATTTTTTGGATTCGGAGTATCGAATTTAGCCTAAGGTGAAATTTTGGTACTTTTCGGATAACTTTCATATTCTGATAAATAGTGAAATTTACTAAATTATAATTAAAAACAACTTTTTTAATCAAAATAATTAATAGTGATAAATTATTAATTTGAGTGGTTTTAATGTATATTTAGAATATATTTTTACAATTTAATACAATGTTGGTCATTGGTTGTAATTTCACATTTAAACCAGACATAATCAAGTGTCAATCTTTTGATAGATATTGTTTCTTAAAAACACGCTATTTGTTTTAACAGCGGGATTTAATTATAAAATTAATTAATGCAACTTTTATGTTATGAATTTGGTAAAATAGACTTCATTTTTCAATTTGGAATATGAAATATAGCTTAGGATGAAATTTTGGCATTGTTCTGAAAAACATCAATTTTTGATGAATAGTGAAACTACTAAGTGGTAGTTAAAAAACTGAATTTTTCATAAAACATAATTTTACCACTTTTGTGAATGGAATATCAAAAATCAGAGAGACACGGTTGATGTCAGTAAGTAAAATGTGGTTCAATGAGATGAAAATAATTTTTGGTGAACAGTAACTTTTTACTTTTATTTACCACGGTTAAAAGTAAATAGGGTAATTAAGGGTAAGAATGATATAAATATTACCCTAACACATGTCCTAATTCTATTGGACAAGTGTATCTCGACCAAAAACAACCTTAAGTGTAAAATATTATCATTTAGTCCCACTTGGATTAGATTAGGACATTTATTATTATTTAATTCAAAGAAGAGTTAAAAGAGTTAAAATCCAAGTATATTTACTAAAACATTTATAATATAGGGTTGTACATAAGATAAATTCGATTGTAAATATTAATTAAAAAGATAAAAAGATTTCCCACATGATGGTATTTTATTTGTAATTTTTAGGCATCAAATAAATTAATTTATTTATGACACAAAAATGATGCAGTAATTATCTTATTTATGAAATATTGACATAATTGATGTTATAAACACCAAAATAAATGTAATTTGAGACTTTTTGTGAATTCCACTAATTTTCTAGGTTAATATTAAATATTATTTTTGATTTAATAAACTTGGTTCGAACATATAATTCTGTTATGAGTTTCACAAAAATCATATATCAAATAGTGTCAAAATTGACACAAAATAGTTTTTAAAGCAAATATTATATTATTAATTGTTATTTTAATCCTAAAAATCTAAGGTTCGGAAATATGACTTAGATAAGGATATATATATTAATAATAAACAATTTGGGGTTCGTTTGGCATGTTATAGTAAGTGTATTAACCATATAGTGAAAGAAAACAAAAAGACACGGTAAAAGTTAAATTATTTAACTTAGAGTTAAATCTAATTGATAAGGTTAAAATAATACCCTAAACTTGTCTAAATCCTATTGGTTGATAGTATTTCGACCCATCCCCACTTTAGCTTCGAAATAACACCCTTTGGAACCATTATAAACCGATTTTGACTTTAATATAAAATAATATTTGGACATATTCCTAAGGTGCCCCTCTCCTCCCTTATAAAAGGGCACCTCCTCCCCCTCCTTCTCACACCAATTTGAGCACTCAAGATCGGCCAAACCCTGCCAAAATCCCTTCTCCACTTCCCTAGTATCATCATAGAGGTCCTGGTCTTCTTCAAAGTCCATCCTTAGTTCTTTAAGTGGAGGCTAAGAAAAGGCGCGTCAAAAAGAGGTAATATCCATTACCGATCTTTTTCAATTTCTTTCTTCTTCAACTTCTTCTTCTTTAGTTGTTTCATGATAAAGTAATAACATCTGTATTTCATATATACTGATATGTTATTATAAATATGAAACAACTCTAATTAACCTTCTATCCATCCTACGGAAAAAGGAAATCACCGCGCGTGCGTACGTGCGGAATACCGTCTCCACGCCGTGGTGTAATCCTTTTTCCACCACCACATTAATTGGATGGGTATAAAGGTGTAATGAGTAACTATATATGATTATTATAAAGTGATATTGATACTGAAATAGTATACATACACTTAAACACAATTCCACGACCATGGGAACGATATCATCGCTCGTGCGTACGTACGGACTACCGTCTCCACGACGCGATGAGATTCATTCTCAATGATTAACCATTCATGAATGATTATAAAGTATATATAATAAGTAATAATGCAATATAAGACCTAATACTGATACTGGAATTATTTATATTTATATGTATGTCATCTACTTAATTATTCAATAAGGAAACGAAAACAGCGTTCATGCGTACGTACGGACTACCGTCTCCATGAACTGTGTATTTATTTCCATTTACTGATTTATTATATATGTGTATTATGAATATATATATATAAATCATGTTTTATATTCTGGAATTAAGTAATCATGATCTAAGTAATCATATGAATAATTACAAGTTAAAAACACGAACGACAAATGAGACGATTTTACCCAAAACGCTACTTTAACATGAATTTACAAAAGAACGGGTAATATAAAGTCATAAGTGGACCATATATGATATAATAACAATGAAAATGATTCTGGAATAAGTCAATAACATGATTTAAATCATATACAGGAGGTTCGGACGCTCACAAAGCAAGTCGGACCTAAGGTAAGGGAAATATCACAATCTCATTTTTATCCGAGATTGTTTATACTTTGGTATTTACTGGGGTGTATTTTATCATCCACATCCATGTTTCCTCAATATGTAATATTATTTTCATTCACTTACAATTGTTTAAATCCTATTTTACCCTTCGGTGTGTTTTTAGTAAAACATATGAAAGGAATCTTTTGTCGTTTTTCGTACGAGGTACTTTTTTAACTTTTCCGACAAAAGTACGAGAAGAATGTTTTTTTAACTTATACGAAATGAATGGATTTTTAAAACATTATTTCCAAGAATCTTCCTTTAAATGTTTTCAAGATTATTTTTAATCAACTTCTTTTAGATTAAAATTGTATGACATGTTAAGAATGGAAAAATGTTTTTGAAGTAGAAAGGATATTTTCCTCAAGAATGATGTTCAAGTGTTTTATCAAAATTATTTTCCATCTAAGATAATAAAGGGTTCTGTTTCTATCCCTATTTTTACATTGATTTGAATATGTTTTGATGGAATTATGTTTATGAATTCCTTTATCTTATATGAATGGTTTTATGATGTCATGTTGTTTAAGAATCCATTTTTATTACATGGGTTACGCTTTGATGTATGGTTTATGATTATGTGGAACACATAAGAAAGGATTCATTATAAGATGGGTGGGACCTATATCTCCCTCCAATGCATTGGGTAAAGATTTTATATCTCATGAGATAGACATGGCTGGAATGGTAGGTTATACCGGTTCAGTGAAACAGGACTGAAACGAGGGTGACTCGATTCAGAAAGGGACTTTGTCCACTAAGATAGTCTTGGAAATGAGTCATGACTAACAAGAAATGATTCTCTATGATTATGTGTGTATGCCACAAAGTTTCATGTTTTAAGTTATGCTTATTGGGATTTCATTTCACTACTATGATTTATCCCATGTTATGAAATTATGCTCTCTTTTGCAGGTTAAGATTTCCAAAAGTTATGTTCTTATGAATATGATGTGATTGATTTTCTTTTGTTTACCCTTACTGAGCATTTGAGATCACCCATTTATGTTTTCTTTTCCCCAGGATATAAAGAATGGTTTTAGGTAAAAAAAAGGGAAGATCTTTATGGGAGATATTGAGGATCTTTCACCACGATTAGAAGATTACGTTCCGAGTTTCCAAAGACACTAAACTATTACGGTCCTTGTGTGTGTGTTTTTGTTATGTACTAAGCATTCCGCAAATGTAATGTAATGTCCATGTACGTCAGGTTTTCGGGTCTCTACAATATCTCTCAATTGACATATATGTCACCATAAACTCAGGATCCTCTAGGAAATCTCTTTCTTCCATTATTTCTATGAAATTATGTGTTTCCTCCACCACCAATGCTGATTGATTTCCTAGATGTAGAAATATTCCATATGTCTCTATTTTGGAAAAGGATTAAATCTCATATTAATTTTCATAAAGAAGAGATTCAATTTCATTTGATGTGACATCCTATTATGTGTGAAAATTCATGGTTCTTGGCTCAATTATAACTCTATGATGGTAAATAAGGGTCCTAGTTCAATTACTTCTTCATCCTCGAAAGGTGTAGTTCGATAGACATTTAATATAACCTTTTTAACTTTGGGATGGATGGGTTTTGAGCTTAGATCATAAGGACATTAAATTACATTTCCTAAGAGACCATTATATTCAATGGAGTGGAATACTAAGCTCTCATATTCTTGAATGTGATTAGATTGGTTGAATTAATTTTTGACGATGAGGAGTCATCTATGGTATGACAGGAAGAAGGATTGATCAATAGAGTCTAATCATCATAATTACTAACTGGATGTAGTTCAATTGGAACCCCTACCACACTTTCCTCAAAAGAATTGTTTTGAATTAGATTATCAAATGTTAGTGAGACAACAAGTCCATAAATATGATTGATTTTATTTCATAATTTCATTAATTTTTTTTAAAGATATTTTTTAATTAAATAATCATCTCATTACATTCATCTTGAATTTCAATCCTCTGATTTTTCTTAGTGATAGAAGAAACCAACATGCGACCAATTATTGAATAATTTGTTTTGTATGAATTATCAAGTTCTAAATTTTCAGGAATGAATTAACTTTGTGAATGATCAAATGGTGGGTAGTAAATAGAAAAAGAATATGATAAAGTATTCTCACATGGATAATGACAAGGGATTGAATAAAATCATTATAATAAAAAGGATTACATGTAGATCTCATATATGATGAATCATTATATATCATACCTTGATGTGTGACTGCGTATGGAGGGTATTGATTGGTGTTGTATCCTACTAACCACACCATTATAAAATTCTTGGTGTCTTGAAATTACCTACAATGAAAAATTCATAGAGTATTAAATTGAACTTTTTTGTTTGTTTGTTAGTTTTTTTACTTTTTTATTTTTTCACCTAAATCACTCTTTTAAAGGAATTCATAATTCTGCAATTTTTCTTGGTGACTGTGACATAAATTTATTATGTTTGTCGTTGAAATAGAAAATTTATTAAACTAATATATACTATATATGTAGTGATTGGGGTCAAAACATAGAGAGAAACTTTTTAGACACTAGGAATATCCTTTTAAAATGATGTTCGGGAAGACAAGTTTTTAATGTGATTAAAAACTAAAAAAATTTAAAAACTAAATGACTATTTAAAAATTAATATTTAAATTAACTATACTTTTCTTTGTGAATAAAACTAAAAAATTGGAAAAATGTGCAGAGATGGGAGTATCATAATTGTGAGGTTTGTTCAGGTGCACACACGGCCAATTATTTAATTCCCACATCTAAATATTTATTTATTCAGTTATCATTGGCTCCAAATTTAATTAATATACTATCAGGTATCATAATATGATGTTTGAAAGTATTCTAATTTTTACACAAATCATCCATCATTTCATTATCTATCTGGATGATTAATTTTCACGTCATTGTAGCAATGAATCACTTGGTGAAATATCACAACCTGTTTCATAGAATGTCAAAAAATATACCTGTATCAATTTTTCCCGCATGATATTACTTATTCGGTATCACTCATGAATGTTTGAAGGTGGATTAACACAGAATGTTAATTTTTCAATTAATATATTTATTTCTCTGGAATTCACATATGTGTGATTTATGAATCTCTCAATCACATGATCTATTTCCAAACAAATAAATTCTCTAATGATATCTCACATGTGATTACTTATTAGGTATCACATGAATGGTAACCAAATACTGTGTGAAGAATCTGAATGAAAAATAATCCAAATGAAAATATAATTAATTAAATAAATATCAAAATAAAAAAATTAACTGGAAATCATAGATGGAAATTAATTAAAGGCATGATGTAACAGTAATATTCATCATAACATTGACTCAAAAATAAGTATCCCTCCATGATGAAAAAACAAGACAAAAAATAATATACAGATATCACCATGATCATTTCATCGTAGTTTTCACTGAAATATATTGTTGATGATCAAAAAATAATAATCAACACTCTGTTGATCGCCATAATGTTAAACCGAACCTTCAAGAATGTACGATAACACAAAAAATAACCATTTTAGTGTTCACTATATTTATGCAATGTCGATATTCTAAAATCAAATATAATCGTTCACATGTGATGAAGTAGAATCCTAATGGGGGATTCACACTCAGAATGGAGGAGTTCAGAATAGATTACAGAAATGGTGCTCTACTACAGCAGAAGGGGGAGGCTGGTGTGAGGGTTATTTCCAACTAGATGATGCATAGTGAGGACGGGTCATTTGGTGTGTTGTGTGCGTAGAAAATTGTGAATATGGTTTACTACTTGCTGGTGTGTGGTAGGAAGAGAGGAGCGCCTGATGGATAGGCTTCAGACGAAGGATGGAAGTGGGCAACAGCGAGGGAAGGGGGAGGGGGCCACATGATGAGGGGGTAGTTTGTTGGGGAGGGGATGAGGAAAGAGAGGGTGGTGACATTAGGGAGGGGGCTTAGGGGAGATGGGTGACATTGTAGAGGGGGAGAGTGGCATCATCCTGAAACAAAAAAAAAGAAGATATAAAAAATCAGATTAAAAAAATCTAATTATCTAAATATGCTAAAAAAATAAAAAAAAAAAATATTTATAATAGAATTATACATATAATAAACTAATTAACATTAAACTAAAATAATTAAATTTCAATGTTATAAAAGTTAATATAAATTAATTTTTATGCACATGTAATTAAACTCCGCAAAATATAGATATAATAATGTTATTAAAATAATATTACTACTATTAAATATTAATATAATAAATAAAATAAATTAATAATAAAAAATTAATTTTATTAACACTCAAAATATATAAAAGATTATAAATTGAAACTAATATAGAAAATTAAAATATATAATAATAAATTTTAATATACTAATAATAAAACTAATGTTAACGAAACTAATAATAATAAAATATATTATAAAATATACTATAAAAAATTAATATAACTAATAAAAGTAGTAAATTAACACTATTAGTATATAAATTATCTAAAAATTATCCAAATATCTAACATGCCCTCCCCCCCCCTCAGTGTCTCTTACACCCTCTATCTTTTCAGTGTATGGAACACCCTCCTTCTTCATCCCATCAGTATCTAAGATAGTGCCTCTCCATTTAGAAGTTTCAGTAGTGAGGGAACATGTCGTCTGTTCTACTTTTTATGAGGATATTGGAGGGAGATTGTTATTGGTATGAATTTTAATGCGAATAAAGTTATTGAATTTTTTTTATAATACTAAATATTTTTTCTTAAAAGATACAAACATTGTTACTACAGAGAGAAATATGAATAGTTTAGATGTATGGAATATGAATAGATGGAAGATAGTTGTTCCATTTTACAGTTATAGGGTCCCCACAGATGATGCCATGGGATTATTTGTAAAGATTCTATGTCAGCTGGCGACAGAGATGGTTATCCATCCCATTACCTATACAGATTGGTGGCATGATCCTCAATCATGGAAAATGGATTATTTTATTCATAGATAAATGTGGTTTTAATACATTTTGGTGTAACTAAATGTCATTATGTTATTAAAATCTAATATTTTAAAAATTATCTTTGTGTACATATGTTATTCAACTTTACCATTGCAGATCTCATCACATGAAAGTGGGCATTGAAAATTTTTCAGAATAAATGGAATGTTTATAAATCGAGATTATATAATTAATTACACAATAATTCATTGACCACTCATCATCTACATGATAAGGTAGATTAAGGGGCACCTAAAGAGAAATGGAATGTTTTTATTGATAGTCATAGTCATGAGAAGCACGTGGCATTGAAATATATGTTATTATATTAATATCATTTTACATATAAATATATATACATATGACAAGGAGATGAAATTTCATAAAATAATTCCAAGATATATTTTATTTATTTTAGGATGTTTCAAAGAAAAATTCATCATGTTGAGCTAAACAAATCACCCCCCACACTGCCCGGTCAAAGAGTTTTTCCAGAAACAGATCGACTCTGGTAATATTTTAATAAGTTTACATATTTATAAGATAACATTATCTATTTCATATATTAAAATATTTATTTATATTTTTTGGATTCAGATAATGAATTTAGGTCACCAAGTCTCTTGAAAGGAATTTCAGTTGGATGTTCATACAAAATCTAATGGGAGTTATGTAATCGAGCTTACCAAAGATGTTGGGAAATGAATTCTTTTTTCATTGTGATAACTTATTGTTAGTTTTAACTATGTTAATATGTATTCATTCAAATATGAATGATATTTGTTTTATATGTAAAAATAAAAGAACTATTGGATGACAATCCGGTGCAGTACTTCTCAGTCTCTAAGGATGATCTTGTTGGTTAAGTCCATGGGAAGGATCATCCTATTCATGTGAGTGGGATGGGTTTGGGACCATTACCATTAGAGGTATCTGGAAGGCCTCTAGGGATATTCGTAACATCTACCCCTTTTTGAAGTTACTCCCTACCACGATATGATTAGAAAGAATTTTATTCAATGCAAAGCACAATTCAGGAATATGAGGAACTTGTAAAGATGGATGATGAAAAGGTTGTTGCTCTCCAGAAATAGTTGATTGAATTATATCAGAAGACAACTGAATATATCCCCAGTGATATTTCCTCAGTAGATGGTAGTGAGAAGGTAAATAAAGAAACATTAAAATCATTTAGTAAAGATTTTTTTGGTGTTTTGTTTAAATTTAAATATACCACATTGATTAATTTTCAACATAATTGGAATGTAGGTGCTGATTGTAGGAAGTGGAGACAACGGTGGAGAGGGTGTCAATCAAAGTTCATAAGGTGGTGCTTAATGTTCACATTGGATTAAAATATGATGTGTGACTAAACATATGACATTTTAACACTAATATGTTGATTAAAAAACCATATTGTAGTTTATGGTAGGGATATTTGAATTTCCCTTACATTCCATAAAAATTTATATGTTTGGTTCATTTTCAATGTTTTATTCCTAGGTTTACCTTATGATTTATTTTCCTTGGATATTCTATATATGATATGTCATGACTCCCCCATTACACTTTTATATTAAATATGACATAATTACTGGTATTTTAAACTTTTATGATATTTTGAATTTAACATTGATTTTTTGGAGGAATTTTTCTAATTAATGGTTTCCATATGGTTGTTTTTAGCTATGCATGAAACCTTATATTTGAGAAAAATAAGGTAGATGAATCTTATGCATGGGATTTCCCTATGGCATAATGTTATTTCATGACAGTGTGAGATCATGAAACACTCAAAATGAATCTATGTATTATTTCCTCCAAAATAAAATATGCACCATGTTATAATCCTCGGACTTTGTTAAAGCCCTATAAACTGATTTTTACATGTACCATGTCCATGGTCTCACTCCATATGGTCATTTTATTTTTCTGACACTAACCCCAATGATAAATAATCCTAGATCTACTAATACACATATCTCCAATGAAAATATTATAATAGACCTCTATCGAGAACTCACCTTGGAAAATGTATAATGTTATCAGAATTATGAACTCCCATTGATCCATACCCTATGTGAACCATGGAAACAAAGTACATTTCTACTACTACATCCATCCTAGTCTCAATCTTTCAGGAGTCCACCTACATCAGGAAAATATTATTTCTATTTTTCTATTCATATTATTATTATTTCATTCATAGTTATTAATGAAATAAAAATATTTATCAGTACCATTAGAACAAAAAATGTTCAATAGACATGGGATATCAATATTAGGTTTTAACATGACAGTGGATAACTTCTACAAGACATTGACCATAATAGGTAAATAAATGGCCATCTTCTAGACTTCAAGAGTATCTTTATATGATACTATCCAAAAAACTATTCTTCTGATTAACTACCATCCAATGTTCCTAGTTAGCCTCCTAAAATTATAGGTAAATAAATCCAGATTTCTTTTTATAACTCCACCCTGGTCTATGATATATTATTTTATGGAATAATATTATATTTTAATTCATTCATCATAGTTCTTCTTGATAAAAGTATATTTAAGTATACTAGATCCTATGATATGATCAGATATTTTTAATTTTTGATTCATTTTCATAACACATTATAGATTTTGAAAGCCTATCACTACTTTGGATGACCACACCAATAACCATTATGTTCTAAAAAATAATATATTAACCATTTATCTGTATCCTTCCTTACACTCATTCTTATGAGCTCTGGAAAACTATTCCATAAACACCATATTCTTGAAATCTACATGTTTTATGTTCTATTAATACTTCTAAATGTATCTTTTAGAGTTATATAATTATCGACAATCTATAATATCCATAAATCCACCACTATATATCCATGTTCTTTTAAAAAAAATCCATCTATTCCCTAGCCAATATTTTAGGACCATCCCATATTCATTATTTCTTCCCGCATCTTGATTGAACCACCACTCTAATAATCATGAGGTTTCAAGAACATTCCAAAAGATCCCCTTCCAAATATTGAGTGATAAGAACCTCGATGTCACTTATCATGATTCAAAGATGGATAGATAATTCATTTTATAGATGATAACCAATCCTAAATCATCCATGGAATTTATAAAATATGTGTAAGCTAATCCATCAAAGAATAAAACTTCCAGTCTTATTATGTTCTATCACAATTACTCTTTATTAGGGGAATTTTCTAAATTGAATCGAATTGAGAATCTAAAACATTAGATAACTTCTTCATAGAAACCTCCTTCAATGAAATCCATCAATCAAACTCATTGCACTATATGGATAATCCATCTATACTTTATATTATATATTTCAATTATTCTAACAATATATATGGATCATTATTCCATATAATTGAATATTAAAATTCTCTAAGAGTAGTATCATTATATTCCAATGAGATCTACATAATTCACCATTATAACATTAATTCGTGCATAACATATGAAACATTATCCCCAAGAAATAGAACTCCCAATGAATCTAGAAAATGTAAAGGAGAATATTATATCTTCCATAATCCTTCTATAATATAAAAACCATGATCTAAATGATACTTTTATGAACAAAAAATGTGACCATATTTACAATGGATAGGGAATGTATTTTAGAAATCCCATGCTAATTTATAAAGTTTCCATCTTCATAGTGAAAAATTTTCAGAAACATAGTAACACTATTTGAAAAAATATCTATACCAATGTTTTGGAACTTCTTGTATAGGTCTCAAAACCATTGGTAATGCATACAATAATGGTTTGGAGGGTTGTTGGATATTATGGCATTGGTATAGAACTATATTAGTAGTTTTCTAAAACAATTGGTATTGGTCAAATGAAAATATTATACAAACAGTTTTAAAAAACTATTGGTATAGGTAATGTAAAAATAAAACCCTGCTTGGTTTCAATCCCAACACCCCCCCATTTATAATCCTATAACCTAACCACTAACATAAGATGAATTTTGTGAATATAACATATTAAATATATTTATTTATATTTATTTAAAATTATTTTAACTTTTTTAGTATTTAATATTTTTTTAAATAGGTTCTATAAAAAAACTATGGGCCCATATAACATTGGTTCTCAAAACCATTAGTATAGACCTATACATACAATTTAGAGAATAGCTGGTATATATTCCATGTTTTTTTCTATACGAAAAAATTTTACAAAACCATTCAAAACCGTTGGTATGTAGTTTCTTCATGGTACCTATATCAATTATTTTTCCAAAACTGTTGGTATAGGGTCATTTAAGTTTCCTATACCAACAGTTTATTCTAAACCATTGGCATAGGTCCATTGGTATAACTCTAATTTATAGTAGTGTAACCCACTAAACAAGATGAAACCAGTAGTCTTCAAACAAAGTCCTAAAATTCAAATATTACAAAGATGACCCATAACATAATCCTTCCTGGAGAAATTTCAATATCATGGATATAAATTAGGTACCACCATTTTATTATGATAACCTTGTCCTAAATATTTGATGAAATTCTCAGTATAAAATTTTATACTATATGCCAACACCAAGCATATCAATGAAGATGTGATTCCACTTTTTATGGATCATGTAGAATGTTAGATCAATATAATAACACCACCAAAAGAAAAACATATGGAATAATCTTCTAGAATGAATTTAGACAGAACACCCCTAATAGTTCAAAATCAAAAACTTGGTCACCTAGGCTCCCTAAACATTGTGTAGATACACTCTCTTCACATATGGTTATAGTAATACTCATATAAATCCCTACAGATAGTTAATAATAATAAAAAATAAGACCAATAATAAATACATTAGAAAAAAGTACAATCACAATGACTAAGTATTACAATGATTATGATTGAATCCTATATCAATTAGAGAGTGAGCATATTTTCATTTGAGGAGAACATTTGGGTTTTAGGGAAAACAGACCTTCCTGTCTCCCTGCTTAGAATAATAGAAAAACTCTTACCAACACCTTCTTCCATCCATGGAATCTTATGCTTCCCCCATTCATGTATCCTTCTTTATTGGTTTTAAACATTTTTTTCGATATGGATTCTCTAGAATGTGAATTAACCCAGGTTAACCACCAAATGAGATCCAACTCATCACATTTCTTATTAGATATATATTAGATTTGGAAGGTATGATGTTTTTTTACTGTTTATTATCCTTCCTCCTTCCACATCCTCTTTATTTATTGTTCCCCTATAAACCCTAATATTAGTTACCTTCGAATTTAGGGTATAGGGGATATTATTTTAGGGAATTGATTGAATAAGTCTTGTAGATGTTTTTTTCTTTAGAGATTGTGCTTATACTATTGACAATGAGTTGTTTCTGGTTGATTGAGGTGGGTGTCTTTGAGAAAATCATTTATTAATTAGTATCTAATTATGCCTATTAATTTTTTATGATATTATCTTTGGGATTACCATTGTGAATTGTCTTTGTATCACCATGTACTCATCTTATCTTTGTGGAACTACTTATTTACCATTTTTTATTCGTACAATGATTTATTGAAATGATTTTTCATGTTTTTATATTTTAATTCTTTATTTTATGGATTGGTTTATAATTTTAGAACCACCCATATCTCAATGAGTGGGCCAAATTAATGATTTATTCATCCTTATATTCCCTTCTGAACCAACTACTTGGTAGCTAGCGGTAGTTGGGGTCGATCCCACAGGGAAAATAAGGAAACAATGGTTAGTGAATTCTGGATGAATATTGGTCAATTATTAATACATGAAGAAGTGAAAATAACTATCTTTTAAATTAAACAATTTGCGGAAAATAAGAAAAAACGGAAGGAGAGAAAAAACAATTATAAAAACACACGCATCGGGGTTGTAATGCAATTATGGTTTATTGAATTCATTGTTCCATAACATTGAAAATTTAAATGACATTTAGTTACCATAGGGATTCAATGGAAATGGTGTTTCATGGCCTAAAAAAATAAATTACATGATTAATGGTAAATTCCTTGGTTCAGAAATTAACTTCTTAAAACAGTTTTTGGTTCGTTACACCTAAAATATTGGCAATGATTTCCCCCAATGATAATTGATTCAACCACCACAAATACTTTAGTTTTCTCCATTTATATCATTCATGGACTAAAAAAATCAATGGTGGTTTTAAAAATATGTTCATTAGAGGAATTGTAAAAAACCATAACAAGAGAAATACTTTAGATTTCAAAAAATAATGAACCAGAATATTATTACTTCCTGAACGTGAGGGGAACTAGCCTCTTCTGACCATTTTCACAGTGTGAAGATTGAGTCGGAACTCATTCCCTAGAATGGATATGAGAGGATAATGAGGAAAATGGATAATGACACTATGACTAAAATTTAAAAAAGAAAAGGAAAATTGAAATGGATCTGACAGAGGATCAAACGGAAAAGCGACAGCACCTCCCCTGGATGTCCAACCTCAAACATGGAGGATTACCATCATATTTATAGAAAATGAGAATGCACAGCATGTAAGACATAGTACACGCAGTGTATATTGGATAACTCAATTTTTCCTTATTTTCCCTACTGGTAGGTGATCCACCGTAGTGCTCATTGACTTTGAAGGAATCAGTGGTTGGTTAGTAGGAGTACACGATGTGTATTGCCGCTACCCTTGGAATGTAGTCTCGTCTTCAACCACCAACCACTTCTAGAAGGGTGGACACGGTGTGTATAGTTAATTATAAGATGTGAATTATCTGGCCGGTTATATGGGCATGTATTCAGCCTGGCCAATCCATATCTGGGCAATGGTACACGGCGTGTGTCAGAAAGTACACACCCTGTATATTTTGAATATTTGTTCTGAAAATTCCTGATTTGTGACTTTGACTCTGATGGGCCCGTTAGGGGAGCACCCTACCTTGGGTTTCTCCTCATCGACACCGTCTTCCTCCTTAGGTCGGTGCAGCTCATCCTTCCCCTTGCTCGGCGAGATTGTTGTGGGGGTTCCCCTGTTTTGGTGGCGTTTTATGGGCTCAGATGTCTCGGAATTTCACATTGTTGTCGACTTGTTCCTCTCTCAACTCCCATATGATGGATACGACTTATTGGTGGCACGGTGCTGACCCAGCGGCTGAGTTCCCCACTTTCGTGGTTTGTGGATCTTCTAATCTCGCTCTGCTGTATGTGTGGGAGGATAATCATGACTTCTTAAGATATTGATTTGGCGGCGACGAGATTTTGGTTCTATTTTGAAGACATGTTTCCGGTCTGGCGATGTACTTCACGATTCGGTTGTTTGAAGATGGTTGCAAGGTGATGCGTTGTCGGAATCCATGGATCCAAGGCTACGGAAGGCTTCTGCATTTGATTTTTTGCATGTTGATTTCACTGCTTTTGGTTTTAGATCTACTACTTTTGATTCTCTCTGGCATGGTGCTTTGATGTTTGAGATTGTGATTGTGGTTTATTTCTTTTGTTGGCCGCTTCGGATGGGGACAACAGTGATCTGGTTTTTGGAAGTCGGATTGAGTGATGTTGTGAACCCATTCCTATGTGACGGTGACGATGAACACAAGTAAAGCTTGTCGGTGATTCGGTTTGTGGATTCTCCAGTCGTCTCGAGTGTGTTTCGAGGCTGACCATGGTTTGAGGTGTTGCAGGTATCGAGGGATCCCATGATTTGAGGCCGCGGCATGGATTCGTGGCTCGAGGTGGTGAGAAGCGATTTTTTGAATGTTGAATTTTAATTTGAATGTTTGATGTCATGGCTGTTTGGACTATGCGGTTTGGATTCATGTAATGGGGTGCTGAAAACCATTAAACCGGCTCTTAGACAATGTAAAAAAAATGGTTTGTCCCGATTTGTGACATTAGTATGAAAATACCTGAAAAGTACCATGAACACATAAATAAATCACATTATTCATAAAACAAAAAAATCTGATGAGAACATATTTTTATACTCAATAGAATGGATGAAAATATATACACAAATCAAGAACATCAAACTCCCCCACATTTAGTCATTTTCATTCCCTCTAGAAAAATCTCACCATCTAATCAATAGAATCCATACTCTAAAAAGGGAACCATTCAACTAATTTCACTTATAAATACTATATACATAATAGAGTATTTTAGAAGGCACAAAACATATTTCAATTCCAATGATATTCTAATCATTCCACCTATATAATTAATTTAAATATTTTCATCCACTTTCATCCAAATTGTATAAATTTTCATAAATAAACATTCCACTTAATGATTTTCTCCACCAAAAATAACCACACCCATCACTCAAGATTATTTAGAAGAGTTTTTCTCAATATCAATAATATGAACTCTCTCCATAATCTTGAAAGTGTTCTTATTCTCCACTTCAAAAGTCAAATAAAAAAATCATGAGGGCTTTCAATAAGGTTCAAATGTTTCTGAGGCTATGGGTTGGTAGGTAATGAGGTGAAAAATAATCTTGAGGGTTGAAAAGGGAGGATGAATTCTTAATCAATAATGCATGATTTTAAAAATAAATATTACTAAAAATTCATCCCCAATCAAGATCTCTCAAATGGTATCATCATTGTGATATTCCTATACCAACATGGGTCTATAAATCATCAATAATGTGAAACAAAAAAGTATATTCCCTCTTTTAAATTTTTTAACAAATGTATTTTTTCATTTTCGTTAAAAGAGACCACAAAGAATACAATAAATAGTGGTTTTGGTACCCTTATGCCCAAATGAAAAATATACATTCTCCCCCACACTTTATTTCATGGTGTCTCACCAAAATATACCATGAATAGCCAAAAATCCATCAATTAAGCTCAAATGAAAAAACATGCAATATTATGAAAGAATTAGGGTAAGAAGGGTAAATAGGCCTATAATGTAGATTTATAACAAGGAATTTCATGGTTTATATGGTTTATACGAAGATCAGATGTAGGGTAGGTCTCAAGGTCAATGGGGCTGAAAAACAATCAAATTCCTCAATCGTTTTTATGTGATTCAAAAATATTCATATTTTAAAGGGAAAGAATATAATGTTCTGGTAGTTATGAATATCCCAAGAATATCTCATGAAAGAGGGTATAAGAAGGAATATGTAAAAATGGATTATAATACCTCTCGGTAATAAGGAAAAATAAAAGGTCAATCAGGTCATGACATGAGTACAAATGATCAGTCCAATAAATGTAAAGTCCAAGACTTTAAACCCAGAATCAAACTATATCGGTAATCATTTAAAAATACATTGAAATTTAAAATAAGCATGTAACTTTTAATATTACCTTTTATGTCTCTACTATTTATAATTACAATTAATCAAAAAAATCCATATTTAAAAATATTTCAACTATTAATTATGTCTCCTAGCTCAGTTCAAGGGAAAATACTAGTGTAGTAAGAGACTCTCCCCCGCACATAATATCCCACATGGTCCCCCAAGTGCAACACCAAGGTATAAGAGAGGATGTGGGTACAAATGGGAAATCGGGATGTGGGGAAGAAGTGAAAAAAGTAAATTCAATGTAAACATGAAACCGAAAATTTGAAATAATACTCTCCTCATGTTGAGTCGACAAATATGAAAGGTAGTGGAAAGGAATGTTCCAAGCAATTCCCAATGGAACTTGTGATTTCTGAGAAAAAAAAGAAAAATAAATCTATAGAGATATACATCATCATAGAATATGCATAGAATAAAATAGATGTATATAATGAAAACAAATGTTACAAAAACATGTCATGGGGTGGCCTTAGAATAGGAGTCATTGGAAATAGGAGGATCCACCAGAGGATGATTAGCCACAGTGGAAACTAAATGGACCTACTATGTACTCTAAGAAGAAGGCATAGTGGTAACATCATTCATGACAGAATGAAGAATCGTAGCCAGAGATACATGATTAGTGCCCTGCATAGGAGGCTCTGCTAACACATCCTTGTGGGAAGTAGTAGTAATAGAAGTCGGGCCAGTAGTGGGTTGGAGAACTGAATCAGTGGACAGTGTCGTCAATGGTGATGATGCTGCAGAAGGATGAGGAGAGGATGAAGGAGCAGGTGATGGGGGTAACTGAATGTTGTGAGGTTAAAAAGAAGGCCCAATGTCTTCTCAAGCCACGTCTAGGACTGTAGGACGGTAGTATGCTGGGGCTCAAGGATTTCTAGACGGTGGACCATTGTGGCCAGGCAGAGATTGATTGGGAGATCAACCGAGAGTGTAGGTGGAGGTGGGGATGTGGAAGAAGATGGAAGATAGGAAGAAGTGGGGTGATGTGGGGAAGGAGCAAATGCTGGTGGATGGGGTGGGACCTGGTCAGCCACACCGTCGAGAGCAGTTGGATCATCTCTCGCCCCCCGCTAGAGTTGGGGAATCCGGCACGAGCACATATTCATCGCCCTTATGTTTTACCATCCTCATGTAGATAAGCTTGAGGAAGTCGAAACACTGAGGAGATCCTAAGGGGTTGTGAGGGAGAGAGGGAACAAAAAACAACTAGGTGGTGTGCCAAGCGGGTGCCAAAGAAACTTATGTTCAGGATGCATTGACGGTCGTGGATCATGGAATAGAAATAGGAAGAAACAATACATGGGAGGTCAAGGTAATCATGAATAACAAAACCAGTGAGAAGGTCTATGTCTCTCCCGGTTATGAAACCCTTATCCTCATGGGGGCAATTTTGTTGAAGCACTGATGAAGGAAATGAATGGGAGGTAAAATAATGAGAGTTATCTTCTGGGACGTGGGGGTGTAACTGTGGTTAGGCCCAACAAGCTCCTACCACATAACGTTGAGGTTAGAGCGCTCAGGGAGAGTGAGGTTGGATACTGGAGGTGGGGTGGCAGGATGAGGCTAAAACCCGCGCCATCTTCCAAACTCATCCATGGTTAGGAAAATGTGTTTCCTGCCCAGCCGAAATCGAACCACGGTGGTTGTATTGGAGGGTGTCTGGTGGAATGTCGGACCATCAAAATCAAAGGTCACAATGAACCCCAAAATTAAATTGTGGAAATGTTGGAGTGTTGACCTAGAGTGTGTCTAATAAATATGAATGCCCTTGGGGCTCCTCAATCTCCTCCCATATATTGAGGTGTTGTGGAATGCTGATATCGAGGAAGTAGCCATGAAACTATATCGTGCGGTATGAAAATCACCACACCCTATCTGCCATAGGATTTCCCTTAGCGAAGATTAGGAAGGGATGCATCAGAGGTCTAGAAGATATAGATGCTGGCTGGGGTTGACAGGCTGCTTCGGAGGCAGAAGATCAATCCGTAGTGTAATTGGGTGGAGAAGCTGGTGTCGGGGCAGGCTCCGAGGTCATGCCAGTACGAGATGGTGGAGTGGGCGCCTACGGGTCCACGCTGGCAGGAGGATCTGGACATGGGCTCTCAGTAGTGGAAGATGGAGTCGCAACCACACTTGATGTGATGTACTAAATGCAGGTGAAGTAGCGGTTGCTGAAGATGGTAGCACGGGGGCATCTGGGCTGACGGAGGTTAAAGAAGGGGATGCTAGTGGAATTTGAGGAAACAATGCCAGCGTTGGTGGCTGCAACACTGGAAGATTCGATATTGGATCTGCAGGTGATCTAATACAAATCCATCGTGCAGGTTTTCCAATATCAGTTGCAGCTATGGGTCTCTTCCCACCCTTGTTTTCCCGGTCTTTCTTAACTGAAAAGAAAAGAAAGGAAAACGATGATTGAAAAGGAACTGAAATAGAAGGAAGAAAAGTTAGAATGCATGAAATCAAAATTAAATGCCGTGTAGATCCAGGATACACAGTGTGTAGTATGATCAGGTTCGGAATTCGTGTACTTGGGTTAGACACACTGAGTGGGCGTGTGTTCGAGAAAAAGGCCAGACCACGGTGTGTACTAATATAGCCACACAATGTGTAAGTACATGGGTTTTTGGTCCATGTGAATACCCATACACGAACATGGCTAATAATAGATCAAGTATCATAGTACACTCCATGTGTAATCCATATAGGGCGTGTGTAAGAACATGTCGTCCAATGCGTGTACACTCATTACACGGACTATTCTAGATGAACATGTTACAAGTCATGAACCACACATACATTCCATGTGTAGATACATGGGGTCCCATCCGTGTGGCATCAATACAAGGGTCTCTCTAAAAGTAGGGGTAAAGGAACATGACACGACATGTATTGAAGGTAAACGCCATGTGTATTTAAAATGCCAAAAATCAGTGTGTGTGGACATGAACATTAGATTACACAGCGTGTGTTCTTCTATGAACTCGTTTACTAAGCAAGTAGTTGAATGGTTGGATAATCTCAAATCTAACCTACACACGAGTAACACATTAAAATGAAGGGCGTCGAGTGGCATACCTAAAACAAGGATCCTAGTGGAATAGAAATCTAAGCTCTAATCTCACTAGGATTGAATATGGGAGGAGGAAAGGGCGATGACGTACGAAGAAAACATCTTGGAGAAGAAAATGGGGAGGAGGGGGGGGGGGGGGCTCGACACGGACTGACCCCGAACAGGGCATCCAGGTTATATAATAGGATTACATGGCTAGTAGTGTGATCCACACGCCGTGTTTATGTTTTTTAGAGAAAATATATTAAAGTAAGATATACCATAATTATTATTTATAATGTAAAATTAAATATTAAATAAAAATAAATTTTATTTACAAAAAAACTAAACCTTTAAACGTAATGTATTAAAAAAAGTACACATCGTGTATTCTAAAATTTGAAAGAGAGAACGTCAACCTTTAGTCTGGTGCCTGTGGTGCAATTCAAACCAGTGACTGACCATTCTTAAACAAGACCTCAACCACTGCAGCGAATGTTGTAGTGCTACATGTTTTTATTAACTTTTAATAATTATTGTATAGGTGTAGAACTACTTGAGTAAAATAACAATACATTATGCGTGGTTTTAATTTGAATAATTAGGATGAAGTAGGGAGATTATCTGAGTTCAAAGCCAGCTCATTTGAATCCAGAGCTAAGACTCTCCCAATCATCCATCTTCACCTGCATGTAATTTCTTATTTTGAAAACTGTTTAAATTATTAATGAACACATGGTGCACATGACGTATATCAAAATTCACATCATGTGGTTTTATTAATATGAAAAATGATGGAACTTGTCCAGTTCTCAGGATTTGAACCTGGGTCTTCTCGATCTGTGTTTTTTGACTGTAGAAAACCGGTCCATCCCCATCATGGGTTTTCTGAAATTTAAAAAACATTTGTTTCATTTTTAAAACACCTCACACATTGTTTAATTAATGCACGGGTTCAAAAAAATGTTCCCTGTACCGAAGGTAGGTGTGGGGAGATTCGAACCAGCAACAGCTCGGATATATCCCAGTGACCTTTCCATTGTCATAAGCCTCATACATGTTTATTATCATAATTAATAGTTACATATACTAGAAGCTCTATTAAAATATACAGTAAAAATAAAATTACACACCGTGTGATAAGATTTACACGTCGTGTGTTGTCATTTTGATCTTATTTAAACAGTAGACAAAAGAGGAAGTAGTACGTGACATTTAAAGTATGAGTACACACCTTTTGTTTATTAAAAATAGAAATGGTAGTTAAAAAAGAGAGTGGAAAAAATAATGATTCGGTTGCCTCGCAGTAAGTGTCTTTGTTTTGGGTCATTGTCTTCTCCTGAGTTATGAGTACATACCCATATTCTAAAGGCGGATGTGGATTTCGCAACGTGAACCACCACAAGTGTCTCGCGCCCTCAAATTTGATCCATGATTCTTATCCTTCTAGTGGTCAGGGTAGTGTCTTGCAGTATCCCTAATACATTATCAGTAGATTTCGATGGTGGACTTGGTTCTTAGTGGAACCAGGTATGTCCTCTACCTCCTAATTTTCCTGCTGTAAAAATGCTGAAAACCTGAAAATAATGGTTGGTATCCTCTGAAATAGGTATATATACAAGTGAGGGTTCCGAAATATATTAGAAATTAAAGTCAAACTTAACAAGATATTATGTGTATCTATAATCAAAATTTGAGTTTATAAAATTAATTTATGAAATTTTTTGTGTATTACATGTGGGGAACATACTATAACATGTTTCCTCAGTTGAAATGAAATTAGAACACCCATACTCAAACTCAACAGGTGTATCCATATTGAAAATTATCATAGGGAGACAATCTACCAAATTTCCAAGTTTTCCCAACCTTTCATTTTGGTCTAACTGGCTTGTGCAAAAGACCTCCATCGTTGATAATAATCATTCGGTGTTACGCGAATATGGTTCCAGAGGAGAAGAAGAAAATGGTGGGATGATGGATGTACATGAGTGTTCCTTATATTTGAACCCATCATTCATGTATGGATAATATTCTTCTAGGTAGGGGTACAACAGCGCTGGTTCATACGGATAAAAATCCTCTCTAGGTGGATGGTACTACTCCCCAGTCGGAAAGTAATTCATGGGATGTGGGTTTAGGTGCCCAAGAATAAGAAAGGAAGAAAAAAATAAAATAAAAACAAAAAATCCAGGGAAACTGACTTTCACTTAGATGTGCACTGGTGATTTTCATTCCCTAGGAACAGTGTAAAAATTTGGCATAGCCCCCATCGCAATGGGTTGTCCAAATTAAATATTTGATAATCCTTTTGTTCCCTTCTATACTAACTACTAGGTTGCTAGTGGAATTCCAGGTCGATCCCCAAAGGAAAATGGGGAAACAATGGTTAGTGAAAGTATAATAAATCTTGGTCGATTATCCAAAAATAATGAAATGAAGGGATCTTTCGATTAAATTGAAAAAAAAGGGTATATAAGTAAAAACAGATAGAGAGAAGAACAATCAGAAAAACACACCCATCAGGGTTGCAATGTAATTAGGGTTTATTGAAGTAATCATTCCTTAGAATTGATACATTAAACGAAATTTAGTCACCATGGGGAATCAATTAAATTGATGTTTCTTGGTCTGAGAACGATCACTTACCTGTTTAATGGTTAATTCCTCGGTTCGGTAATTAACTGTTTAAAAAATTTTAGGCTTGTTACCCCTAAAATAGTGCCAATGATTTCCCCCAATGATCATGTGTTCACCCACTGAAACTCCTTTAGTTATCACCATTTATGTTATTCTTGGTCTGAAAACAACAATTTTCATTTTGAAAATAAGTTCATTAAAATAATTATAAAACAAAAATCATAACAAGAGAATCACTTCATAATTCAAATAACAACGAACCCAAATCTTATTACAACCCCAATGTTGGGGTAACTATCCTCTTATGACCATAGTCACGGTGTGCAGATTGAGTCGGAACTCAATCCCTATCATATATAGGAGGAGATAATGGGGGAAATGGGGAATTTCACTAAAACATTAATTGAAATCAAAAAAGAAAAACCTGAATTGGATCCAAGGGAGGATCAAACGAAAAATTGGAGGCACCTCCCCCAACATGTCCAACATCAAAAATGGAGGGATGCCCTCATATTTATAAAAAATGAGACTACACTATGTGTAACCCAATGTACACACCATGTATATTGGTTAACTTGGTTTTTCATTGTTTTCTCAACCAGTAGTTGATCCACTGCACCGCTCCTTGACTTTGAATGCATCGGTGGTCAGTTTGTAGGTGTACACGACATGTATCACCGCAGCACATGGCGTGTAGTCTCATCTTCAACCACCAACAAATTCTAGAAGGGTGGACATGGTGTGTTTAGTGACTTACACAACATGCAATATCCGGTTGAATATATGGGCATGTATTCGGCCTGACCAATCCGTGTCTGGGTAATGGTATATGACATGTGTTAGAAAGTACATGACATGTATATTTTGAATCTCTTTTCTGAACATTCCCAATTTTCAACTTTAGAATGAAAATACATGAAAAATACCATGAACTCCTAAATAAATCACATTATTCATAAAACAACATTTATTTGATGAAAAAATGTATTTATAATCAATAAAATGTATGAACATTTATACACAAATCAGGAACATCAAATTTTGTTTTTTTAATTTAAATTAAGAATTGTTTGAAAAGATAAAAATGGTTTAATTTTTTTTATAAATACATATGTCCACCTTTTAATTTTTTTATAGTCTAATTTTATAATGTTGTTGATCCACCCCTTAGTTGATAAACATTTTTTTATTTAATGGTTTCAATGGAATGAATGATTTGTTCATATGGGATTGAAATATTGGGTTTCAAGATGAATATTGATTTTGTTCTAATTATTACTTTTTTTATTCTATTATTATTTATGTTCCAATAATATTTTTTTGAATATTTTCAAATCTGTGTCTTTTTGTTTTGTTCTTCTAGGGTTATAGATTCAATAACTGTATTTTTGTTGAAAAGTGATATATAGAATCAGTTTAAACCACCACTATATATGTAAAATTATTGTTTAGTGGTGGTTTAATCCGCCTCTATATGTGGTCGAAATATGTTTTAGCGGCGGTTTCCACTACCATAAAATGAGTGGATAGAGGTAGTCTAAACCACACATTTTTCTTCGGCATCCATAGGGGGTAAATGGACACTAAATGAAACAAAAAAACTTCTACTGAATAAATTATATAGGATGGTTCCTAGAAACTACCGCTAAATGGATGGAAGTGACACAAGTAGGATGTCGACACCAACATTAGCACCGTTTTAAGAATTTTTTTTAGAACCATAGAAGACGGTTTAAACCACCACGAAATAAATAAACGGTTGCTATCAGTCGATTTTTTAGGGTTATGTAATGATCCTTAAACATTATGATTATCCTTGATGCATGTCATGAGTCACACACATAGATTTAATGAAAAATTTTGTCATCCAATATGTTGGTAGGAAGTAGGGTACATTGGATGCATCGTGATTGACATGTCATTTATGGATATATCGATGAAGGATTTGTCTCTACTATCTTTATGGAAACTGATATCGGGACCCTTTGATTGAAATATATACATCCCCCTAAATTCAATGTCCATAGTGTAATGACATGTTTATTACATGTAGTCATAGAACGATGTATGAAAAATATAGGTTGGTGACATAGATGCACAACCTATTTTGTGAGATCCCATAATAAAGGGATTATATTACATAATGAGTGTTTTTATGTGGTTGTATTCTTCGGGACATCAGTTTCTTACTCTTGGGTGCCTTGACGCATTTCTAGACGGTATTCTTACACTTAAGACAAGTCCACCAAATGCAAGTGAGAAATAATTCTAAAGTGTCACACAAGTGTTTCTATTGATCTCGATTACATATAATTTGAATTTAATTATTGGAATAAATATTATTCTAAAGTCCAATGAATAAAATTATTCAATTAAATAAAAAATTATTGAGTGGCATATGAATAAAATTATATTTATTTATTTTATGGAATATTTAATAAAAATTTATATACTTGTTTGTGAATGAAATATTTATTTAATAGAATAAAATATTTTATTCAAGTATTAAATAAATTATAGCGGTGTTTGAATGGATCAATACGGCATCGGATGATAAATAATTATTTATAAGGTGATAAAAAATATTTTTTAATTTGTTCAAGTTACTGTGATGCAGAAACTAATAATAATAATATTATTATTATTATGTTACATTTGGTTTCAATAAATATTATAATATTATTTAACGTTCAGTAGGCAATCAAATTATTATTTTAACCTAAAAACTGTATCTATAAATAGATGGTTATATATTTATTGTAAGGAACTCAAAATTAAAAATACAGATTTCTTCAATACCGAAGAATAAGCGATCAAGAACGAATGACACAAGACAATAGATTTGTCGCGCTAGCACTTTGATATGGAGTGATATTTCTTTGTAATCATTAGACCATGTGTGGATCACCTTTTTTTAGCAGTGATAAATGTTACCCTTATTAGTTTTTTTTGTTAGCCCTGATACATGTCCTTTTTGAAGCGTTTTTTGTTGAAGGCTGATTAACGTTGGTGTGGAAAATTGATGTTGTGGTTCACAGACCATGAAGAGAGAAAAATGGTGGGAAAATCAGCCTTTATTTTACCAAGAACAAATCATTTACAAAACTCACTCTCTACACTTCTCTCTCTCACACATGGAGCTCTCCCGGCTCTCGTTGGATACAATATATCTCTCTTGGATCGAATTGGAGATAAAGACGAAAGATCCCTTGGCACTCCTTAAATAGTCATGGTGGGAGGTTTCAAGTTTGACACAACGCCCACTAATCGTCCACCTACTATGGAATTTTCCCATGGCTTCCAAAAATAGGGACTGCATGTGTAGAAACCTTGTTATAAGTCCGTGTTTGGTGAGGTAGGTGCCCCAGCCACCTACCATCCAGCTGGATAGTTCCAACAATTCTCCCCCTCCAACTGCAATCTTCTGAATCATCTACGAATTTCTAGCTTCTCCTGAGAAACTACTTGTGTCAACATATATATCGGGTTATCCTTCATGTGGATCTTCACATGTCGCAGAAGCTGTTGATCCAACAGTTCGCTTATCAAATGATAGCGAATGTCGATATGCTTCTTGATACCCTTCTGGATCCCCATTATCAGTCAGAAACTGGAAATATGACTCCAAATATTTTGTTGATTCAATCCTTCCATGTGAAGATATTCGAACCTCTGAAATGTTAGGTTCGCGAGGCACAACATCAAATAGCTCCTATGATGGTTCTGTAACTTCTTGTGGAGAGGATTGAGTCTACCCTACTCAATATCCTCCTCCACTACCTCCCGATCTGATGCCAATGAGTCCTCTTGCACCTCCTTCTATTCAATGATAGTTGTAGCTGGTACAGGTTTTGGATCATGAATTGAGTCCTCGACACTTTCCCTTCGAGTCATTATAGGATTTTGAATGTCCTCAATCGTCTGGTTCTCATGGAACCGTAAATCTTTGCTTCTGATCACCTTCTTCTCATTCGGGTCCCATATCTTGTTTCTAGAATCCAAATCTCCATAGCCAATGAAGTTGCATGGAGTATATCTCACATATATCTTCTTCCTGAGATCCTTAGATACATGTGAAAATTACAAACATCCAAATACTCGTAAATGAGAGTAAGATGGATGTTTACCAGACCATCTCTTCTGTGGAATCTCAAAATTCAATGGTACTGACGGTGATCGTTTGATGAGGTAGCAGACAACATGAACATATTCTCACCAGAATGGCTTAGGGAGCTTTGCCAAACTCAACATTTTCTGACATTCTCCATGATGGATTTTTTCATCCTTTCTGCAACTCCATTGGGTTGTGTGGTGCGAGGGACCATCATCTCATGTCGGATGCCATGACTCCAGCAATAGGCATAAAATTCTCGTATGTGTACTATCCTCCTTTTTCTGAACAAAGACACTTCAGCTACCTTCGAGTTTTACGCTCCACCATGTTGTGGAACATCTTGAAGTACTCTAGTACTTGGTCCTTTATTCGTAAGAAGAACACCCACACCCTTCGAGATGCATCATCAATAAAGGATAGAAAATATTTGTTACCTCCAAGTGTTTCCACCTCCATGGGTCCACATACATCAGAGTGCACCGGATCCGGCAACTCTGATCTCCATAATGAAGCAGTATTGAATGAAACTCTATATTTCTTCCCATAAAAGCAGTATTTATAAGGACCAGGTGATGCTTCCTTGTCCAAACTGTTGTACGTATTCTTTGTTAGGGTAGATAACCCTTTTTCACTCATGTGGTCAAGCCTTATATGCCACATATTGGATGACGTCACTCTTTCCACTGTGTTGAGGCTGTCTGTACATATCTTCACATGAGTTCTGTGCAATGTACCACATATGTTTCCTCGAGCGATGATGATGGATCCTTTTGTCATCTTCCATTCTCCGTTGCTGAAGATGTTGTTACATCCTTGTCTATCAAAGACTATACCTGATAACAGGTTGATCCGAAGGCTTGTAACATGTCGAACATCCATCAGGGTGATTGTGTATCCAACATTCATCTTGACATGGATATCACTGATGCCAACAATGTCTGCCAAACATGTATTCCCCATCTTGAGAGTACCAAAGTCACCAGTTTGATAAGTCATGAAATACTCACAATGTGGCGTGACGTGGTACGATGATTCAGTATTGACCACCCATTCTGTGTCTTTTCCTGATGTATGAAAGCATGTCTCTTATTCGTTTTTGGAGAAAAGCACAAGTTCTCTGGTGATGCTCACTTATGAAACTTCATTTCCTATTTTTTGGTTGCTACTTTGACCCTTTTCTTGTAACAACTATCGGAAGTTATTATTCATGATTCCCTCCATGCCCCAATGGTACCATTTATATGTTGGCCTCCTGCAATATATGGACCTTCCTCTACTATTTCTTCACCCTCTGGTTCCTGCACCATGACCTCCTCCTTATTGTCTCCCTCACTTCTCTAGAACGAGAGTTTGCGTCTGGTAGAAACTTGCATCCTTCCTTCGGGCTTCCTCATTGAAAATTGCATACTTTACCATCTCTATGGTAAGTTTGACTCCATGCAACGAGTTTCTGATTGAGACCACAAGCGTAGCCCAGCTATTGAGAAGTGTGTAGATTAAGTGGTTTATCTGATCTTTATCATTTAGTGTCTTACCGGCAGACACCAACTGGTTAACTAGGCTTTGGAACTCACTGGTGTGTTCGGCTATAGAGTTTTCACTCTGTTGTCGAAGATTCATCAACCGCTTCAACAAGAGGATCTTTTTCGAGCAATCTTTTTCTGGTACATATTTTCCAACATTGTGTAAATTTCATACGCTCCAGTCTCTTGAGCATCATGGTGATACACACTGTGATCGATCCATTGGCGGATTTGGCCAATCGTCTTCTTATTCAGCTTCTTCAACTCTGCTTCCTTTGTGGCATCAGGTTTGACTCCCTAATTCTCAATATGGTCAAAAAGATCCTTATCCTTGAGAATATATTCCATTCGAGACTTCCAAATGGAGTAGTTCGAATAAGTCAACATGATCATCCCTCTCATTGATGACCCCTCCATTGGATTTCAATTCAGTTAAAACATGGTGCAGAATCTGAAAAAATGGAGCACACTGTTGCGTCTGCAACGGTCGAAAATGGTGTAAACGACTCCTAGATCATCGAAATCGGATACCGATTGATCAAGTTATGATCAAAACAGTATCAACGGCCAAGATCATCCGATGATGTGGAGATGAATTGGAGATGATGTGTCGATGATGTGGCACACCGGAGCACCTGCTAGAGATGTCGTCGGTGCTAGAATACTACCTTCGTCTCCAGCAAGGGGGTACTGTAGCACCCGAAGTTTGACCAGACTTCGACCAGAACTAGGAAGGTCATTTTAGCTCTGTTTTTTATGCCGTTTGCGCCGTTGGAATTGTATTGACACAGGAATTCAGAATATTCCTTCGATACACTATTCCGGAAAACATGAATTTTCTGGTCACCGGAAAATTTCTACTGCCCACCACCGTTTCACCGGAACCTCCTTTGATACAACATGTTGTGGTTCACTGACTACGAAGAGAGAAAAATGGAGGGATAAATCAGCCTTTATTTCACCCAGAATAAAGCATTTACAAAACTCCCTCTCTACACCTCTCTCTCACACACATGGAGCTCTCCCGGCTCTCTTTGGATAAAATGTAGCTCTCTTGGCTCGAATTGGTGATAAAGAAGGAATCTACCTTGGATCTCCTTAAATAGCCATGGTGGGATGTTTCAAGTTTGAAAAAAATCCCACCAATCCTCCACCTACCATGGACTTCTCCCATTACAGCCAAAAATAGGGACTGCATGTGCAGCAGCCTTGTTTGAAGTCATTTTTTGGTGAGGTAGGTGCACCAGCCACCTACCATACAGCTGGATAGTTCCAATAATTCTCCCCCTCTAGCTACAATCCGCTGGAGCATCTACAAAGTTCATGATTCTCCAAAGAAACTACCATTGTCAAAATATCTGTCGGGTTCTCTTTCGTGTGGATCTTCACAAGTCGCAGTAGTTGTTGATCCATCACTTTGCATATCCAATGATAGAGAATGTCAATATTCTTGTTGATACGCTTATGGATCCCCATAATCAATCAGCGAAAGTTAATTTGACACTGAATATTTTGTTTATGGAATCCTTCCTCGTGAAGATCATCAAACCTCTGAACTGTTAGGTTCGGGAGGCATAACATCACCTAGCTCCTGTAATGGTTCTGCAACTTCTTGTGGAGAGGATTGACTCTCCCCTGCTCAATATCCTCCTCCACTACCTCCCGGTACACTGCCGATAAGTCTTCTTTCACCTCCTCCTCTTCAATGAATGGTAGTACTGGTACTAGTGTTGGATCATGAATTGAGTCCTTAACACTTTCCCTTCGAGTCATTCTCGGATTTTGAATGTCCTCGATCTTCTGGTTCTCATGGAACACGACATCTCTGCTTCTGATCACCTTATTCTCTTTAGGTTCCCAAAGCATGTATTTGAACTCCTCATCTCCATAGTCGATGAAGATGCATGGAGTAGATCTCCCTTCTAGCTTCTACCTGAGCTCCTTGGACACATGTGCATAGGCCAAACATCTAAATACTCGTAAATGAGAGTTAGAGAGATGATTAACAGACCATCTCTTCTATGGGATCTCAAAATTTAATGGGACTGGCGGTGATCGGTAGATGAGGTATCAGGCAACCTGAACAGCTTATCCCCAGAATGGCATAGGGTGATTTTCCAAACTCATCATGCTTCTGACCTTCTCCATGATGGTTCAGTTCATCTTTTTGATGCACCCAATTTGTGTATACATTTCCACATTTATAATTGACAATAAAAACATGTTTTCAACAAATATCTGTTGTTTTATGAACATATTATTTTATTTTGGTGAATATTTTTACTTTCAAGAGCTTTCTGGCTAAATACACGGACCAAGGGAAGTCTGTGAAAATTTTGAAACTACATGGCGTGTACTTTTATACACGTTGTGTTCATCCAGGTAGGGACACAGACCGAAGGAGGGATTACACGCCCATGGCACCAGGAAGAAGATACACGCCGTGTGTGGGGGCTCTACACGCTGTGTACTACTTTCAAGAAGCGTTAGTTGCCGAAGAAAAGTCCACATGCCCATGTGGCCGTTGATGGAGACACGACATGTTTGAACTTTTACACGATGTGTCTGCTATTCTAGAAGGGGATGACATCCAAACTTATGACACTACACGCCATGTATGGCTGCGCTACACACCGTGTACACCCAACCACCAGGCGGCGCCGTGTTCAAAAGTCAAAGACGGCGTGTTAGGCCACCTACCCGTGGAGAAATTGGCGCCAAAGTGCGTTGACGAAAAGTACACGGCGTGTAATTTCATTACACGTCGTGTACATTATTTTTCTATAAGAAGAGGCATTTGCATACAGATTTAAAGGGAGAACCTTTGAGAGGAAAGAGAAGCTCTTCTATCACCCTTCCCGAAGCTACCAAGGTGTCGTCACTCCGCCATTCCACCTTCCGACACTCTACCTCAACGCCTACACAATGAATCTGTCAGGTATCACGTGTGTCGTTTCTCTCCCACTTTCTATGTGTAACTAGACCCCTCGTGTTGGGGATGTGGATGATGGGATCATAATATGTATGTTGTTTTATATAGTTGTGGTTGAATCATTTTAATTCTTCTTACTCTTCTTAAACCACTGTCTAATATAACTGAGAATTCTTAGCCGGACCAAGGGAAGGATTCTCAGCAATACAAAAGAGAAGTAATGGTGAAAACATCCATGACCATTGGAAGGATTTTACTTATTTAAATAATGGACTGAACCTAATAAAGAATTAAGAACACTGACTACTGGACCAAGGAGTCAGCTGCTCTAATTCCAAACAAGAGGAACCGGACCACGGAAATCTTGTAACAAAATGAAATCCAGAATGATTGAATTATTATGAACAACAAAACCATTTAGACAAACTGCATAAGAACTCCTTATTCACCATATCCCCGACACGTCTTTTATTTCCATTTTAAAAATCATTAAATTTACCCGTTGTTTTATTTCAAACTGTATCCATTTCTTCAAAGTAAATCAATTTAGTTTCAATCAAAACCCAAAATCAACCCAATCGATTCTAAATTCTGCAAACTTCACCTAATTAAGTATTAACTCAATTGAATTCACCCACGAGATGGTTCCGTGTGTATCGACCCCAAACTTATGCTATACTAATGTTCTAAGAATGGGTAATTAATTAGGGATGCATATAACATCAATCAACGACAAGTGAGACCAAATTTTGGCGCCGTTGCCGGGGACTACGTCTGGTTTTAGTGCTAAGATTTCAATTTTGTTAATTATTGATTGAAGTGAAAATAGAAATCAAAAATATATCAAAAATATCTTTTCTAAACCCATTTCAAATTTTCTCTTTTATTCTTCCCTTTTACGCCTGGTTTTTGTTTTTGTGTTGTGCAGAGCTTAAAGTGTATGTTTAGACGTTTTACACGATCCAGAAGTGCCGAGTATTCAGAATTAGTTCCACTTTACCCGGAAATCGAACGAACCTTGCTTCATCATTGGCGTACACAGATAGAAACTCACAACCATCAACCACAACCCATGGCGAACAAGGAAGAGGGAGCACCAGCTGTTGATGCTGCGACTGAGCATCAATACCAGGATCAGCAGCCTCCCACTGCTGGTCTACCAGAGCAGCCTCCTGGAGCCTTCATGGAATTCCTCCCAAGGAGTTGCCAATGGCTGCCACATCAACTCTTCCCATGACCATACTTCGCCCCTCAGGACCAGTTCATGCGAGCTCTGTAACGACCAGAAATTTTGAATAAATCTTGTTTCCTAATTTTATGTGTTATTTTATTTTATTTTTATACTCAACAAAAATGTTTAATTTTATAACATGATTATAATTAAAATGAGACCGTTGGGTTTTGACTGTTATATGACCATTAGTCAATATGACCCCTGGAAACTAAACGTTTTGATTATTGTCTCTAAATACAAGTAATCTTGGTTATTTATTATAGAAAGAAGATTCGATGGCCTCGCCCAGTAGTCTTGGACCGATCGAAGCCCATCTAACAGAACTTGGGAAGGAGGTAGCACCACGGGGCTTTACTCTGGACCAAACCCAAGCTGAAATTCATCATGTGAAGCTAGAACGGAATCTCCTTTGCGAGAAGTTCAAACTGATAGAAATTACTACTCGTGCGATGTTAGCCGAGCTTCCCTCAGATTCTCTCACCTTAGCACACCTTACACTTACGTCATATGCTGGTGTGATAATGGGCTATGTAAGGAGACTGTAACTGCCTTGTGTAATCCATTGTTTTAAATAAAAATTGGGATTTCTTCTTATGATGAAGTTTATGAATTTTCAAATGACCGGATAAATATAGTATGCATATTTTTGCTGAATTTTAGAAAAATTATATTTTAAAAATATTTATTTAAACCTTAAATAATTAAAAATGTGTAATGATATTCAAAAAATGGTCTTCTACAATTATGTTCAGTACGTAATTTAGAGTCTAATAAGATCAACTTGATTTTTGATGAATAGTAAATTATGAATAGTGATTTTATGCTTAGGATTAGTAATGTGACCAAATGGATTAGTAATCTCACTTAAAGAAAGTATTAATATATTCTAGGCACCTTGATTAAGTAACATGATTCAATAAAATGGTTAAATAACGGTTTAATAAATTATTATTCAAGTATTAGTTTTTTTCAGGTGAATAGTGTTTTTTAATTAAAAATTAAATTAAAAATATTTAGAATTTTTTTTATAAAATGGATTTCATTTTTGAACTCAGAGCATCGATATTATGTTAAGGTAATTTTTGGGGTTTTTTCTGAAAAAATGAATTTTCGGTGAATAGAGTATTTATTTAAAAATTAAATTAAAAATATTTATAAAATTATATTTATAAAATTTAGTTCATTTTTGAAATCAGAGCATTGATATTTGGTTAATGTGAAATTTTTGGATTTTTCAGAGAAAGTTGAATTTTCAGTGAATAGTAAAAATATAGTTTTAGGGTTTCAGTATGTTTAATGACATCATAACTGTGTCATGATGACTCCATGAGATATTTTAAGGTATGGTCGACCAAAGGTGTTGAATTATTGTATGGGGTTCCATGTGGCCTAACTCCATTGGAAATACCATGGGAGAGCACATGGTTTTGAGAAAACCACTTTTGAGGTGTCCCTTGGCCATTAATGCCTTGTCCCCTCACATTCCCTATAAATACCAAGCCATCCTCTCATCCATTTCGACTCCCCACTCTCCCCCAACGAATTTCTGGTCTCATGTCCTCCCAAGGAGTCCTCCCATGGTACCCCCAAGCCCTCAAGGTCCCAACCTTTGAGTTTTACGAGTTACGTTTTACGGTAAGGGATCCGACCTCTCTCTTTCTTTTCAAGTAATCTCTTTTATGTCATTCCTTTTATGCTCCATGTTATTATGTGGGAGGATGTTATTTTATATTCCTATTACATCACTTTTCATTTTTATATGATGAGATATCCCCTCTTACTCTCATCATTTCGTTTTATGAAGTTTTAAGTGGCACCGTTAGGCTGCCGAAATTTTTGTAACAGATTCTTCCTCCCTTCTCATTTTTCAAGATCTATTTTCATGTAAAGTATTTCATGTTCCTTTTTCTTATGTTGGGTTATGATCTCTAAATTTATCATACAGATATTTTATTATCATATTATTAGAGACCCCATTTGATCTCTTCAATTCCGTATTTTGATGTTTTAAGTGGCGCCATTAGGCTGCCGAATTTTTAAGTGGTTCTTTCACCTCTCTCATTTTTCAAAGTTCTACTTTCATGTCAAGTATTTCAAGTTCCTTTTCATTATGTTGGGGTATGATCTCTATATCTATCATACTGATCTTTTATTTTCATATGATGAGATACCCTATTTGATCTCGTCAATTCATTTTTTCGATGTTTAAGTGGTGTCATTAGGCTGCCAAATTTTTAAGGGATTCATTCACCCTTCTCTTTTTCAAGTTATATTTTCTGGTCATGTCTTTCAAGTTCTTTTTCATTATGTTGGGGTATGATATCTATGTCTATCATACTGATCATTTATGTTCATATTATGAGAGACCCAATTTGATCTTGTCAATCCATTTTTTGGAAATTTTAAGTGACACCGTTAGGCTGCTGAATTCTCATAAGAGAAATCTTATTTTTTTGTCTTCCTTTCAAGTTTTTCGTTTCATATGGTGTATCATTCAAATTTCATTACAATGTTCTAAAATACGTTATATTATGTTCCCCTACTATTTTATGTATCATTTTTGAGTGGGTGACCCATGTCCCCTCTCTTTTCAATGTTTTCTAAAACCATGTATCATAGCTATTATGCTGCATAATTTTCTTATCAAAATGTCTCCCTCTTTATCTCAAAATTATTTTATGTTATTAAGTGAATACTCAAAGCTCTTATTTTTATATGGGTATTCACATATATATCAAAAAATTTATATTTTAAATTCTGGGATTTACATACATGAAACTCACTTTCCCTTTCCGTGGGTTTAAAGTTACATAAAGATCATGTCTTTAAAACAGTTTTTAAAACATTATGATTATGAGATGAAACTCATTTTTTTGCTATATGGGTTGTTTATGAAATGATTGGTGATGATATATGTGGCTCACATGATAATAAAGACATGTCAAGGGTGCGCCCAGATAGCGTTCCAATGCATTGGGTAAAGACTTAATCTCTAGAGATGACTTTATAGACTGATACCTTGGTGAATAACCTTGGTAATTTTTAATGACACCTTGGGGATGCACCTTGGTGAAACAAAATTATTTTCAATATTAAATGTTGCAGCCACATCGTCAAGTTATAAAAACTGTTATTTTTATTATGATATATCTCATGATTTATTTCTCATGCCTTAAAGTTCTTTTCATGACCTTATTGAAGTGTCTCAAGTTCACATGTAAAATGTTTATCTTGTTTCTCTTACTGGGCCTTCTGCTCACCCTTTCTTTTGATGTATGTCCCCAAGTTATGAGTTGCAGTAATGAACCTAGTATGAACATGAGGAGAAGGGTTTCAAGTGTTTAAGAATAATGTTTTATGTTTTCATGTTTTAAGTTCCCAGTTTCCAAGACACTAAACCTTAAAGATCCTTGGTTTTGTAAAATGTAATGAAAGTTTATGTGATAAAAAGGCGGTATGCTATAAGCTCCAACCCATCAACAACTACCGCCAAGACGTACCCTTATGGAGTGAGGACTTCCATCGATTCATGGAGCTGATATGGGCATCGTTCGTCCTCCGTTCTAGGCCCAAAACTTTGAGATCAAGCCTACTATTATGCAGCTGATCTAGAACACAGTCCAATTTGGAGGCCTGGCCAGCGAGGCCCCGAACGCCTGTCTCTCCAAATTTCTGGATATTTGAGACACTTTTTGATACCATGGCGTGTCCGAGGATGCCATCCGTCTTCGCCTATTCCCCTTTTCTCTAATGGATAAGGCAAAGGACTGGATCAAGGGGCTACCACAACGATCTGTCCTCAGCATGGGGAAGCTAGCCCAGGCGTTCCTGTCCAAGTACTTTCCACCATCCAAGATGGTGACACTCTAGAATGAGATCATAAATTCTAGCAGCACGACTCCGAGTCATTGTACGAGTCCTGGGAACTCTTCAAGGAGATGTTACAAAAATTCCCCCACTACGGACTTCCACTCTGGATGAAAGTCCATACCTTCAACAGAGGACTTACCACGAATACCAAATCTGTGGTGGACGCTGCTGTTAGAGTCACGGTGATGCGAAAATCCCCCGAAGAACTATTCGAACTACTGGAATACATGTCCGCCAACAGCTTCCAGTGGAACTCTGAGCAGGGGACTCAAAAGCGAGGTATGCACAATATTGACCCTACCAATATGTTAGCTACTCTTTTGGACACTGTTTCTAGGAAAATCAACGCATTGAACCTCAAGGGAGCATCTCAAGTTCATGCGGCGAACCATCCAGCATGTGGTGACTGTGGTGAAAACCACATCATGGGAGAATGCCCGAGTTCGACTGGAGGCCCTTCGACGAGCGAAGTGAGTTATGTTGCCCAAAATTTAGGGCCCAACCAATACCAGCAGTACCATAACCCAAAATGGCGAGATCAACAGAACCCAGGCTGGGGCCAACAACAGCAGAATCCTCCGCCCCAGCGACCGCCTAGCTACAACCAGCCTCTATACCAGAACCAATACCAAAGGCCGCAACAACCCCAGTAGGGTCCTTATTAGGAACAAGGGTATCAAAACCCTCGCCCACAGCAGCCTCGACATCCACCTCCTCCACCGGATCAACAACCACCTAAGTAGGAGAACACCTCAAGGTTAGAGGATCTGATGACTAAATTCATATCTACTGCTGAGACTCGATTCCAAAATCAGGAAGCTTCAATTCGAGTCTTGGAGAATCAGATTAGCTAGCTGGAAAACCAACTTTCAGGGAGACTGCGTGGTACACTACCGGAGATCATCGAAAAGTACCCAAGGGAGGAGGCCAATGCTATCATGCTCCGGAGTGGAAAACAGCTCCAACAAAACTAATCATCACAGCAAGGTGCATCCACACCCACTTTTGATGCAAAAAGTACCAATACTGACCCCTCCTCATCCAAAATCCAGCAGAAGGAGGCTTTGCATAATAAAGAAAAGGAAGTAATCTAACCATTCAAGCATGCCTTACCTTTTCTGGAAAGATTGAAGCAGAGGAAGCTGGACCACCATTTCAGAAAATTCATGGATGTGTTCAAGAAGTTACATATCAACATCCCATTTGCAGAGGCCCCGACTCAGATGCCCACCTATGCCAAATTCATGATGGAAATCTTCTTGAATAAGAGGAAGATGGATGATTTGGGAATTATTTCACTAACGAAGGAGTGCTCCACGGTGGTTCAACATTACATTCCTCCCAAACACCAAGATCCAGGTAGTTTCACCATTTTTTGTACTATTGGATCCTGTGAGTTCGGGAAATCCCTTTGAAACTTAGGGGCTAGCATGAACCTCACGCCCCTCAGAGTTTTCAAGAAGCTGATACTCAACGAGCTCAAGCCTACCTGTGTCGCCCTTCAACTTGCTGATCGATCTATCAAACACCCGAAGGGACTACTGGAGGATGTACTGGTCAAGGTGGGTAGGCAGATTCTCCCTGCTAATTTCATAATCCTCGATATGGGAGAGGATCTGGAGGCGCCACTTATTTTGGGAAGACCTTTCCTCGTCACAGGGAAGGCGCTCATTTTTATGAACCATGGAGATCTTATTTTCCGGGTAGGGGACGAGAGAGTCTCCTACAATGTTCTCAAAGCCATCAAGCAGGCATCATCGTCTGATCATGAGGATTGTTCTACAATAACTACCCTGGATGACCGCCTGGTGGATGATCTGGTATGTTCCTATATTTCTGATAATTTTAACAATCCAGAAATTCCTGTTGAAAAAGATCCAGAGAACATGAAACTCCTAGATAGCCAAGGCAGCCACTATTGGGACTGTTATCCACCGTAAATATCAGGTAAGCAAGGTAAGTAGGTCGAGCCAACGACCTAAAACAAAGGCACTTCCTGGGAGGCAACCCAGAGGTTACACGTCGTGTCCCACTTATATACACGGCATGCACTAATCCTTTTTAATTTATAAACATAATAGTACAAATCTATATAATAACAAATAAATAACCAGGGATGATGCCCGTGCCGATGGCAATGTCACTGGAGTTTATTCGAGCCGTCCTCGGTTCGAATCCTCCTAACCTACCTTCGACACGGGGTTCCTCCTTTTAATTACACGACATGTGTGGTATTTTCCATATATATATATGTGTGTGTGAGTGTGTGTGTGTGTGTGTGTGTGTAATAAAACCCATGGTGGGGATGGACCGGTTGGCTAGAATCGTAATCCAGTTTCAAAAGACCCGGGTTCGAATCCAGACAACCGTCCCATTTCCATCATTTGTTCTTTTAATAAAACCACACGATGTGTACTCCAATAGACGTCGAGTGCACCATGATTTTTCAAATATAAATTAAAAATGTTTTAAAAATAATAAATTACATGCGGGTGAAGTTGTCGGATTGGCAATGTCTCGGCACCAGGTTCACAAGACCCGGTTTCGAATCGCACTAATCTCCCTGCTTCACCCCAATCCTTTCCAAAATAAAAACCACATGTCGTGCTTTTCATTCTTTCCATGTGTATAGGCCGTATAGAATAAATATATATATAACATATATATGGACAGAAGAACAACCTTTGCTCTAGTGGGTGAGGGCGTCCATTCGAATCGGCTGATCGCCGGTTCGAATCCCATCCCAAGCACCGGAACAAAGGTTGTACTACTCTTTTTCTCATTTTAAAATACACGGAGTGTATTTCCCGATATACATCGTGTATAGGTTTATTTATAATATAATTTGTAGATATATTTATTTTATTAATTATTATATTGTTTACTATAATAATTATATTTATTTATAGATCTTAACAAAAAAAATTGGATACACGGTGTGTACCACACATACACGTTCTGTACCTCGGCTATATAAGTTGTGGTCCACCCGGCTTGAGGCTGTGTCGCACGACCACCCCATTTTTCCCCTTTCTTCTAGTTTCTTCTCCCGAACGCCACCCGAAACCCCCTTTTCCAGATCCATCGATTTGGGGCATTTCATGTTCTGATTCTTCTCACATTGTGATCCTCAGTCCAGGTACACCATTCTGTACCCTCTATTTCAAGTTAATAGATTCGTTTAGGGTGTTTTTTGGAACAGCCGGTCGCTCGGTTTCCTCCTGTACACATCCACGAAATGAAGAACACACTTCATGTACTTCTGTACACGGCCACACACAAAATCTTTGGAAATTTGCGTATACACGGTGTGTATGTTTGGTACACACCACGTTATTGTTTATTTTCGTCGTACCCGTGTACTCCTTTGCACACGACCTCACACACCCTTTTTTTATACACGACGTGTATGTTCGGTACACACCGTGTAGACCATTTCTCTTGGTCCCTTCGTGTGTGGTGCATAACACGACATGTCACCCCATGTTCCAGAACACGACGTGTATATTCGGTACACGTCGTGTCCTTTATATCTGTATATGGGCCGTGTTTTCCCTCTTCATGGTCTCTCACCCTATATTCCTACACGGCGTGTGTGCTTGGTACACGCCATATCTGTTAGATGATTTGTCGGCCCGTGTTTCACTCTCTACACGGCCATGTTCTTCATGTGCAGTACAAGCCGTGGCCTATACCTACACGGCATGTATTGTTTTCTTTGAACAAATAACAACATGGTCGTGTCATTTAGAGTACACGACCACCTGCACTTTGAGTGAACACAACGTGTATGTTCGGTACACGTTGTGTACTAATACATGGTCTATTTCCACCCTCGGTGTGTCTTTCCAGAGAACACATGATACTCTCCATTTCTGACTACACACCGTGTACTCGAGAGTACACGCAGTGTACTTTTATTTTCCAGTTTTCTCACATTTTCTTTGTTTTATTTTCTTCCATTTTCTCTTCCTTTTGTTTTGTTTTCTTTTTCTTTCTATTTCAGAATATGGCAGATCATGATCCTTCCCACGGGAAGCGGCCTGCCTCTGCCACCAAGGGCGAGAGGCCCAGCTATCATCGAATCTGACTCTGACCACCTATGCAGCCGGACCCCGACACTCAGGTCTTTGATCTCCCTCCATTGGCCATTCTGCCGCCACTCACTCCCTCAGATGAGGCCGAGCCTATTTCTGCTGCACCAGCTGCCACTTTCCCTGTACTATCATCCTCAGCAGTTGGTTCCTCTTTGAGCACACCTTCCACCGAGCCACCTTCTTCTTCAACAGATCCTCCTCCAGAGCCAGATGTTGCTGCTGCACCGGCACCTGGGCCGGGACCTGCAGGTGCTCCCTATACATGAACGGTATTCCTGGTCACCGACCTCGCATACGACAGGTTCCGATGCTTCTCTCGTCGGCCGATACCATTGAGTGGATGGTACCTTGAAAGAAACATTCCGCAGAGGCTCGGTATTTGGGAGGAGTTGGAGGTGCTTCTCGGGCACACCGCACTCCTCGAGATTTTCTAGGTCAGTACCCCTGTGTTCCGTGATTTATTTTTGGAGTTTACGGCCTCCTTTGAGTTCGATGGAGCAGATTACCGAGAGACACCTGGATATGCAGTACATATAGTCTAATTCCGGCTAGGCAGCTGATGTTTCTCTCTTACTATAATAGAGTTTGGCCAAGGGTGTGGATTCTACCCCCATCCTATAACCCCACACCCCGTTTCTGACTTAACCGGCCCGAGCGCTCTGACCTCGTTTCCATGTGGCGGGAGATCGTTGGGCCTGACCACCATTACTCCCCCACCTCTCAAAAGAGAACTCTTATAGCTGACCCTATCCTTCGCATCACCCATCGGCGCTTCATCGCCATCCTTTTCCCTCGCCATGAAGATATGGGGGTCGTGACCAGCCATGACATGGAGCTTCTTACCTGTGTCATCCGGCACGCCTACCCAGACCTCCCCTATCTTACCGCCACCTATTTCCACTACATGTTTACCGACCGTAAGGGCAACCTGAATGGTGAGTTTTACACCAACCATCTTTCCCACCACTTAGGGGTATTCGATCCCTCGTTACCTCTTGACTTGATAGGATCACCCCAGCGGATGGACTTCCTCATGCTCATTCTCATGGGTTTGGTCCGGAAGAAGGGGGGTGCCTACATCCTTGCTCAGGCTAGAGCTCCACCACCTACTGACCCCCCTGCCCCAGCTGCTGACACCGCTCCTCCTTCCCTACCCCCTCCAGCTTCTCCACCTCACCCAACTCCTTCTGACCCCACTTCTTCTGACCTTGCTTCTTTTGTCCCATCCCATATCCCACCTACCCTCGCACCCTTGGTCGATCTGACTCTTTCCCTCTGCCTCGCCACGATGGAGCATAAGATAGCTCGTATCATCAGCCGCCAGGACACCATAGCACGCCATTTGATTTGTCTGGACGGCTGCCAAGACCGGATAGAGCATCTGTTGGTACATATTTCTCAACATCTTGGTGTTACACTACCTCAGCCACCAGCCTCTGCCTTCGTTCCTGGCCCTTCTGCTACTCCTCCACCACCATCTCCTGCGTCAGCCACAGATTCTGTTCTGATGACTATAGTGAGCTCTGCTACTGCCACTTCTTCTAGGCCAGGGCATGCTGTTTCACTTCCGATCCTGAGTCTAGCACCTGCGGCTCCTACTTCTTCATCTTCACTTCCCGATGTAGAGTCAGTGCCTCCCACGTCCACAACTCTTGAGCCATCTTTGTCGGCCGATTCTATATAGGATGATGCCTCCCATGAGGCGACCCCATGATAGTGACATTTTTCGTTATCTTATATATCTCTTTTGTCATTTTCTGTGTTGTGATGTTGTGCATGTTTGCAGTTTTCTTTTTCCTCGCCAGTCACAAGTATCATGGAGCACCTTGGGCATCACTTTTTCACAAGGAGAGTATTTTTTTCATTTCTATTTTCTTTGTTTTTGGATTTACTTCTTCCACTGATTTCCCTCATTGTGTCCCCCATTTCTTCCCGTTTCCCACCCTTTACCTTAGTATTGCACAAGGTGGACCATGTGTAGTCTTATGTGTGGGGGAGCATCTATATCTTTCACCTTAGTATTTTCCCTTAAACTAACCTAGGAGACATCATTATTAGACTCTATATTTGAAAATGTAAAGCAATTTTGGTTAATCAATATTATAAATGCTAGAGTTATTAGTATGAACTTTTGGAAATGTTGCATGCTTATTTTAGTTATTATGTATTTTAAAATGATTACTGATATAGTTTAAATTGCAACCTTTCATACTTGATTAAATTACATTAATTAGGCTAATCATTTATATGTATGTCATGACCTGATTGTACCTTTATTATTTTTCCACTCCTAAGAGGTATTCTTAACCCTTTTTCGTATTTCTTTTCAAATACCCTCTTTCTTGATAGATTCTGAGGATATGCATCACTACCAGGATTTTCAAGTTTTCTTTTCAAAACATGAAGAAATTTTTTAAATTACATTAAAATGATTGACGCATTAGATTTTTTCAACCCCTTTATCTTGAGACCTACCCTACATTTAATCTTTGTTAAGCCCATAGAATCCATGAACAACCTTTATAGGAATCCCCATTACAAGCCTATTTCCCTTCCTACCCTATTTCTTTTTAAACTTTTCATGATTATTCATTTGAGCTTTAAAGAGGGAGTTGGAAATACATGGTATATTTTGTGCACAACCATGAAATAAAGTGTGGGGGAGTGCCTCTTGATTATTTGGGGCAAAATGGGTTCCAAAAATATACTCATTGTATTCATAAGGGTTTCCCTTGTGTTTTGTTGTTTAAAAAAACAACAACAACAAACAAAAAAGAAGGGGACCTTATATTTATTTTCCCATGAACCCTACATTATTAAGGAAGATGGGGACGATTACAAAAGCATTTGATAGATCTTTTGAAGGATGTATTTTCCGTGAGCTTTACTTTGAATATAATGCAATGCTGTTTAAAGGAATTATCCTTCCTTTTTCAAGCCTCAGAATTTATTTTCACATCTGAACCTACCAACCCTTAGCCACAGAAACATCTGAACCTTATTGATAAATCCCTCATGATTTTTGTAATTCAATTTTTCTGAAGTAGAAAACAAGATATCTTTCAAACCTATGGATAGATTGTATATACCTTGGATTGAGCATAACTCTGAATAACAATTTCTTGAGTGTGGAGTGTGATTTTGACTAGTAAGGTAAATCATCAAATGGCATGCTTATTTTTGAAAGGTTAAAAAAATGTGTTGAAAGAGGATGAGAGTAGTTTATTGCATTATATATGAGGCATGATTTTAATATCTTATGAATTGAATTTGTTTGTGCCTTTCAGAATTTTTACTCAGTAACTTTATCGGTTATACGTTTGATTAAAAAATTTCCTTCCTTTTAAAGTATAGTATCTCTAAGTTAGAAGTTGAGATTTTTCTTGAGGGAAAGCAAATGACTAATTGTGGGGGAATTTGATGCACTCGATTTGTGTATACATTTCCACATATATAATTGACAATAAAAACATCTTTTCAGAAAATATCTGTTATTTTATGAACATATTATTTGATTTTGGTGAATCTGTTTACTTTTAGGAGCTTTCTGGATAAATACACGGATCAAGGTATGTCTGTGAAAATTTTGAAACTACAGGGTGTGTACTTTTATACACGTCGTGTACATCCAGGCAGGGACACGGACCGAAGGAGGGAGTACACACACATGTCACCAGGAAGAAGATACGTGCCGTGTGTGGCAGCACTACACACCAGGTACTACTTTCTAGAAGTGGTAGTTTCCGAAGAAAAGTCCACACGCCCATGTGGCCGTTGATGGAGACACGGCATGTTTGAACTTTTACACGCAGTGTCTACTATTCTAGAAGGGGTGGCAGCCAAAATTATGACACTACACGCCATGTATGGAGGTGCTACACTCCGTGAACACCCAACCACCAGGCGGCGCCATGTTCAAAAGTCAAAGACGGCTTGTTAGGCCGCCTACCCGTGGAGAAATTGGCGCCAAAGCGCATTGACGAAAAGTACACAGCGTGTACATTCTATACACGCCGTGTACTTTATTTTTCTATAAAAAGAGGCCTTGGCCTATGGATTTAAAGGGAGAACCATGGAGAGGAAAGAGAATCTCTACTATCACTATTCCTAAAGCTACCAAGGTGGCTTCACTCCGCCATTCCACCGTCTGACACTCTACCTCAATGCCTACACGATGAATCCATCAGGTATAACGTGTGTCGTTTCTATCCCACTTTCTATGTGTAACTAAACCCCTCGTGTTGGGGGTGTGGATGATGGGATCATAATTTGTATGTTGTTTTTTATAGTTGTGTTTAAATCGTTGTAATTCATCTTACTCTTCTTAAACCACTGGCTAATATTACTGTGAATTATTATCCGGACCAAGGTAAGGATTCTCAGCGATACAAAAGAGAAGTAATGGTGAAAACATCCATGACCATTGAAAGGATTTCACCGATTCAAATAATGTATTGAACGTAATAATGAATTAAGAACACTGACTACCAGACCCAGGAGTCGTCTGCTATAATTCCAAACAACAGGAACCAGACCAAGGAAATCTTGTAACAAAATCAAATCCAGAATGATTGAATTATTACGAACAACACAACAATTTAAAAAATCTACATAATAACTCCTTATTCACCACATCCCCGACACGTCTTTTCTTTCCATTTTAAAAACTCTTTAAATTTACCAGTTTTTTTCTTTCAAACTGTATCCATTTATTCAAAGTAAATCAATTTAGTTTCAATCAAAACCCAAAATCAACCCAATCGATTCTATATTCTGCAAACATCACCTAATTAAGTATTATCTCAATTGAATTCATGCAGTACATGGTTCCCTATGTATCGACCCCAAACTTATGCTATACTAATGTTCTAAGAACAGGTAATTAATTGCGGACGCATATAACTTCAATCAACGACAAGCGAGACCACCTTTCTACAACTCTGTTGTATTGTGGGGTGCAAGGGACCTTCCTCTCATGTCGGATTCCATGACGCCTGCAATAGGGATCAAATTCCCTTGATGTGTACTCTTCTCCATTGTCTGAACGAAGACACTTTAGCTTCGTTCCAGTTTCACACTCCACCATGGCGTGGAACATCTTGAAGTATTCCAGTACTTGGTCCTTCATTCGTAAGAAGAACACCCACACCCTTCGATATGCATCATCAATATAGGATAGAAAATATTTGTTAACTTCAAGTGTATCCACCTCCATGGGTTCGCATACATCAGAGTGCACCATATCAAAAAACTATGATCTCCGTGATGAAGATGTATTGAATGAAACTCTATGATACTTTCCATAAAAGCAGTATTTACAAGGATCAAGTGGTGCATACATGTCAATACTGATGTACTTCTTCTTCATTAGGGTAGATGGCGCTTTTTCACTCATGTGGTCGATCCTTTTATGCCACATATTGGATGACGTCTATCTTTCCACAATGTTGAGGCTGTCTGCACATATCTTGACCTGAGTTTTATACAATATACCACATATGTGTCCTGGAGAGATGATGATGGCTCCTTTTTTCATCTCCCATACTCCGCTGGTGAAGATGTTGTCATAGCCTTGTCGATCAAAGACTATACCTGATAACTGGTTGAGCTGAAGGCTTCAAACATGTTGAACATCCTTTAGGTTGATTGTGTATCCAAAATTTTTCTTGACTTGGATATCACCCATGCCAACAATCTCTTCCAAACTGGTATCCCCCATCTTGAATGTACCAATGTCACCAGTTTGATAAGTCATGAAATACTCATGATGTGTGGTGATGTGGTACGATGTTTTAGTATCAACCACCCATTCTGTGTCTTGGCCTGATGTATGAAATCATGTCTCTTATTCATCTTTAGAGTGAAGTACAACTTCTCCGATGACGGTCACATACACATCTTCATTTCCTATTTGTTGGTTTCTAATTTGACTCTTTTCTTGTAAAAACTTTAGGCAGTTCTTCATGTGTCCCTCCATGCCACAATGGTTGAATTTGTATGATGGACTCCTTCCATCTATGGACCTTCCTTTTTTCTTCATTCAACCTCTTGTTCCTACCCCATGACGTCCTCCTTGTTGTCTCCATCTCTTCTCCTGGACGAGAGTTTGCGTCTGGTTGAAACTTGCATCCTTCCTACGGGCTTCCTCGGTGAACAGTGCATCCTTTACCATCGCCATAGTAAGTTTGCCTCCAGGAACCGAGTTGCTGAGAGAGATGAAAAGCGTATCCCAGCTTTTGGGAAGTGTGAAGAGTAAGTGGTCCACCTAATCTTTATCATTTAGAGTCTTACCGACATCCACCAACTGGTTTACCATGCATTGGAACTCGCTGGTGTGTTCGGCTATAGATTTTCCACTCTGTAGTCGAAGATTCATCAACTGCTTCAACAAGAGGATCTTGTTTCGAGTGTTCTCTGACTGGTAAGTATTTTCCAACTTAGTCCAATGTTCATATGAACCAGTCTCTTGAACAACATAGTGGTAAACGATATGATCGATCCATTGGAGGATTTGGCCGATCATCTTCTTGTTCAGCTTCTTCCACTCCACATTCTTTGTGGCATCAGGGTTGACTCCCTCATTCTAAATGGGGTCAAAAAGATTCTTAGCATTGAGAAGATCTTCCATTCGAGACTTCCAAATGGAGTAGTTCAAAGAAGTCAACATGATCATCCCTCCCATAGACGATCCCTCCATTGGATTTCAATTCAGTTACAAATTGGTGTAGAATCTGGAAAAATGGATCTCACTGTTACGTCTAGAATGGTAAAAAATGGTGCAATCTACTCCTGGATTGTCAAAATCAGATACCGATTGATCAAGTTAGGATCAAAACTGTATCAATGGCCAAGATCATCTGATGATGTGGTGATGACTTGGCGAAGACGTGTTGATGATGTGGCATGCCAGAGCACCTGCCGGAAACCCACCAGAAACGTCACTGGCATTGGAACAGTACCTTCTTCTCTGGAAAGGGGGTACAATAGCACCTGAAGTTTGACCAACCATTGATTAGGCCGAGGAAGGTCGTTTTAGCTCCGTTTTCGATGCCATTTGCGCCGTTGGAATCGTATTGACACAGTCTTTCAGAATATTCCTTCAATACATGATTCTGGGAAACTTGAATTTTCCAGTCATAGGAAAATTTCAACTGCCCACCGCCATTTCACCGGAACCGCTTCTGATACCACTTGTTGTGGTTCACTAACCACAAAGGGAGAAAAATGGATGGAGAAATCAGCCTTTATTACCCCAAGAACAAAGCATTTACAAAAATCCATATCTACACATCTCTCTCTCACACATGGAGCTCTCCCGACTCTCTTTGGATATAATGTAGCACTCTTGGCTCGAATTGGTGATAAATAAAGAAGCTCCATTTGCTGCCCTTAAATATCCATGATGGGAGGTGTCAAGTGTGACACAACTCCCACCAATCCTCCAAATACCATGGAATTCTCCCATGGCTACCAAAAACAGGGACTGCATGTGCAGTGGCCTTGTTTGAAGTCCTTAGTTAGTGAGGTAGGTGCACCATCCACCTACCATGCAGCTAGATAGTTACAAGAATTGCTTGACCAATAGCTGTGTTAGGAAGCCACTCATAGCATCAATTTGAAATAAAATTAGTTTCAGATGAAATGTAAAGGCTAGTATGATTATGAAAGACTCAATTATGGGAGAAAATGTATTAGAATTATTTTAATCAATTATTATATAGATCAAGAAAAATACTATAGAATTCATTTATAACCATCTCCAATTTTTTAAAAGAAAAAAAATGAAAAAACATCATTAAATGATTTAAATTTTTATGTTCAAAAATTCTATTCTATTCAACATATTAATTGATTTTCAATATAGTTTAGAAAAATGAAAAAAAAATTACTTATAGAATCCAAATAATGTTTGTCCGGCCCCGCCCCGTCTTCGTCCCCACTAGTATCTCACAGTGGTGCTGACCTGGATGTGCCTAGTATGCTTCACCACAAACACAAACACCAACACAAACACACATACCACCACATGCACCAGGCGGCGGCCCCATCCCCACCCCTCGCAAAACCCCCTCAATTTGACCATCCTCCACTCACAGCTCCTCGTCTCGAACTGACCTCGCAACCTAGTTCCCATCCCTCAGCAGCCCCACCCCTCGTAAAACCCCCACAATCCTGTTGGGGCATGAAGCCCAGCACTGCAGTAGAAGTCGTCGTTGCAGAAAACACACAAGAGGAGAAAATTTCACCCGAAGTAATTTTATCAGCCGAAGGAATTTTACACATCACCCGATGGATTTTTAACATCATGCCCAATGGACTTTTACAATGCACCCAAAGGGTTTTTCACTTGACACACGACTCCCATGAACGTACCATTTTTGGTCATACTTCCGATCATCACAACCGGGACACGCTGCTTGATCTCTACAACCAAGAGGACTTTCGATACATGGAATCTTCATCATAGTCCTCTTCAATAATTTCCTCTCACACACCATCGTTGTCGTGATCACCATCTTTTCTACACAACGGTTACCACAAACGCAACAATCCCTTTGCCGCTCTCTCTTGGTGGCTACATATTTTCCAGCCCACATTCCAAAACATGATCCTGCATCCTATTATATAGACATCATGTCCATATCTCCATTAATGCAGTCAACATTCATTAATCCACCAATTAATATTGGGAAAAACTCTTCATTCATAATGGGATAAAATCCTACATTATTGTTGAGAAAATCCCTCCATTAATAATTTTCTCTCTCCCCCATTATTTAAATTTTAAATCAATAACTCCCAAAAATCTCCACCTTGATTTAAAATTCAAATACTCCAAAGTCATCTCTACCATCTGGTAAAATTTGATCACCAACTCCACCAAGCTCTGAATGTCATCCAATGAATGGAACACGCTGCATGAAACCTGTGGCCAAGATGACTATCGATATTCCAGCAACATTTCTAATACCACCGTCATTTTCGATGACATCCATGTCCTTGAGTTTATGATAAGATAATCCACCAGATGCTTGCCACCGTGTTATGAAACCAAGCACTTCAACCTCCCTTTGATGCCACTATTGGGGCATGAAGCTCATCGCCGTAGCAGAAGTCGTCGTTGCAGAAAACACACAAGAGGATAAGATTTCACCCGAAGGCATTTTATCAGCTGAAGGAATTTTACACATCACCTGAATGAATTTTTAACATCACACCGAAAGGACCTTTACAACGCACCCAATGTATTTTTCACTCGACACATGACTCCCATGAACGTACCATTTTTGTTCGTACTGTCGATCATCACAACCGGGACACACCACTTGATCTTCACAACCAAGAGGAATTTTGATACATGGAATCATCATCATCGTCATATTCAATCATCGTCACCGAAACACCATCGTTGTCGTGATCACCATCTTCGCTTCGCATCGGTTACCGCGTGCGCAGCAAACCCTTCACCGCTCTATCTTTATGGCTAAATCATTTCCAGCCCACATCCCAAAACATTCTACCACATCCTCTTATATAGAAATCATGTACATATCTCCATTAAATCGGTCAACATTAATTAATCCAGCAATTAATATTTGGAAAAATTCTTCATTAATGTGGGTAGAAAATCCTCCATTAATTTTCAGAAAATCCATCCATTAATAATTTCTCTCTCCCCCATTATTTAAATTTTAAATCTATAACTCCAAACAAATCCCACCTTCATCCATTCCTGGCGCCTCATCTCGCACTATCCAAGAAACCATGGTACCATACACCGGTGATGGCCCCACCGCATAAAAACCCCCCTCAATATTGCCTTCCCCGATTCCCGGCTCCGCATCTCCCACCCACCACGCAGCTTGTTGACCAACCCTCTATGGCCCCACCCCACGTAAAAACCCCCTAAACATGAATTTCACCATTCCCAGATCTAGCTTCGGTCATCGGGAATGCATGATGGAGTCCTCCATGCTTTCAATTGCTTCTCCCATAAATATATCTAAATTATATATTTATCTCTCTTTAAAGAAACATTCTTCCAAACTATTGTAATTGTAATGAATAGAGAAGAAAATATTCCTAATTAGTGGTCACATACACATATTTTCCATAATTTAAAAATATGTCATATTATAGACACATTATATCCATATATTTTATATATAAAAAACTGATAATTATATAAAGTTTACATTTTATTGTGTGAATTATTTCACATAAATTCCTCCTTTCAGACAAATTATACACATTTATTTCCCATAAAAATGTATATAACACACATTGATATTCAATATTCCATATTATAATACAAATATTATAGATTTCCACACATTGATGTCATTTAATATAGTTTGTTGCATTGTTACATATTGAAATTGAAAATCATATGCATTGTTACAAATTAAAAACAAAGACATAGATTTCATATTTTAAAACACATGTACACATTCCAATCTATGTACACTGATTTATATGAAGGTGGTTATGTTCACTCTTTATATATACACAAATTCTAGACTAAAAGAATTGTCCATAAAAATATTGTAGATAATGATATGTATTTATTATAGTTTATAAATAGATTTCAAATTATAAACCACAGGTTGTGCACATTCCAATCTATCAAAATAAGATATCTCCTAACTAACTCCTCTGTACACATCTTAGTGGAAAGATGTAACCAAAAGGAGAACCCACACCTTGTGGGAGATCAATGATGAGTCATGAGAGCCTTTCATTATTCTTTTGGGGATAGGCGTTACAAATCTATATCATATATACCGAAACAAGTATCAACTAAATTGATAAATGGTATTTCAGATTTATTTTTGAGTGTAAATAAAACCATGTTATCAAATTTTTATTTATTGGGAAGTGAAGAATCTTTTAAGGCCTCTCGAGGTAACAATCGTGAACCCTAATGCATAATGGTTACCTTTATAAAATAACTAAAGGAAAAAATGTGATATTATGTATACAACCCCTCAAAAAAATTGGTTAGTTGAATGACACTCCATATTCCTTGAGAGGGGAATATTTCTAAACCATATAGTGGGAGTGAGATAGTGTTTGATGAATGAACTCAATAGACACAAGATCAGATTCCAAAAAGCACGGTGGAATAAGAAATGGTTTCAAAGACACAAGTACTACATAAGAGTACAAGAGATGTTAGAGAACCAAAACATTTTGGTTTTCATGTCATTGATAATGATGACTTCTTATTAGTTGATAATAATGATCCTTTAACCTTAAAGAAGGATTATGTGGAAAAAATGGTTCCATGTGGAAAGAATCCATTAATTCTAAAATGGATTCCATAAACCAAAACTAAGTTTTGATTTTGATAAAACCTCCAGTTTATGTAATGCTTGTTGGTTGCAAATGCGTATTCAAAAAGAAATTGCACATGGGAAACGGACCGACTTTTCACCAGGTTATTGATCATTTTTTGCATAAATTTTTTAATTTGTCCCTTGTAATGCTTCTTAATTGTTTCATAGAGGTCATGTGGGTGTCTGAGATTATTTTAGATCTTGCAGCCCTAGAATTTGGAGATCCACTCGGTCATGTTGTTACTAAAAACCATGCAGCACAACACGAACAGCTTCTCATCTATGACCAATTTCTATCAGCATCAGTTGTGTTGGAGAGAAAAGACTAAGATCTTTAATCCTCTTATTATTTCCTTTTTTATACACCTCACTTGTGATATTATGGCGTGACCTCATTTTCCTTATTTTCAGGAAATCTAACGATTCTTCGGATAAATATCGTTATAGATCGATTCAAAGGTTGACATTGGTTGAGAAGAGTGCTACGAACCTAAGGCAGACGGTCTAGCATCTTCCCCTAAATTTTCATCTGATTTATAACATGTTTCATTGTTCCACATTCCATTCGTTTCTGGAAAAGCCTCTAAATTATTTAATAAATTTAATTCAATGCTTTACAATGCCTGATATGACCCCAGCGAGTGGCGAATCAACCTTTTGGTTGATCATTATGAATTAAGCCACTCCAATTTGTGTGATTTACCTTAGAGGTCTATTTTACCTTTATCCTAAATTTTATAAAAAATCCCTTGAGAATTTTTTTACTTTTAATAAATGTTGGGTCGGAAGTGGATCAACTCTAGGATAATCTCAGTTGTGACAATAATAATTTCTATGAATCACCAATGAAAATGAATCATAAAAATAAAACAGTAGAATAGGTAATCGGCACACATATTTTAACAAGGAAAACCCCTCTAATGAAAAGGATTAATACACCACGAGGAAACATCATGAAAATTCACTATGAATCATAGAGTACATATAATCCATGTAGAATCCCATACATGAATTACAAAAAAATAGTGTATAAAACATCTGTGAAATTCCCACCCCAATATGCCTCTGTCGCCTCTCTAATATTCATCTCATGAAAAGTCATCACCCTTCATAGATCAAAAAAGAATGTGTAGAATTTTTTTAGCCCCTCATTGTACAACTCAATTCGTCGTTGTCCGCTGACACCCACAATAGAAATTTTAGTCTATTTTTTCTGCACATGACTTTGAACTCTGCTGTTGTGTGTGCACCCCTATTCTCTTCTTGAAGCAGCATTTCCCTCTTTTATAGTACATAATTTTCACATCAAAATTAGTGGTAAAATAGGGAAAATGTGATAAATAATGGAGAATAAATGACCTTAATTGAGGCGTGTAATAAATAGAATAATGACTATAATTCCCGATGATCTGGGATTAACCCCAACAATCTCCCCCTTCAGCCCATTGAAGAATGAGATCCCATCTAATAAACTCAAGTTGACATCTTCCATGTATATCATCTTCAGTAGTATCATCCATAATAGTCTCATTCGTTTGATCTTGATGATATCGAGGTGGAGGTGGATGCTTCCGTTACGGACCATCCTATCCGTATCGTTGACCTTGGTATGAATGTTCTCTGAGGTAGGTTAGTTCCTTTAGTCTGAGTGATATGGAAGCACATATGTGTTCAGGATAAGACCAGGGATAAGGAGGCCAATGTTCTTATGTAGTGGCAAGAACATTTCTCAGATGACGTTGTACCACCATCAGAAAGGTAACTTGGGAATGAGTTGTTGAAAGGATGGGTGGTTATAACATCCCGAATTTATCAAAAGGTATGAAACATTTATTTTTTATTATTAATTATTTAAAACAGCCCTTAGTTTGATACCTAGGAGGTTAAGGGAGGTCCCAGGGGTTTCTAAGTATTGGTTAAATCCTGAAGCACCAAAAATGTGGAAAACAGGATGGGATGCATGGATTTTCAAACCATGAAACCGGGGAACACGGTCGTGTGACCAATTGAAGGTCTCAAATAGTGGTAAAAAGCATGGTTTCTACATAGTTAATGAAACTGTGTGCCTAAATGTGTGAGGTACCCCATTGAAGCAGAACCTACGACATAGTTGGTGCATGGTTTGGCCAACCATGCGACCCCTGCTTTGTGGGAAAAAAATCAAATATTATTTTAATGATTTCATTTTTAAGAGTCATCCCCCCCCCCATCCCCTCTATACTCTGGATTTACCCCTCCTCCAGGAAGACAAAGTTCTTCCTCCTCCACCTTTGGGGTTTTGATATATCTCCCTCCTTAGTGATCAAATTTTTTTATCATCGAAAGCTACAAACTCCTCTTGGAATGCACGTCCTTCCACACCCCTTAGTTTCTTGGTTTCTCCACTTCTCATTATGAAATTTCTACATGAAGAATTATTTCCCTATTTAGGGGGTTTTGTTAAATCTCTTGATTTCTACTATGGTCGGTTGAATCAACCCTTCTTTATAAACATATAGAGTAATACGACCAGGAGGTAGGTAATCTACTTTAATTTTTCATTCAATCTCATTAATTTTTGGCATTGAACCTTTTTACCCCTAGATAGAACCTCTCAGAAAAGCATGGTTATCACATATTAAGTAAACCAGTATAGTATACCATGTATGTAGTGATTATCGCTCCATGAGAAACCCATCCGTGGGTGTCCACTTTTCTTTTTCCAACCCAATTAGGTGTGTCCAACCAAAGTTTCCTACTTTCCCTTTTCTATACATGTTGAATTTACCTTTGTGGTCTTTGGTACCTTGGTTTCATGTTTTGAAATGATAAAATTAATTAAGAAGGGTTTTAAACTATGAATTGGATCCATTTGATGGTTTCTTTTCTTGATTATAAAATATTGGACCATGTTTTGTTACTTATACCTTTGTTAAACTTGATTTTCATTGAATTAATTATTCCTTTCATGCTAACTTGCTCATTTCTACTTACATATATACCTTTACATATAATGAAATCCCTATTCCTTGTGATAAAAGATTACACTTCATGTAATGTGCCTTTGTTAGTGGTATTGTACTCAAATTACCATTTTTATTCCAAGTGCACAATTCTAATGCCTTATGTTAATTAATTATTCTTAATATCATATGAAATTTATCACCTTACATCATTCCAAAGGCTTGTGCATTTTTGGTGCTCCATGCTAATAAATTTAAATGTTTTAAATGGAATGTGATTATTTGGAGTGCCTGATGATTCAGATTATGAAATAATATAAATGAAATATTTGTACGAGGAATGTTTATTCCATATAATATTGTTACATATATTTATTATAAAATATTCCTTATTCATATGCCCTTGTTAATGGATTTAACTATATTGAAGGCCTTGGAATTCTTGTTAGCTTGTGTTGTTAAGATGCATGTATTGACATGAAATTGTTTAAGGCTTATTCTATGTATCTCATTCCTCATATTGTGCTTACTATTATTTAATGCTTATTTCCTTTCATGATGAAAATTGTCTTTGTTAATGGGATTGATGTTCATATCATGGTTAAATGGAAATCATGTGGTATTGATGTGATTAATGTTGAATTGAAATCATAAACGTGTTTCTTGATATATATGGAATGTTTGATATGGAACTTATCATTGAATGGGATTGAACATGGGTTCTGTATTAAGGACCCACAGATGAACTCTTTGTGCTCGATGGGTTAAAACCTGGTGCACCGAGGGTCGATGCTTCGGTTTGCTAAGAAAGGTCTTCTCGGGTGATTTCATATACTTCATAGTCATACCAGTTACTTAAGGGAGAAAATGTGGATGAAAATTTTGGCATGAGGGATACCCATGCCTTGGGTGACACTTGTTACCATTACGAGATACATGGGATGGATTCAAAAGTTTATGATACCTCGAAGCGATACTCAGGACACCATAAGGGTCACCATGGATGAACTAGATGGTATTGGATTATATCATATTTTCGGGTTGCGATACATTGGATCCTTTTTTATCACCTTTGAAGGGCCTGAGAATACACCTCATGAATTGATGGTCTTATTTGATTGAAATGTTTGATTGTTTGACTGATAATTCTGATGAGATATGTCCATTACTTTTACATTGATCTTGTCGTGATTTTCCATGTGTATATTTATGCATGCTTGTGAAATGACATAGATACATGTCCCCAATACAGAGCAGATTCTTGGGGGTATGTTTTTTTGTTACTTTATTTACACTGGCACATGTTATATATATAGTGACCTACAGAAGTTTCTCATTCATAATTCTGGCATAGGCTAAAGCAGTTGGTAAAGGAAATGTGTCTGTTTAGGAACTTAGACTAAGATTTAGTTGTTTACTTATTTTCTACCTTGTCATTTATTATATCTGGCACATTGTCTTTCATTTATTGCATAAAATTTAAAATCCCATACACCGTGTGTGACATCCTACTAAGATTCTATATCACACCCCACTCAGGAACCATTAGATATCTAAGTAGAAATTACCAACATATGTATGGATAAAGGGAAGTGGGCGGATTTTGATGCTTGATTTTTCTTACTTCATAGGATAGAGCTTTCGGGGAAGAGGACTGAGCCTATGATTGAGATGATTTGTTTATGTTTTTTGTATTTTATTGTTTTTTATAGAATGCAATATATGCTTATACCTCCATCCCTTTCACTTCAATTTTTTATAGATTCAGGATATGAAATCATCATCATGCTTTTATACAGTATTGATATTATGTTACAAGATGTTCACTATAACCTCATGGGTCGATCATTTTATTATGCTGTTATCTACATGTCTATATAATTCCACTACTTGTTATATATTTTTACTGCTATGATTTACCAAATAATATAAGGTAATAGTCTTACCATGGAAACACTTAAGGCTCTCACTGGTAGTCGGTAGACCCTGATATTCCGGAAGATGTGATTAAGGTCATGTGGCCCACCGTCTGAAGGACCGATTAAGTGGAACTGAAGGAGGGATTCTATGATCAGTTTACTTCCACTTCAGCAAGACATTATTGAAAATCTACCATGATCAAATTTAAATGTATACCTGGTATCTATATATTTATTATTGGGAGTATGGAATCCATTCATTAGAAAATAAATTATCTTGTAATTATACAAAATATCAGAACAGAATGTTGTTAGAAAAATGGATGGGTGGAGTGAAATGAAAATATCCCAGATCATAAGGAAATGAATATACTTTATCTCCATAAGAACACACTGAATAATTTAAATTCGTTCCATGTTCATCATCATGATGATCAATAAAATTATATTTTTGAATTTCCAAAAGAGAATTAATTTCCTTACAGGACTCTTTCAGTGGTTGGATTATATCCATCCCATTCTTGAATACAGTATCGGGGTCGATGTTGTATCTTAATTAATTTTCACTACCAACCACTATAATAGGAAAATGCACTAGTTTACAACTGAATTCATGATTCACAATTACATTTATTTTACTGAAGTCATGTGTAATGCTAGTATCTGTGGACATTTCAAATGAAATGTTTTTAACCTTGATTCACGGGGTAAGTGGGGTGGGCATAGTTGGAGTACATGAACCCAATATTTCACAAATTTCTTTTTTTCAAAATTCTATTCTGTAGTACCCTCGTTATATTTCTCCATTTTCACATGTGTCACCACAAACTCAAAATCCTCTAGGAAATCACTTTTATCCATTGTTTCTAATAAATTATGACTGTCATCCTCCACCAACACTGACTAGTTTTTTGACATCAGAATTTTTTATTATGTCTCTATTTTGGAAAACGTTTTAGTGTTACGTATATTTTCAGAAATAGGAAATTCAATTGCATCTGTAGTGACATCCTCTTGTGTGTAAAAATGCATGTTGTCTTAGATCAATTCAGACTCGATCATGGTAAATAAGAGTCCTAAGACTATTAATTCTTCATCCTCTAAAGGATCAGTTGAATAGAAATTGAATGCATCCTTTTTCACTTTAGGATTCATGGGTTGTAAAATCATAGAATAAGGACTTGAAATCATATTTTCTAGGAGACAATTATATTTAATAGAGTAGAAGACTGAGCTAAGATATTCTTGAAATGTGTGTAGATTAGAAGAATTAATTTTTGAGGGATAGGATTCATCAATGGTTTGATTGGAAGAAGGATAGATCAATGTAGTCTCATCATTAGAATAAGAAACATGATGTTGTTTAATTGGAACCTCTACTACAAATTTATAAAAAGAGTTATTCTGAATTAGATCATCAAGTAGTAGTGAGGAAACTTATTCGGTATGATTATTCATTTGATTTCATAATTTATTTAATTTATATTCTACATATTTTAAGAGAATAGATGCATTTCGTTACGTTCATCATTAAAATCAAACCTCAGGTTTTTCTCATTGATTGTATAAACCAACATGCGCCCAATTATTGAATCGTTTGTTTCACATGAATTATTGAGTTCAAAATTTTTAGGAATGCATTGACTTTAGGAATGATAAAATTATGGGTAGAAACTAGAAGTCGAATATGGTGAGGTATTTTCATATGGATCATGACACAAACTCCAAAAAAGTTTATTATAATAAAAAGGAATACAGGGAGAGATGATGTACAATGAATCATTATACATCGTACAATAAGGTGTGACTATATAGGGAGGGTATTGACTTTAGCTATATGGTGAGGAACACAAAATTTTTATCTTTTGGTTATCTTGAAATTACCTGCAATAAAAAATTACTATAGTAGTAAATACAACATGTTTTTGTTTGTTTTTTGTTTGTTTTTTTTTATTTTCGACCAAAGTCGCTCTTTTAAAGGAACTCTTATAGCTACTATTCACCCCACAAATGGTGCTAGAAATTTCGTACGTGCATCAAAACACATGAAAATTTAAAAATTTATGAGGTTACTAACTACTGTAGAAGTGGTGAGTAGAGTCGAACCATAGATAGATTGTGCATAGAAACTAGGGGTATCTTTTTGGAAGGATGTTCTACTAGAAATGTTTTTAAAGTTATTAATACCTAAATAGTTTTAAAAACTAAATGAAAATTTAAAAATGAAAATTTAAATCAACTAAAACTATATAATTGAACTAAACTAACAAATTAAATAAATTAGTGGTGATAAAAGTGTCAGAGTTGTGATGTCCATTCAGGTGCATGCAATGCCAATTATTTAATTCCCACATCTGAATATTCATTTATTGAGTTATCAATAGTTCTAAATTTAAACAAAATACTATCATGTATCAATCTATGATGTTAGATAGTATTCTAATTATTACACAAATAATCATTCATTTCATTCTCTACCCTAATAAAAAAATTTTGCGTCATTATAACGATGAATCAATTGGTGAAATTCCAAAACCCATTTCTCAGAAAGTCAAAGTATCTACCTTCATCAGGTTCGATCACATTATATTACTTATTAGGTATCACTCATGCATGTTTGAAGTGGGATGCAAAAAAAAATTAATTTTTCAATTAATATATTTATTTATTCGTAATTCACACACGTTCGATTCATGATTCTCTCACATGCATTATAAATTTTCTAAAAAATAAATTCCATAATGATATTTCACCCATGATTACTTATTTGGTATCACACGAACGTGCACCAAATCATCCATTAAGACATCGATTGATAATTCATCCAAACAATAATTTAATTAATTAAATAATAAAAGACGTTTAATTAGAAATCAGACATGGAAATAAATTAAAAGCATGTTGTTACCTTCACATTCATTGCAACTCCGACACGAAAATAATTAGTCCTCCTTGACAACAACACAACTCATAAAATAATAAATAGATATCATTGTGCTCATGTTGATGTATTTTTTACCATATGATGTCATAGATGATTTCAAAATAATAATCATAACTATACTGATCACGGAAATATTGAACCAAAACATTGAGAACATATGTCAGCACACAAAAAAATCAGATTCTTGTTCCCTCTCACTTTGAAACATTGATATTTCAAAATAAAAAAATATAAATAATAATATTAATATAATTAAATATATAATATAATTTTTAAATATAAAAAATAATTTAAACTAAATGTTATAAAAGTGAAAATAAATATATAATTATGCACATGTAATTAAATGCCCTAAAATATAAATATAATCATACTGTGAAAATAATATGACTACTATTTAATATTAATATAATAAAATTAATAAACTAATAAAAACACTTTTAATAATACTATAAATATATCAAATAATAAAATAAGAAGCTAATATAGATAATTAACATATATAAGAATAAGTGTTAATAAATAAATAATAAAAATAATGGTAGCGAAACTAATAATGGTAAAATGTAGTATTGAATATAATTTAAAAAATTAATATAACTTATTAAAATACTAAATTACCAGTATTAGTAAATAAATTAACTAAAAATTTTCAAATTATCTATGACACCTACTGTCTTCCCCCCTTCGGTGTGACTTACACCATCCATTTCGTCAGCATCTAGAACACCCTCCTCCATCCCATCTGCATCTGAGATAGTGCCTCCCCATTCAGAAGGTGCAACAGTAAGGAAATAGGTCGCCGATTTTATTTTTATGTGAGGATATTTGGGGGTTGTAGTTATAAGTACATTTTTTAATGTGAATAATGTGATTTCAATTTTTTATACTAATAACTATTTTTTCATAAAAGATGGAAACAATGTTAATATCGAGATAAAAATAAACAGTGCAGATGTCTAGAGTCTAAATGAAATTAAAATAGTTTTCCCATTTGACTTATATGGGGTCCCCATGGATGATTTTATGCGATTATTTGGCAATATTCTAGGCCAGCTAGTGGTGGATCCAGTTACACTTCCCATTACCTATGCTGATTGGAGGTATGTTCCTTAATCTTGAAGACATGAATTAATTGATTCCCAAATAATGGTATTTTTAATATATTACTGTTTAATTGAATTTCATTATGTTATTAAATTATAATATTTTAAAAAAATCTCTTTGGAAAAATGTTATTTGATTTTATCGTTGCAGATATCATTGCAAAAAAAGTGGACATTGAAACATTTGGGTAAGAAATGGAAGGATTTTAAATGGATATTATGCAATTAATTCAACAATGATATTTTTACCAATCAGTAGTTGTATGATAAGGTACCAAAAAGGGTACCTAGAGAGAAATGAAATGTTTTTATTTACAGTCATCATCATGAGAAGCATGTGGTATTAAAATATATACTATTATATTAATATCATTTTATATATATACATACATTGAAGAAGGAGATGATATTATATAAATTATTATTAAATTGCATGTTATTTATTATAGGATGTTTCAAGAATAATGTATCATTTCAAGATTATAAAATCTTCCCCCACACTACTGGGTCAAAGATTTTTTCCAGAAAAAGATCGAATCTATTAATATATTCCTTATTTTAAATATTTATATGATAACATTTTCTATTATATATATTAAATTACTGATTTATCTTTGTTTAATGTAGTGAAATAATTTAGGTTTCCAAGTCTCCAGAAAAAAAATTTGGTTTGATGTTTATACAAAATCAAATGGGAGTTATGTTAATGAGCTTTCCAAAGAAGTTGGGGGGTATGAATTCTATTTTCATTGGAATAACTTATTCTAAATGGTCACTATATTAATATGTATTTCATAAAATATTAATTATATTTTATTTACTAATAAATATCAAATAAATATTATATTCTAATCCTATGTTGTCTTTCTTGGTCTTCCAGGATGATCTCGTTGGTCATGACCTAGGGAAGGAGCATCCTGGTCACATGTGTAGGATGGATTTAGGACCATTACCATCAGAGGTAATTGGAAGGCCTTTTGGGATGGAAGAAAAATATATTTCTAGTTGTAGTTACTCCTTACCTTGATATTATCAGAGGTAGTTTTTTTCAATGCAATGAAAAATTCAGGAATGTGGGGAATAAATAATGATGAATGATTAAAATATCGTTGCTCTATAGAATGAATTGATTGAATTTTATCAGAAAAAAATTGAATATGTCCTTAGTGATATTACCTCGATGGATGGTAGTGAGTAGGTAAATCAAAAAAAATCAAAATCATTTAGTACAAAACTTTTATTGGGTTATGTTTAAATTGAAACATACAACACTATTTAATTTTCAACATAATTGTAATACAGGTTCTGGTAGCATGGAGTGAAGATAGAGATAGAGAGGGTGTCGATCAAAGTTCATCGGGTAGTGATTAGTGTTCAGTTTGGATTTAGAGATGATATATCTTTAAACATACAACAAGATAACACTTTTTTGCTAATTCAAAAACCATGTTGTGGTTTCTAGTAGGGATATTTTTATTTCCATTACAACGCATAATAATCTAATATCTTGGTTAATTTTCTCTGTTTTATTCTAAATGTTACCTTATGATGATTTTTCATTGAATATTCTGTAGATGATGAATCATGAAAACTCCATTAGTGTCTTATATTAAATATGATATCATTTATGGTATTATAAATTTTTAAAAGTTTTGGAATTTAAAATTGATTTTTTATAATACTTTTTCTAATGAAAGGTTTCTATATGGCAATGTGTCGTTATGAATAAGACATTTTTTTTGGAAAAAAATGTAGATGAATCTTATGTATGGTATTTCTATATGTCACAAGGTTAGTGCATGACCATGTGATTTCTAGTATTAACCATGAAAAAATACATACACATGAGGATTTTAGTTCAATTTGGAGTTGTGACCCACTAAAGAAACACATCCCCATATCACTAAAATTATGATATGATAATTTATTGAGTTTATAATACCCGTTAAATGAATCTATGTAAAAAATTTTCCAAACGAAAATACACACGGAGTTCTAATCCTCTAATATTATTGAAGTCCTATATATAGGTTTTTCCATGTACCATGTCCATAGTCTCACTCTATATGGTCATTTTATTTTTATGACAATATCCCCAATGATCAATAATCCCAGATATACAAAAACATGTTTCTCTAATGAAACCATCAAAAAAGACATCTATCTAGAACATAACCTTCTATCTGAGGTGGTTTAAACCACAACTATTTCATCATAATTTTTTGGTAGGGGAAACAACTATTAAAACAAACTACTCAAAAATAAAATTTCTAGGATGATTCCTAGAATCAGTTGCTAAACATATGGAACCGATGTGAGTAGGATGTCGATAAAAACTTTAGTACTGGTTTTTGGGAACCATTGAAAAACCATATAGCAGTAATTTAAACCATTTAAAAATATAAAAAATTGTCTCTAACAATTTTTCCATGGTTTTCCATATTGGTCCATAGAAATTATTATTATCATTGATTCATGTCATGAGTTTTAAACTTATACTTATTAACCAAAATTGTTGCGAAATATGTTTGTGGGAAGTGGGGTACGTTGGGGTGTTATTATTGACATGTAATTTATGGATTACTTGAGGAATGATTTTTCACAACCATCTTTATGGAATCTGATATCTCTACCATTTGATATAAATATAAAAGTCTCCCAAAATTTCATAGTCATGGGGTAACAACATGTTTATTCCATGTAGTCAAAGAAATATGTATCAAGCATATATGTTGGTGAAACATATGTGAAACATTCTTGATGTGATATTGTAACAAAGGAATTATATTACACAATGATTGTTCAAATTAGGTTATCATCATTATGACATCATGTTCTATCCCTTAGGTTCTATAAACCATTTCTAGACAATATTCAAAGACTTTAGGAAATCCCACCTAGTGAAAATGTGAAATAATTCTAGTCAAGCACCAACAGAGAAACGATGTGACCATACACCAGTGGTATCCCTATACCCATACCTCATAAAATCTCCTCAACCTAGTGTTCCTTCATTACTGAATCCTCGTCTCTCACCCACCTGAACACATGATGGCCTTCCCTCTACGGTGCCCAATATCCTCCCAAAACCCCCTCTCACGGTACCTCGTCTCTTAATGTACTCTCTGGTGTCAACTCTAATGTCGATCATCAGGAGTGTATGATGGATTACTCCCTATGGAGTCCATTTATATAGTTCCATATATGAATCCCCCTCATCATTAGTTTCTGTAATACAAAAAAAATATGTACTCTCTTATCTTATAATACACTAATACAATGTAATCCTATTGTTTTGTTTAATCAATTCATTCATCTGGTCTTAATCTAGTCTCTCATAAATAAATCTAAATAATATATTTATCCATCACATTCTATAAAAAACATTTACTCAAACAGAATTTTATATTTTTCATTTCAACTGACATTTTTCTTCTTCATTCACAGCACCTTGTTTTATTGTTTTTTGTTTTAAAAATAAAGTAGTCACATAAAAAATTAACCAAATGATAACATTTTAAAAATAAAAGATATTTTTTTCTCCAATAAATAAAATTATTTTAAAATAATTATAGTAACTAATTATAATAATATTCCAATTATTATTTGATAATAAATATTTTAAAAAATTATAGTAATTTTATAATAACAATAATTATTCCACATATTTTCTTCATTGGTTTTTTTTTACATTCCCATTCAAAAATAATATACAGAAGACATCATATTCCAAGATATATTATGCAAAAATAATATTCTATAGTTATTGATAGGAATGGTTTTATATTTTCATTTCAGATTATGATTTGAGATGGTTCCCCATTTGGGCCTCCAGTATTCAATCACATTAAAAATATTGAGTGTCTAAGGGTTCTAGGGTTTAAACTCTATGAAGAACAGGGAACCAACCTCATTATGGAATCACTCCCTTAGGTATTATCCATTTTTGTTTTGAATTTTAATATAAAAATGAGTATAAGTCTCTGTCAGATCTTCTCTCACTTCATTCCCAAGTAGATAAGGATATGAAGCGCAAGAAGACTTCCAACCTTAATGTGAATGAATGGAAAAAGAAAGTGAAGACATTTAATCCCAATGCTTCTTCATGTCCTTCCAAGAAGAGGAATATAAAGGGGTAAAAAATGGAATAAGATGATGTCTATTATCTCATGGAAAGAAGGACCTCAAGGATAATAATTGAACCCAACCAAAGATGATTGGGGAATCATCGTGTGCATTTATTATCCAGTTCAATTTATCTATTTTTACAAATTGGGTATTAGATTTAACATGGGGTTCTCACATATGAATTCAAATACCAGAACCAAGTATATTTAAAATGATATACCAAGATAAGGTGGATCTACAAGTAGCTAATTGTGATAAACTTTCTATTGTAGCTTTTGGGGACTACCACCTCATGTTGCTGACTATAGTGATCTTGTTTTTGAAAGGTTTTTATTGTTTTCCATCTATTACCCCACACAAATGATTTCTATATAGATAATTGTTACATATGGATTTATTTTTCAATGAGGGAATTAATCTTTCTTAATTTATAAATGTAACGTTTTTTGGGTTAGAAACATTAAATTGATTATCTTTATGTGTTGGATTACATGAACAAAGTAAGGATAATCATTAACGAAGTAACTTCACATGACCACACTCAACTTTGGTGTCACCAATTAGGTCATGTAAATGAAAATTTCTTGACTAAATTTATCAAGATGGATATTGAAATTTTTTTCAACAAATATTAATTGGTATATGTCACACATGTTTACGAGGAAAAATGACCAAGGCCCCATTTTGTGGGAAATGTGGAAGGTCTAAAGAGTTTATTAAATGGGTTCACACTGATATGTGTGAACCATTTCCTTTTGAAGAATGATATGGGTTCTCATATTTCATAACTTTTATTATTAATTCTATTATATTAGTTTTTTTCTACATAATAATGTATAAGTTAGGGTATTTAGATGAATTCTAGAAATATAAGAATGAAGATGTGAACCGGTTTGGAATGATGATTATGTAACATTTATAAGAACATTGTGGAGAACATATTCATCAAGAATTCATTGAATACATATGTGAGTTTGGGATCCTATCCCAAATCAATTCAACTTACACTCCTCAGTGAAATGGTGTAAGGTAAAGGAGGAGCCACATCTTTTTGTACATGGTGAGATAAATGATGAGTCATGCGAGTCTTCTATTATCCTTTTAGGGATATACATTAAAAAGAGTAGCATATATACAAATATAATTTCCAAATAAATTGATAAATTGTATTTCATAAGTATTTTAGAGTGAAAATAAAACAATTTTATCAAATTTTCATGTGTGGGGAAGTGAAGTGTTTTTTAAGGCCACTTTGGGTAATAAACATGAACCCTAAGCCCGAACATGTAACTTTACATGATACCTTGAGGAAATAATGGGATGTTACCTATACAATCCCTCAGACAATAAGGTTTTAGTTGTAAGTCCTTTCATATTTATTGATATTGATAAAATCTCTGAAATAGATAGCGGGAGAGAGATATACATCGATGAAGTCGAGGATCAAGGTACACGGGGGTTGGTATAGGAAGAGATTACAAAAATACCTATTGAAGAAGAAACTATTCTAGAGACATAAGAACTACATAAGATTAACAGAGTGGTTAGAGAACCAAAAAGTAATGGTTTTCTATTCATAGACGATGGTGACTCATTATTAGTGGATAATAATGTTCCGTTATCCTGAGTAGAACCTGAGGGAGTCTGGTAATCTGAGCTAGGTTGGTTCATCTTCCTAGTAGGGAGCAGGTTTATCTAGTGGTAGGAAGCGTCATTTCGAGAGTGCACATGAGGGAAATACCAGAAATATTCCATGTACTAATAGCTAAGTGGGTTTTCACTAGTTTGACAGCGTAAAGTATACAAATCCCCAATGCATGAAGATCCCAATCAAGTGCCAATCATGAGGAATAATAGGTCACCAAATGCATTTCAGCCAATATTTTCCTCATGTATTTAGTGAGAGGGGATCGATTCCAACATCAATCATAGGTTTAGGATAATTGAATCCATTTTAGGCTATAAATTGGTCTACTATCATTTGATCAGTAAAAGGAAGTGTCCATGGTTGTGGATGTCAAACATGTGCTGTTTAGTGCCAGTAGAGAAAGCATTCCCATGTTAGTAAGGTTTCATATCATGGTCATAGATCAGATCTTATCTATGTAGTGAAACATACACCTATGGAGAGGATTATGAGGCCATCTACTATACGAGGTACTATTCTAGTATTCACTACTTTAGTTTTCTCAATTTTTTATACAAGTGTATCACACTCCATCATTATAATTTAATTAAGGGAAGTATGGTCCTAGTGATAGAGTAATTATGTTGACTAATGACTCTTGAAACACCATTAGGGGTCCGGAAAGAGGGTATATTCTAGTGAAAGGAGTACCACTTGATATAGGTGGGTACTGTTTTTTATGAAATTTCTTCATCCTTGGAATGATTGGCTTCGACGTTATTCTCGGACTGGATTAGATAGTACCTTATCGATCCCATATTGATTGATATGACCGGTGGGTGTTGTTTACATCACCTAATAGAATGTCATATATTAATGAAAGAAAAATAGGATTTCCAGGTGATTTGAGGTAGAACCAAGCATCTTGGGAATGGAAAGGTGACAACCCAGATAGATAGTCTCTTTATGAACAATCATGGGATGAATCTTATATAATTCCCTCCTATTGTTATTCATTTTAGGGAAATATTCCCTGAAGATTTCTATGGACTACATCTAGAGAAATATTTGTATTTAATTGTAGATCTTGGGCCCGGTGTAGCACCAGTTTCCATTCCTCTCTATAGGATAACACCTACGGAGCTCGAGAAAGTTATAAATAAATTGGAATATTTAGAGGCAATGTGTTTTATCCAAACCATCACATCTCTATACATTTCACATAATATATTTTTCAAGAAAGAGGATAATTACATTAGGTTATACAGGGAATAGAAATTGTTGAACTAACATAAGATTAATAATTAGTATCTACATCCTCATATAGATGACCTCTTTGATAGGCTCTAAGGAGCATCAATTTTTTCTAAGATCATTTTGAGGTCAGGATACCATTAGGTGCATGTGAGATGATCAGACATACCATATACATTATTCGAGAGAAGGTATGAATTAAACATGTATTTTATTATGTCATTTTTTCTTATGAATGTGCCATAAATCTTTATAGCTCTTATGAATTTGGTTTTCCACCCATAACTAGATTCATTATTTGTAGTCGTCATTGGAGACATCATATTGTATTATTGTAGAAGACCCGACCATGATACCCATAATGAGATCATGTTAAATACACTAAGTGAGAATAAACTATATTTTATTATTAACAATTGCTACTTTGGGATTAGTATGGTTCACTTATAAAGCCATATCATTTCAGAGGCAGGCATATATGGTGGCCCCTAAAAAGTGAGCACCATGGTTTCCTGGAAGTATCCCAAGAATGTATTTGATATATGTAGTTTCTTGGGACTCTCTGTATATTAAATATGATTCATCATGTATTTATCATTCCTATAATAATATATTATGGCCTTGACTAAGAAGGGATTAATGTTTTTATGGTCAGAATATTGAAAGAAAACCTTTCAGGAGTTGAAAGTGAAACTGAATTCCGCAATGATCTTAATTATACCGGAGCTGAGAAGAGGCTATATTGTTTACTTTTATTCTTCAGTAAATAGTATAGGAGAGTTTATGGTATAGGAATATCATGTTTTAGCATATGGATCCCTCCAGCTGAGACCTCACGAGTTGAATTACCATACGCATGACCTTGATCTAGCTATTGTGGTCTAGGATTTGTGCTATTGAAGGAAATAAAATTTGGGGGAGTGGTTCATTTTTTATATGGATATGAATATTATCAAATATATCTCCACATAGAGAGATTTTAATCTCAGGTAGAGTAGGTGTGTATAATTTTTGTAGTCATTCAACTTTGATTTTTCGTATACATCTAAAAATTGTAATGCATTGGAAAACACTCTGAGCTAGAAGACATAGTCATAGTCCATCCAAGAAGCCAGTAATGAATAGATGTTGAAGTTTATATATTATAGGATAAAATTAGAGGATTAGGAACATAATAGGTAGCCTGTTTTAGGAACTCTATCAGTGACAAACTATCTTATGGAGCGGGTTTGGTTGAGATAGATATCAGATCCTAAAGGCCTCATCATAATGGGAAGTGTCTCTGGTGAGAAAACACTACCTAGTTGGATTGTTGATGTGAATGAGAACGTAATCTTCTATGCATGTATTTGGGTTCCATAATAAATATAGGGATTTATTCTATGAGAATCCCATTCCACTCTTTTGGTAGTTCACTCTATGATTACTAAGATGTACCATGACATACGTTATCAGTGTTGGTGGTAAGGAATAATGAGGATGATTGGAGGTTTTATTATGATGTGTTCCACCTATCAATAGGTGAAGGTGTAGAACCTCCAACCTGCTAGACATTTACAGCATCTAACCATTCCTTAATGTAAATGGAATTTTGTCACTATGGATTTAGTGATGGGATTGTGTAGATCCCCTCAAGGGACTGATGTAGTATGGGTGATCATCGACAAGTTGACCATGGTCACACACTTCTGACCAATATGAGATACCTTCTCAGTCAAGATCGTGGGAGGATTTATATTTATGAGATTGTGTTCCTTCATGAATTTACTCCTTCTATCATATAAAACCAAGATTTGTGGTTTACATCATGGTTTTGTTAGGGGATTTATAAGGAACTAGGTTCACATGTGCTCGTGAGAACAATTTATCACCCTCAGACCGATGGGTTGTCTGAGTGGATGATACGAGTTTTAGAAGACATGATTCGGGTAGGCATTCTTGATTTTGTAGGTTCATGGAAAAAAATAAATCTTGATGATTTTAACACCCCAAGCTTCTACAGTACGTTTCCCTTTGAATAATACACTAGCTAGTGTTGTATGCAACTTCAAGTTCAAACACACCACAAATAATAAAACTAGCCATTATGAATAATAATACCCACTTTTTGAAATTTTATAAATTTTCTCATTACAAATGGAATTTATTTTTTGGTTCGGAATATCGAATTTATCTTAGGGTGATTTTTTGGTATTTTTCTAAAAACCATCAATTTTTTATGAATAGTAAAAAAAACACTACATTATTGGTTAAAATCGAAATTTATTTAAATAATTAGTTATTTTATTTTAATTTATTTTAGGTAAAAATATATAAATAATACCTATATATATTCAACATAATTCATTGGAGTCAATTTATAATAAGTTTAGATATAGAAAATTTTATTTCTCTTTTTCCTGTGTTTTACTCATATCCTAGGAGCATTTTTAAATTTGTATAAAACACAATTTTACCTCTTCAGTGAGTTTAATTTCTAAAATCAGAGGGAAATTGATAAATTTAGTATGTAAAATGCGGTTCAATAATATGAAAATAATTTTTGGTGAATAGTAACTTATGAATTTTATTTACCACAGTTAAATGTAAATAGGGTAATTAAGGGTACAAATGATATAATAATTACCCTAACACATGACCTAATTATATTGGATAAGAGTAATTAGACCTAAAAAACTTAGGAATAAAATTTGATCCCCTATGGTCCACATGGATTAGATTAGAACATTTATGATTATTTTATTTAAAGAAGAGTTCAAAGAGTTAAAATAAATGTTTATTAACTAATAAATTTTTAATATAGGGTTATACATACAATACATTAGACAATAAATTTTAATATGAAAGATAAAAATATTTCCCCCATAATGGTATTTTATTTATAATTTTTATTCACTAAATAAATAAATTTATTTATGACACAATGATGATGCAGTAATTACCTTATTAATGATATATTAAAATAATTGATGTTATAAATATCCAAATAAATATAATTTGAAATTTTTAATCAATTAAACTAATTTTACAGGTTAATATGACATGTTAGAGTTTATTAAATGAATTGTTTTAGAATTAATAATTCTTTTATGAATTTATCAAAAACAAAATACCAAATAGTGACAAAACTCACATAAAAGAGTATTTAAAAATGTATTATATTATTAATTTATATACTATTCCTAAAAATATCAGGTTTAGAGAAAAGGCTTAAATAATATTATATATGTCATTACTGAACACGTTTAGGTTCTTTTGGTTGTTTATAGTAAGTTAATTAACAATATAATATATAAATACAAAGACACACAGAAAATGCCAAACTATTTAACTAAGAGTTAAATCTCAATGATACGGTTAATATAGTGACCAAAACCTGTCTAAAACCTTTTGGATGAGTTTTTTTCGACCCATACTTACCTTATCCTCTAAATAATTCATTTTGGAGCCATTATAAACCGAAAATTATTTTATTATAAAATAATATTTCAATCTTTTACTATGGTGCCCCTCACCAATATTATAAAAAGGCACTTCCTCTTGTCTCAAATTCACACCATCAAAGCCATTTTCCTCAACCAAAACCTACCCAAGTATCCTCTAAACTGTCCTAACTTCATCCTAGAGTCATTCCTTTAGTCATAAAGGTAGCCAATGGATCACTTTTGATCAAATCAAAAGGAAGAGCCAAAAGAAGAGGTAAATATTTTGTCACCCCGTTCATGTTCTTTTCTTCTTCCACGTCCTATTTCTTTGTTGTTTCCATTATAAAATAATAACTCCAGTATCTTATATATATTGTGATGTTATTATAAAAATAGTACAACCATATTCATTAATCTATCCATCCTATCTGTGAAAATGTCACCATACGTGCGTAAGTACAGATTACAGTCTGCACGTCGTGGTGTAGTTTGTTATTCAAACACTTCATCATTTGGATGGGTATAATAATGAGTATAAATGATTTAAATAATAAATATATCATGATAATTATTCTTTATATATGATATCCCATCCAATTATATATTATTTTAATATCAAAATAATGATATCGTCGCACGTGCGTACTTACGGATTACCTTCTCCACGAACGTGATCAGATTCATTCCCCATCATATCCATTAAAGACTAATTATCATTTGACATTTAAAAATTATAATTAATGATTTAATATCATTCTGAATATGAATAAGATACATCCTATCCATCAAAAACATTACAAACATAACAAAGAATATAAGGGAAAATGAAACAGTTAACACCCGAAACGATGATACTACTTAAATATCATTAACAAAGAAATATTAGAAGATCATATATGATATCGTATTAATGTATGTGGTTATTTTGTAATTTAATAACAATTATTTCACCATTATACTAGAGTTTATCTTATCGTCAACCATTTAAATGTACAAGAGAAGTGTTAATTTCACAATCTCTTTATTACCCGATGTTGTTTTTACTTAAGTATCTACGGGGACCTCTTTATCATCCACATCTGTTTTTTCATAAAAATGTATTTCAAAACAAATTCACTATTTACTAGAAAATGGGTAAAAGTCATTTATACCCTTATTGGACCTTATATGTTTTGAAAGTAATCTTTTCTTCATTTTCCAAACAAGGTACTTTATGACATTTTCGACATAATTTAGTTAAGAATGTCTTGTTTTAACTTATACGATGGGTGTTGATATTTTCTGCCATTATAACATCATCAAATCATCCCATACAATCTTAAAAGGAAATTTTCAAATTAATTGTTTTATTTTATAATTATATGGCTTTTAAATGATTTTTAATAGGAATATATATTTCTCTAAAAATGTTTTGATTTCATCTATGTTAGCATCCTTTGATTGATCTTATACTTGGTTGAGGTAGATTTATTATGATAAAAAACTTCCATATTGTATTGAAGGTTTTGTAATATGTTTGACTGTGGATGTTTTATTTTTACACCATTCATGGTTTATGGATAATGTATTGACATTTCATATGCTCGTTTTAATACAGAAGTTTATGTTATGTTTAATCCTTTTCATATGAAGAATGCATTGGACATAGTATATTATAGGTGGAGCCCACTTTAGCTTCTCGATGAATCCGTAGATCTCATGAGTCAAACTAGTGTCTTGGCATAAGGCCTTGAGAAAATCATATTTTTAGTCTTGGCACAAGGCCTTGACTATGTGGTTATGAAGTCTGGCATTATGCATTCCATCATTATAAATGTGGCTATTGATATTTCATGTGATTATTCTACTAGTAGAATATCTATGTGAATAACTAAATGACGCTATTTTTTCTATATTTTTTATATTATGCTTCTGAAGTTCAAGTTTAAAAGGATTTTATTTTCATATTATACATTGCATTAAATGTTTATGATTATTTATGAATGTTTCCTCTCTATCGTTATCCTTACTGAGCATCTGTGCTCACCCCTTTCTATGTTTTATTTTACCCAGGTGTGAAGAAGTATATTATGACTTACCTGCATGGATAGTCTAAGGGATATGAGTGTGGCCAATGGATACAATGTGGTTGTAGTTTTTCATTTTATAATTTAATTTAAAACTTATGTGTGTATCAAGTACTTATAAGGCTACTAAAATGAACAGTCTTTTGAGACATGATCATTTGTGATCATTCCAAAGTTATGTAATAATGCAATGAATTTGGGTAACTGAGTTTTAGGTGTTAGAGTTAGTATCATAAGAAGTTTAGTACAAAACTAGGAAATTAGATTTTGAAAAAATCTGATTAGAGAACACTACCCTAAGATAGACTTTGAGGATTATTATAGAGGAACATCCAAAAATTTTGGTTCTGTAATGATGTTGTGAGTTTTCAAAGAAATAAATCTCTTTCTGGATATGATTAGGTAGAGGCGGCTCTGGAACAGATGTACCTAGGGGTAAAACCCGAAAACACCGCTTTGAGCTAGACTCGAACAGGAACTGGTGGACGACAATGGGCCTTGCTGCACTCTTGGTTACGATACTCTCAGGGGATATTCTTATGATAATTCTGATTTTCATTACAAAAAACTATGAAATTTTTATGAGTATATACCTATTGAAAGAAAAAATTTGTATGATTATAGATTATATCCATAAACTGTCCAATTTTTTTAAGTGTTTTACATGATTAGAATTATGTATTGCGGTTCATAACCAAATCTAATGTATGAAATTATTTAGAAATGGAACCTTGTGGAAGGAATGGAAACCATATTAATGCACGTAATTAATGTATGGAATTCCCTCCTACTCAATATAATTATAGTGAACCTGGTAAAGCAACTGGTGCTGATCAGCAAATCGCCAAAGTAGGACAACTTGCTCAGGTTATGAATAACAACCTTACCTATATAGAGCACACTGATCCAAAATGCGGAGGATCAATGTTAGACCAGATAATGGGGAAACAACCACTAAAACTAAATGGGATTACAAATACATTAGGAGTTGATCGATGGATAAATTCCTTAGAAAAATATTTCATGCGTTGGGGAGTAGCGAAAGGGAAAAAGTTTTCCTTAAAGATTATCACCTCACGGGGGATGCAGATCAATGGTGGTCATAAATTAAAAACATAAATGATGTTGAAGAAGTATCAAGTATGGAATGAAGGTATTTTAAAGATATTTTCTTAAAAAATAATTTACACATGACCATCGAGTGGATATGGAAAGATAATTTCTGAGTCTGAGGAAAAAAGAGTATGAGAATGTCACAAAATATGAGGCTAACATTACAAGGTTAGCAAGCCATACAACAGATTATATACGTAACCCAATGAGTAAGATCGATCGATTCATTGATGGGTTAACACCATTTCTCGATCAAACATTAATCTCATAATCCTTCTCATCATACGGAGATATTGTCACATGCGCAATCAAGAAAGAAAAGGAATTCTCTATGTATTATGACTTTAAATAAAAGAAAGAGAAAAGGAGATTTGTTGAACACTCTGGAAATGAAAATAAGGGGAATAAGGGAAAAGGTACATATCCATCTTATAGTAAGTGTGGGATGAAACGCCAAGGTACTTGCCTGAAGGGAAAGGGATTCTGTTACAATTGTGGTAAAAAAGGCCACAAAGCTCGTGATTTCATGGGGAAGAAATAGGTTGTCAATGTGGAATTCAACAATTGTAGAGAACGGGAGCATTATGTAAATGAGTTTCCTATGATCCAAGAAAACATACCATAGAATAGGACAATAGATCAATGGAAATCTTATGTGATCACTACTGCTGAGGTTGAAGCTCCGAAAGATGTGGTGGTAGGTAATTTAATCGTTTCCTCATGTTTATCCAATGCTTTATTTGACTCTGGATCATATCATTGTTTCATATCATTCCACTTTGCATAGAAAATTAGATAATTTCAATTTGACTTAACAAGGGAGTTTTCTGTCAAAACACCTTTGGAATTTATCATCGTAACAATGTTTTGTAAATCAGTTCTCATTAGGGTCTATAAATGTTCATTATCTACTGATCTCATCGTCATACCGATGAATGAATTTGATATAATCCTAGGTATGGATTTTCTTTCAAATGATGATGTGAATTTTTTTTTGTAAGAATTAGGATGATACAATTCTCGATGATGATAAAGAGTACCTTATCATCGTCATACCGATGAATGAATTTGATATAATCCTAGGTATGAATTTTCTTTCAAATGATGATGTGAAATTTTTTTGTAAGAATTAGGATGATACACTTCTCGATGATGATAAAGAGTACCTTATCTTTAGAATAGGAACATCACCACCTGATTTTTATCTAGATCTACCCCCAAAAGCTCTACTAAACTCAATTATTGGGGAAGAAGAGAATGAAATTACTATGGGTGAGGGGAATAAGGTTCGAATAGAGGACTTACCTATCATGCACGATTATGTTGATGTATTTCCAGAAGATACACCTGGACATCCTCCATAACAAGAAACTGAGTTTTCCAATGATTTAATTCCTGGTTCAAGGCCCATATTGAAGACCCCTTATAGAATGACCAATGTGGAATTAGTGGACTTAATGATACAACTAGAGGAATTGAGTAATAATGGATTTATTCTCCCTAGTTTTTCTCCTTGTGGTTTCCCTTTCCTTTTTTTCAAAAAGATATATGGATCTATGAGGTTGTGCATTTACTACACGGAGATCAATGCTATAACAATAAAGAACAATTATCCCCTACCTTGAATTGATGATTTATTTGACCAACTTCATGGAGCTCATTATTTTTCAAAGATTTACCTACGATATGGATATCATCAATTGTGTGTAAAGAAGGTAGACATTCCAAAAACAGCATTTCGAACCAGGTACATGAATTACGAGTTTACAATAATGCCTTTTGGGCTGACTAATGCACCCTCTATTTTCATGGATCTAATGAAAAGAGTCTTAAAGGAAAATCTTGATGACTTTATAGTGTTATTTATTGATGATATCCTTGTATACAAAAAAATATATGAAGTCATGAAAATCACTTGCACACCATTCTGAAAACACTCAGAAGAAATACATTATACATGAAGTTTAGAAAGTGAAAATTATGGATTCAGAAGATTTATTTTCTTGGCCATAATGTCACTAGGTATGGAATCTCCATTGATCCTTCCAATACTAGAGCAATCCAAGATTGGCCAGCACTGATGAGTATAACTGTGTTATGCTTTTTTAATGGTTTAGCAGGTTATTATCGGTGTTTTCTCCCGAATTTTTCCTGATTGGATAACCCATTAACCATTCTCACACGTAAAGAGGTTAAATTTGTTTGGAAAAAAGAGTGGGAAGAATGTTTTGAAGAATTGAAGATATGATTAGTCAATTCTCTTATCATGACTCTACCAATGGGGAATGATGTGTTTGTTATTTATATTGACGCATCAAAGAAATGACTTGGTTGTGTCCCTATGCAGAATGATAGGGTTATAGCTTATGCATCACAACAGCTACAAATTAATGAGTAAAACTATCCTACTCATGATATTGAGTTAGTAGATTTAATAATTTCTTTGATGATATGTATACATTATCTCTATGGTGAAAAATGTGAGATATATATCGATCACAAGAGTTTGAAGTATATTTTCTCATAGAAAGAACACATCTTCAGAAAAAGGAGATGGCTTGAAGTACTCAAGGATTATGATTGCACAATACACTACCACCCGAGGAAAGAAAAATAAGGTGGCAGAAGCTGTGAGAAGAAAGGATCATGGAGTTTTGAACAATATGAGTTCTGAAAGGGATCCTATTTTCATGGATCTAGTGAAAATGTATTTGGGAAAAATCATGGAATGTGAAACATCAATACTTTTTCAAATGGTTTCCAAACCATCTTTACAATAATTGATAAAATTTTCTTAGGCTGGTGATGATGAGTTTCAAAAGAAAATTAATGTTGTGAATGATGGGAGATTGATTGAATTCATATATGAATATGGGATTTTGAAATTTGGGAAGGGACATTATGTTCTCGATATTCCAACAAGCAGATTAACCATGATTTGGGTATTTTGAGTTAGGGAAATTGAACCCTATTTTATCTTCCTTAGAATGATTGTTGTATTAAGGGTTTGTTGATGTGATATTATGTAAAATTTCATTTTTATGTAACAAATAATCGGTGTATTTCCTTTTTTGAATGTTTAGATACGTTTTTTCTATGTTTTCTATGAGGAAGACCATGATTCATTTCCTTTCTTGATAGAATTAAACTGATTGTATTTTAATACTTTTTAAATTCTTGTGGTATGAATTGGAATAGTTTATCCATGTGTTAGTGATAGTACTATGGGCCCTTTGATATCGTATATGCACAATTGAATTGCACGGGTCTATGAGAACCTGGTGTAGTTAGACCATAGGGGGAAATGATTTTGAGTTCTTCCTCAGAGTGTCTGTTATATTTCATGTAACGTGACGACAGGGGGGGATTGATTGTGATTACTCCCTCATAGTTTCTATATAATACGTTACGAGACCACATGGGGAATTGATGTTGAGTACTTACCTAGAGAATCTGTTGTTATTGTGGAAACTCTATAGGGGGAACTGACGGTGAGTGCTTCCTTAATGTTTCTTTGCATTTTTATTTCATTACATGGCCATAGGGGTTAGAATATGTGTGATTCTAAGAGGTTTAATGTAAATATTTAATTTTTGTGATGCATCTTCCAAGACAAATCACATGATTGGATTTGGTCCTACTAGGTAGTCTTCTGAGATACCTAATTTCAATAAATACATGAAAAAATGTTGAATAGTATATGCTGATGAATGTAGATGGAAATTGTAGGATTGTTTAATTTTGTTTACTTGTAGTTTCTTTGCTTCATTTCCATTATAATATTCTATGTATACTCACTGATAGTTAGACTCAGATCTTGTGGTGGTTTCCTACTGGGATACATCTCAAACCATATTTGGGTCATGTTTTTTGACCCAAACTGATTATATGGTTGTAGGTATAGATAAGGGAAAGTTTCCATCAACATTAGGTACATTATTGTTCTGGAGATATAGATAATGGTACCAAGATGAGGGTTGAGATGCTATTTCAGTTTACTTGTTTTTTTAAATTGTATTAGTACTGTATTTTCAGTATTCTGACTTGTTTTTGTGTTTCCCTAGTCATATGATCGATACACCAATTATATATGTGGTCCATTTGTTTATTTACTATCATTCTTACACTATTTACATGATATATGGTATTATGGATTCCGTTGTTGGTTATTATTTACTATTTTGATGTGTTACTCTACCAATGATGGCATAGTTTCCCCATTATCACACCCAAGGCCCTCGATGCTAGTCGACAACCTCTGGAATTCAGGGAAATGTGCTTGAGGCCATGTGACCAACTGGGTATGGGGCACCATTAGGTGTCTCTCAGATCCAGTACATTACAATGTGGTATCAGAGGAGTTTATTTTCTTCTTTGTCTTATTGTTTGGATCCTATAGATGTGGATAAGAAGGAATATTTAGTCGGTAATAAGTTGTGCCAAGGCGAAGCTATCCCATGTATAGGGAAAAGGAAATATACCTTGAATACTGATTTTTTTGGGTTTTGAAATTATTACAGTTTATTTGATTTCACCATTGGATGTTTCACATGTTTTATGATGTTATCATTGATATTATTGCAGTTCTATTTCTATTGAAACCAGAATATATGAGGGTATTCCATCTCAGGCATCATATAGGAATTTTCTAGAGATCACATGACATGCATTATTATCATTCCATTAAATGTCTATTACCGATTTCATGATGTTGTGACAATTGTTTTGATAAATATACATAATTTTGTGATATATGTCATGATATAACATCGACTATTTTGATATGGTATTGAAATATGTAATGTTTAATTTGGATGGATGCAAAACATTGGTTGTTGATGTGTTATGGGCCCTCTAGGATCAGAATTTGGTGGATCATGTATAAACATTAGTTGAATCTTTTAATTTTAGGATGTGGAGATAGATGAAAAACATTGATTCTTGGGATTATGGGATCTCATGATTTAGATTTTTTCATTCCTTAGACAAAATTTAAAGTTTTTAAGGGTTCTGGAGAAGTTTCAGAGGCCTACTGTTTGGAAACCCAGACAATACGGTGTGTGGTGTTATGAATACATGCAATGTGTTCTCCTATTCTGGAAAAAACAACATTTCTTATGTAAATGTTGTGTACTTTATGTACACGCTGTGTAGTATTTAACTGTGTGACTGACTTTTTGGGCAGGGACATGGGGTTGGGAAATGTTTGGAGGAACACGTCGTGTACTAGGAGTACCCACCTTGTCGTAGAGACCATGTATCCAGCCATGTGACTAATGAAACAGGTAGATATATCCTATGTTATAAACATTGTGTTGTTTTCTTATATATCGTATATTGTCAACCATATCTCTGACCGTGGGACTAAGGACATAGGTTGTTAGAACATAACTGGTACATGTCGTGTGTATAGTGAACAGGCCGTGCATTTTTATTGAGGAGAGAACTATGTGTTTTAGCCATGTAGAAGAACTTTTGCAGGATAGAAAATTCAAGCACACGCTGTGTCTTTAGGAAGAACATGCCATGTGTAGGGGTGTTACGCCACCTGTTTTGGTTGAGGTACACACCATGTTAAAAGATTAATGGAATACGTTGTGTGGGGGTCATACATGTCGTGTATCCTTGTTTTTAAAAACATGAATGTTTTCTTTATCCTATTCCATTATTGCACTTCTATGATTCAGTCCATGATAATCTTGAATTGAGGTGTGTTCTTGACCTTCCATAGTCATTCCACAAATATGTCCTCCAATTGTATGCCAGATATAGGGAAATGATCAGACACCAGAAATCGTAGATCAGGGACTACCAGCAGATCCTCTCATCATGCTCATCTTGGAACCAGTAGTTATATCATACACGGGTGCTGATGGATAGTTCTGATAAGGATTTATGAGGTTTATGCAAACATTTCAGGTAGCACTACATCCTGCCCCGAATATGTAGAGTTGAAGAATGTTTTTCAGGAACAGCATCCTCCCACATTCTCAAGGGATGGAGGACCTCATGTTGTGGAGTCATTGCTAAAAGCCATGTTGTCGGTCTTTGATAATCTCGAGATACATCTTATGATGAGTGTGAATCTTGCTACATACATGTATGTGATTCCACCAATATATGGTGGGATGTTATCTCACAAGAGGGGTGCCAATGATTTATGGATTAGGAATATTTCTAGCAGACCTTCTATGATTATTTCTACCGGAAGTCCTTGAGGGTTGACCGAGCTCGATTGTTTAGGGGTCTTGAACATAGTACTCTTTCAGTCATGGAGTATTCTTCTTACTTCACATAGTTTCAATAATTCTCTCCCTTTCTGTGGGTGATGAGCTATTACTTGCAAGGATGTTTATGGATGGTCTATGAAATGACATCTGATTTCAGGTGAAAATCTTCAGGTTGAATTCCGTATTTTTAATAGTCAATCAGGCATTGATTAGCGAGCATAATCTGAGGGAGTCTGGAGCAGTGATCCAGGGAGGTTCGGTGTCCAGATTTGGTAGTACTCCAAATGACAGTAGGATGTGCAACATGGAGTCTAAGAACGATGATCTGAATAGACTATATACTCATTCATGTAGCAAGGTGGTATTCTATGGGTGTGCAAAGAGTGGTCATATGAGACCTCAGTTCCTGAGAAACCCAGTCAAGTGACGATCTTGCGGTAATATGGGCCATCATCTATGTTTTTCCGATTTTCCTCACCAGTATCTAGTGATATGAGTTCTGCTATGACTCCACATTCATGAGTAGGACCATTAGTTTCTCCTCAGTTCAGGAATTGGAGTTTTTTATGCCATTCAAGTTGATGAGGTGTTCATGGGCATGGTAGTTAGGGTTCATGGGTTTTAGAAATAGCATGGTGGATCAGTTCAGTGTCGTCAGGAAAGGTTGCAGGGCTGTGGTACTGGTCATACTATTGTAGTGGAGAAACCCCAGCTGGAGTAGGATCCCGTACCCTCTACTATTAGAGGTATGATTCTAGTTGCCTTTGTTTTAGCTTCCTCTCTTTTTAATATTGGGGATTCCCATAGATTTATATAGGTTGCTATTATGGAGAGCCTCGGGCTCTGTATCTATACATCTAACGATTTTATGACCACAAATATTCTGTTGGGGATTAGAATGGCTAGCATACATCAGTACAAGGAGTTACCTCTAGAGGTTGGTGGGTGTCACTTATTATGGGACATTTATATATTAAATATGACAGTTTTTGATATCATTCTAAAGATTTATTGGTTTGTCTTTTTCCGTGACATTGTTTATATCTATCATCGTAGGGTGAGTTTCATGCCACCAGAGGGTGGGTCTTTTCTCCACAATATAGAATGGGTTGTTCAAGGGATCAGAGAGAGACCCTTGTATATTGGGTTAGGAGGAATTACATCTTATATTTCGAGTTTATACCTGGATGACCAGTGGTCTTCACAGATGGACTTTCCTCTAGTAGTGGACCATTTTAGAGATGTATTTCCATATGTTTTTTCAGGTGTACCTTATAAGAGAGAGGTAGATTTATCTATTGAGCTTCTTCCAAGAGTGTCACAAGTGTCCATTCCTTCTTATAAGATGGATACACCAGTGTTATAGGAGCTCAAGAGGCAGTTAGAAGATTTACAGGCAAAGAGTTTCTTCTGACCCAGTACTTCTCCACGGGGTTCGACAATCCTTTTGCGAAGATGGTGGATGGTACCCTCAGGATTTGCAAGGAGTGTCAAATGTTAAAGTAGTGGCGTTTAAGAACCGATATCTTTTCTGAGGATTGATGATCTCTTTGATCAGCTTCGAGGGGCCTAGGTGTTCTTGAAGATTGAATTGAGATCCTATTATCATTAGTTGTGCATTAGACCATCAGATATACCTCTTATAGACATTCGGAGTAGGTATGGTCTATATGAGTATGTGGTTATTGCATTCAGTCTCATGAACGCAACTACACTTTTCATGGAACTAATGAACCATGTGTTCCATCCTTACTTGGACTCTTTATTGGTTGTTTTCATGGACGGTATCTTTGTGTACTCTCACAATCGAAACAATCATGCTACCCATCTTGAGATTGTTTTGAGTATATTGAAGGAGCATAAATTATATGCTAATATCTAAAGATGCCACTTTTTGATGGACAAGATTAACTTCTTCTCTCATGTTATCTCAGAGATAGGAGTATCAGTGGACCCATATAAAGTGAGAGAAGTATCTTCCTAGGAGAATATGATGAATTTTTTTGAGGTATGAAGTTTTCTATTACTATCTGGTTACTAAAAGATGTTTATACATGACTTTTCAAGCTTAGAAGCACCACTGACAGGCCCGACTAAGAAAGGTGTTATGTACTTGTGGTTAGAATCTAGCAATTCATCCTTTCAAGAACTGAAATTGAGGTTAAAATCAGCACTAATACTGGTATTCCTAGATCCAGGAATGTGTTACATAGTTTACGGTGATGCATCAGGTATCAGGTTGGGAGTAGTTCTTATGAAAGGGGGAGGAGTCATTGTGTATGGGTCACGGCAGTTGAAGCAACAAGAGAGGAATTACCCGATGCATGATCTCGAGTTAGCTGTATTTGTGCATGTTTTACACTGTTGGAGACATTATCTATTACGAGATCATTTTTTGGTTTTCACAAACCACAAAAGTCTCAAGTAAAACTTGACTCAGCATGATCTGAATTTGAGACTACGAAGGTGGGTTGAATACCTTCAGTCTTTTTACATGGATCTTGACTACACGCCTAGGAATGGAAATGCAGTGGTTGATGTGTTGAGAAGGAGGGAACAGTTACAGGTGGTTTCAGAGGCCATCAGTGAGTGGAAGCTTATGGATTTGTTCTTTGAGATGCATTTGGAGGTGTATGATAGACAGGGGCGTATATTTCTTTTCTTCTGTAGTTGTTACCTCTACCCTACTGGATCAGGTAAAATTGAGGAAGTGATCAGATTATAAAGTCCTAGTACTACGGGAGAGTGTGTTAGATGAGGACACTACTCCTGGGTGGATCGTGGGTGAAGATGAGATCTTTCACTTTAATGGAAGTGTATGGGTGTTAGCAGACATACGCAAGGAGATGATGCAGGATTGTCATTCCTCAGCATGTGTAGTTCATCCTGGTGTCACCAAGATGTATCGTGATATACACCATCAAAACTGGTGGCTAGGTATGAAGAGAGATGTTACTATTTTTTGATGAGATGCTCCACTTGTCACTAGGTGAAGGCGGAGCATCCGCGACCAGTAGGGTTGTTAAAGTAGTTATCCATTCCTGAGTTGAAGTGGAATGATGTCACGATGGATTTTTTGATGGGGTTTCCAATTTCACCTTGATGGAATTATGTAGTTTTGTTTTTAGTTGATATACTCACAAAGGTTTCACAATTCTTACTGATCAAGGATACCTTCAGTTTTTATGATCTAGGATGGTTGTACTTTCAAGAGATTGTATGTTTTCATGGGGTTCTGCGCTCTGTCATTTCAGATAGAGATGCTCATTTTACTTCTTGTGTATGGTATGAACTACATAGGGCTTTGGGTACACAGGTACTTCCGAGTACAACGTACCATCCCCAGACAGATGGCTAGTCCGATCGCATGATTCAAGTGTTGGAGGACATGATTCGACCATGTGTTATGGATTTTGGGGGTTCTTGGGAGAGACACATACCTCTAGTGGATATTTCCTACAATAACAGTTTTCAGGTGACAATTCAGTTTGCACCTTAGTAGGATTTTTACAGTAGGTCGTGCCAAACACCACTATGTTGGCTGGAGGTAGAAGCGGTAGATTTATTAGGACCTCATCTAGTCCAGGAGACTTATGAGTAGGTGGAGTTGATTCAAAAGAGGAAGGTTATTACACACTCTCATCATAATTCCTATGCTTATTGATAGAGATGGCCTCTAGAGTTTGATGTCGGAGATTGTTTTTTCTTGCATGTAACACTGAGTTTGGGATACCGGATGATTAAAAGATAAGGAAATCATTCACTATGTAATGTCGGGTCGTTTGTGGTTTGGCAGAGAGTCGGGTCAATTTCCTATCTGTTGTAGTTACCTCATAGGTACAATTATATGAACAACATCTTCCATGTTTCTCAGCTATGAAATTACTTTTCAGACCCGTCTCACATTTTTTAACCCAAGGAGGTTAAGTTGTTGGTCGATGTATCATTTTAGGATAAACCTATTTGGATTGTGTATTGCATCATGAAGATTCTCAGTGGCTGGTCTGTTCCTCCGATATAGGTTGTATGGTAGCATGGGCAAGTACAGGACGAGACTTGGGAGAGGGAGACTAATGTGTGATCATAGTGGCTAGGGTTGTTTTAGGATTCTTCTTCACCACCTTGTTAGGTAAATTCGAGGATGGATTTATAAAATATTGGAAGTTTTTAAGAAGTCAGATCTTCATTTTAATTATGGATTTTTCTTTTGGTAGTTTTTGAGGAAAAAGAGAATAATTTAAAGTTCTCTAAATACATTCCCTATACATCTGAGTGCACACACTGTACCCTGTTATCACATATATCCATGTCGTGGTCATGTAACAGCCATGACATAGTTTTGTGGGGTGATGTGGAAGACCACTAATGTCGAGGTCGGTTGAGAAAAATACATGGTGTGTTCATTTACATTATATTCTGTTTACTTTTTCTTTTATTGGACATATCGGATCGGGATCACGTCTAACCCTCATATTCATCTTCTTCTAGTCGTGCCTCGCGAAAGAGCACATGGAACTGCCGACTCTTCTCCAAGACACATATCCATCTTCTATTCTCTGAATCAAACACTAATGGTTGTGTTGGAATCTCCTCAGTGGGTTATTCCTTGTTCATGGGCCATTTTTCTTTATTCTTCCTTGTTCGAGAGTTATTCAAGGTTGAATTTCATTGTTTTTTCTAGATCTTTGTTGATCTAGGCCTTCTCAAGGAACTATTTCGGAGTATATCAATCATATATCATTTTGGTAGGAGGTTTGTTTCATTTTGTAGTTTGTATTTGAGTTTTATATTCCAATGTGTCGATTAACCATGATTCAGGTATTTTGGGTTAAGGAAATTGATCCCTATTTTATCTGTCTTAGAATGATTGATGGATTTTTGGTTTGTGGATGTAATATTTGGTGTAATTTCATGTTTAAGTAACACCCCATGGGGGAGTTTACTTGTTTTAATTTTTAGGACCGTATGGACCAAGTTTCCTATGAGGAAAACCTTGTCTCCTTGCCTTTCATGATAGGATGGAACTGAATGTCTTTTACTTCTTGTTAAATTCTTATGGTGTGTGTTGGAATTATTTATCCTTGTATTAGTGAGATTACTTTGGTATTTTTTATATCCTATATGGATGATTGAATTACACAGGGTTATGAGAACCTGGTGTAGTTAGACCATAAGGGGAATTGATGTTCTGTTCTTCCTCAGAGTGTCTTTTATATTTCACACTACGAGGCCACAGGGGGGATTGATGGTGAGTGCTCCATCAAAGTTTCTATAGTTTAGATTATGATACCATATGGGGGGTTGAAATTGAGTTCTTCCCTAGAGAGTATGTAGTTATTGTGGAAAGGACATAGGGGGAATTGAAGGTGAGTGCTTCCTTAGAATTTCTTTTCCTTTTAATTACATTACATTGCTAGAGTGGGTAGACTATGTGATCTACCAAGTGCTATAATTTAATTATTGAGTGTTTTTTATTCATCTACCAATCCAAATCACAATATTTGATTTGGTCCTACTAGTTAGTCTTCTAAGATTCATTTTTGTGATTCTTACTAGAATAAATGTTGAACTGTAGATGCTAACAAAAGTAAATGGAAACTATAGGACTGTATACTTTTGTTTAATAATAGTTTCTTTGTTTCATTTCCATTATTACCGGCTATATATACTCACTAATAGTTAGGAACAAGTCATGTGGTGGTTTCCTACTAGAATTCATCTCACAGCCTATTTGGGTCATGTTTTTCGACCCAAATAGATTATATGGTTGCAGGTATAGATAAGGGGAAGCGCTTTCTACTACAGGTACAGATTACTATGGAGTTGGAGAGCATGGGACCAAGCTGAGGCTTGAGATGCACTTGGATTTTACTTGTTTTAATTTTTTACTTTGTATTAATATTGTATTTTTAGTTTTGTGACTTGTTTGGAGATTTTTGTACTCATATGTGCTAGGCATCATTTATATATGTTCTCTAGTTTTTTATTTACTATCAGTCATCCGTTGTTTACTTGTTTTATGGTATTATGGATTTAGTTTTTGGTTATTATTTACTATTCTATTTTGTTACTCTATTAATGATGGAATATTTTCCCCACTATCATACCTAGGGCCCTCGCTTCTAGCTAGAAGCCTCTGGCATTCAGGGAAATGCACTTGAGGTCATGTGACTAACTAGGTACGAGGCACCTTTGGGTGGCACCCGAATCTGGAATGTTACACATAATATTTTTCACTCCTCAGAAAAAAAATTATAAAGAATATGAAATTGGACACTTATAACATTCAAATCATTATAATTACAAGTTCATAAAAATCACTTTTACTCACAGAACATCATGCTTCATTTAAAGTTCTAACTTTCAAAAATAGTTTCCCTTCTACTCATAGTATTTCCAAAACAAGTACCTGCACTAATGCAAAATGTGACATACCTCGTTATCACTCTCATCACTCAAGTAATTTGAATTTTTTTTCAATTCTCATACACATGATTTCTTACCATAGGATTTCCATGATTTTCACATCTCCCCTATTGGAAATAAAAATAATACATTAATATTGTGGACATTAAATTAGGTTCAAATGTCTCTAAGGCAGTGGGATGGTGGGTTATACGAAAATCAATAATTTTATGTAGAAAGGAGGGTTGAATCATGAAATAAATTCAATATAAGATTCAATCCAAATTAAATCCTCAAAAACTCACTCTCCCACACATAAAATGTTATTTTCCCTTAATTATATTAAAATCCAATGTCACTCTCAAATATTTGATTTTTTTCTTTGTAATTTTAAATTTTTGTAGGGATACAAGTCACTAAAATAAGATGGGAAGAAAAAATAGGTGAGTATAAACTCCAAACCCCATGAAATTTATGTAATACAAAATCCCAAAGAAAGGAACACAGGTAGCACATACATTGTAGCATCTCATTGAAATTATTTCATATTGAAAACACTTTAGGTATTGTAGTAATAATCCATCAATTTTATAGGTATCCGTTAGGGGGATGGTTAAGACATAATGACCCTAGATGTATACATTCTTATAACCAAAAAGATTTTATATTAATATAAAAATACATGTAATGAATGTGGAAACTGTGAAATGTTACACCTATAATTATGAAGGGATATTAGTGATCTATGTTTATCAAATGACTCATTGTCCCTCAAATAACCCTCTCCATGAATAAATATCCCCCCTTGCATAGATTGAATATGTTCAAGTAAAAAATTCATGAAATATTTAGGGAAGGGAATTAGTTGTGGTATCATCTTAAAAATTATTCTTCATGGATTTTAAGGGCTACATGATGGAGAAAATATATGGGTGGCATAGTGGGTCAAAGAGTCTAAATTTAAATAAATATTTTAGTCACTTTAGTGAAACATTCAAAATTCATATCACTTCAATAGAAAAATATGGAAAGTTCTACAATACATAACATGATAAGGATTCCCTAATGAAAAATAAAAGAATTATCTGATATAAAAATGGGTGAGAATTATGACGCGTATAGAAAATATAACGTTGGAAAACACATATGAGTATGAGTGAAAATAACTATCTAAAAAATATACAAGTTTACAAAAAAATATTTTCAAAGAATTGAATAATATCAAAAATAATTTAAATTACAGTTTCAAGAATAAAAACATTCCAAATAGGAATCAAGTGCTCAAAATACCCAGTGATAAAAAGGGTATGTTCCAAACTATGTTATAATAAAAATTAAATGGTTTTCATGTCATTTAAATAAATGATTGTAATGTTATTTTTTTCAATTTTATTTTTTTTATTTTAATAAATTTACATGGTGTTTATGGAAGAATAAAATATGATTGATAATAAAAATAAATTCCTTTGTAAGTGTAGATAGACATAGAAAGGCTGTTTGTATCTAATGATACTCCCAAAATGATGTACCTGTAAAATATACAAATAGAAAAAATCATATCCACATCATATCAAATCATTAAGACCATAATAAAAAGCATTTGGATGATAAAAATATGTATTATGAATGATCAAATCTACTACAGTAATAGAGGAAGACATATTGTGGTAAATGCATGTCATTTTATTAATTAGAAACTAAATGAAATGAAACTAAATACAGTGATATGGAGTTTCATAGAGTAGATCTCCCATCTAGATTCTTCTTGAGCTCCTTAGATACATGTGAAAATTCCAAACATCCAAATACTCGTAAATGAGAGTAAGATAGATGTTTACCAGACCATCTCTTCTGTGGAATCTCAAAATTCAATGGTACTGACGGTGATCGGTTGATGAGGTAGTAGGAAACTAGAACATACTCTCCCCAGAATGTCTTAGGGAACTTTTCCAAACTCATCATGCTTCTAACATTCTGCATGATGGTTCTGTTCATCCTTTCTGCAACTCCGTTGTGTTATGTGGTGTGAGGGACCATCATCTCATGTCGGATGCCATGACTCCTGCAATAGGCATAAAATTCTCCGATGTGTACTCTCCTCTGTTGTCTGAACGATGACACTTCAGTTACCTTCCAGTTTTACGATCCACCATGGCGTGGAACATCTTGATGTATTCCAGTACTTGGTCCTTTATTCGTAAGAAGAACACCCACACCCTTCGAGATGCGTCATCAATAAAGGATAGAAAATATTTGTTACCTCTAAGTGTTTCCACCTCCATGGGTCCGCATACACCAGAGTGCACCAGATCCAACAACTCTGATCTCCTTGATGAAGTAGTATTGAATGAAATTCTATGTTTCTTCCCATAAAAGCAGTATTTATAAGGATCAAGTGATGCTTCCTTTTCAATACTGATGTACTTCTTCTTTGTTAGGGTAGATAACCATTTTTCACTCATGTGGTCGAGCCTTATAAGCCACATATTGGATGACATCACTCTTTCAACTGTGTTGAGGCTGTCTGCACATATCTTCACATGATTTCTGTGCAACATACAACATATGTGTCCTCGATCGATGATGATGGATCCTTTTGTCATCTTCCATGCTCCATTGCTGAAGATGTTGTCACAACCTTGTCGATCAAAGACTATACCTGATAACAGGTTGAGCCAAATTCTTGGAATATGTCGAAAATTCATTAGGGTGATTATGTATCCAACATTCATCTTGACTTGGATATCATCGATGCCAACAATCTCCACCAAACTTGCATTCCCCATCTTGACTATACCGAAGTCACCAGTTTGATAAGTCATGAAATACTCATGATGTGGTGTGACATGGTACGATGCTTCAGTATCGACCACCCATTCTGTGTCTTGGCCTGATGTATGAAATCATGTCTCTTATTCGTGTTTGGAGAAAATCACATGTTCTCTGGTGACGGTCACTTATGAAACTCCATTTCTTATTTGTTGGTTTCTACTTTGACCCTTTTCTTGTAACAACTTTCGGAATTTATTCTTCATGTGTCCCTCCATGCCACAATGGTAGCATTTTTATGTTGGCCTCCTTCCATATATGGACCTTCCTATATTCTTTCTTCAACCTCTGGTTCTTTCCCCATGACCTCCTCCTTGTTGCCTCCCTCACTTCTCCAGAACAAGAGTTTGCGTCTGGTAGAAACTTGCATCCTTCCTTCGTGCTTCCTCATTGAAAAGTGCATACTTTACCATCTCTATGGTAAGTTCGACTCCATGCACCGAGTTGCTGAGTGAGATGACAAGCGTAGCCCAGCTATCGATAAGTGTGTAGATTAAGTGGTTTTCTGATCTTTATCCTTTAGTGTCTTACCGGCAGACACCAACTGGTTCACTAGGCTTTGGAACTCGGTGGTGTGTTCGGATATAGAGTTTCCACTCTATAGTCGAAGATTCATCAACCGCTTCAACAAGAGGATCTAGTTTCGAGTGATCTTTGAATGGTACATATTTTCCAACGTTGTCCAAAGTTCATATGCACTAGTCTCTTGAGCATCATGGTGATACACGCTGTGATCGATCCATTGGAAGATTTTTCCGATCGTCTTCTTGTTCAGCTTCTTCCACTCCGCTTCCTTTATGGTATCAGGGTTGACTCCCTCATTCTCAATGGGGTCAAAAAGATCCTTATCCTTGAGAAGATACTCCATTCGAGACTTCCAAATGGAGTAGTTCGAAGGAGTCAACATGATATTCCCTCTCGTAGATGATCCCTCCATTGTATTTCAATTTAGTTAAAACATGGTGCCGAATCTGGAAAAATAGAGCTCACTGTTGCGTCTGCAACACTCGAAAATGGTGTAAATGACACCAGGATCATCGAAATCGGATACCGATTGATCAAGTTATGATCAAAATAGTATCAACGGCAGAGATCATCCGATGATGTGGAGATGACATGGCGATGATGTGTTGATGATATGGCACACTGGATCACCTGCTAGAGACGTCATCTGTGCCAGAATACTACCTTCGTCTCCAGCAAGGGGGTACTGTAGCACCCGAAGTTTGACCAAACATCGACCGGGCCTAGGAAGGTCATTTTAGCTATGTTTTTTATTCCGTTTGCGCCGTTGGAATTTTATTGACATAGGAATTCAGAATATTCCTTCGATACACTATTTCGGGAAACATGAATTTTCTGGTCACCAGAAAATTTCCATTGCCCACCACCATTTCACTGGAACCGCCTCCGATATAACTTTTTGTTGTTCACTGACCACGAAGAGAGAAAAATGGAGGGAGAAATCAGCCTTTATTTAACCAAGAACAAAGCATTTAGAAAACACCCTCTCTACACCTCTCTCTCACACACATGGAGCTCTCCCGGCTCTCTTTGGATAAAATTTAGCTCTCTTGGCTCGAATTAGTGATAAAGAAGGAAGCTCCCTTGGATCTCCTTAAATATCCATGTTGGGAGGTGTCATGTTTGACACAACTCCCACAAATCCTCCACCTACCATGGACTTCTCCCATTACTGCCAAAAATAGGGACTGCATCTGCAGCAGCCTTGTTTGAAGTCATTTTTTGGTGAGGTAGGTGCACCAGCCACCTACCATGCAGCCGGACAGTTCCAACAATTCTCTCCCTCTAGCTGCAATCCACTAGAGAATCTACAAAGTTCAAGCTTCTCCCAAGCAACTACCTTTGTCAAAATATATGTCGTGTTCTCCTTCGTGTGGATATTCACAAGTCGCAGGAGTTGTTGATCCATCACATTGCATATCCAATGATAGCTAATGTCGATATTCTTATTGATACACTTCTGGATCCCCATAATCAATCAGCGACAGGTAATCTGACACCGAATATTTTGTTTATGGAATCCTTCTTCGTGAAGATCTTCAAACCTTTGAAATTTTAGGTTCGGGAGGCACAACATCACCTAGCTCCCGTAATGGTTCTACAAATTCTTGGGGAGAGGATTGAGTCTCCCCTTGCTCAATGACCTCCTCCACTAGCTCCCGGTCCACTGCCAATAAGTCTTCTTGCACCTCCTCCTCTTTAATGAAAGGTTGTGCTGGTACTGGTGTTGGATCATGAATTGAGTCCTTAACACTTTCCCTTCAAGTCATTCTATGATTTTGAATGTCCTCGATCATTTGGTTCTCATGGAACATGACATCTCTGCTTCTAATCACCTTATTCTCCTTCGGGTACCAAAGCTTGTATTCGAACTCCTCATCTCCATAGTCAATGAAGATGCATGGAGTAGATCTCCCATCTAGCTTCGGCTTGAGCTCCTCTGACACATGTGCATAGGCCAAACATCTAAATAATCGTAAATGAGAGTAAGAGGGATGTTTTCTAGACCATATCTTCTGTGGAATCTCAAAATTCAACAGGACTGGTGGTGATCGGTAGATGAGGTAGCAGGCAACCTGAACAGCTTATCCCCAGAATGGCTTAGGGAGCTTTTCCAAACTCATCATGCTTCTGACCTTCTCCATGATGGTTCAGTTCATATTTTTGATGCACCCAATTTGTGTATACATTTCCACATATATAATTGACAATAAAAACATATTTTCAGAAAATATATGTTTTTTATTAACATATTCTTTTATTTTGGTGAATCTATTTACTTTCAGGACATTTCTGGCTAAATACACGGATCAAGGGAAGACTGTGAAAATTTTGAAACTACACGGCATGTACTTTTATACAAGTCGTGATCATCCATGTAGGGACACAGACCGAAGGACGGAATACACACCCATGTCACCAGGCAGAAGATACATGCCGTGTGTGTCGGTGCTACATGTCATGTACTACTTTCTAGAAGCGGTAGTTGCCGAAGAAAAGTCCACACGCCCATGTGACCGTTGATGGAGTCACGGCGTGTTTGAAGTTTTACACGTCGTGTCTGCTATTCTAGAAAGGTTGTCGGTCAAAAATATGGCACTACACACCGTGTATGGCGGCGCTACACGCCGTGTACACCCAACCACCAGGCGGTGCCATGTTCAAAAGTCAAAGACAGTGTGTTAGGCCGCCTACCCGTGGAGAAATTGGCGCCAAAGCGCGTTGCCGAAAAGTACACAGCGTGTACTTTCTATACACGTCATGTACTTTATTTTTCTATAAAAAGAGGCCTTGGCCTATGGATTTAAAGGGAGAACCATTGAGAGGAAAGTGAAGCTCTGCTATCACCCTTCCCAAAGCTACCAAGGTGTCGTCACTCTTCCATTCCACCTTCCGACACTCTACCTCAACGCCTACATGATGAATTCGCCAGGTATCACGTGTGTCGTTTCTATCCCACTTTATATGTGTAACTAAACCCCTCATGTCGGGGATGTGGATGATGGGATCATAATTTTTATTTTGTTTTATATAGTTGTGTTTGAATCGTTGTAATTCATCTTACTCTTCTTAAACCACTATCTAATATAACTGAGAATTCTTAGCCAGACCAAGGGAGGGATTCTCAGCAATACAAAATAGAAGTAATGGTGAAAACATACATGACCATTGGAAGGATTTCACTTATTCAAATAATGGACTGAATGTAATAAATAATTAAGAACACTGACTACCGGACCAAGGAGTCAGCTGCTCTAATTCCAAACAAGAGTAACCGGACCAAGGAAATCTTGTAACAAAATGAAATCCAGAATGATTGAATTATTATGAACAACACAACCATTTAAACAATCTAAATAAGAACTCCTTATTCACCACATCCCCAAAACGTCTTTTCTTTCCATTTTAAAACTCTTTAAATTTACCCATTTTTTTCTTTCAAACTATATCCATTTCTCCAAAGTAAATCAATTTAGTTTCAATCAAAACCCAAAATCAACCCAATCGATTCTAAATTCTGTAAACATCACCTGATTAAGTATCAACTCAATTGAATTCACGCACGCCACGGTTCCCTATGGATCGACCCCCGAACTTATGCTATACTAAATTTCAAATAATGGGTAATTAATTTGGAATGCATATAACTTCAATCAACGACAAGCGAGACCAAATTTTGGCACCGTTGCCGAGGACTACGTCTATTTTTAGTGCTAACATTTCAATTTTGTTAATAATTTATTGAAGTGAAAATAAAAATCAAAAAAATATATCAAAAATCTATTTTCTAAACCCATTTCAAATTTTCTCTTTTATTTTTCCCTTTTACACCGGGTTTTTGTTTTTGTGTGGTGCATAACTTAAAGTGTATGTCTAGACGTTGTACACGATCCAGAACCATCGAGTATTCAGAATTAGTTCCACTTGACCCAGAAATCGAACGAACCTTGCTTCATCGTCGGTGTACACGGATAGAAACTCACAACCATCAACCACAACCCATGGAGAACAAGGAAGAGAGAGCACCAGCTGTAGATGCTGCGACTGAGCATCAATACCAGGATCAGCAGCCTCCCGCTGCTGGTCTACCGGAGAAACCTCCTGGAGCCTTCATGGAATTCCTCCCAAGGGATTACCAACGGCCGCCGCATCAACTCTTCCCACAGCCATACTTCGCCCCTCAGGAGCAGTTCATGCGAGCTCCACCCCTTCAACAACAACCGCCAAGACGTACCCTTATAGTGTGCGGACTTCCATCAATTCACGGAGCTGATACAGGAATCCTTCGTCTTTCGGTCCAGGCCCAGCACTTCGAGATCAAGTCTACTATCATGCAGTTGATCCAGAATAGAGTCCAATTTGGAGGCCTGGCCAGCGAGGACCTGAACGCCCATCTCTCCAACTTTCTGTAGATCTGCGACACATTTTGGTACCATGGAGTGTCCAAGGATGCCATCTGTCTTCACCTATTCTCTTTTTATCTAAGGGATAAGGCAAAGGAATGGATAAAGGGGCTTCCACAATGATCTATCCTCACCTTGGAAGAGCTATCCCTGGCGTTCTTGTCCAAGTACTTTCCACCATCCAAGACGGTGACACTCCATAATGAGATCCATAACTCCCAGCAGCACAACTTCGAGTCATTGTACGAGTCCTGGGAATGCTTCAAGGAGATGTTACGAAAATGCCCCCACCACGGACATCCACTCTGGATGCAAGTCCATAACTTCTATGGAGGACTTACCACGAATACCAAATCTGTGGTGGAAGCTACTGCTGGAGGCACGGTGATGCAGAAATCCCTCGAATAACTATTCGAACTACTGGAAAACATGTCCACCAACAGCTTTCAGTGGCACTCTGAGCGGGGGACTCAAAAGTGAGGTATGAAAAATATTGACACTACCTCTATGTTAGCTGCTCAGTTGGACACTGTTTCAAAGAAAATCGATGCATTGAACCTCAAAGGAGCATCTCAAATTCATGTGGTGAACCATCCATCATGTGGCGACTGTGGTGATAACCACATCATGGATAAATTCCCGGGTTCGACTGGAGGCCCTTCAACGAGAGAGGTGAGTTAAGTTGCCCAAAATCGAGGGCCCAACCAGTACCAGCAGTACCAGAACCCGGCATGGAGAGATCAACAGAACCCAGGCTGGGGCCAACAACAGCAGAATCCTCCGCCCTAGTGACCGCCCAGATACAACCAGCCTCTATACCAGAACCAATACCAAAGGCCGAAACAACCCCAGCAGGGTCCTTATCAGCAACAAGGGTATCAAAACCCTCGTCCATAGTAGCCACGATAGCCACCTCCTCCACCGGCTCAACAACCACCTTAGCAGGAGAACGCCTCATGTTTAGAGGATATGATGACTAAATTCATATCTACTGCTGAGACTCGATTCCATAATCAGGAAGCTTCAATTCAAGGCTTGGAGAATCAGTTGGCCAGCTAGCAAACCAAATTTCAGGGAGACAGCCCGGTACAGTACCAGGGAACACCGAAAAGAACCCAAGGGAGGAGGCCAATGCTATCATGCTCCGGAGTGGAAGAGAGCTCCAACAGAACCAACCAGCACAGCAAGGTGCATCCAAACCCACTATTGTTGAAAAAGGTACCAATACCGACCCCACCTCATCCAAAAGCCCGCAGAAGGAGGATTTGCAGAATAAAGAAAAGGAAGTAATCCAAACATTCAAGAATGCCCTACCTTTTCTGGAAAGATTGAAGCAGAGGAAGCTGGACAACCATTTCTACAAATTCATGGATGTGTTCATGAAGTTACATATAAACATCTCATTTTCAGAGGCCCTAACTCAGATGCCCAACTACGATAAATTCATGAAGCAAATCCTCTCGTATAAGAGGAAGATGGAGGATTTGGGTGTTATTGCACTAACGATGGAGTGCTCCGCGGTGGTTCAACATTACATTCCTCCCAAACTCCAAGATCAAGGTAGTTTCACCATTCCTTGTACTATTGGATCCTGTGAGTTCGGGAAGGCCCTATGCGACTTAGGGGCCAGTGTGAACCTCAAGCCCCTCGGAGTTTTCAAGAAGCTGGGACTCAACGAGCTCAAACCTACCCGCGTCGCCCTTCAACTTGTTGATCGATCTATAAAACACCTGAAGGGACTACTGGAGTACGTACTGGTAATGGTGGTTAAGATGATTCTCCCTGCTAATTTCATCATCCTCGACATGGGAGAGGATCATGAGGCACAACTTATTTTGGGAAGACCTTAACTCGCCACTGGGAAGGCGCTCATTGATGTGCACCAAGTAGAGCTTATATTCCGGGTATGAGACGAGAGATTCTCCTACAATGTTCTCAAAGCCATCAAGTAGGCATCATCGTCTGATCATGAGGATTGTTCTCCAATAACTACCCCGGATGACCGCTTGGTGGATGATCTGGTATGTTCTAATATTTTTGATAATTTTAACAATCCAGACATTCCTATTGAAGAAGATCCAGAGAACATGCAACTCCTAGATGTCTAGGGCGACCACTATTGGGACCGTTATCCACCGTAAATATCAGGTAAGAAAGGTATGTAGGTCGATCCAACGACATAAAACAAAGGCACATTCTGGGAGGCAACCCAGAGGTTACATGTCGTTTCCCACTTATATACACGGCGTGTACTAATCCTTTTTAATTTATAAACTTAATAGTATAAATCTATAGAATAACAAATAAATAACTAGGGATGATGCCGGTGCTGATGGAAATGTCACTGAAGTTTATTCGAGTCATCCTCGGTTCGAATCCTCCTGACCTACCTTCGGCAAGGGGTTCCTCCTTTTAATTACATGATGTGTGTGGTATTTTCCACATATATATATATATTTATATGTGTTTAATAAAACCCATGGTGGGGATGGACCGGTTGGCTAGAATCGTAATCCGGTTTCAAAAGACTCGGGTTCGAATCCAGACAACCGTCCCATTTCCATTATTTTTTCTTTTAATAAAACCACATGACGTGTACTCCGATATACGCCGTGTGCGCCATGATTTTTCAATTAGAAATTAAAAACGTTTTAAAAATAAGAAATTACATGCAGGTGAAGATGGAGGATTGGAAATGTCTCGGCACTAGGTTCACAAGACCCGGTTTCGAATCGCGCTAATCTCACTGCTTCACTACAATCCTTTCCAAAATAAAAACCACACGTCGTGCTTTTCTTTCTTTTCGTGTGTATAGGCCGTATAGAATAAATATATATATAACATATATATGGACAACAGAACAACCTTTGCTCCAGTGGGTAAGGGCGTCCGTTCGAATTGGCCGATCACCGGTTCGAATCCCACCCCAAGCACCAGAACAAAGGTTGTACTACCATTTTTCTCATTTTAAAATACACGTCGTGTATTTACCAATATACTTCTTGTATAGGTTTACTTATAATATAATTCGTATATATATATATATATTATTAATTATTATATAGTTTACAATAATAATTATATTTATTCATATATCTTAACAAAAAAAATTGGATACACATTGTGTACCATACATACACGCCGTTTACCTCAGCTGTATAAGTTGTGGTCCACCCGACTTGAGGCCGTGTCGCATGGCCACCCCATTTTTCCCCTTTTTTCCCGTTTCTTCTCCCGAATGCCACCCGAACCGCCCTTTTCCAGATCTGTCGATTTGGGGAATTTCAAGTTTTGATTCTTCTCACATTGTGATCCTCAGACCAGGTACACCGTTATGTACCCTCTATTTCAAGTTTTTAGAATCGTTTAGGGTGTTTATCGGATCGGCCAACCGTTCGGTTTCCACATGTACACGACCACGAAATGAAGAACACATGTCGTGTACTTCTATACACGGCCACACACAAAATCATTCGAAATTTTCATATACATTGTGTGTATGTTTGGTACACACTGTGTTCTTATTTATTTTCGCCATACTCGAGTACTCCTTTACACACGGCCTCACACACCCTTTTTTCATACACGACGTGTATGTTCGGTACACACCGTGTAGACCATTTCCCTTGGACCCTTCATGTGTGGCATATAACACGGCCTGTCACCCCATGTTCCAGAACACGACATGTATGTTCAGTACACGCCGTGTCCTTTATATCTGTAGCCGGGTTGTGTTTTCCCTCTTCATGGTCTCTCACCCAATATTCCTACATGGCGTCTGTGCTTGGTACACGCAGTATCTGTTAGATGTTTGGTCGGCCCGTGTTTCACCCTCTACATGGCCATGTTCTTCATGTGCAGTACACGCCGTGGCCTGTACCTACACGTCATGTATTGTTTTCTTTGAACTAATAACAACATGGTCGTGTCATTTATAGTACATGACCACCTGCACTTTGAGTGAACACGGCATGTATGTTCGGTACACGCCGTTTACTATTACATGGTCTATTTCCACCCTCGGCGTGTCTTTCCAGAGAACACAAGATACTCTCCATTTCTGACTACACGCCGTGTACTCTGGAGTACACGCCATGTACTTTTATTTTCCAGTTTTCTCACATTTTCTTTGTTTTATTTTCTTCCTCTTTCTCTTTCTTTTGTTTTGTTTTCTTTTTCTTCTATTTCAGGATATGGAATATCATGATCCTTCCCGCGGGAAGCAGCCAGCCTCTACCACTGAGGGCGAGAGGCCTAGCTATCGTCGAATCTGACTCTAACCACCTACGCAGCCGTACCCCGACGCTCCGTTCTTTGATCTCCCTCCATTGGCCATTCTGCCACCACTCACTCCCTCGGATGGGGCCGGGCCTACTTCTACTGCACCAGCTGCCACTTTCCCTGTACAATCATCCTCAGCAGTTGGTTCCTCTTCGAGCACACCTTCCACTGAGCCACCTTCTTCTTCGGCAGATCCACCTCCAGAGCCAGAGTTGCTGCTGCACTGGCACCTGGGCCGGGACCTGGAGGTGCTCCCTATCTATGCACGGTCTTCCTGGTCACCAACCTCACATACGACAGGTTCTGATGCTTCTCTCCTCATCTGATACCATTGATTGGACGGTACCTTGATAGCAGTATTCCGCAGCGGCTCGGTATTTGGGAGGAGTTGGAGGTACTTCTCGGGCACACCACACTCCTCGAGATTTTCCAGGTCAGCACCCCTGTATTCTGTGATTTATTTTCGGAGTTTGCAGCCTCCTTTGAGTTCGATGGAGTGGAGTACCGGGAGACACCTAGCGATGCAGTATCCATAGTCTGATTCTGGCTAGGCGGCCAACGTTTCTCTCTTACTATGACATAGTTTGGCCGAGGGTGCGACTTCTACCCCCATATTATCACCCCACCCCCCGTTTCTAACTTGACCTGGCCCGAGCGCTCTGACCTCGTTGCCATGTGGCGGGAGATCGATGGGCCTGACCACCGGTACTCCCCCACCTCTCAGAAAAGCACTTTTATAGCCGACCCTATCCTTCGCTTCACCTAGTGGTGCTTTAGCGCCATCCTTTTTCCTTTCCATGAGGATATGGGGGTCATGACCGGCCGTGACATGGAGCTTCATACTTGTGTCATCCGGCACGCCTACTCAGACCTCCCCTATCTTACCGCCTCCTATTTCCACTCCATGTTTACCGGCCGTCAGGGAAACCTGAACGGCGGGTTTTACACCACCCGTCTTGCCCACCACTTAGGGGTATTCGAGCCCTCATGACCTCATGACTTGATAGGTTCACCCCAGCGGATGGACTTCCTCATGCTCATTCTCATGGGGTTGGTTCGGAAGCAGGGGTGCCTACATCCTTGCTCAGGCTCGAGCTCCGCCACCTGCTGACACCCCTACCCCAGCTGCTAACCCCACTCCTCCTTCCCCACCCCCTCCAGCTTCTCCACCTCACCCACCTCCTACTGACCCAGCTTCTTCTAACCTTCCTTCTTCTCTCCCATCCCCTATCCCACCTAACCCTGCACCCTCGGTAGATCAGAATATTTCCCTCCTCCTAGCCACGATGGAGCAGAAGTTAGCTCATATCATAATCCGGAAGGACACCATATCATGCCATTTGATTTGTCTGGATGGCCTCCAGGACCAGATGGAGCATCTATTGGTATATATTTCTCAACATCTTGGTGTTACACTGCCTCAGCCACCAGCCTCTACCTCCATTCCTGGCCCTTCTGTTGTTGCTCCACCACCATATCCTGCAGCAGCCACAGATTCTGTTCTGATGACTACAGTGAGCTCTACTGCTACCACTTCTTCCAGGCCAGGGCCTGCTGCTGCGCTTCTGATCCTGAGTCTAGCACCTGCGGCTCCTACTTATTCAGCTTCCCTTCCCGATGCAGAGTTAGAGCCTCCCACATCCACACATCCTGAGCCGTCTTTTCTGGCTGATTCTGTACATGATGATGCCTCCCCTGAGGCGACCCCATGATAGTGACATTTTTCTTTATCTTATATATCTCTTCTATCATTTTCTGTGCTGTGATGTTGTGCATGTTTGTAGTTTTCTTTTTCCTCGCCAGTCACAGGTATCATGGAGCTCCTTGGGCATCACTTTTTCACGAGGGGAGTATTTTTTCATTTCTATTTTCTTTGTTTTTGGATTTACTTTTTTCCACTACTTTCCCTCATTTTGTCCCCCCTTTCTCCTCATTGCCCACCCTTTACCTTAGTATTGCACTTGGTGTACGATGTGTAGTATTAAGTGTGGGGGAGCATCTATATCTTTCACCTTAGTCATTTCCCTTAAACTAACCTAGGAGACATCATTATTAGACTCTGTATTATAAAATGTAAAGAAATTTTGTTCATTCAATCTTATAAATGCTGGAGTTATTGGTAGGAACTTTTGGAAATGTTGCATGCTTATTTTAGTTATTATGTATTTTAAAATGATTTCTGATATAGTTTCAATTTCAACCTTTCATCCTTGATTAAATTACATTAATTAGGCTAATCAGTTATATGCATGTCATGAACTGATTGTCCCTTTATTATTTTTCCACTCCTAAGAGGTATTCTTAACCCTTTTTTGTATTTCTTTTCTAATACCCTCTTTCTTGAGAGATTCTTAGGATATGCATCACTACCAGGATTTTCATGTTTTGTTTTCAAAACATGAAGAAATTTTTTGAATTACATTAAAATGATTGAGGCATTATATTGTTTATACCTCGTTATCTTGAAACCTACCCTACATTTAATCTTCGTTAAGCCCGTAGAAGCCATGAACAACCTTTATAGGAAGCCACATTACAAGCCTATTTCCCTTCCTACCCTATTTTGTTTTAAACTTTTCATGATTATTCGTTTGAGCATTAAAGAGGGAGCTGGAAATACATGGTATATTTTGTGCACAACCATGAAATAAAGTTTGGTGGAGTTCCTCTTGATTATTTGGGGAAGAATGGGTACCAAAAATCTACTCATTGTATTCATAAGGGTTTCCGTTGTGTTTTGTTTTTTAAAAACAACAACAACAACAAACAAACAACAAGGGGACCTTATGCTTATTTTCCCATGAACCCTACTTGCCTAATGAAGATGGTGAAGATTACAAAAGCATTTGACTGAGCTTTTGAAGGGTGTATTTTCCATGAGCATTACTTTGAATATCATGCAATGTTGTTTATAGGAATTAGCCTTCCTTTTTCAAGCCGCAGAATTTATTTCCACATATGAACCTACCAACCCTTAGCCACAGAAACATCTAAACCTTATTGATAAATTCCTCATGATTTTTGTAATTCAATTTTTATGATGTAGGGAACAAGATATCTTGAAAACCTATGGATATAGTGTATATACCGTTGATTGAGCATAACTCTGAATAACAATTTCTTGAGTGTGGAGTGTGATTTTGACTAGTAAGGTAAATCATCAAATGCCATTATTACTTTTGAATGGTTACAAAATGTGTTGAAAGAGGATGAGAGTAGTTAATTGCATTATATATGAGGCATTATTTTAATATCTTATCAGTTGAATTTGTTTGTGCCTTTCAGAAATTTTTCCTCAGTAAGTTTATCAGTTATACGTTCGATTAACTAAATGCCTTCCTTTTAATGTATAGGCTCTCTTAATTAGATGTTGAGATTTTTCATGAGGGAAAGCAAATGTCTAAGTGTGGGGGAATTTGATGAACCCGATTTGTGAATACATTTCCACATATATAATTGACAATAAAAAAATGTTTTCAAGAAATATATGTTGTTTTATGAACATATTATTTGATTTTGTTGAATCTGTTTACTTTTAAGAGCTTTCTGGCTAAATACACGGATCAAGGGAAGTCTGTGAAAATTTTGAAACTACACGGCGTGTACTTTTATACACGCCGTGTACATCTAGGTAGGGACACAGACTGAAGGAGGGAGTACATGCCCATGTCAGTAGGTATAAGATACATGCCATGTGTGGTGTCACTACACACCGAGTACTATTTCTAGAAGTGGTAGTTTCCGAAGAAAAGTCCACATGCCCATGTGGCCGTTGATGGAGACATGGCGTGTTTGAACTTTTACACACCGTGTCTGCTATTCTAGAACGGGCTGGCGGCCAAACTTATGACATTACACGCCGTTGATGGTGGCGCTACACACCGTGTACACCCAATCACTAGGCGGCGCCATGTTCAAAAGTCAAAGATGGCCTGTTAGGCCGCCTACCCATGGAGAAATTGGCGCCAAAGCGCGTTGAGAAAAGTACACGGCGTGTACTTCCTATACATACTGTGTACTTTATTTTTCTATAAAAATAGGCCTTGGCCTACAGATTTAAAGGTAGAACCATTGACAGGAACTAGAAGCTCTTCTATCACCATTCCCAAAGCTACCAAGGTGTCGTCACTCCTCCATTCCACCTTCCGACACTCTACCTCAATGCCTACACAATGAATCCGTCAGGATTCACGTGTGTCGTTTCTCTCCCACTTTCTATGTGTAACTAAACACCTCGTGATGGGGATGTGGATGATGGGATCATAATTTGTATGTTTTTTCTATAGTTGCGTTTAAATCATTGTAATTCATCTTACTCTTCTTAAACCACTGTCTAATATAACTGAGAATTCTTATCCGGACCATGGGAAGGATTCTCAGCGATACAAAAGAGAAGTAACGGTGAAATTATCCATGACCATTGGAAGGATTTCATCGATTCAAATCATGGAATGAATGTAATAATGAATTAAGAACACTGACTACCAGACTAAGGAGTGATCTTCTATAATTCCAAACAAGAGGAACCGGACCAAGGAAATCTTGTAACAAAATCAAATCCAAAATGATTGAATTATTATGAACAACAGAACCATTTAAACAATCTTCATAAGAACTCCTTATTCACCACAACCCCGACACATCTTTTCATTCCATTTTAAAAAATATTTAAATTTACCCATTGTTTTCTTTCAAACTGTATCAATTTCATCAAAGTAAATCAATTTAGTTTCAATCAAAACCCAAAATCAACACAATCGATTCTATATTCTGCAAACTCCACCTAATTAAGTATTAACTCAATTTAATTCATGAACGCCACGGTTCCCTGTGGATCGACCCCAAACTTATGATATACTAAAGTTCTAAGATTGGGTAATTAATTTGGGACGCATATAACGTCAATCAACGACAAGTGAGACCACTTTTCTAAAACTATGTTGTGTTCTGGGGTGCAAGGGACTGTCCTCTCATGTCAGATTCCATGACTCCTGCAATAGGCATCAAGTTCCCTTGATTTTTACTCTTCTTCGTTCTCTGAACGAAGACACATCAGCTTTGTTCCAGTTTCACGCTCCACCATGGCGTGGAACATCTTGAAGTATTACAGTACTTGGTCCTTCATTCGTAAGAAGAACACCCACACCCTTCGAGATGCATCATCAATATAGGATAGAAAATATTTGTTAACTTCGAGTGTATCCACCTCCATGGGTCCGCATACATCAGAGTGCACCATATCCAAAAACTATGATCTTTGTGATGAAGAAGTATTAAATGAAACATTATGATACTTTCCCTAAAAGCAGCATTTACAAGGATCAAGTGTTGCATACATGTCAATACTGATGTACTTCTTCTTCATTAGGGTAGATGGCCCTTTTTCACTCATGGGGTCGATCCTTTTATGCCACATATTGGATGTCGTCTCTGTTTCCACTATGTTGAGGCTGTCTGCACATATCTTGACATGTGTTTTATGCAATGTACCACATATGTGTCTTAGAGCGACGATGATGGCTCCTTTTTTCATCTCCCATAATCTGTTGCTGAAGATGTTGTCATAGCCTAATCGATCAAAGACTATACCTGATAACTGGTTGAGCTGAAGGCTTCAAACATGTTGAACATCCTTCTAGTTGATTGTGTATCCAACATTTTTCTTGACTTGGATATCACCCATGCCAACAATCTCTGCCAAACTGGTATTCCCCATCTTTACTACACCAAAGTCACCAGTTTGATAAGTCATGAAATACTCATGATGTGTGGTGATGTGGTTCGATGTTGCAGTATCAACCACCCATTCTGTGTCTTGGACTGATGTATGAAATCATGTCTCTTCTTCATCTCTATAGTGAATCACAACTTCTCCGGTGACGGTCACATACACATCTTCATTTCCTATTTGTTGGTTTCTAATTTGACCCTTTTCTTGTAACAAAATTCGGAAGTTCTTCATGTGTCCCTCCATGCCACAATGGTTGAATTTTTATGATGGACTCTTTCCATCTATGGACCTTCCTTTTTTCTTTCTTCAACCTCTGGTTCCTTCCCCACGAAGTCCTGCTTGTTGTCTCCATCTCTTCTCCAGAATGAGATTTTTCGTCTGGTTGAAACCCGAATCCTTCCTACGGGCTTCCTCGGTGAACAGTGAATCCTTTACCATTTCCATAGTATGTTTGCCTCCAAGCACCGAGTTGCTGAGAGAGATGACAAGCGTATCCCAGCTATCGAGAAGTGTGCAGAGTAAGTGGTTCACCTAATATTCATCATTTAGAGTCTTACCGACATCCACCAACTGGTTCACCAGGCATTGGAACTCTCCGGTGTGTTCGGATATCGATTTTCCACTCTGTAGTCGAAGATTCATCAACTGCTTCAACAAGAGGATCTTGTTTCGAGTGTTCTCTGACTGGTATGTATTTTACAACTTTGTCCAATGTTTATACGCACTTGTCTCTTGAACAACATGGTGGTAAACGATATGATCGATCCATTGGTGGATTTGGCCGATCATCTTCTTGTTCAGCTTCTTCCACCCAAATTCTTTGTGGCATCAGGGTTGACTCCCTCATTTTTAATGGGGTCAAAAAGATTCTTATCATTGAGAAGATCTTCCATTCGAGACTTCAAAATGGAGTAGTTCAAAGAATTCAACATGATCATCCCTCCCGTAGACGATTCCTCCATTGGATTTCAATTCAGTTACAAATTGGTGTAGAATCTGGAAAAACGGATCTCACTGTTATGTCTGGAATGGTCAAAAATGGTGGAATCCACTCTTCGATTGTTGAAATCGGATACCGATTGATCAAGTTAGGATCAAAACTGTATCAACAGCCAAGATCCTCTGATGATGTGGAGATGACTTGGCGATGACGTGTCGATGATGTGGCATGTCGGAGCACCTGCTAGAAACCCACCAGAAACATCGCTGGTTCCGGAACAGTACCTTCTTCTCTGGCAAGGGGGTACAATAGCACCCGATGTTTGACCAACCATTGACCGGGCTGAGGAAGGTCGTTTTAGCTCCGTTTTCGATGCCATTTGCGCCATTGGAATTGTATTGACACAGGCTTTCAGAATATTCATTCAATACACGATTCTGGGCAACTTGAATTTTCCGGTCATAAGAAAATTTAAACTTCCCACCGCCATTTCACCGGAACCAACTATGATACCACTTGTTGTGGTTCACTAACCACAAAGAGAGAAAAATGGATGGAGAAATCATCCTTCACTACCCCAAGAACAAAGCATTTACAAAAATCGATCTCTACACATCTCTCTCTAACACATGGAGCTCTCTCGGCTCTCTTTGGATATAATGTATCACTCTTGGCTCGAATTGGTGCTAAATAAAGAAGCTCCCTTGGCTCTCTGTAAATATTCACGGTGGGAGGTGTCAAGTTTGACACAACTCCCACCAGTCCTCCAACTACCATGGACTTCTCCCATGGCTACCAAAAACAGGGACTGCATGTGCAGCGGCCTTGTTTGAAGTCCTTGGTTGGTGAGGTAGGTGCACCAGCCACCAACCATGCAGCTGGACAGTTACAAGAATTGCTTGACCAATAGCTGTGTTAGGAAACCACTCATAGCATCAATTTGAAATAAAATTCATTTCAGATGAAATGTAAAGGCTAGTATGATTATGAAAGACTCAAGTATGGGAGAAAATGTATTAGAATTATTTTAATCAATTATTATAGAGATCAATAAAAATACTAGAGAATTCATTTATAACCATATACAATTTTTTAAAAGAAAAAAAAATGAAAAAACATCATTAAATGATTTAAATTTTTATGTTCAAAAAATTTATTTTATTCAATATATTAATTTATTTTCAATATTGTTTTGAAAAATTAAAAAAAAATACTTATAGAAGCCAAATAATGTTTGCCCAGCCCCGCCCCATCTTCGTCCCCACTAGTATCTCACAGTGGTGCTGACCTGGTTGTGCCTAGTATACTTTACCACAAACACAATCACAAACACAAACACAAACACAAACACACATACCACCAAATGCACTAGGTGGCAGCCCCATCCCCACCCCTCGCAAAACCCCCTCAATATGACCATCCTCCACTCCTGGATCCTCGTCTCGAACTGACCTCGCAACCCGATGCCCATCCCTCGACAGCCCCACCCCTCGTAAAACCGCCTCAATCCTGTTGGGGCATGAAGCCCAGCACCGCAGTAGAATTCGTCATTGCTGAAAACACACAAGTGGAGAAGATTTCACCCGAAGGAATTTTATCACCTGAAGGAATTTTACACATCACCCGAAGGATTTTTAACATCACACCCAATGGACTTTTACAACGCACCCGAAGGATTTTTCACTCGACACACGACTTCCATGAACGTACCATTTTTGGTCATACTTCTGATCATCATAACCAGGACACGCCACATGATCTCTGTAACCAAGTGGAATTTCGATACAATGAACCTTCATCATCGTCCTCTTCAATCATTGCCTCTCACACACCATCGTTGTCGTGATCACCATCTTCGCTTCACAACGGTTACCACAAACGCAACAACCCCTTTGCCACTCTCTCTTGGTGGATACAAATTTCCCAGCCCACATTCCAAAACATGCTCCTGCATCCTATTATATAGACATCATGACAATATCTCCATTAATGCGGTCAACATTCATTAATTCACCAATTAATATTGGGAAAAACTCTTCATTAATAATGGGAGAAAATCCTCCATTAATGTTGAGAAAATCCCTCCATTAATAATTTTCTCTCTACCCCATTATATAAATTTTAAATAAATAACTCCCAAAAATCTCCACCTTGATTTAAAATTCAAATACTACAAAGTCATATCAACCATCTGAGAAAATTTGATCACCAACTCCACCAAGATCTGAATGTCATCCAATGAACAGAACCCACCGCATGAAACCTGTGGCCAAGATGACTATCGATATTCCAGAAACATTGCTGATACCACCGTCATTTTCGATGAAATCCATGTCCATGAGATCTTGATAAGATCCTCCACCAGATTCTTGCCACCGTGTTATGAAACCGAGCACTTCAACCTCCCTTTGATACCACTGTTGGAGCATGAAGCTCAGCACCGCAGTAGAAGTCGTCGTTGCAGAAAACACACAAGAGGATAAGATTTCACCCAAAGGCATTTTATCAGCTGAATGAATTTTACACATCACCAGAATGAATTTTTAACATCAAACCCAAAGGCCTTTTACAACCCACCCGAAGTATTTTTCACTCAACACACGACTCCCATGAGCGTACCATTTTTGTTCGTACTGCTGATCATCACAATCGGGACACACCACTTGATCTTCACAACCAAGAGGACTTTTGATACATGGCATCGTCGTCATCGTCATCTTCAATCATCGCCGCCGACACACCATCATTGTCGTGATCACCATTTTCTCTTTGCACCGGTTACTGCAAACACAACAAACCCTTCACCGCTCTCTCTTTGTGGCTAAATCTTTTCCATCCCTCATTCCAAAACATTCTACTGCATCCTCTTATATAGAAATCATGTCCATATCTCCATTAATGCAGTCCACATTCATTAATCCAGCAACTCATATTGGGAAAAATTCTTCATTAATGTTGGGAGAAAATCCTCCATTAATGTTGAGAAATCCCTCCATTAATAATTTCCCTCTCCCCCATTATTTAAATTTTAAATCAACAACTCTCATCAAATCCCACCTTCATCCATTCCTGGTGCCTCATCTCGCACTATCCAAGAAACCATGGTACCATACACCGGCGATGGCCCCACCGCATGAAAACCCCCTCAATACCGCCTTCATCCATTCCAGGCTCCACATATCTCACCCACCATGAAACTCGTTGCCCATCCCTCTGTGGCACCACCCCCCGTAAAAACCCCCAAAACCTGCATTTCTCCATTCCCTGCTATAGCTCTGGTCACTGGGAATGCATGATGGAGTCCTCCATTGTTTCAATTTCTTCTCCCATAAATATATCTAAATTATATATTTATCTCCCTTTAATGAAACATTCTTTTATACTATTGTATTTGTAATGAATAGAGTAGAAAATATTCCTAATTAGTGGTCACACACACATATATTCCATAATTTACAAATATGTCATATTATAGACACATTATATCCAAATATTTCATATTACAAAACTGATAATTATATAAAATTTACATTTTATTGTGTGAATTTTTTCACACAAAATCCTGCTTTCAGACAAATTATACACATTGATTTCCCATAAAAATGTATATAACACACATTGGTATTCAATATTCCTTATTATAATAAAAATATTATAGATTTCCACACCTTGATGTCATTTAATATAGTTAGATTCATTGTTACATATTGAAATTGAAAATCATATGCATTGTTAAAAATTAAAAACAAAGACATAGATTTCATATTATAAAACACATGTACACATTCCAATCTATGTACACTGATTTATTTGAAGGTGGTTATGTTCACTATTTATATATACACAAATTCTAGACTAAATGAATTGTCTGTAAAAATACTATAGATAATTATATGTATTTATTATAGTTTATAAATAAATTTCAAATTATAAACCACAGGTTGTGCATATTCCAATATATCAAAATAAGATATCTCCCAACTAACTCCTCCGTACACATCTTAGTGGAATGATGTAACCAAAAGGAGAACCCACACCCTATGGGAGATCAATGATGAGTCATGAGAGCCTTTCCTTATGCTTTTGGGGATAAGCGTTAAAAATCTATAGCATATGTACTGAACCAAGTATCAACTAAATTGATAAATGGTATTTCATATTTATTTTGGAGTGTAAATAAAACCATGTTATCAAATTTTTATTTATTGGGAAGTGAGGAATTTTTTAAGGCCTCTAATGGTAACATTATTGAACCCTGATGCATAACAGGTACCTTTATAAAATAACTTAAGGAAAAAATGTGATATTATGTATACAACCCCTCAGAAAAATAGGTTAGTTGAATGACACTCCATATTCCTAGAGAGGGAGAATATTTCTAAAACATATAGTGAGAGTGAGATAGAGTTTGATGAATGAGCTCAAGAGATACAAGATCATATTCCAAAAAGCACGGTGGAATAAGAAACGGTTTCAAAGACACAAGTACTACATAGGAGTACAAGAGAGGTAAGAGAACCAAAACGTTTTGGTTTTCAAGTCACTGATAATGATGACTCATTATTAGTTGATAATAATGATCCTTTAACCTTCAAAGAAAGAGTATGTGGAACAAATGGTTCCATGTGGATAGAATCCATGAATTCTAAAATGGATTCCATAAACCAAAACTATGTTTTGATTTTGATAAAACCTCCAGTTGATGAAAAGCTTGTTGGTTGCAAATGCGTATTCAAAAAGAAATTGCACATGGGAAACGACCCAACTTTTAACCAAGTTATTGATCATTTTTTCCATAAAGTTTTTAATTTGGCACTTCTAATGATAATTAATTGATTCATAGAGGTCATTTGGGTGTCTGAGATTTGTTTAGAGCTTACAGCCCTAGAATTTGGAGTTCCATTGGGTCACGTCGTTACTAAAAACCATGCATCACAACACGAACAGTTTCTCTTAACTGTGCGGGCCATTTTAGAGGATAGAAGGTTGATTCATGGTTATGGTTATTTAAAACCATGAATGTCGAGGCACACCCTCATGTGAGATTATAGAAACCCTTGATAGTGCGATTTCTCATGGTTAGCACATGATTAGTCAAACTATTCCCTTACCCTTTGTGGGGGATCCCCTTAGATATTGTGGGCCCACGATTGGCACACAGTTTGGACAACCATGGGGCCAAACCATGTGTCCCTGTAAATGAAGGGAAAATCAGCTCCCCCCTGAAATGTCTTTAACTTAAATTTCCTTCTACTCCATCTCATTTCTAGTGGACCACCTGTAAGAGAGTTCCTCCTCGTCTCTATCTATGGATTTTTGTATCTCCCTCATCTGTGACCAATTTCTGTCATCGTCAGTTGTGTTGGAAAGAAAAGACTAAGATCTTTAATCCTCTTATTTTTTCCTTGTTTTTATACACATATCTTCTGCTATTATGGTGCAACCTCATTTTCCTTATTTTAAGGAAATCTAACAATTCTTCGAATAAATATTGTTATTGCTCGATTCAAAGGTTTACATTGGATGAGAAGAGTGCTACGAACCTAAGGCAGGTGGTCTAGCATCTTACCCTCAATTTTCATTTCATTTATAACATGTTTCATTGTTCCACATGTTATTCCTTTCTGAAAAAAACTTCTAAATTATTTAATAAATTGAATTCAATGCTTTACAATGCCTGATATGACCCCAGCGAGTGGTGAATCAACCCTTTGGTTGATCTTTATGACTTAAGACACTCCAATGGTTGTGATTTACCTTAGAGGTATATTTTACCTTTATCCTAAATTTTATAAATAGTCCCTTGAGATTTTTTTTACTATTAATAAACTTTGGGTAAGAAGTGGATCAACTCTAGGATAATCTCAGTTGTGACAATAATAATTTCTAGGAATCACCAATGAAAATGAATCATAAAAATAAAACATTAGAATAGGTAATCGGCACACAAATTTTAACAAGGAAAAACCCACTAATGAAAAGGATTAATAAACCACGAGGAAACATCATGAAAATCCACTATGAATCATAGAGTACATATAATCCAAGTCGAATCCCATACATAAATTACAAAAAAATAGTGTAGAAAACATCTCTGAAATTCCAACCCCAATATTCCTCGGTCGCCTCTCTAATAGTCATCTCATGACAAGTCATCACCCATCATAGATCAAAACAGAATGTGTAGCATTTTTTTATCCCCTCATTGTACAACTCAATTTGTCGTTGTCAGCTGACACCCCCAATAGAAATTGTAGTCTATTTTTTCTGCACATGACACTCCACTCTGTTGTTGTGTGTGCACCCCTCTTCTCTTCTTGAACCAGCATTACCCTCTTTTATAGTACATAATATCCACATCAAAATTAGTGGTATAATAGGGAAAATGTGATAAATAATATAGAATAAATAACCTTAATTAATTTGTGCAATAAAGAGAATAATGACTATAATTCCCAATGATCCGGGCATAACCCCAACAATATCCCCCTTCAACCCATTGAAGAATGAGATCCCATATAATAAACTCAATTGGACATCTTCCATGTATATCACCTTCAGCAGTATCATCCAGAATAGTCTCATTCATTTGATCTTGATGATATCGATATGGAGGTGGATGCGTCCATTAAGGACCATCCTATCCGTATCGTTGACCATGGTATGAATGTTCTCTGAGGTAGGATAGTTCCTTTAGTCTGAGTGATATGGAAGCACATATGTGTTCAGGATTATTCTTGGGAGAAGGAGGTCGGTGTTCTTATGTAGTGGCAAGAACATTTCTCAGATGACGTTATACCACCATTAGAAAGGAAACTTGGGAATGAGTTGTTGAAAGGAGGGGTGGTTATAACATCCTGAATTTATCAAAAGGTATGAAACATTTATTTTTTATTATTAATTATTTAAAACATCCCTTAGTTTGATACCTAGAATGTTAAGGGAGGTCCCGGGGGTGTCCAAGTATTGGTTAAATCCTGAAGCACCAAAAATGTTGAAAACTAGATGGGATGCATGGATTTTCAAACCATGAAACCGGGGAACACAGTCATGTGACCAATTGATGGTCTAAAATAGCGGTAAAAAGCATGTTTTCTACACAGTTAATGAAACTGTGTGCCTAAATGTGTAAGGTGCCCCAGTGAAGCAGATCCTTCCACATAGTTGGTGCATGGTTTGTCCAACAATGCGACCCCTGCTTTTGGGAAAAAAATATAATATTATTTTAATGATTTTATTTTTAAGAATCAGTCCCCCCCTCCCCTCTACACTCAGGATTTACCCCTCCTCCAGGAACACAAAGTACTTCCACCTCCTCCTTTGGGGTTTTGATATATCTCCCTCCTTAATGATCCAATTTATTTATCATCGAAAGCTACAAACTCCTCTTGGAATGCACGTCATTCCACATCCCTTACTTTCTAGGTTTCTCCACTTCTCATTATGAAATTTCTACATGATGAATTATATCCCTATTTAGGGTGTTTTTTTAAATCTCTTGATGTCTACTATGCTAGGTTGAATCAACCCCTGTTTCCAAACATGTGGAGTAATACGACCAAGAGGTAGGTAATCTACTTTAATTTTTCATTCAATCTCATTAATTTTTCGCATTGAACCTTTTCCCCCTAGATAGAACCTCTCGAAAAAGCATGGTTATCACATATTAAGTAATCCAAGATAGTATACCATGTATGTAGTGATTATTTCTCAAGGAGAAACCCATTCGTGGGTGTCCACTTTTCTTTTTCCAACTCAATTAGGAGTGTCCAACCAATGTGTCCTACTTTCCCTTTTCTATACATGTTGAATTTACCTTGTGGTCTGTGGTACCCTGGTTTCATGTTTTAAAATGATAAAATTAATTAAGAAGGGTGTTAAACTATGAATTGGATCCATTTGATAGTTTCTTGTCTTGATTTTAATGGATTGGCCCATGTTTTGTTCCTTATACCTTTGTTAAACTTGATTTTCATTGAACTAAATATTCCTTACATGCTAACTTGACCATTTCGACTTACATATATACCTTGCCATATAATAACATCCTTATTACTTGTGATAAAAGATTACACTTCATGTAATGTGCCTTTGTTAGTGGTATTGTACTCAAATTACCATTTTTATTCCTAGAGCACAATGCTAATGCCTTATGTTAATTACTTATTCTTAATATCATATGAAATTTCTCACCTTACATCATGCCAAAGGCTTGTGCGTTGTTGGTGCTCCTAGATAATCAATTTAAATGTTTTAAATTGAATGTGATTATTTGGAATGCCTGATAGCTTCAGATTGTGAAATAATATAAATGAAATATTGGTACGAGGAATGTTTATTCCATATAATATTGTTACATTTATTTATTATAAAATATTCCTTATGCATATGACCTTGTTAATGGATTTAACTATATTTAAGGCCATGTAATTCTTGTTAGCTTGTGTTGTTAAGATGCATGTATTGACATGAAATTGTTTAAGGCTTATTATATGTATATTATTCCTCATATTGTGCTTACTATTATTTAATGCTTATTTCCTTTCATGATGAAAAATGTCTTTGTTAATGGGATTGATGTTCATATCATGGTTAAATAGAAACCATGTGGTATTCATGTGATTAATGTTGAATTGAAATCATAAACTCATTTCTTGATATATATCGAATATTTGATATGGAACTTATCATTGAATGGGATTGATCATGGGTTTTGTATTAAGGACCCATGGATGAACTCTTTGTGCTTGATGGGTTAAAACGCGGTGCACTGAGGGTCGATGCTTCATTTTTCTAAGAAAGGTCTTCTCGGGTGATTTCTTATACTTAAGAGTCATACCAGTTATTTAAGGGAGAAAATGTGGATGAAAATTTTGGCATGATGGATACCCGTGCCTTGGGTGACACTTGTTACCATTACGAGATACCTGGGATGGATTCAAAAGTTTATGATACCTAGTAGCGATACTCAGGACACCATAAGGGTCACCTCGGATGGGCCAGATGGTATTGGATTATATAAGATGTTCCTGTTGGGATACCTAGGATTATTTTTTATCACCTTTGATGGGCATGAGAATACACCTCATGAATTGATGGTCTTTTTTTATTGAAATGTTTGATTTTTTGGACTGATAATTCTGATGTGATACATCCATTACTTTTACATTGATCTTGTTGTGATTTTCCATGTGTATATTTATGCATGCTTATGAAATGACATAGATACATGTCCCAAATCCAGAGCACATTCTTGGGGGTATGTTTTTTCGTTACTTTATTTACACTGGCACATGTTATATATATTGTGACCTACAGAAGTTTCTCATTCATAATTCTGGCATAGGCCAAAGCAGTTGGTAAAGGATAGGTGTCTGTTTAGGAACTTAGACTAAGATGTAGTTGTTTACTTATTATCTACATTGTCATTTATTATATTTGGCACAATTTCTTTCATTTATTGCATAAAATGTAAAATCACATACACCGTGGGTGCCAACCTACTGAGATTCAATATCACACCCCACTCAGGAGCATTTGATATCTAAGTAGAAATTGTCAACATATGTATGGATAAAGGGAAGTGGGCTGCTTTTGATGCTTGATTTTTCTTACTTCATTGGATAGAGCTTTGGGGGAAGAGGACTGAGCCTATGATTGAGATGATTTGTTTACATTTTTTGTATTTTTTAGTTTTTTATAGAATGCAGTATATGCTTATACCTACATCCCTTTCACTTCAGTTTTTTACAGACTGAGGATATGAAATCATCATCATGTTTTTATACAGTATTGATATTATGTTACAAGATGTTCACTATAACTTCATGGGTCGATCATTTTATTATGCTTTTATCTACATGTCTATATAATTCCACTACTTGTTATATATTTTTACTGCTATGATTTACCTAATAATATATGGGAATAGTCTTACCATAGACACACTTAAGGCCCTCACTGCTAGTCGGCAGACCCTGGTATTCCAGGAGATGTTCGTCAGGTCATGTGGCCCACCGTCTGAAGGCCCGATTAAGTGGAACTGAAGGAGGGATGCTATGCTAAGTTTACTTCCTCTTCAGAAAGACATTGTTGAAACTCTACCATGAACAAATTTAAATGTATACCAGGAATCTACTTATTTATTAGTGGGAGTGTGGAATCCATTCATATAAAATAAATTATCTTGTAAGATGTAAAATATCACAATAGAAAGTTGTCAGAAAAATGGATGGGTGGAGTGAAATGAAAATATCCCAGATCATAAGGAAATAAATATACCTTATCTCCAGAAGAACACACCGAATAATTTAAATTCGTGCCATGTTCATCATCATGATGATCAATAACATTATATTTTTGAATTTCCTAAAGAGAATAAATTTCCATACAAGACTCTTTTGGTGGTTGGATTATATCCATCCCATTCTTGAATACAATATCTGGGTCGATGTTGTATCTTAATTCATTTTCACTACAAACAACTAGAACAGGAAAATCCACTAGTTTCCAACTCAATTCATGCTCCACGATTAAATTTATTTTTCTGAGGTCATGTGTAATGCTAGTATCTGTGGACATTTTAAATGAAATGTTTTAACCTTGATTCATGCGGTAAGTGGGGTGGGAATAGTTGGAGTACATGAACCCAATATTTCACAAATTACATTTTTTTCAAAATTCTATTCTGTACTACCCTCGTTATATTTCTCCATTTTCAAATGTGTTGCCACAAACTCAAAATCTTCTAGGAAATCTCTTCCATCCATTGTTTCTAATAAATTATGAGTGTAATCCACCACCAACAATGACTAGTTTTTTGACATCATAATTTTTTATTATGTTTCTATTTTGGAAAAAGTTTTAGTCTTACATAAATTTTCAGAAATAGGAAATTCAATTGCATCCGTAGTGACATCCTCTTTTGTGTAAAAATTCATGGTGTCTTAGATCAATTTAGACTCTATCATGGTAAAGAAGGGTCCTAGGTCTATTAATTCTTCATCCTCTAAAGGACCAGTTCATTAGAAATTGAATGCATCCTTTTTCACTTTGGGATGGATGGGTTGTAAACTCATAGAATAAGGAATTGAAATCATATTTTCTAAGAGACCATTATATTTAATAGAGTAGAAGACTGAGCTCAGATATTATTTAAATGTGCGTAGATTGGAAGAATTAATTTTTGAGGGAGATGATTCATCAAGGGATTGATTGGAAAAGGATATATCAATGTAGTATCATCATTAGAATAAGAAACATGATGTTTTTAAATTGGAACCTCTACTACAAATTTATAAAAAGAGTTATTCTAAATTAGATCACCAAGTAGTAGTGAGGAAACTTGTTTAGTAAGCTTATTCATTTGATTTCCTAATTTATTTAATTTATATTCTACATATTTTATGAGAATAGATGCATTTCATTACATTCATCATTACGATCAAACCTCAGGTTTTTCTCATTGACTGTATAAACCAACATGCGCCCAACTATTAAATCGTTTCTTTCAAATGAATTATTGAGTTCAAAATTTTTAGGAATGCATTGACTTTGGGAATGATCAAGTTATGGGTAGGAACTATAAGTAGAATATGGTGAAGGATTTTCATATGGATCATGACACAGACTTCAAAAAAGTTCATTATAATAAAAAGGATTACATGGAGAGATGATGTACAATGAATCATTATACATCGTACAATAAGGTGTGACTATATAGAGAGGTTATTGACTGTAGCTATATGGTGAGGAACACAAACTTTTTATCATTTGGTTATCTTGAAATTACCTGCAATAGAAAATTACCATAGTAGTAAATACAACATGTTTTTGTTTGTTTTTTTTATTTTTTTTATTTTCGACCTAAGTCGCTCTTTTAAAGGAACTCTTGTAGCTACTATTCACCCCATAAATGGTGCTAGAAATTTCGTACGTGCATCAAAACACATGATAATTTAAAAATTTTTGAGGTTACTAAATACTATAGAATTGGTGAGTAGAGTCGAACAATAGATAGATTGTGCATAGAAACTAGGAATATCTTTTTGGAAGGATGTTCTACTAGACATGTTTTTAATGTGATTAACACCTAAGTAGTTTTAAAAACTAAATGAAAATTTAAAAATTAATATTTAAATCAACAAAAACTATATAATTGAAATAAACTAACAAATTAAATAAATTAGTGGTGATAAAAGTGTCAGAGTTGTGATGTCCATTCAGGTGTATGCAATACCAATTATTTAATTCCCACATTTGAATATTCATATATTGAATTTTTAATAGTTCAAAATTTAAACAAAATACTACCATGTATCAATCACTTATGTTAGATAGTATTCTAATTTTTACACAAATAATCATTCATTTCATTTTCTACCCTAATAAAAAAATTTCATGTCATTATAACAATGAATCACTTGGTGAAATACAAAAAACCCATTTCTCATAAAGTCAATGTATCTACCTTCATCAGGTTTAATCACATTAGATTACTTATTAGGTATCACTCATTCATGTTTGAAGTGGGATGCAAAAAAATATTAATTTTTCAATTAATATATTTATTTAGTCATAATTCACACACGTTCGATTCATGATTCTCTCACATGCATTATAAATTTTCTAAAAAAATAAATTCCATAATGATATTTCACCCATGATTACTTATTTGGTATCACACGAACGTGCATCAAAGCATGCATGAAGACATATATTGATAATTAATCCAAGAAAAAATGTAATTAATTAAATAAAAATCAAAATAAAAAATTAATTAATTATAAATCAGACATGGAAATAAATTAAAGGCGTGTTGTTACCTTCACATTCATCCCAACTCCGACATGAAAATAATTAGTCCTTGACAACAACACAATACATAAAATAATAAATAGATATCATTGTGCTCATGTTGATGTAGTTTTCACCATATTATGTCATCGATGATTTCAAAATAATAATCACAACTATACTGATCACGGAAATATTGAACCAAAACATTGAGAACATATGTCAGCACAAAAAAAATCAGATTCCTGTTCGCTCTCACTATGAAACATTGATATTTCAAAATTAAAAAATATAAATAATAATAATAATAGAATTAAATATATAATATAATTATTAAATATTAAAAAAATTGAAATTAAATGTTATAAAAGTTAAAATAAATATATAATTATGCATATGTAATTAAACACCCTAAAATATAAATATAATCATACTATGATAATAATATGACTACTATTAAATATTAATATAATAAAATTAATAAAATAATAAAAACACTATTAATAATACTATAAATATATGAAATTATAAAATAAGAAGCTAATATAGATAATTAACATATATAAGAATAAGTGTTAATAAATAAATACTAAAAATAATGGTAGCGAAACTTATAATAATAAAATGTAGTATTGAATATAATTAAAAAAATTTAATATAACTTATTAAAATACTAAATTAACAGTATTAGTAAATAAATTAACTAAAATTTTTCATAATATATAAGACACCTACTGTCTTCCCCCCTTCGGTGTGATTTACACCCTCTATTTCGTCAGCATCTTGAACACCCTCCTTCTCCATCCCATCTGCATCTGAGATAGTGCCTCCCCATTCAGAAGGTGCAACAGTAAGGAAATAGGTCGCCAATTTTATTTTTATGTGAGGATATTGGAGGGTTGTAGTTATAGGTACAAATTTTAATGTGAATATTTTTATTTCAATTTTTTATTCTAATAACTATTTTTTCATAAAAGATGGAAACAATGTTAATATCGAGATAAAAATAAACAGTGCAGATGTCTAGAGTCTAAATGAAATTAAAATAGTTTTACCATTTGACTATTATGGGGTCCCCATGGATGATGTTATTCTATTATTTGGCAATATTCTAGGCCAACTAGTGGTGGATCCAGTTACCCTTCCCATTACCTATGCGGATTGGAGGCATGTTCATTAATCTTGAAGACATGAATTATTTGATTCCCAAATAATGGTATTTTTAATACATTACTGTTTAGTTGAATTTCATTATTTTATTAAATTATAATATTTTAAAAAATTCTATTTGGAAATATGTTATTTGACTTTATCATTGCAGATCTCATTACAAAAAAAAGTTGACATTGAAAAATTTGGGTAAGAAATGGAAGGATTTTACATTGATATTATGCAATTAATTCAACAACGATTTTTTTTACCACTCATTAGTTGTATGATAAGGTACCTGAAAGGGTACCTAGAGAGAAATGGAATGTTTTTATTGACAGTCATCATCATGAGAAGCATTTGGTATTAAAATATATACTATTATTTTAATATCATTTTATATATATACATACATAGAAGAAGGATATGATATTATATAAATTACTATTAAATTACATGTTATTTATTAGAGGATGTTTAAAGAATAATGTATCATGTCAAGATTATAAAATCATCCCCCACACTACTGGGTCAAAGAGTTTTTCCAGAAACAGATCGACTCTATTAATATTTTCTTTATTTTAAATATTTATAAGATAAAATTTTCTATTATATATATTAAATTATTGATTTATCTTTGTTTAATGTAGTGAAATAATTTAGGTTTCCAAGTCTCCAGAACAAAACTTTGGTTTGATGATTATACAAAATCAAATGGGAGTTATGTTAATGATCTTTCCAAAGAAGTTGGGGGTATGAATTATATTTTCATTACAATAACTTATTGTAAATTGTCACTATATTAATATGTATTTCTTAAAATATTAATTATATTTTATTTACTAATAAAAATAAAATAAATATTATATTCCAATCCTACTTAGTCTTTCTTTGTCTTCCAGGATGATCTCGTTGGTCATGACCTAGGGAAGGAGCATCCTGGTCACATGTGCAGGATGGATTTAGGGCCATTACCATCAGAGGTATTTGGAAGGCCTTTCGGGATGGAAGGAAAACATGCTTCTAGTTGTAGTTACTCCTTACCTTGATATTATCAAAGGGAGTTCTTTTCAATGCAATGAAAAATTCAGGAATGTGGGGAATAAATAAAGATGAAAGATTAAAATATCGTTTCTATATAGAATTTATTGATTGAATTTTATCAGAAGAAAATTGGATATGTCCCTAGTGATATTACCTCGATGGATGGTAGTGAGTAGGTAAATCAAAAAAAATTAAAAATCATTTAGTACAAAAACTTTTATTGGATTCTGTTTAAATTGAAACATACGACACTATTTAATTTTCAACATAATTGTAATATAGGTAATGGTAGCATGGAGTGAAGATAGAGATCGAGAGGGTGTCGATCAATGTTCATCAGGTAGTTATTAGTGTTCAGTTTGGATTTTGAGATGATAAATAACTAAACTTACAACAAGGTAACACTTTTATGCTGATTCAAAAACCATGCTGTGGTTTCTAGTAGGGATATTTTTATTTCCATTACAATGCATTAAAATCTATAATCTTGGTTAAGTTTCCCTGTTTTATTCTAAAGGTTACCTTATGATGATTTGTCATTGAAAATTTTGTAGATGATGAATCATGACAACCGCGTTGTTGTCTTATATTAAATATGATATCATTTCTGGTATTATAAATTTTTAAAATTTTTGGAATTTAAAATTGATGGTTTTAGAAGACTTTTTCTAATGAAAGGTTTCTATATGGCTATGTGTCATTATGAATAAAACCTTTTTTTTGTAAAAAAATGTAGATGAATCTTATGTATGGTATTTCTTTATGGCACAAGGATAGTGCTTGACCATGTGAGTTCTAGTATTAACCATGAAAAAATACATACACATGAGGATTTTAGTTTATTTTGGAGTTGTGAACCACTATAGAAACACATACCCATATCACTAAAATTATTATATGATAATTCATTGAGTTCATAATACCCCTTAAATGAGTCTATGGAAAATTTCCTCCAAAAGATAATACGCACGGTGTTATAATCCTCTGACATTATTGAAGTCCTATATATAGGGTTTTCCATGTACCATGTCCATGGTCTCACTCTATATGGTCATTTTATTTTTATGAAAATATACCCAATGATCAATAATCCAAGATATACAAAAACACGTTTCTCTAATAAAACCATCGAAAAAGACATCTATCTAGAACATAGCCTTCTATCTGGATAGAGGTGGTGTAAACCACAAATATTTCATCAGAATATTTTGGTAGGGGAAACAACTATTAAAACAAACTACTCATAAATAAAATTTCTAGGATGGTTCCTAGAATCAGTTGATAAACATATGGAACCGATGTGAGTAGGATGTCGACAAAAACATTAGTAGTGTTTTTTTGGAACCATTGAAAAACCATATAGAGGTAATTTAAACCACATAAAAATATAAAAAATTGTCTCTAACAATTTTTTTGTGGTTTTTCATACTGGTCCTTAGAAATTATGATTATCATTGATTCATGTCATGAGTTTCAAACTTATATTTATTAACTAAAATTGTCGTGGAATATGTTTGTGAGATGTGGGGTACGTTGGGGTGTTATGATTAACATGTCATTTATGGATTAGTTGAGGAAGGATTTTTCACAACCATCTTTATGGAATCTGATATCTCTACCCTTTGATATAAATATAACAGTCTCCCAAAATTTCGTAGTCATGGTGTAACAACATGTTTATTCAATGTAGCCAAAGAAATATGTATCAAGCATATAGGTTGGTGACACATATGTGAAACATTCTTGATGTGATATTGTAATGAAGGAATTATATTACACAATGAGTGTTAAAATTTGGTTATCATCATTATGACATCATGTTCTATCTCTTAGGTTCTATAAACCGTTGCTAGACAATATTCAAAGACTTTAGGAAAGTCCACCTAATGAAAATGAGAAATAATTCTAGTCAACCACCTATAGAAAAACCATGTGACCATACACCAGTGGTATCCCTAAACCCATAACTCATAAAACCCCATTAATATAGTGTTCCTTCTTTACTGAATCCTCTTATCTCACCCACCTCAAAACATGATAGCCTTCCCTCTACGGTGCCCAATATACTCCCAAAACACCCTCTCATGGTACCTCATCTCCTAATTTACTCTCTGGTGTCAACTCTAATGTCGATCATCAGGCGTGTATGATGGATTATTCCCTGTTGAGTCTATTTATACAGTTCCTTATATGAATCCCCCTCAGCATTAGTTTCTGTAATACCAAAAAATATGTACTCTCTTATCTTATACAACACTAATACAATATAATCATGTTGTTTTGGTTAATCCATTCTTTCATATGGTCTTCATCTAGTCTCTCATAAACAAACCTAAATAATATATTTATCCATCACTTTATATAAAAAAAATATACTCAAACAGAATTTTATATTTTCCATTTCAACTGACATTGTTCTTCTTCATTCACAGCGCCCTGTTGTATTGTTTTTTGTTTTAAAAATAAAGTAGTCACATAAAAAATTAACCAAATCCTAACATTTTAAAAATCAATGATATTTTTTTCTACAATAAATAAACTTCTTTTAAAATAATTATATTAACTAATTAGAATAATATTCCAATTATTATTTGATAATAAATATTTAAAAAAATTATGGAAATTTTATAATAACAATAATTATTCCACGTATTTTTTTCATTGGTTTTTTTACATTCCCATTCCAAAATAATATACATAAGACATCACATTCCAAGATATATTATTCAAATAGAATATTCTACAGTTATTGATAGGAATGGTTTTAGATTTTCATTTCAGAGTATGATTTGAGATGGTTCCCCATTCGGGCCTCCGGTATTCAATCTCATTGAATACATTGAGTGTCTAAGGGTTCTAGGGTTTAAACTCTATGAAGAACGGGGAACCAGCCTCATTATGAAATCACTCCCTTAGGGATTGTCCATGTTTTTTTTTGAATTTTAATATAAAAAGGAGGATAAGCCTCTGTCAGATCTTCTCTCTCTTCATTCCCAAGTAGATAAGGATATAAAGTGCAAGAAGACGTCCAACCTTAATGTGAATGAATGGAAAACGAAAGTGAAGATATTTAATCCCAATTCTTCTTCAAGTCCTTCCAAGAAGAGGAATATAAAGGGTTAAAAAATGGAATAAGACGATGTCTATTGTCACATGGACAGAAAGACCTCAAGGATAAAAATTGAACCCAACCAAAGATGAATGGGGAATCATAGTGTGCATTTATTATCGAGTTCAATTTAACTATTTTTACAAATTCGGTATTAGATTTGACATGGCGTGCTCACATATGAATTCAAATACCAGCACCAAGTATATTAAAAATGATATACCAAGAAAAGGTGGATCTACAACTAGATATTTGTGCTAAACTTGCTATTGTAGCTATTGGGGACTACCACCTCATGTTGCCGACTATAGTGATATTGTTTTAGAAAGGTTGTTATTGTGTTCCATCTATTACCCCACACAAATTATTTATATATAGAGAATTGTTACATATGGATTTATTTTTGAATTAGGGAATAAATTTTTCTTAATTTATAAATATAACATTTTTTGGGTTAGAAACATTTAAATGATTATCTTTATGTGTTGTATTACATGAAAAAAGTAAGGATAATCATTAACGAAGTGACTTCACATGACCACACTCAATTTTGGTGTCACCAATTAGGTCATGTAAATGAAAATTTCTTGACTAAAGTTATCAAGATGGATATTGAAATTATTTTCAACAAAAATTAATTGGTATATGTCACACATGATTACGAGGAAAATTGACCAAGGCCCCATTTTGTGGGAAATGTGAAAGGTCTAAAGTGTTTATTAAATGGGTTCACACTGATATGTGTGAACCATTTCTTATTGAAGAATTATATGGGTACTCATATTTCATAACATTTATTATTAATTTTATTATTTTATTATTTTTCTACATAATAATGTTTATGTTAGGATATTTAAATGAATATTAGAAATATAAGAATGAAGTTGTGAACTAGTTCGGCATGATGATTATGTATCTTTTATTAGAACATTGTGGAGAACATATTCATCAAGAATTCATTGATTACAAATGAGAGTTTAGGATCCTATCCCAAATCAATTCTACTTACACTCCTCAGTGAAATGGTGTAAGGTAAAGGAGGAGACACATCTTGTTGTACATGGTGAGATAAATGATGAGTCATGCGAGTCTTCTATTATCCTTTTAGGGATACTCATTAAAAACAGTAGCATAAATACAATTATAATTTCCAAATAAATTGATAAATGGTATTTCATAAGTATTTTGGAGTGAAAATAAAACAATTTTGTCAAATTTTCATGTGTGGGGAAGTGAAGTGTTTTTTAAAGCCACTTTGGGTAACAAACAAGATACCTAAGGCTAAAAGTTTACCTTTACAGGATACCTTGAGGAAATAATGGGATATTACCTATACAATCCCTCAGACAAAAAGGTTCTAGTTGTACGACCTTCCATATTCATTGAAATTGATAACATCTCTAAAATATATTGTGGGAGAGATATATACATTGATGAAGTCGAGGCTCAAGGTACACGGAGGTTGGTATAAGAAGAGATTCTAAAAAGACCTATTGAAGAAGAAACTATTCTAGAGACATAAGAACTACATAAGATTAAGAGAGTTGTTAGAGAACCAAAATGTTATGGGTTTCTATTCACTGACGATGGGTACTCACTATTAGTGGATAATAATGATCCTTTATCCTGATTAGAACCTGAGGGATTCTGGTAATCTGAACTAGGGTGGTTCATCATCCTATTAGGGAGAAGGTTTATCTTGTGTTAGGAAGCATCATTTCGAGGGTGCACATGAGGGAAATACCAGAAATATGCCATGTCCTAATAGCTAAGTGGTTTTTCACCAGTATGGAAGGGTAAAGTATACAAATCCCCAATGCATGCAGATCCCAATCAAGTGCCCATCATGAGGAATAATATGTCACCAGAAGCCTTTCAGCCGATATTTTCCTCATGAATTTAGTAAGAGGGGATCGATTCCAACATCAATCTTAGGTGTAGGATAATTGAATCCATTTTAGGCTATAAATTGGTCTACTATCATTTGATCGGGCAAAGGAAGTGGTCATGGTTGTGGTTGTCAAACATGTGCAGTTTAGTGCCAGTAGAGAAATCATTTCCATGGTAGTAAGGTTTCATATCATGGTCATAGATCAGATCATATCCATGTAGTGAAACCTGCACCGATGGAGAGGATTCTGAGGCCATCTACTATACGAGGTACTATTCTAGTATTCACTACTTTAGTTTCCTCATTTTTTTTAATAGAGTTGTATCACACTCCATCATATATTACTTAATTAAGGGAAGTATGGTCCTAGTGATAGAGTAATTAAGTTGATTAATGACTCCTGAAACACCATTAGGGTTCCGGACAGAGGGTATATTCTAGTGAAAGAAGTACCACTTGAGATAGGTGGGTACTGTTTTTTATGAAATTTCTTCATCCTTGGAATGATTGGATTTGACGTTATTCTCAGAATGGAATAGATAGTACCTTATCGATCCTATATTGATTGATATGACTGGTGGGTGTTGTTTACATCAACTAATGGAATGTCATATATTAATGAAAGAAAAATAGGATTTCCATGTGAGTTTAGGTAGAACCAAGCATCATTGGAATGGAAAGGTGAAAACCCAGATGGATAGTCTCTTTATAAGCAATCATGGGATGCATATTATAGAATTCCCTCCTATTGTTAATCATTTTAGGGAAATATTCCCTGAATATTTATATGGACTATATCTAGAGAAATATTTGGATTTCATTGTAGATCTTGGGCCAGGTGTAGCACTAGTTTCCAATCCTCTCTATAGGATAACACCTACAGAGCTCGATAATGTTAAGAATAAATTGGAATATTTAGAGGAAATGTGTTTCATCCAAACCATCACATCTCTATACGTTTCACATAACATATTATTCAAGAAAGAGGATGATTCCATCAGGCTGTACAGGGAATAGAAATGGTTTAACTAACATAATATTAATAATAAGTATCCATAGCCTCATATAGATGACATCTTTGATAGGCTCTAAGGAGCGTCAATTTTTTCTAAGATCGTTATGAGGTCAGGCTACCATTAGGTTCATGTGAGATGATCAGACACACCGTATACATTATTCAAGAGAATGTATGAATTAAACAAGTGTTTTATTATGTCATTTGTCCTTATGAATGTGCCATAAATCTTTATAGATCTTATGAATTTGGTTTTCCACCCATACCTAGATTAATTATTTGTAGTCGTCATTGGAGAAATCTTATTGTATTATTGTAGAAGACACGACCATGCTACCCATAATGATATCATGTTAAATACACTAAGTGAGAATAAACTATATGTTATGCTTAAAAATTTCTACTTTGGGATTAGTATGGTTCACTTCTTAAGCCATATCATTTCAGAGGCAAGCATATCCGGTGGCCCCTAAAAGTGATCACCATGGTTTCCTGGGAGTATCCCAAGAATGTATTTGATATATGTAGTTTCTTGGGACTATCTATATATTAAATATGATTCATCATGTATTCATCATTCTTATAATAATATATTATGGCCTTGACTAAGAAGGGATTAATGTTTTTATGGTCATAATATTGAAAGAAAACCTTTCAAGAGTTGAAAGTGAAACTGACTTCAGAAATGATCTTAATTATACCAGAGATGATAAGAGGCTATATTTTTTACATTGATTCTTTAGTAAATAGTATAGGAGAGGTTCTGGTATAGGAAGATCATGTTTTAGCATATGGATCCCTCCAGCTGAGACCTCACGAGTTGAATTACCACACGCATGACCTTGATCTAGCTATCGTGGTCCAGGATTTGTGCTATTGAAGAATTAAAATTTGGGCGAGTGGTTCATTTTTTTTATGGATATGAAGATTATCAAACATATCTCCACATAGAGAGATTTTAATCTCAGGTAGCATAGGTGTGTATAATTTCTGTAGTCATTCAACTTTGTGTTTTCTTATACATCTAAAAATTGTAATGCAGTGGAAACACTCTGAGCTAGAAGACACAGACATAGTCCATCCAAGAAGCCAGTAATGAATGGATGTTGAAGTTTATATATTATACAATAAAATTAGAGGATTAGGAACCTAATAGGTATCCTGTTTTAGAACCTCTATTAGTGACATACTATCTTATGGAGTGGGTTGGGATGAGATATATATCAGATCCTAAAGGCCTCATCATAAGAGGAAGTGTCTCTGGTGAGAAAACACTACCTAGATGGATTGTTGATGTGAATGAGAACGTAATCTTCTATGCATGTATTTGGATTCCATCATACATATATGCATTTATTCTATGAGAATCACATTCCACTCTTTTGGTAGTTCACCCTATGATTACTAAGATGTACCATGACATATGTCATCAGTGTTGGTGGCAGGGAATAATGAGGAAGATTGGTGGTTTTATTATGATGTGTTCCACCTATCAATAGGTGAAGGTGTAGAACCTCCAACCTGCTTGACTTTTACAGCCTCTAACCATTCCTGGATGTAAATGGAATTTTGTCACTATGGATTTAGTGATGGGATTGTGGAGATCCCATTGAGGGACTGATGTAGTATGGGTGATCATCGACAAGTCGACCATGGTCACACACTTCCGACCAATACAAGATACCTTCTCAGTCATGATTTTGGGAGGATTTATATTTAGGAGATAGTGTTCCTTCAGGAATTTACTACTTCTATAAGATAAGACCATGATTCTTGGTTTACATCATGGTTTTGTTAGGGGATTTATAAATAACTAGGTTCACATGTGCTCGTGAGTACAATTTATCACCCTCAGACCGATGGGTTGTCTGAGTGGATGATAAAAGTTTTAGAAGACATGATTCAGGTATGAATTCTTGATTTTGTAGGTTCAAGGAAAAAAATTCATCTTGATGATTGTAACACCACAAGCTTCTACAGTACCTTTCCCTTTGAATAATACAATAGCTAGTGTTGTATGCAACTTCGAGTTCAAACACACCACAAAAAATAAAACTAGCTGTTATGAATAATAATACCCACTTTTTAAAATTTTATAAATTTTATCATTACAAATGGAGGATTTATTTTTGGGTTCGGAATATCGGATTTACCTTAGGGTTATTTTTTGGTATTATTCTAAAAACCTTCAATTTTGATGAATAGTAAAAAAACACTACGTTATTGGTTAAAACCGGCATTTATTTAAATAATTATTTATTTTATTTTAATTTATTTTAGTAAAAAATATATAAATAATACCTATATATGTTCAACATAATTCATTGGAGTCATTTTATAATAAGTTTAGATATAGAAAATTTTATTTAACTTTTTCCAGTCTTTTACTCATATCCTAGGAGCATTTTTAAATTTGTATAAAACATAATTTTACCTCTTCTGTGAGTTGAATTTCTAAAATCAGAGAGAAATAGATAATTTCAGTATGTAAAATATGGTTCAATAATATGAAAATAATTTTTGGTGAATAGTAACTTGTGAATTTTATTTACCCCAGTTAAATTAAAATAGGGTAATTAAGGGTAAAAATGATATCATAATTACCCTAACACAGGTCCTAATTCTATTGGATAAGTGTTATTAGACCCAAAAAAACCTTAGGAATAAAATTTTATCCACTTTGGTTTATATGGATTAGATTAGAACATTTATGATTATTTTATTTAAATAAGAGTTCAAAGAGTTAACATAAATGTTTATTAACTAATACATTTTTAATATAGGGTTATACATACAATAAATTCTACAATAAGAATTATTTTTAAAGCTAAAAATATTTCCCACATAATGGTATTTTATTTATAATTTTTATTTACTAAATAAATAAATTTATTTATGACACAATGGTGATGCAGTAATTACCTTATTAATGATAGATTAAAATAATTGATGTTATAAATATCCAATTAAATATAATTTGAAACTTTTAATTAATTAAACTAATTTTATAGGTTAATATGACATTTTATGGTTTATTAAATGAATTGTTTTAGAATTAATAATTCTGTTATGAATTTATCAAAAACAAAATACCAAATAGTGACAAAAGTGACATAAAAGAGTATTTAAAAAATATTAAATTATTAATTTATATACTATTCCTAAAAATATTAGGATTACAGAAAAGGCTTAAATAATTTTATATATGTCATTAATGAACAACTTTATGTTCTTTTGGTTTTTGATAGTAAGTTAATTAACCATATAATATATAAATACAAAGACACATGGAAAATGACAAACTATTTAACTAAGAGTTAAATCTCAATGATAAGGTTAATATAGTGACAAAAACCTGTCTAAAACCTTTTGGATGAGTTTTTTTTTCGACCCATTCTTACCTTATCCTCTAAATAATTCATTTTGGAGCCATTATAAACTGAAAATGATTTTATTATAAAATAATATTTCAATCTTTTACTAAGGTGCCCCTCACCCATCTTATAAAAAGGCACTTCCTCTGGTCTCAAATTCACACCATCAAAGACATTTTACTCAGCCAAACCCTACCCAAGTATCCTCTAAACTGTCCTACCTTTATCCTAGAGTCATTCCTTTAGTCATAAATCCAGCCAATGGAGCACTTTTGATCAAATCAAAAGGAAGAACCGGAAGAAGAGGTAAATATTTCGTCACATATTTCATGTTCTTTTCTTCATCCACAAACAATTTATTTGTTGTTTCCATTATAAAATAACAAATCCAGTATCTTATTTATACTGTGATGTTATTATAAAAAGTGTACAACCATATTCGTTAATCTATCCATCCTATAAATGAAGATGTCACCATAGCTGCGCAAGTACAGATTACAGTCTGCATGTCGTGGTGTAGTTTGTTATTCAAACACTTCATCATTTGGATGGGTATAATAATGAGTATAAATGATGTAAATAATAAATATAAAATGATAATGATTCTATATATATGATATCCCATCCAATTATACACAATTTTAATATCAAAAGAATGATATCGTCTCCTGCGCGTACGTATGGATTACCTTCTCCACGAACACGATCAGATTCATTCCCCATCATATCCATTCAAGACTAATTTTCATTTGATGTTTAAAAATTATGTTTAATGAATTATTATCATTATGAATATGAATAATATACATCCTATCCATAAAAAACATTACATACATAACAAATAATATAAAGGAAAATGAAACAGTTAACACCTGAAACGATGATACTACTTAAATATCATTAACAAAACAACATTAGAAGATCATATATGATATCATATTAATTTATGTGGTTATTTTATAATTTAATAACAATTATTTCACTATTATACTATAGGTTATCCTAACCTCAACCATTTAAATGTACAAGGGAAGTGTTAATTTCACAATCTCTTTATTACCCGATGTTGTTTTTACTTAAGTATCTACGGGGACCTCTTTATCATCCACATCCTTGTTTTCATAAAAATGTATTTCAAAACAAATTTACTATTTACTTGAAAATGGGTAAAAGTCATTTATACCCTTATTGGACCTTATATGTTTTTAAAGGAATCTTTTCATCATTTTCAAAACAAGGTACTTTATGACATTTTTGACATAATTTAGTTAAGAATTTCTTTTTTTAACTTATACGGTGGGTGCTGCTATTTTCTGCCAGTATAACATCGTCAAAGCATCCCATACAAGATTATAAGAAATTTTTCATATTAAATGTTTTCTTTTATAATTATATGGCTTTTAAATGATTTCTAATATGAATAGATATTTCTCTAAAAAAGTGTTGATTTCATCTATGTCAGCATCTTTGATGGATTTTATGCTTGTTTGAGGTTGATTTATTATGATACAAAACTTACATATTGTATTGAAGGTTTTGTAATACGTTTGACTATGGATGTTTTATTTTTACACCATTCATGGTTTATGGATAATGTATTGACATTTCATATGCTAGTTTTCATACAGAAGTTTATGTTATGTTTAATCCTTTTCATATGAGGAATGCATTGGACATAGTAAATGATAGGTGGAGCCCACTATAGCTCCTCGATGCATCGGTAGGTCTCAAGAGTCAAACTAGTGTCTTGGCACTAGGACTTGATGAATTCATATTTGTAGTCTCGGCACAAGGCCTTGACTATGTGGTTATGAAGTCTGGCATTATGCATTCCATCATTATGAATGTGGCTATTTATATTTCATGTGATTATTCTACTAGTAGAATATCTATCTGAATAACTAAATGACACTATTTTATTCTATATTTTTCATATTATGCTTATGAAGTTCAATTTTAAAAGGATTTTATTTTCATATTATACATTGCATTAAATTTTTATGATTATTTATGAATGTTTCCTCTCTATCGTTATCCTTACTGAGCATCTGTGCTCACCCCTTTCTATGTTTTATTTTTACCAGGATGTGAAGAAGTATATTATGACTGACCTTCATGGATAGTATAAAGGATATGAGTGTGTCCTATGTATACAATGTGTTTGAAGTTTTTCATTTTATAATGTAATTTAAAACTTATGAGTGTATCTAGTACTTATAAGGCTACTAAAATGATGAGTCTTTCGAGACATGATCTTTTGTGATAATTCCAAAGTTATCTAATAATGCACTAACTAAGGGTAACTGGGTTCTGGGTGTTATAGTTAGTATCAAAAGAAGTTTAGTACAAAATTAGGAAATTAGATTTAGAAAAACTCTGATTAGGGTACACTGCCCTAAGATATAATTTGAAGATTAGTATAGAGGAACTTCCTGAAATTTTGGTTCTGTATAGATATTTTGAGTTTTCAAAGCAATAAATCTCTCTGTGGATACGATTAGGTAGAGGCGGCTATGGCACAGATAACATAGGGGTAAACCCCAAAAACACCGCTTTGAGCTAGACTCGAACAGGAACTGGTGGATGACAATGGGCCTTACTGCAGTCTTGGTTACGACACTCTCAGGGGATATTCTTATGATAATTCTAATTTTCATCACAAACAACTATGAAAGGTTTATGAGTATATACCTCTTAAAATAAAACATTTGTATTATTATGGATTATATCCATAAACTGTTCAATTTTTTAAGTGTTTTACATGTTTAGAATTGTGTATTGCGGTTCATAAACAAATCTAATGTATGAAATTATTTAGAAATGGGACCTTGTGGAAGGAATGGAAACAATATTAATGCACATAATTCATGTATGGAATTCCCTCATACTCAATATAATTATAGTGAACCTGGTGAAGCAACTTGTGTTGATCAGCTTATCGCTAAAGTAAGACAACTCGATCGGGATATGAATAATAACCTTACCTATATAGAGCACCCTGATCCACAATGCAGAGGATTGATGATAGACCACATAATGAGGAAACAACCACCAACATTAAATGGGAGTACAAATAAATTAGGAGTTGGGAAATGGATAAATTCCTTAGAGAAAATATTTCATGCTTTGGGGAGTAGTGAAAGGGAAAAAGTTTTCCTTGGAGATTATCACCTCACGGGAGATGCAGATCAATGGTGGTCATTAATTCAAAACATAAAGGAGGTTTAAGAATTATCATGTATGTAATGAAGGTATTTTAAAGATATTTTCTTAAAAAATAATTTCCACATGACCATCGAGTGGATATGGAAAGATAATTTCTGAGTCTGAGGAAAAAAGAGTATGGGAATGTCGCAAAATATGAGGCTAAAATTACAAGGATAGCAAGCCATGAAACAGATTATATACATAACCCAATGAGTAATATTGATCAATTCATTGATGGGTTAACACCATTTCTCCGTCAAGCATTAATCTCACAATCCTTCTCATCATACGGAGATATTGTCTCATGCGCAATCAAGAAAGAAAAGGAATTCTCTATGTCTTATGACATTAAATAAAAGAAAGAGGAAAAGAGATATGTTGGACACTCTAGAAATGAAAATAAGGGGAATAAGGGAAAATTTACATATCCATCTTATAGTAAATGTGGGATCAAACACCGCGGTACTTGCCTGAAGGGAAAGGGAGTCTGTTACAATTGTGGTAAAAAAGGCCACAAAGCTCGTGATTTCATGGGGAAGAAAGAGGTTGTCAATGTGGAATTCAACAATTGTAGTGAAAGGGAGCATTATGTAAATGAGTATCATATGAGCCAAGAAAACATACCATAGAATAGGACAATAGATCAATGGAAAGCTTATGTGATCGCTACTACTGAGGTTGAAGCTCCGAAAGACGTGGTGGCAGGTAATTTAATGGTTTCCTCATGTTTAGAAAATGCTTTATTTGACTCCGGATCATTGAATTGTTTCATTTCATTCCACTTTGCATAGAAAATTAGATAATTTCAATTTTACTTAACAAGGGAGTTTTGTATCAAAACAGCTTTGGAATGTATCATCACGACAATGTTTTGTAAATCAGTTCTCATTGGGGCCTATAAATTATCCTTATCTACTGATCTCATCTTCATAACGATGAATGAATTTGATATAATCCTAGGTATGGATTTTTTTTCAAACCATGATGTGAAAATTTATTTTAAGAATAAGTAGGATAAAATTCTCGATGATGATAAACAGTACCTTATCTTTAGAATAGGAACGTCACCACCTGATTTTTATCTAGATCTACCCCCAAAAGATATACTAAACTCAATTATTGGGGATGAAGAGAATGAAATAACTATGGGTGAGGTAAATAAGGTTCAAATATAGGACTTAACTGTCATGCACAAATATGTTGATGTATTTCCAAAAGATATACCTGGACATCCTCTATAACGAGAAATTGAGTTTTCCATTGATTTAATTACTGGTTCAAGGCCCATATCGAAGACCCCTTATATAATGACCACTGTGGAATTAGTGGAATTAATGAAACAACTAGAGAAATTGAGTAATAATGGATTTATTCTCCCTAGTTTTTCTCCTTATGGTGCCGCTTTCCTTTTTGTCAAAAAGAAATATGGATCTATGAGGTTGTGCATTTTCTACACAGAGATCAATGCTATAACAATAAAGAACAATTATCCCCTACCTTGAATTGATGATTTATTCGACCAAATTCATGGAGCTCATTATTTTTCAAATATTGACCTACGATATGGATATCATCAATTGTGTGTAAAGAAGGTAGACATTCCAAAAACAACATTTCGAACTAGGTACGGGCATTACGAGTTTACAATAATGCCTTTTGGGATGACTAATGCACCCTCTATTTTCATGGATCTAATGAAGAGAGTTTTCAAGGAATATCTTGATGATTTTATAGTGTTATTTATTGATGATATCCTTGTATACACCAAAAGATATGATGTCATGAAAATCACTTGCACACCATTCTGAAAACACTCATAAGAAATACAATATACATGACGTTTAGAAAGTGAAAATTCTGGATTCAGAAGATTTATTTTCTTTCCAATATTGTCACTAAGGATGGAATCTCCATTGATCCTTCCAATACTAGAGCAATCTAAGAATGGCCAGCACAGATGAGTATAACTGAGGTATGCTTTTGTATTGGTTCAACAGGTTATTATCGGTGTTTTGCCCAGAATTTTTCCTGATTGGATAACCCATTAACCATGCTCACACGTAAAGAGGTTAAATTTGTTTGGACAAATGAGTAGGAGGAATGTTGTGAAGAATTGAAGAGAAGATTAGTCAATTCTCTTATCATAACTCTACCAATTGGGAATGATGTGTTTGTTATTTATGTTGACGCATCAAAGAAATGACATGGTTGTGTCCCTATGTAGAATGATAGGGTTATTGCTTATGCATCATGACAGCTAAAAATTAAGGAGTAAAACTATCGTACTCGTGATATTGAGTTAGTATATTTAATAATTTCTTTGAAGATATGGAGACATTATCTCTATGCTTAAAAATGTGAGATATATATCGATCACAAGAGTTTGAATTATATTTTCTCATAGAATGAACTCAACTTCAAAAAAAGGAGATGGATTGAAGTACTCAAGGATTATGATTGCACAATACACTACCACCCGAGGAAGGATAATATGGTGGAAGATGCTGTGAGAAGAAAGGATCATGGAGTTTTGAACAATATGAGATCTGAAAGGGAATCTATTTTCATGGATCTAGTGAAAATGGATATGGGAAAAATCATGGAATGTGAAACATCAATATTTTTTCAAATGTTTGCCAAACCATCTTTACAATAATGTATAAAATGTTCTTTGGCTTATGATGAGGAGTTTCAAAAGAAAATTAATGTTGTGAATGATGGGAGATTGATTGAATTCATATATGAATATGGGATTTTGAAATTTGGGAAGTGACATTATGTTCTCGATATACTTGATCTGAAAAAGGGAATTGTTAGATGATTATCATATCTCCAATTTCTCTATACACCCTGGTAACACTAAGATGTATAGTGATTTTAATGAACATTTTGGTGGGACAAAATGAAGTGGGAGATTGATAATTTTATGTCAAGATGTATCGTTTTCCAACATATGAAAGCTGGAAGGCAACAGCCTAGAGGAGTCATGCAACCACTTCATGTACCTTAGTGGAAATGGGATAATAGTTTGATGAAAGTTTTCATGGGACTACCAATGACTCATAGAATGAATGATTCAATATGGGTCATTGTTGATCTTTTTACCAAGTCAACACATTTTCTTTCTATAAGTGAAGATTTACCACTTGAATTTCTAGAAAGACTATATATTAATGAAGTTGTAGGACATCATGGAGTACCCTTATCGATTGTTTCTGACCATGTTCCCCATTTTACATCAAGATTATGGAAATGTCTTCAGAAATCCCTGGATACTGAACTTCGTTTGAGCACTACCTTCCACCCTCAAACTGATGGACAATTAGACCAGACTATTAAAACCATAGAAGAAATGTTGAAATATTTCTCATTTGACATTCAAGGTATGAAGGATCAATATTTATCTTTGGTATAATTTTCCAATAACAATAGCTTCCATTAAAGTATTCATATGGCACCATATAAAGCGTTATACAGAAAGAGATGTTTCACACCAACTTGTTGGGATGTTGTTGGTGAAAGAAAACTCGTGGGCCCAAAAATTGTTGAGAAAATGATGGAAAAGGTGAAGGTAATACAAACCCACATTAAATAAACTCAAAGTAGGAAGAAGAGCAATGATGATAACTGAATGAAGGATTTGGAATTTTAGGTAGGGGATCATGTTTTCTTGAAGTTATCTCCATGGAAGGGAATTATACGTTTCGGTAAGAAGGGTAAATTGAGTCTCAGGTACATCGGACCATTCAAAATTCAGGAACGAATTGGTGATGTAACTTACCGTTTGGAAATGAAGGCAAGTCTCTCTAAATCCCTTGATGTGTTCCACGTATCACTGTTGAGAAAATACATGCCTGACCCAACACTTGTACTCACCTATGAAGAATTAGAACTGGAACCCGATCTGTCTTTTTGCAAAGAGAATGTCAAGATTATTCATACAGGAGAACTAGTGTTGAGAAACTGGACGACCCGAATAGTAAAAGTTATATGGAGAAACCATAAGATCGAAGATGTAACATGGAAACCTGAGGAACATACGATGGGGAACCACCTGAATCTTTTTATACAGTAATATTCTATAAAATTTTAGGATGAATTTATTTGAATGATGGGAGAATGTAACACCTCAGGCTTCCATGGTATGTTTCCCTTTAAATAATACAATAGCTTGTGTTGTACACAACTTCAATTTCAAACACACCAAAACTAATGCAACTAGCCGTTATGAGTAGTAATACCCAATTTTTTAACTGGTATAAATCATATCATTCAAAATGGACTTCATTTTTGGATTCGGAATATCTAATTTATCTTAGGTTGAATTTTTGATATTTTTCTGAAAACATTCAATTTTTGATGAATATTGAAAAAAACATTATGTTATTGGTTAAAAGAGAAATTTTTTTAAATTATTATTTATTTTATTTTAATTTATTTTAGGTCAAAATAGATACATAATACCAATATTTTTTCAATGTAATTCATTGGTGTCATTTTATAATAAGTTTACATATATAAAATTTTATCGAACTTTTTACTGTCTTTTACCCACGTCCTAAGAGCATTTACAAATTTGTATAAAATGTAATTTTACCACTTCTGAAAATAGAATTTCAAAAACCGGAGATACATGATTAATATCAGTATGTAATATTTGGTTTAATGAGATGAAAATATTTTTTGGTGAATGGTAACTTTTGAATTTTATTTACCACGGTTAAATGTAAATAGGGTAATTAAGGGTATAAATGATATCATAATTACCCTAACACATGTCCTAATTATATTAGGTAAGTATAATTAGGCCAAAAAACATTAGAAATAAAATATGACCCCATTTGTTCCACATGGATTAGATTATGACATTTATTATTATTTTACTAAAAAAAGAGTTAAAAGAGTTAAAATCAATGTTTATTAACTAAACCTTTTTTAATACAGGGTTATACATAAGATAAATAAGTCTATAAATATTCATTAGAAAGATAAAAATATTTCTTATATAATAGTATTTTTTAAAAAAATTAGACATTAAATAAGTAAATTTATTTATGACACAATGATGATGTAGTAATTACCTTATTAATGATTGATTAAACTAATTGATATTATAAATATCGAAATAAATATAATTTGAGGATTTTAATTAATTAAACTAATTTATATGTTAATATGACATGTTAGTTTTTATTAAATAATTTTTTCCTAAGTAATAATTATTTTATAAATTAAAAAAACAAAATAACCAATAGTGTAACAATTTACAAAAAATAGTCCTTAGAACAAATATTTTATTATTAATTTATATTCTATTGATAAAAATATAATGTTCTGAAAAAGGTAATAAATAATATTATATATGTCATTAATGAATCACTTGAGGTTTTCTTGGAATTTTATAGTATGTTTATTAACAATATAATATAAAAATACAAAGAGAAATGGTAAGTTTCAAACTATTTAACTAAGAGATAAATCTAAAAGATAAGGTTCATATAGTGCCCCAAACCTGTATAAAACCTATTGTTTGAGTGTTTATTGACCTATACGAACCTCATCCTAGAAATAATTCATTTTGGAGCAATTAGAAACCGAATATTCTTTAATTATAAAATAATATTTAAATCTTTTCTTAAGGTTCCCTTCACCCCTCATATAAAAGTGAACTTCCCCTTCTCTAAAATACACACCATAAAATCCATTTGGCTCCACCAACACCTACCGAAATATCCTCTAAACTATCATAACTTCATCCTATAGGCCTTTCATTAGTCATAAATCCATCCTAAGGATCCCTTTTGATCAAATCAAAAGGAAGAACCCGAAGAAGAGGTTAATATTTTATCACCTCTTTCAAGTTCTTTTATTCTTTTACTTCCTCTGTTTTTGTTGTTTCCATTAAAAAATAATAACTCCAATATATTATATATATTGTGATTTTATTAGTAAAATGGTACAACAATATTCATTATTCTATACATACTATAAATGACAAAGTCACCATACGTGCGTACATACGGATTACTGTCTCCATGTCGTGGTGTTGTTTGTTATTCAAACACTTCATCATTTGGATGGGTGTAATAATGAGTATAAATGATGTAAATAATAAATATAACATGATAATGATTGTTTATATATGATATAAAATCCAATTATATAGGATTTTAATATCAAAATAATGATATTGTCGCATGTGCGTATGTACAGATTACAATCTCCACCAACACGTTGAGATTCATTCTCCATCATATCCATTCATGACTAATTTTCATTTGAAGATACAAAATATTGTTTAATGACTTAATATAATTATGAATTAGAATAAGATACATCCTATCCATAAAAATCATTACTTATGTAACAAATCATATAATGGAAAACAAATAATTTAACACCCAAAACGATGATACTAATGAAATATCATTAAAAATGCAATATTAGAAGATCATATATGATATAATATTAATTTATATGGTTATTTTATAATTTAATAACAATTATTTCACTATTATACATGAGTTTAACCTTCCCTCAACCAAGTAAATGTACAAGGTAAGGGTTAATTTCACTATCTCTTTATTATCCAAGGTATTTTTTACGTAAGTATCTACTGGGACCTCTTTATCATCAACATCAGTGTTTTCAAAAAAGTTTTTTTTATAACATTATTACTATTTAATAGAAAAGGCGTTAGATTTATATATACCATTATTTTACCTTATATGTTTTGAAAGGAATCTTTTCGTCATTTTCCAAACAAGGTAATTTATGGCCATTTCGACAAAAAATAAGGTAAAAATGTCTTTTTTTATCTTATACAATGGGTGCAGCTATTTTCTGCCATTATAACATCATCGATGCTTCCCATAAAATCATATAAGAATATTTACAAAAATAAATTTTTTATTTTATAATTATATGAATTTTAAATTATTTCAAAATAGAAAGTGATATTTATCTAAAAATGTTTTGATTTTATCTATGTCAACATCCTTTGATGGATTTGAAGAATTTTTGTAGTTGATTTATTATAATATAAAACTTCTTTATTGTATTGAAGGTTTTGTGATATGTTTGAATATAGATGTGTTATTTTTACCCCATTAATGGTTTATGGATAAAGTATTGACATTTAATATGCTAGTTTTAATATGAATGTCTGTGTTATGTTTAAACCTTTTCAAGTGAGGAATGCATTGGACTTAGTACGTGACAGGTGGAGACAGTTATAGCTCCATGATGCATCGGTAGGTCTCATGAGACTAACTAGTGTCTTCCAATAGGGCCTTGAAAAAATCTTATTTGTAGTTTTGGAAGAAGGCCTTGACAATTGGGTTATGATGTCTGGCATTATGCATTCCATCATTATGAATGTGGCTATTGATAATGCATGTGATTATTCGACTAGTAGAATATCTATATGAATAATTAAATGGATCTATTTTATTTTATCATTTCACTATTATGATGATTTTCATTTTTGAAAGGCTTTTGTTTGAGTTTTATACATTTCTCTAAATGTTTACAATTTTTTACGAAAGTTTCCGCTATATCGTTATCCTTACTGAGCATCTGAGCCCACCCCTTCCTATGTTTTATTTTTTCCAGGATGTGAATAAGTATATTATCACTGACCTATAGGGATAGTATAAGGTATTTGTGTGTGGCCTATACAGACTATGTTGTTTTAGTTTTTTATTTTATAATGCAATGTAAAACTTTTGAGTGTATCTAGGACTTCCAGGACTACTAAACTGATTGGTATTTAGAGACATTATCTTTTGTGCTCATTCCAACGTTATTTAATAATGCACTGACTCTGGGTAACAGGGGTTTGGGTCTTACATTGATTTTTTCGATAATAATATTTTCTAAGAAACGATTTATATGGATCTATATGAGTCCCTTTACAGTAGGTCATGAAATTCAACACTATGTTCGTTAGAGGAAGGTGAGGCAGTACTACTGGGTCCTTATCTCATTCAAAGGACATTAGAGAAAGTATAGCTGATTCAAAAAAAAATATGGGGGCAACTCAGTCCAGCCATAATTCTTTTACTGATCTCTGGAGATGAACTTTGGAGTTCAAAGTGGGACATTAGGTCTTTCTGCGAGTTTCACATAGATTGGTCCACAAAAGGATTCAGAGACAAAAAATTCATCACCTCATTATGTTTATCCTTTTGATATCATGGATGGAGTCACCCTAGTAGCTTATCATTTTTAGCTACCTCAGAGGTACCATTATATACATGACATATTCCACATATCACAGCTTCACCATCATCATGTTAACTCATCACATTTGTTTGATCCAGAGGACATTGAGCTAGAGGGGGATGCATATTTTGAGGAGCATCTGATATGTGTTGTTCGATTGAAGCACAAAGGATCTCCATGTAATTTTAGTGACATATTTATAGTTGTTTTGGTAGCATGGATGTGTATAGAATGAGAAATGGGAGTAGGAGGATGATGTATGTGAGCAGTGTCAGTAACTCTTCCTAGATTATATTTTTCCACCCTCGAAAGGGAAACATGAGGAAGATTTGTTTTAAGGAGGGGAGGCTATAATGACCCAGTTTCAAAAACGGTATGGCTCATTATTTTTTTATCTTAAATTCCTTAATTTTGGCCCTAGTAATGGTACTTAATGGATTCATAAATGGCATGATGGTGTGCGGAACTTGTTTGGGGCCCAGATCCTCAATTTTTGGAGAAATAGATTAGTCCACACGGTTGTTATAAATCATTCCACCCATCCCACATGATTTAGCATAATTTTGAAACTTATTTTATAGGGAAGATTGATCATGCATGGTTTTATTAAACTGTGCGAGATGAGGTACATTCCCAGGTGATGTTGTATACATCATTGAGAGTGTTATTTTTCTTGGCTAGTGCATGGTTAGTCAAACCATGCACATAGCCCAGTCATGGGGTCCACATAAAAATTGTGGGGGTGCACGATTGGAACACTATTTGTCCAACCATGAGGCCAATTAAATGATGTGAAATGACCTTTTTACACTAAAATATTTTAAAAAAAAATTTGCTTCTTCTTCCTCTCATTTCAATCAGACCACATGTTGGAGATCTCCTCCTCTTCTTAATCTAAGGATTTTTCAATCTGCCTCACCCATCATTGATTTTATTCACCATTAGATGTGTTGGAGTGCTAAGAGTATGTTAATTAATCCACTTCCCTCTTTTCCATGTTTCTCCAATCATCTATTGTTTTATCTTGGTGCATCATCACTTTCCCTATTTTCAGGGCATCATGCCATTCTTACAATAACTCTCTTTCTAACTCAATTCAATGGTTGGCGCTGGATGATGAGTGCACTAAGAACCTAAGGTAGGTGGTATAGCTTCATTCCCCCAGGTTGAGTTTCTTTTTTAAGAAGATTAGTTTTTCTATGCACCATATCTTTCCTATGATTCCTCTAAATTGTTTAATAAATTAAATTAAATGATTTACCAATCTTGATACAACCCCATTGGGTTTCTAATCAACCAATTGGTCGATATATTTGAATAAATCCACCCAATGGGTGTGCCTTACATTAGAGGCATATTTTCCCATGATTATAAATTATCTAAACACCCCATTGAGAGGTGTTTCCTTGTAATAAATACCTTGAGTAAATGATTTGATCCAAGAAGAATGGTAAGCATTATGTTAATCCCCTACACCACATGACATAATTAAATTTCATGATTAATTGATTTGACTAACTATTTAATCATGTCATAAATCTTTTCGTGTTAAATGATATGCTCTTAATAGTCAAACATTCCATCACTTTATCTTGAGAGTGATACAAGGGTCCTGAATGAAGGACACCATTGATGGGATCATCATTCCTTAGTTAGAGTTTTCTATGAATTGTAAATACACCAGGGGTGATACAGTGTATTACTTGAATGGTCTCAACATGAATTTCTTCTACCTCTAGATGCATGATACATGTTCCCTAACAGATTCCATATGGTTGATCTTGGTGGATAGATGGTTGTACTATGCCATGAGTTAGACTCAGACGCTTATGTGAGATACCAAGCATGGAATCAGAGGTTCGTTGTTTATTTCACACTATTCTGTGAGTGATACTTGGGATATCATTTATGGGTCACCTTTGATGGACAGCCACAATAATGGGTTTATACAAAGCCCCTAGAGGAATACTTGGGATTCCTTCCAGATCACCTTGGTCAATGTTGGGGTTCCTATAAATAATTTATAATGATCTTAATTAAACATAATAGTAATAAGGTGTAACTAAAATTATTGGGATTCATCCACCAAGAAGAATCACATTCTTGGGGATGATCGATCCTTTGAAACATTATTTATGACATCTTTTACCATATTTCATACATGTGCAGGTTACATTTGTTCAGAGACATCTAGCTTATTCCAAAGTAGTTAGAGTTGAGTGAGTGTCCCAAAATGTTACCCAGACCAATATATTTATTTATTTTCAATATTGAATATAATATTTATTGTAAAAATTATCATTTTATATGTAGGTATGAGATGGATATATACATTGATTGTGGTGGCCTACTGAATATATCTCACACCCTTCTTGGGACACCTTTGGTACCCAAGAAGACTTCATGATTTTAGGCATGGATAAAGGAAAGCATCTGGCTTCCGATTCTGGATTCTGCGTACTATGATATATTACAGGTGCATAGGATCGAGCCTATTCTCATGATGTTATTTGTATCTTATTTGGATTTTTTTTGTATTTTGGAAAGCATGTGGTATATTATTATATCCTCTATATCCCATATACCAATTTTTTATAACTACATGATCAACGTCATCATCTTTTGTGTCTATTATTAATTCAGATTCCAGTTTTTATATATTATTGATGATTTAATTTTCTATTATTTGGGAGTTATTAATACATTTGATATTTATTATTTATTTATATACTACTTTACTCCACTCTTGCCTATGAGGGCATAGTCTCCCAACAAACACACCATAGGCCCTCACCACTGGTTAGCTACCTCTGGCATTTGGTGTGGTGCACTTGAGTTCATGTGGTCATCCGTATCTGGGCACCAAATAGTTTATTATATGGTGGGATGGCACAACATTGAATGTAAATTCAATACCTCTAATGGGTGTCAAGTTAAAAAGGTGTTTAAACAGAATCCACACATTGACTATAATGAAATTTTTTCACCAATTTCAATGTTCAAATCCATTATAATTATAATTACCATTGCATCCTTTCATTATTATGATATTTAGGAAATTGATTTTAAAACTGATTTCCTTAACAAGAACCTTCAAGAAGTTTTTATTTGACACAGCCCAATGGGTTTATGACTCTAATGGATACCAACAAGGTATTCAAGATTTCAATATCCATTTATCAATTAAAGTAATCATCCATGTAATGGAACATTCATTTTTTTTGAGTCCATAATGGAAATAGATTTCATAAATAATGAATTTGATATGTGTGTCTATAAGTGGTTTAGTGTGAGTGAATTTATTCTCTAAATAGTATATGTTGATGAAATATTACTCATAGTAAATAAAATTCCACTCCTAAAATATGTTAAGAAATGATTGAATAAATGTTTCTCCATTAATTTCTTTTGTGAGGCGGCATATACTCTAGAGATTATGATCTATCACAGTAGATCCAAGAGACTACTTGGCCTAAGTCAAGGAACATGCATTGACAATATATTGAAGAGAATTAGTGTGGAACAATATAAAAGGGGATTTTTTCCAGCATCACGTGAAATTATTCTTTCCTTGAAAATTTTTCCTCATATACATGAGGAATGAAACAGGATAGCAAAGATTCCATACACATCATCAATTGGGTCGCCCATGTATGTTATGCTATGTAAAAGGAGAGACTTTTATTAAGTGTTGATCATGGTAGGAAAATATCAATCTACTCCAGGTGATCACCATTTTATTGAATTCAATACTATCCTTAAGTATGTAATGTGTACTATGTATATGTTCCTGGTGTATAGAGGATATGAGGAACTAGTCATTAAAGGATATGAAGATGCTAGTTTCCAAACTGATCAAGTTGACATGATGTCACAAGAGGGGTACAACATCACTTTGAATAGAGGTGTTTCGAGTAGGAAGAGATTAAATAAGGTTGTTGTCATAGATTCTATAATAGATCTCCAGTATATTATAGATTCTGTGAAATAAAAAGAAGCAGTATGGTTGTGAGACTTCATACAAGATCTTTACTTAGTGCGTAGATGTAAATATCCTATCACACTCTACTATAATAATATTGTCACAATAGATCTTGAAAAAGAGATAAGATCACATCAGTGGAAAATCACATTCATCTAAAGTATCATATCTTAAGGGATTTTACTCAGATAGGTTAGGTTGTAGTGAATAATACATCCATGGAAGACAACATGGTGGACCCATTGACTAAAACCCTAACTCAGCAGAAACACACTTATCATGTGAGGTCTAGTGGAATGAGAGCTATAGGTAGTTGGCTCTAGTCGAAGTGGGAGTTTTTTATATATGGTGTCTTAGGGCCAACTGTTTGAACTTTTATTACATGTGTATTCAATTTATTAAATATTAATTAAACGTCTTATTACATATTGTTCATTGTTCGACAGGGATTTAATGTAATAATGACCTTGAGTATTTTTCACATTGTTATAGTCATATAAGGTCACTCTATGATGAGATCCATGAAGTTTAATGAGAATATTATTAAAATAGTATTGTGGTTAGATAACGTACTATGATGAGAAATATATAATTTATACCTTCAAGTGAATTTACACAATAGTAAATGAAACATATTCTCATAATGTTAACACTTGGTAATATCCAATTTGACATATTATTATAATAGAACCACTAGTATGAATTTGGAATGTATTGGTTTCATTGTATATTCATATTAAAAAACCTGAACTACACCAAATTCATTGTTTAGTTAAGGTTTATGAAATCACCACTAAAAAAGTTAAAAGAATTGAGCGGCAGTTGTTTTAAAACCACAGATGAATTTTATCCGTTTATAAAGAAAAAGTAAATTTATCCCCTAATCCTCTATACATCTCCAAATATCACCCCCCCCCCCAATTATCCCTTGATCACCCCTACCCCATGCCCTCACTACCATAGTATTTCCCCCCTTCATCAGTTTTTGCGCACGTTTCCCCCCGCATTGGCGCTAGCCATTACTGGTGCTCTATTTTTCCTCGAGCCCCTCGAGCCTGAGTTGTCATTCACGGTTTGTTTTACCCTAATCCCCCTAAACCCTCACCCGCATCAGTTCTTCAGTTTATCATGAGCCACAATAGACCTCACACTTTCTATCTATATGGTTTCCCCTGAGCCTCCCTCACCCTCTCCCAAACACTCATCGCCTGCGGGTCTTTTCACCTAGTCCATCCCCACAAGAAGGTTATGGTAGAAATTTTTTTGATGATTTTTTACAGTAGCTATGGTATGTTATAATTTTAGGGTTTTTTATGGAATGAACAATACTTATCTTTCCTTAACATGCATTACTGTGAAGTAATTTTACTATTTCCATTGGTCTAGGGTAGTTTATTTTATTCATTTATATTTCTTGACCTTACTATTTATGGATGGAAATTTTAAATTGAAATCTCCTATATATAAAATTTCATTAAACTATTTGTATTGATTTATATAGAAGATTCACTATTCTATATTAGAAATTAGTGTCTACTCAATAGGGTTTTCTTTATATGATATGTATAATTTATTCTTTAAAAAGTGTCAAAATAATTTTAATGGATTCTATAAATAACTAATAGTTTTTATTATATCATAATTAGAACCGTAATTGATTATATGTATTATTATAGATTTTAAGATAATGATCTAATGAATTTAAATTATGTTTTAATTTATTTATCCCTGTTTGGATTGAAGTAATGGTGATATTATTTCATCCACCCTTTATATGTTTCATATTTATCATATATATAATTTTTGAATCATTTGATTTGAGATGGTGAAATATTGATAAGAAAATTTTTGTGTCTATAAACCGATTTAAATGTGTGACATGATATTATTATAAATATTTTATTTGGTCTTCTATTGTTTTTAACAAGAAAAATTCATCGAAATCCCAGGTTATTTAAGTGGGAGTTCTAGGTATAATTGTTATAATAGTTTCATTTCATTCTACTCATGCGCGTATTAATGATTTTACTCTTACTATTATAATTCACTCACAATATGGCCAGGGAAGTATACATTAGGGTGTTCTAATATGATTTTATCATTCCCTATCATGATGGTTATGTGTGAATTTATTAATAGACTGTCTCATTAAGAATGTGAGAGTTATCCACTTCTGTTTAAAGGTTTTTTTATTCTTTTATTGATTAGTTTCACCTTCTAAAAATTATCTTTATAATGAAGATGAATAGTAAATATATTTTTTATTTTATCTAATATCTCTTACAAATTTAAATTTATATTCTTATTTTTTTCAAACTAGAATATATGGTTTGTCATATCATTGAAAAATGGGTTCGTGACACCAATTGACTTCCTTTAAAGAGAGGTATCTTTCCTTAAAAAGTGATTTTATGGAAATAGGTAGATTTCTAAATTTGTATTCAATGTGAGGTTTGGTAAATGATTTTCAAATTACTTTGTAATTATTGTTTTCTTAATGATTTTATAATTTTTTCTCTTTCTTATATTTTACATAATACCATCCAGGATTGGTATCCAATTATTACTTTAACTTTTTTAGTACTTTTATGACTCTTCTTATAACTACATGGATTTTCTTTTTTTACTTCTATTTATCGATTTCCAAAAGTTGTAATATTTAGGTGTTTTAGTTTTCTAATAATTTTTAGGCACATTTTCATATACATGGATAAAAATTGGATAACTTTATAGAAGAAAACACCTCAGTATAATAAGGGTTTGGAAGAGTTTTTAGATTTTTAAATTTACAATAGATCTGATGATGGGAAAATAGGATTTCCATTTCCTAAATGTAAATTTAGAATAGGGATGAAGAGATGTGATGTTTATGAACACTTGAAATTAATTTAATTCCCTACTAAATATTTTTGTTAGACTTGGCATGGGGAATCAAACATTATAAAAAGTTTCATCACTTTTGTTAATGAATAGAATGAGCTACCAGCTTCATCAAAAATCTTCAAATCAAATGAAAAACCATATAAACGTTGCTTTTGGAATTGCAAGAATACAACATCAACATCATAATATATCAGGACAACCAGTTGGGGGTTATAAAAATAGTAACATGACAAGTGATGTTTTTGGGACTATAGGACCGCCCAATCAAGATTTTAACATATCATTGGATCCTCCTATAGATTCATTGGTGACTGATGTAAGAGAGAACTTCATTTAGAAGAAAAATTCATATTGTGATTTAGTTGATGATGGAAATCAAGAGTTCCATGGTTGATGTTTGAAATATTCAAAAATTTATTTTATGCTAAAATTGTATCATATCAAATGCCTATGTGGAATTAAAAACAAGGATATGTCCATGATATTGCAATTTTTACGTGCTGCATTTCCTGAATCTAAGATCTCGAAGTGATTTTATGATTTCAAAAATGTTTTTAACAAGTTTTGTGTGAATTATAAAAAAATACATGTTTGTCCCAAGGATTTATTCTTTATTGGGGAGAGGATTCAAGCAGACAGGATTGAAAAAATGTTATTCTTCTATATGGAAGTTAATGGGTGATGTTTGAAGTTCGAATAAATATAATTATACGAATTAGAAGAAAAAGAACTCCCATATAAAGTTTTTTCTTCACATCCTTTGGAAGCCTTGATTTGGAATGATTATTCATGTCATTGAAAACTGCCATGCACATGAAGTGAAATTCTATAGATAATAATAATGATGGTTAATGTGACATCCACGAGATTCATAATCATGGAATATATTTGATTCATTACATCCAGATTTATCATATGATCATAGTAATGTTAAATTGGGATTGTCTGCTAATACATTCAACCCATTTGGGACTTTTATCATCAATTACAACATTTGGTCAATTGTTTGATCCCTTATAATATACCTTCTGGGATGTTTTTGCTACAAACACATTTTATCATTTCAATTTTTATTCCTAGAAGAAAATTTCTGGAAATGATGTTGACATATAATGCCTCTTCTAGGACAATGTTCAAAATGTAAGCTTCTCTAATATAGACATTAGTGATTTTCCTAGACTTGGGAACTTATTTTGTTGTAAAAATTACACATTTATATCTTATCCTAATTTTAACATTGACTTTCATCCCTAATAGCTAACTTAAGATAAAAAATTGTGCTTCTTATTCATCAAATATTTCTCGATGCATCTCATAGTTTTATGTTGAACAAGTCAAAATTCAATGGATATAATGATTTTAGTCTACCTACAATGTAGTTAAAAGGTTCTAAAATATTGTAACAATTGTAAATGTTTTAATAAAATGTGGGAAGTTAAATCCTTTGAATGAAAGTGGGAAATGAGTTCATAGTGCATCGTCAAGTGAAAATGGAATGCAAGAATTGATGAAAAAAATTATATTCTTCAAACATACGTATTGGGAATTTAATTTGTTAAAACATAATCTTGATGATATGAATATTGAGATTAATTTTGATAATTTTATCTTCACATTTCATAATGAGAATAGAGAATCATAGGACCATTTTAATGCTTAGAAGAATTTACCAAAAAAATGAACAGAAAGAATGATATCTGGTTAGATGATAATGGAAAGTATGCTATGGAATTTTTTTAATTAAAAATATTGATAAAGATAAATTCCCTTGAATTTTAAAGCATGTGAAGGTATATTATAGGTATTCAACTAACATCTCAAGGTGTATCGACTTAAAACATCATAGGTTATAGGGATTAAAAAACCATGATTCACATATTGTTTTAAAACAGTTACTACCATTGACGTTGTGTATATTACTTCCTAAAAAGGTTACTATAGTCGTACTCTAATTTTGCACATTAATTAGACAACTATGTCTGTAAACTCTAAAAATATCTATTCATGAAAACCTCAGGGAGAGATTTTTATTGATACTTTGTGCTATGTAGGTGATCCTTACACCATTTTTTAATGTCATAATTACTTTAAATGGGCATTTTGTTGAGGAAACTAAATTAGGAGGCCCCATACATTATTGTTTCATGTATCCAATTAAGAGGTACATTATTTGTATATTTTTTATCTTAACTAAATAATTTATGGAAGTTAATTAAATACATTATTATATTTTATTAATTTTAATTCACAGATATCTTTTCAATTCGAAACAAGACATGAAAAACAAATCTCAACCTTATGGATTTGTTTCTGAAGGATATTTAGCATAGTAGTTTCATACCTATTGTTCTGGATAATTTAATGATATTAATACATGATTCAATAAAGTTGGAAGTGTTGAAGACACATCGACTCAATCTCAACAACATGGAAAATCAAAAATCACTAATTGTTTTGGACAATTTGATGGGAGGAACTCAAATGTTACACTGATAGAAATTGAATTATTATAGGCACATAGATATGTGATGATGAATAGTGAAATTTTATACCCATTTATTGAAGATATTAGGGCATAAACAAAGAGGCAAATGAGAGGATGAACGTGAAATAAGAAATATATAACAAAAGTTGCTAATAAAGATCTTGTAGGATGGTTTTCACATCATGTAAGATCATAAATATTACAATAAATATAAAAATTAGTTTAACACATATTTTTTAAATATAATAATGCATATTACTATTTTTAGATCATAAATATTGATACTTGGACTGATTTTTGAGAAAAACAATTTTACTGGCTCGAGGTCCTCTAAAACCGGCTACATAATTTGATTCTTATAGTTTCAATGGATTTAAATTTCATACGGTTGATTGGGAAGTGGTTTTGAAAATATAGATTAGTGGTATATTTATATTTTTTGAATAGGGTACTATAGAAAATTAACTGATATTATTGAATTATACTACCAAAAGTATTATTTAGTTATATTATATAAATTTAAGTGGGACAAAATTAATAGGGGTATTAAAACAGATTCAAAGTAACTTACTTCATTGAACTTCTCTCGCTTGATAGATGTCGATGATCATAAATTACATGATTTTTATATCTTATCATCATAACAGAAAATGGTATTTTATATGTATTATTTTATGGATGAAGGGTGGAGTGTAGTTATTCACATAAAACAAATAGACTTGTATGATATAGATGATGAAGTGGATGATTTTGTATGTAACATTGAATCCTGTCATTAATAAGAAACAAAATTATTTTTTAATCATGATATTGAAAATATTAGTCTTGAATTGTTATATGATGTAGATGAAGTAATGATGGAGTAGTAAAATGATGTTATTGAAGGAAAAAATGATTTTATGTCCATTCATCCATTAATTTCTCAACCACTTATATTATAAGAGCATTCATTCATTATCATAAATATATATATTATGTTCATCATTATTGGTATCTTTTATCATTTCTAATTTTTTTATGCAACAATTTTTTGAAATATATGTTCTAAAGTTAATTTTATTTGATTAAATGATAGGAATTACTGGGAATAAGCATTTCACAGATCCTGATTGACTACCAATTGATGTTCCCTTGACTGCACTAGTACTCACATTGTAGTGAATGGAAATTTTAAAATTTATTAACCTATTAACTACTATATAAGTGGATAGCATGGTCGATCTATAGAGAGAATGTGCATAGACACTAGAAATATCATTTTGAAATTATGTTCAGATAGACAGGTTTTTATTGTGAATAAAAACTAAAATTTAATAAAAAATAATTGACAACTAAAAAACAACAATTTAAATTAACTAAAAATATCCATTTGAACCAAACAAAAAAGTTGAATGAATTGGTGGAGATGGAAGTTTCATTGTTATGACATCTGTTCTGGTGCATGCAATTCCAATTATTTAATTTCTACATATGAATATATATTTATTAAATTATCAACGGTTCAAAATTTATACAAAATATTATCATGTCTATTTCTATAATGTTAGTAATTATTATTATTTTTATACAAATCATCCGTCATTTCATTATCTATCTTCATGAATAATATTCACGTCATTCTACCAATGAATCACTTGGTTAAATACCATAACTAATTTCACAAAAAGTCAAAGTTTCTACCTTTGTCGAGTTTTCTCACATGAGATTACTTATTAGGTATCCCTCAAGCATTTTTTAAGGGGAATTCATGAAAAATATTAAATTTTCCATTAATATATTTATTTATCGAAAAGTCACTCACATGTGTTTACGATTCTCTCATGCATGTGATTGATTTCCAAATAAATAAATTATCTAATGATCTCCCTCCCATGATTACTTATTAAGTAGAACACGAATGGTAACCAATTCATATGTACAGACTCAGAATGAAAATTAATTCAAATGGAAATATAATTAAATAAAAAAAATAAAAAAATAATTAATATGAAATCGAAAAGGGAAATACATTGAATTCATGTCATTAACAACGTATTCACCACACATCGGAGACAAAATAAATTAGATCGAGAAGAAGGAAATAGAATACCTAAAATAATAAATAGATATCAATGTGCATGTGTCATCACAGTTGTCACTGAAAGCCACCATCAATGATTGCAATATAATAATCACAACTTCGATGGTCCCCAAAATGTTGAATCAAACAATTATGAATGTACATCAACATGAAAAAAAAATTACTATTTTTGTCACTCTTATCGCAAAATTTTAATCTTAAAAAATCAAATATAATCCCTCACATGCGATGGAATCAGACCCGGACAACCATTGGACACCCATAATGGAGGAGATCAGCATAAATTATGGTGTTGGTGGTCCATAGTATCAAAATTGGGAGGTTTGTGTGAGTGGTTTTACTGCCTGGATAATGAAAAATGAGGAGGGTTTAGTCAGCGTGGTGCAAAAATGGTAGATGGTGAAGATGGGCCATTGTTTTTTGGTGTAGGGTAGGAAGAGAGGAGATCATGGAAGCTCCTGCGGCTTGGGTTTAGAAGAAGGATGTACGTGAAACTAGTGGGGGAAGGGGGGCACTGGAGGATGGGTGGGGTGCTGGAAGGGTGGGGTGGGTGTTAGGGAGGGGTATGAGGGAAGAGTGGCAGGTGATGTTTGGGATGTGGAATGAGGGTAGAGGGGTGATGTTGGGGAAGGGGAATGGGGAGGATGGGGATAGGGTAGACAAAGGGTGGCGCATTGGGGGGAGACATCTGCGAAACAAAAAATAAGGGGATACAGACATTCTAATTAAAGATAAAAAAATAGAATAATATTAATATGTTAAAAATTAAATAATAATAACAAAATAATATGGATTGATGGGTGAACTATCCTTTCGGGGGGCTATGGCCTGCCTTTCCGGCCTCTGTGTGTTGTGTTTGTGTTTAATGCAATTGTACCCCCAAACACCTCATTTATAAAAAAAATGTGATACTAATATAGACAATTAATATATGTACTAATAAGTGTAGATAAACTAATAATAAAACTAATGTTAGTGAAAACAATAATAATAAAATATAGAGTTAAACATAATATACAAAATTAATATAACTAATAAAAATACAAAATTACGAATATTGGTAAATAAATTAAATAAAAATTATTAAAATATCAAAAAAATACAATAAAACTACCAATGCAACCAAAAAACACTAAAAGCGGTTAGAAAAATTGTTAAAACAAAATTATAAAATTATAAAAAATACTTATGAAATTTATATAAATCAAATCACCCACTATTAATGTAAAAAACCAGATCTTTATTTCATGTATGGATCTATCTTAGAGTTTTTTTGAGGAAAAAGGGAAGAAATGGAAATTTTCTAAGTACACACCATGTACCGCGTTACCGCATACAACTGTGTCATGGGTGTGTAACAGCTGAGACATGGTCATGTGGAATGATGTGGTAAACTACTAATGTCGAGGTCCAATAGAGGAAAATACATGGTGTGTTGATTAATAGTACGGACCATGTAATTTTATTTATTTGACATATTGGAAAAGGGACATGTCTAACCCTCATATTCATCTTCTTCTAGTTGTGCCTCGTGAAGGGGCACATAGAATCACCGATTCTTCTCTAAGCCACCAATCCAACATCCATTCTCCAAATAAAAAACTGATGGTTGTGTTGGAATCACCTCAGTGAGTTCTTCCTTCTTCTTGAGCCCTTTTTCATGATTCTTCGTTGTTTGAGTGTTATTTGAGGTTGAACGTTTTTGATGTTTGTGTAGATCAACGTCATTCTAGGCCGACTCAAGGGGAGATGCTTGATTATATCAATCGTACATCAATGAGCTAGTGGTTTGTTGTCTGTAATAATTTTTCTTGGAGTTTTATATTCCATATTTCCAATTACCCATGCTTAGGGTATTTTGAGTTTAGAAAATTGAACCCTATTTTGTCTTCTTTAGAATTATTGTTGGATTAAGGCTTTGTTGATGTGATATTATGTAAAATTTAATGGTTATGTTACACCCCATGGGTGAATTTCCTTTTTTGAATGTTTAGAGAAGTTTGGTACATTTTTCTTATGAAGGTGACTTTGTTTCCTTGCCTTGCGTGATAAGATGGAACTGAATGTCTTTAAATACTTGTTAAATTCTTACAGTATGAATATTTATTGTTTATACATGTATTAGTGAGATTATTTTGGGATATTTAATATTATATCTAAACGATATAATTACACAGGGCTAAGTGAACTTTTTATAGTTATACGACAATGGGAATTGACATTGAGTTCTTCCTCAGAGTGTCTGTTATATTTCATGCTATGAGACCACTGGGGGGATTGATGGTGAGTGCTCCCTCATAGTGTATATAGTTTATCTTACAAGACCACATGGGGAATTGATGTTGAGTACATCCCTAGTGAGTTTATTGTTATTTTGGAAAGACCACAGGGGGAATTAATGGTGAGTGCTTCCTTAGAGAGTCTTTTCATTTTTTATTGTATTACATGGTTAGAGAGGTTAGACTATGTGTGATACCGAGAGGGATAATGTAAATATTGATTCTTTGTGATGCATATTCCACAAAAAATCACATTCTTGGATTCGGTCCTACTAGGATGTCTTCTGAGATACCTTCTTTCTATACTTACTTGAATAAATGTTGAATAGTAGATTCTAATGAATGTAGATGGAAACTGTAAGATTGTTTACTTTTTCATGCTCCTAGTTTATTTGCATCATTACCACTATTACCTTCTATATATACTCACTAATAGTTAGGCATAGATCTTGTTGTGGTTTCCTACTAGGATTCGTCTCATACCCTGTTTGGGAATTGTTGTTTGACCCAAACAGATATCATGGTTGTAGGTATAGATAAGGGAAAGTTTCCTTCAACATCATGTATATAATTTTTGTGGATTTGGATATAATGGTACCAAGATGAGGCTTGTGATGTGGTTGCAGTTTAATTTTATTTTTTTTACTTTGGATTAGTACTTTTTTCCAGTATTGTGACTATTTTTCTATTTTTCTATTCATATATTCCATGCATCATTTATATAAGTGCATCAATTATTTATTTACTATCAGTCTTCCACTATTTACTTGATTTATGTTATTATGGATTTCATTTTGGGTTATTATTTTCTATTATAGTGTGTTACTATACCAATTATGGCATATCTTCCCCATTATCACACCCAAAGCCCTCGCTTCTAGTTGTCAGCCTCTGGCATTCAGGGAAATGTGCTTGGGGCCATGTGACAAACTAGGTATGGGGCACCTTACGGTGGCACCCGGATCAGAGTCATTACAAAGTGGTATCAGATGATATTATTTTCTTCTTTGTCTTATTGTTTGGATCCTATAGACAAGGAAAAGAAGGAATAGTTTGTTGGTTATATTTTGTTCCCAGGAGTAGCTATCTCGTGTATAGGTAAAAGGCAATATACCTTGTAAATTGCATTTTTTTTTGTTTTAAAATTATTACAGTTGATTTGATTTCACCATTGGTTGATTCAGATGTTTTGTGCTATTATCATTGATATTATTACGGTTCTATTTCTATTTCAACCTGGTGATATGAGGGTATTCCATCTCATACATCATATACGAATTTTCTAGAGACCACATGTCATGTATTCTTATCATGCCATTTAGGGTGTATTACTAATTTAATGTTGTTGTGATAGATGTTGTGCCAAATATGAATGATGTTGAGATATATTTCGTTATAGAATACCAAATATTTTGATTTGGTATTGGAATATGTAATGTTTAGTTTGGATAGATTCCAAAAGATGGTTCTTGAGGTGTTATGGGCCCTCAAGGATCACAAATTGGTTGAACATGTATAAACTTTAGTGGATTTTTTCATGCTATGATATAGAGATGGATGAAAAAAATTGATTCGTGGGAGTATGTGATCTCATGATTTGGAATTTGTCATTCCTTAGACAAAATTTAATTTTTTAAGGGTTCTGGAGAAGTTTTAGTGGCCAACTATTCAAAAACCTAGACAACACAGTGTCTGGTGTTATGAACACACACCATATGTTCTTATATTTGGGAAAAACACTTTTCTTAACTACAAACCATGAACTATATGTACACACCGTGTAGTCTTTAACTATGTGACTAAATTCGTGGGTTGAGAAACGTGGTTGGGAAAGGTTTGGTGGAACACGTTATGTATTGGGAGTAAAAGCCATTTGGTATAGACCATGTATCCGGCCGTGTGACTAATTACACTGGTGGATGAAGCTTATGTTCTACACATTATGTCCTATTCTTACACATTGTGTATTTTCAACCATGTCTCTGACCATGTGACTAATGACATGGGTTGTGAGAACATTAGTGGTACACGCCGTGTGTATAGTGAACACACTATGTAGTTTTATTGAGGAGTGAACCATGTGGTATATCCAAGTAGATTAACTTGGACAGGACAGAAAATTCATCTACACAATGTGTCTTGAGGAGGAACAAGCCATGTGTAGTGGTGTTACGTGACCAATTTTGGTAAAGGTACACGTAATGTTAAAAGAGTAAGGGGACACGTCATGTGGGAGTCATACACATCATGTATCCATGTTTTGAAAAACATGAATTTGTTCTTTATCCTAATACATTCTTTCACTTATATGTATCAGTCCTTGCTAATCTGAAACTAAGGTGTGTGCTTGACCATGAAAATTCATGCCACTAGGACGTCCTCTGGTTGTATGCCAGATATTGGGAAACGATCAGACACTGGAAATAATAGATCAGGGATTACTAGCAGATCCATTTATCATGCTTGTCCTGGCACCAGTGGTTATACCAGACACAGGTGCTGATACACTATTCCGATAAGGATTCATGAGGTTTATGAAGACATTTCAGGGATCACTGCATCCAGCCCCGACTATGGTAGAGTTTAAAAAAATCAGAAGAAATATCCACCAACATTCTCAGGAGATGGAGGTCCTCATGTTGCAGTTTCATGGTTAGATTCCATGTTGTCTTTCATTGAGCATCTTGAGGCACATCTAAAGAGAAGTCTGAATCTTGCTACATACATGTCTATGATTACACCAAGAGTTGGTTGGATGTTATCTCACAGGCGAGGCTCCAATGAATTATTGCTTGGGATGATTCCTGGAAGACCATTTATGACTATTTCTACCCAAACACCTTGAGGGCCGACCGAGCTCGAGAGTTCATGGGTCATGAACACAGTAATATTTCAGTCATGGAGTATTATTCTCGCTTCACATAGTTGTAGAAGTTCACACCCTTTCTCGGGGTGATGAGAAATTTCTTGCGAGGATGTTTATGGATGACCTCAAACATGAAATCTGATCCTAGGTGAACATCTTCAGGTTGAATTCCATATCTTCTATTGTTAACCAGGCTCTGATTACCGAGTGTAATCTGTGTAAGTCTAGATCTGTGAGCCAGAGGGGTTTGGCATCCAGATTTGGTACTACTCCGACTGATAGTAGGAAGTGCCACATGGAGTCTAAGAACCTAGATATGAATAGACGGTATAATCCACCAGGTATCAAGGTTGTATGCAAACAATGTGAAAAGAGTGGGAATAAGAGACCTTAGTTCCTGTGAGATCTAGGTGACTGAAGATCTTGCGTCAATATGGGACTTTTTAAGAATTTTTTCTGGTTTTTCTCACTAGAAGCTAGCGATAGGAGTTCTGCTATGACTCTATATTCTGGAGTAGGACCACCAATTTATCCTCACTTAGTGAACTGGAGTTTTTTAGGATATTCAGGATGATGAGGTGTTCATGGCCATGGTAGTTAGGCTTTAGGGTTTCATAAACACCAGGGTGGATCAACTATGTGTCGTCAGGAAAGGTCACAGGGCAGCAGTACAGGTCATAGTTCTATAGTGTAGCAAACCCTGCAAAAGTAGGATCCTAGACCCTATATACATATAGGTAAGATTCTAGTTACCTCAGTTTTAGCTTCTGATCTTTTTGATATAGGGTATTCCTATAGGTTTATATATGTTTCTATTTTCGTGAGCCACGAGATCTGTATCTTTACTTCCATGGATGTTATGATGCTAGACACTTTGTTTGGGTTAGAATGACTAGTGTACATCATTATAAGGAGTTAACTCTTGAGTTTGGTGTGTGTAACTTCTTATAAATCCTCTATATATAAAATATGACATACTTTGATATCATTATCAGGGTGGACTGGTTAGTCTTCTTCCAGGACATTGTTGACTGCTATCATTTTAGGGTGAGTTTCATGCGACCATAGGTCGGGTGTTTTCTCTACAAGGGAGAATGGGATGTTTAGGCAAATAGAGCGGGTCCTGAGAATATTTGGATATGAATAATTATAGTCTAGATTTCTAGTTTATATTTGGATGGCTAGGGGTCTTCACAGATGGACATTCCTCGTATGGTGGATCAGTTCAGAGATGTCTTTCCAGATGAATTTTCAGGTTTACCATCGAAGCTATAGGTATATTTCTCTATTGAGCTTCTTCCAGGAGCGGAAAAAGTGTCCATTACTTCTTATAAGATGTATACAATAGAGTTACAAAATCTCAACAAGTAGTTAGAAGATTTAGAGGCAAAGGGTTTCATCTGACCTAGTACTTCTCCTTGGGGTTCTGCTATCCTTTTGATATGATGGAAGATGGTACCCTCATACTTTGAATGGACTATAATAAGTTGAACCAATTGATGGTTAAGAACCGATATCCTTTTCCGAGGATTGATGGTCTCTTTGATTAGCTTCGAGGATCCTGGGGGTTCTTGAAGATTGACTTGAGATCCTATTATCATCAGTTGTGCATTAGAGAAATGGATATACCTCTTATAGACTTTCGTAGAAGGTATGTTCTATATGAGTATGTGGTTATGGCATTCGGTCTCACGAATGCACCAGATGTTTTCATGGAACTGATGAACCACATGTTTCATCCTTACTTAGACTCTTTTGTGGTTGTTTTCATGGATGATATCTGGGTGTACTCTCACACTCCTCACGACCATGCTTCCCATCTTTAGATCATTTTGAGTACACTGAGAGAGCATTAGTTATATGCTAAGATCGCAAAATGCCAGTTTTGGATAGACCAGATTCACTTATTAGGTCATTTTATCTCGGAGATAGGAGTATCAGTGGACCCATATAAAGAGAGAGAAGTAGTTTCTGAGGTGCATCTAAGGAATTTTTTTATGTTAAAGAGTTTTTTAGGTCTAGTTCGTTACTATAGGTTCTCTATATATGACTTTTCATGCTTAGAAGCACAACTAACTTGCCTGAAAATGAAGTGTGTGAACTACTTGTGGTCAAAATCCAACGATTCAGCATGTCGAGAGCTGAAATGGAGGATTAATTCAGCACCGATATTGGTCTTTCCAGAGCCAGGAAAGAGTTGCACAGTTTACTGTGATGCATCAAGTATCGGTTTGGGAGTAGTACTTATGAAAGGGTTAGGAGTCGTTGTGTATGGGTCACATCAGTTGAGGCCACATGAGAGGAATTAACCAATACATGATCTTGAGTTACCTATATTTGTGCATGATTTACATTGTTGGAGTCATTATCTGTTGGGAGATAATTTGTTGGTTTTCACCAACCAAAAAATTTTCAATTATATATTTACACATCATGATATGAATTTGAGACATTGAAGGTGGGATTAATACATTTAGTCTTTTGACATTGAGCTTTCCTACACGCCTATGAATGGTAACACAGTGGCTGATGCATTGAGTAGGAGGGCTCAGATACTGGTAGTTTTGGAGGCCATCGGTGAGTGGAAGATTATGGCTCTGTTCTTTGAGATGCATTTGGAGGTGCATGAATGACAGGGCCATACATTTATTTCTTCTATAGTTGTTAACTCTACTCTACAAGATCAGGTACGAATGAGGAAGCTATCTGATTCTAATAGCCTAGTCCTATGGGAGAGTGAGTTAGATGAGGACCCTACTCCTTGATGGATCATAGGTGTGGATGAAATCTTAGCTTTCATGGATGTGTATGGGTGTTAGTAGACATACTCATGGAGCTGATGCGGGTTTTTCATTCCTCCACATGGGCAGTTCATCCCAGTGGCACCAAGATGTATTGGGATACACACCATCAGTATTGGTGGGTAGATATGAAGAGATATGTTACTGGTTTTGTGATGAGATGCTCCACCTGTCAGCAGGTGAAGGCATACCATCAGTGACCAGTAGGGCTGTTTAGTAGTTACTCATTCCCTAGTGGAAGTGGAATGACGTCATGAGGGATTTTTTGATGGTGTTGCCGAGGTAATCTCGAGGGAATGATGCAGTTTGGGTTTTCATTGATATACTCACGAAGGTTTCACAATTCATACCGATCAAAGAGAACTCCAGTATTGATGAGTTGGGAAGGATGTATATCCTAGAGATTGTATGTATTCATGGGGTTCTTTGCTCTGTAGTTTCAGATAGAGATTTTAATTATACTTCTCAGGTCTGGTAGGGACTACTGAGGGCTTTGGGTACACAGGTACTTATGATTACAACTTACCACCCCCAGACAGATGTCTAGTCCAAGCGCACGATTCAGGTTTTGGAGTACATGTTTCGAGCATGCGTTCTGGATTTTGAGGGTTCTTGGGAGAGACACATACCTTTAGTGGAGTATTCCTAAAATAACAGTTTTCAGGTGACTATTTGGATGGATGCTTAGGAGTATTTGTACAGTAGGCCATGCCGAACACCACTATGTTGGTTGGAGGCAGGAGAGGCGGTTTTGTTGGGACCTCGTCTTGTCCAGGAGACTCCCGGGTAGGTGGATTTTATTTTGAAGAGGATGGATACTAGACAATCTCTCCAGAAATATTATGATGATCGACAGAGATGGCCTCTATAGTTTGAGGTCGGAGATTGGGTTCTCTTTCATGTCACAATGAGGTTTGGACATATTAGGTTTAGGATATAGAGTAATTTTTCACTAAGAAACATCGGGATTTTTGAGGTTTTGGAGAGATTTGGTTCAGATTCATATCAGTTGTAGTTAAGTCAGAGGTACCAGTCTATTCATAGCTTCTTCCACGATTCTTAGCTATAACATTACTTTTCAGACTCGTCTCACATTTTTTATCTCGTGGAGGTTGATTTGGTGGTAAATGAAACCTTTGGGGAGCACCCTATACAAATTGTGGATCACAACATGAAGGTTCTATGGGGATGGTATGTTCCTCTCCTATGGGTGGTATAGTAGCATGGGCGAGTACAAGATGAGACTTGGGAGAGGGAGACTGATGTGTGATCATAGTGGCTCGAGCTGTTTGGGGATTCTTCTTCGCCACATTTTTAGGGAAATTAGAGGAAAATTTATTTAAAGTGAAATGTTTTTAAGAACTCGGATCTTCATTTCATTTATGGACTTTTCATTGGATTGTTTTGAGGAAAAAGGGAAGAATTGAAAATTTTATAAGTACATATCGTGTACCCTGTTACCGCGTAAAACCATGTCTTGGGAATGTAACAGAAAATACATGGTCGTGTGGGTGTCGTAGAGGACCGCTAATCTCGGGGGATGGTTGAGAAAATTACATAGTGTGTTCATTTACATTACATGCTGAATACATTTTCCTTTATTTAACATATCTGAATGGTGTCGCGTCTAACCCTCATATTCATCTTCTTCTAGTACTTCCTCACGAAGGAGCACACGGAATAGCTGATTCTTCTCCAATCCATTGAACCGTCATCTATTCTCTAAATAAAACACTGATGGTTGTGTTGGAATCTCCTCGGTGATTTATTCGTTCTTCTTGGTCTATTTTTCCTGATTCCTCCTCATTCTAGAGTTATTTGTTGTTGAATGTTTTTTATTTTTTTAGATCTATGTCATTCTAGTCCAACTCAAGGACTGATGCTGGAGTATATCGATCTTATATCATTGGGGTAGGTTTTTTGTTACCTTTTGTATTTTTTCTTTGAGTTTTATTTGCCAACGTGTCGATTACACATGTTTCAGGTATTTCGGGTTATGGAAATTGAACCCTGCAATATCTAACATACAATGATTTTTGGATTTAGGGTTTGTTGATGCGATATTATGTGAAATATCATGTTTTTGGAACATCCCATGGGTGCTTTTGCTTTTTGGAATGTTTAGGGCTATTTGGTCCAAGTTGCCTGTGAGGGAGACCTTGTTTCATTGCCTTTTATTGATAGGATGGAACTAATTGTATTTTACTTGTTAAATGATTATGGTGTGCATTGGAATTGTTTATCCATGTATTTTTGAGATTACATTGGGATATTTTATATCTTATATGGATGATTGAATTACACAGGGCTGTGAAAACCTGGTGTAGTTAGACCACTTGGGGAATTGATTTTTAGTGCTTCCTCAGAGTGATTGTTATATTTCACACTATGAGACCACATGGGGGATTGACGGTGAGTTCTCCCATAGAATGGATATAGTTTAAATTATGAGACCATAGGGGGAATTGACATTGAGTGATTCCCCAGAGAGTCTATAGTTATTGTGTAATGACCATATGGTGAAATGACGGTGAGTGCTTCCTTGGAGTTTCTTTGCATTTTTATTTAAATACATGGAAAGAGGGGTTGGACAATGGGATCTACCAAGAGGTTTACTGTAAATATTGAGTGTTATTGACGCATCTACCAAGACAAATAACATGCTTGGATTAGGTCCTACTAGGTATTCTTCTGAGATACCTTCCTGTATTACTTACATGAATAAATGTTGAACAGTACATGATAATGAGAGTAAATAGAAACTGTAAGATTGTTTAATTTTTTGTACTCCTAGTTTCTCTGCTGTATTTGTATTATTACCTGCTATATATACTCATTAACAGTTAGGCACAATTCATGTGGTGGTTGCCTACACGGATTCATCTCACACCCTGATTGGGTCATGTTTTTGGACCCAAACTGTTTATATGGTTGTAGGTATAGATAATGGAAAGCACCTTATAAGTCAGGTACATGATTACTCTGGAGCTGGAGAGCATGGGACCATGCTGAGGCTTGAGATCCTATTGGATTTTACTAGTATTATTTTTTTACTATGTCATAGTATTGTATTTTTTGTATTGTGACTTGTTTCTCTATTTTCCAAGTCATATGTGTCATGCATCATTTATATAAGTTCTCTAGTTGTTTTTTTACTATAAGTCTTCTGTTTTTACTTTTTTTATGGTATTATAGCTTTTTCTGTTGGTTATTATTTACTATTCCATTGTCTTACTCTGCTACTGAGGGAATAGATTCCCCACTATCATACCCAGTGCCCTCACTGCAAGCTAGAAGCCTCTAGTAGACGGAGAAATGAACTTGAGGCCATATGACCTACTGGGTATGAGGCACCTTTGGGTGTCACCCAAGTCTGGGATGTTAGAATTAATATTTTTCACTCCTTGTAAAAAAATCAGAAAGAATACACAAGTGGACCCTTCAAAAATTAAAATCATTAAAATTTCAAGTTAAAAAAATACCTTTTACTCAAAAAATATCATGCTTCATTTAAAATTCGAATTTTAAAATATAGTTTCCCTTCCACTCAAAGTATTTCTAAATCAAGTACCTACACTCATGCATCATGTGACCGACCTCACTATCACTCTCATCATTCAAATAATTTGAATGTTTATCTCAATTTTCATACACATGCCTGCTTACCATAGGATTTCAATAAATTTCACATCTTCCCTAGTAGAAATAAAAATAATACATTAATATCAAGGACATTAAATTAGGTTCAAATGCTTCTGAAGCTGTGGGATTGTGGGTTATAAAAAAATCAATAATTTTTTAGAGAATGGAGGGTTGAATCATGAAATGAATTCCTGATAATTTTCAATCCAAATTAAATCCTTAACTGCTCTCTCCTCAACACTTAAAATGTCGTTTTCCCTTAAGTATATTGATATAAAATGCCACACTAAAATATTTTATTTTTTAATTGTTTTATTTATATTTTTGTAGGGATACAACTCACTCAAATAAGATGGGTAGAAAAAACTAGTGATTATAAACTATAAACCCCACAAAATGTATGTAGTACCAAATCCCAATTAAATGCACACAAGTAGCACATACACTATAGAATCTCATTGAAATTATTTCATATAGAAAATTTTTAGCTCATGGTGTAATGATCCATCACTTTTATAAGTATCCTTTAAGGTGTTGGTTAACAGATAATGATCATAGATGTACACATTCTTAGAACCAAAAAATTCTATATTACTATAGAAAAATACATGTAATAACTTTGGATACTATAAAATGTAACGCATATTATTATGAAGGGATAATGGTGATCCATGTGCATCAAATGACTCATTTTCCTTTAAATAACCCTATCTGTGAATAAATATCCCCCCACACTTAGATTGAAAATCATCAGATAGAAAATTCATGAAATTGGTAGGGAAGGGTATCAGTTTTGGGATCATCTAAAAAAGTATTCTTCATGGCTTCTAAGGGAAACATGATAGAAAAATGTATGGGTGGCTTAGTGGGTCAAAGGGTCCAAATTTAAACAAATACCTCATTCATTGCAGTTAAACATTCAAAATTTCTATCACTTCAACACAAAAACATGGAAATTTATACAATACATAATATGATCAAGATTCCATAAATAAAAATAAAAACATGATATGATATAAAAATGGGCTAGAATTATCATGGGTATAGAAAATATAATGGTGGAAAACACAGAGGAGCATGAGTGCAAATAACTGCCTCTAAAATGTGCAAGTTTTCAAAAAACGATTTTTGAAGAATAGAATATTATCAACAATAATTTAAATTAGAGTATAAATAATCAAAGCATTCAAAATAAGAATCATGTGTTCAAACTACCCAGAGATACAAAGGGAATGTTCCCAACTATGATATAATACAAATACAATGGTTTTCATGCAGGTTCAATAAATGATATGAATGTTATTTCTTTCATTTTTCAATTTTGTTCTTTTGTGTAATAATTTTACATAGTGTTTTTGAAAGGATAAAATATGATAGTAAATAAAAATACATCCATCTCTTAGTGCAGATAGACATGGAAAGGATGTATGTATCTGATGATGCTCCAAAAATGATGTACCATTAAAATCTACACATAGAACATAAAAAATGCACATTATATCTAATAATTAACTCCATAATCAAACGATTTTGGATGATAAAAATATGCATGATGAATGATCATCTCTTCTACTGTGATAGAAGAAAACGGATTGTGGAAAATGCTTGTCATTTTATTAATTAAAAAAACTAAATGAAATGAAACTAAATGCAGTGAAAGGAAAAAAACAAATGATGGGTTGACACCCATTGAGAACTAAGTTTAATTTTTCTTAAACCTGATGTTGTTGAAACTCCACCAGGATCTAACATAAATTTATACCATGCATCTTCATATTTATCAGTGGGAGTGTGGAATCCATTCATTGAAAATGATGTTATCCTGCAAGCTATACAATATCTCAATGGAGTCCTGTTATAAAAAATGGATGGGTGGAATGATATGAAAATATACCAGATCATAAGGGAATGAATATAGCTTCTCTGAATAAGGAATCATTCAATAAATGAAATGTGTGGAAATTGAATCATCATGATGATCAAGAACATTATATTTTTTAATTTACACAAGAGAATAAACTACATTACTAGAATCTTTCAGTGGTCAGATTATATCCATCCCATTCATGAATTTAGTATATGGGTCGATGATTTATCCCAATTCATTTTCACCACAAACCACTATCATGGGAAAATCCATTGGTCTCCAACTCAATTCATGCTCTACGATTTCATTTATTTTACAATGGTCAGGAGTACTTATAAAATTTTTGGGTATTTCAAGTGAAGAGTTTTTATCATTGATGCATGGGGTGGGTGGGGTGCGTGTAGATGGAGAAAGTGAATCCATTTTTTGAGGAATGATATTTTTTTCAAAAGTATCTTCTATAATTATATGTCAATATTTATCCATTGACATATGTGTCACCATAAACTAAGGATCCTCCAAGCAATCTCTTTCTTCAATTATTTCTAGGAAATTACGAGTTTCCACCACCACCAAAACTGATTGATTTCTTGACTCTAGAAATTTTTCATTTGTCTCTATTTTGGAGAAGGATTCAGTCTCATAGATATTTTCATAAAGAGGCGATTCAATTTCATTTTAAGTGGTATCCTCTTATTTGTGAAAATTCATGGTTTCTTGGCTAAATTCTGACTCAATGATGGTACATAAGGGTCCTAGATCAATGCCTTATTCATCCTCGAATGTTTTAGTTTTATAGAAATTGAATATAACCTTTTCATCTTTGGGATGGATGGGTTTTGAGGTCAGATTATAAGGACATGAATATAAATTTTCTAAGGCACCATTATGTTCAATGGAGTGGAAGATTAAGCTATCATATTATTGAATGCGATTAGATTGAGTGAATTAATTTCTGATGACGAGGAGTCATCAATGTTATGATAGATAAAAGTATGGATCAACTTAGTATCATAATCATAATTAAGAACTGGATGTTGTTCAATTGGAACCTCTACTGCTCTTTCCTCAAAAGAATTGTTCTGAAATTGATTATCAAGTTGTAGTGAGACAACTAGTTTAGAAATTTGTTTCATCTGATTTATTAATTTCATTAATTACATTTAAAGATAATATTTTGAGAAAAGAAACATCACATTACATTAATCTTGAAGTTCAAACCTCTGATTTGTCTTAGTGATAAAATAAAACAACATGCACCCAATTGTTGAATTATTTCTTTTGCATGAATTTTCGAGTTGTAAATTTTTAGGAATGAATTATCTTTGAGAATTATAAAATGGTGGGTAGGAAATAGAAGTATAATATGATGATTTATTCTTACATGGATCATGAAATTTGATTGAAAAAAGTCATTATAATAAAAAGTATTACCAGTAGATCTCATATACGGGTAATCATTATATATCTTACATTAAGGTGTGACTGTATAGGGTGGGTATTGATTGTAGTTGTATACTAATAACCACACCATTTTGAAAATCATGGTGTCTTGAAAATACCTTAAATAAAAAAATTCATAGATTCGTAAATTGAACATTTTTGTTTGGTTGTTAGTTTTTTTACTTTTTTATTTTTTTGAAATAAATCACTCTTTTAAAAGAACTCATAATTCTAATATTTTTCTTGGTAATAGTGACATAAATTTGGTTAGTGTGTTATAGTGCTTGAAATTTTATCAACCTACTAAATACTAAAGAAGCAGTGATCAGGGTCAAACCATAGAGAGAATAGTTTTAGACACTAGGAATATCCTTTTGGAAGGATGTCCAGGAAAACATGTTTTTAATGTGATTAAAAACTAAAAAGTTTTAAAAACTAAATGACTATTTAAAAATTAATGTTTAAATTAACTTATTTTATCTTAGTGAAAGAAACTAAAAAATTGAAAAAACATGCAGAGATGGGAGTGTCATTATTGTGATGTCAATTTAGGTGAATACACTTCCAATTATTTAATTCCCACATCTAAATGTTTATTTATTCAATTATCAATGGCTCCAAATTTAATCAAAATACAATAAGGTATCATTATCTGATTTTAGACGGTATTATAATTTTTAAACAAATTATCCATCATTTCATTCTCTGTCTGGACGAATAATTCTCACGTCATTGTAGCAATGAATCACATTGTGAAATATCACAACCTGTTCCATAGAATTTTAAAGAATCTACCTGTATCAAGATTTCTCGCATGATATTACTTATCGGGTATCACTCATGAATGTCTGAAGGGGGGTGAACAAAAAATATTAATTTTTCAATTAAAATATTTATTTTTCTGGTTGTCACCTACGTGTGATTTATGATTCTCTCAAACACATGATCGATTTCTGAACAAATAAATTCTCTAATGATCTCTCACATGTGATTACTTATTAGGTATCACATGAATGGAAACCAAATATTGTGTGAAGACTCTGAATGAAACTTAATCCAATTGAAAATATAATTAATTAAATAAAAATCCAAAATAAAAATAATAATTAACTAGAAATCATATATGGAAATTAATTAAAACCATTTTGTTACAGACAAATTCATCTTAACTTTGACTCAAAAATAATTATCCCTCCAGGATGAAAACACAAGACATAGAATAATATACAGATATCACCATGATAATTTCAATGTAGCTATCACCAAAATCCACCGTCGATGATCACAAAATAATAATCAACACTCTGTTGATCGTTGTAACGTTAAACCAATCCATCGAGAACATATGTAATCACAAAATAAAAATCAGATCAGTTTAAACTGTATTTATACAATGTTGATGTTCTTAAATTAAAGATAATCCTTCTCATGCGATGAAGTCACATCCGAACTGGGGTTGCACACCAAGAATGGAGGAGTTCATCCTAGATGTTGAAAATGGTGGTCTGCTACATCAGAAGAGGGAGGTTGGTGTGAGGTGTATTTCATCCTAGATGATGCATAGTGAGGAGGGGTCAGTTGGTGTGGTGTGCACCTAAAAAATGTTGAATATGGGTTACTGCTTGCTAGTGTGTGGTCGGAAGAGAGGAGTGCCAGATGGCTAGGATTTAGATTAAGGATGTAAGGGGGAAACAGTGATGGAAGGGAGAGGGGGCCACTGGATGAGGGGGGTGGGTTGTTGGGGAGGGGTATGAGGAAAGAGAACGTGGTGACATTAGGGAGGGGGTGAGGGGAGATATGTGACATTGGGGATGGGGATAGTGGAATCATCGTAAAACAAAAAAGTAGCATAAATAGAAATTCAAATTTCTTTATACAAAAATCTAACTATATAAATATGTTAAAAAAATAAAAAAAATATATTAATAAAATAATTATACATATAAAACACAAATTAACATTAAACTAAAATATTTAAAAGTAAATGTTATAAAAGTGAAGATAAATAAATTTTTATGCACATGTAATTAAAACCCCTAAAATATAGATATAATAATATTATTAAATTAAATATAATTACTATTAAATATTAATATAATAAATATAATAAACTAATAATAAAAAAATTACTTTTAAAAATACTAAAAATATATAAATAAATAAAAAATGAATGTCAAATAAAAAATTAATATATATATATATATATCACAATAAATTTAAAAAACTAATAATAAAACTAATGTTAAAACACTAATAATAATAAAATATAATGAAAAATATATTATAAAAAATGAATATGACTAATAGAAATACTATATTACTAATATTTGTAAATAAATTAAATAAAAATTATCAAAATGTCTATGATACCCTCTGTCTCCCCCCCAGTTTCTCTCACACCCTCTATTTTTTTAGCATATAGCACACCCTCCTTCTTCATCCCATCAGTATCTAAGATAGTGCATCCCCATTCAGTAGGTTCAAATGTGAGGTGATAGGTCGCCAATTCTACTTCTTTGTGAGGACATTGGAGGGTGATAGTTATTGGTACAAATTTTAATGTGAATAAAGTTATTGATTTTTTTATAATACTAACTTTTTTTTCATAAATGATATAAAAATGTAACGACAAATGGAAATATAAACAGTTCAGATGTATGGAATCTGAACAGAATGAAGATAGTTATACCATTTGACTATTATGGGGTCCCAATATATGAAGTCATGGGATTCTTTGTCCAGATTCTAGGTCAGCTGGCGGCAGAGCTGATTTTCCTTCTCAATATATATATAAATTGGGGGCATGTTCCTCAATCTTGAAAATAAATGAAGTATTTGATTTCTAGATAAAGGTAATTTTAATACATTATGGTTTAATTTAATGTCATTATGTTATTAAATTCTAATATTTAAAAATTAATCTCTTTGTATATTTGTTATTAAACTTTACCTCTAAAGATCTCATCAAACGAATGTGGGCATTGAATGTTTAGGATAAGAAATGGAATGTTTTTAAATGGAGATTATAGAATGAATTCCACAATACTTCATTGAACACTAATCATCTATATGATAAGGTAGCTAAAGGGTTACCTAAATTGAGATGGAATGTTTTTATTGATAGTCATCATCATGAGAATCACGTTGTATTGACATATATGTTATTATATTAATATCATTTTACATATATATATATATACATATAAAAAGGAGATGAAATTACATAAATTACTATTAAACTACATGTTATTTATTTTTGGATGTTTCAAGGGAAAATTCATCATGTCGAGCAAAACAAATTATCCCCCAAACTACCGGGTCCAAGTGTTTTTCCAGAAACAGATCGAATCTAGTAATATTTTCATTAGTTTAAAATTTATAATATAACATTACCTATTTCATATATTAAAATGTTGATTTATATTTGTTTAATACTGTTAAATAATTTAGAGCACCAAGTTTCCTGAATGGTTCTTTGGTTGGAGTTTTTATACAAAATCCGGTGGGGATTATGTTAATGAGCTTTCCAAAGAAGTTGGGAAATGAATTACTTTTTCATTGTAATAAATTATTGTCAGCTGTCACTATGATAATATATATTGATTGAAATATGAATTTTATATGTTTTATATGTAAAAGTAAACGAACTATTGGATTCTAATCCTACTCAGTCCTTCTCAATCTCCCAGGATGATCTCGTAGGTTTAAGTCCATGGGAGGGAGCATCCTAGTCACGTGAGTGGAATGGGTTTGGGACCATTACCCTTAGAGGTATTTGGAAGGCCACTAGGGATTTTAGTAACATCTACCCTTTTTTTAGTTACTCCCTACCTCTATGTACTTAGAAGTAGTTTTTTTTCAACGCAATGAACAATTCAGGAATTGGGGGAACTTATAAAGATGCAAGATGAAAATTTTGTTGCTCTGCAGAAAGTGTTGATTGAATTATATCAGAAGACAACTGGATATGTCCCTGGTGATATTTCCTCAGTGTATGATATTAAGAATGTAAATAAAAAACATTAAAATCATTTAGTACAAAAAAATTATTGGTTTTAAGTTTTAATTTAAATATACAACACTAATTAATTTTCTACATAATTGTAAAGCATGATCCTATAGCATGGAGTGAAGACATAGATGGAGAGGGTGTCAAAAAATGTTCATAAGGTGGTGATTAATGTTCAAATTAGATTCAAATATGATGTGTGACTAAACTTATGTCAATATAACACTAATATGGTGATTCAAAAACCATATTGAGATTTCTGGTAGGGGTATTTTCATTTCCCTTATATTCCATGAAAATTTATACGTTTGGTTCTTTTTTTATGTTTTATTCCTAGGGTTAAATTATTATTTATTTTCTGTGGATATTCTATAGATGATGTATCATGAAACCCCCATTCCACTCTTCTATTAAATATGATATAATTACTGGTATTTAAAATTTTTATGAGTTCAGGAATTTAACTTTCAAAATTTGGAGGAATTTATCTAATGAATGGTATCCATATTTTTGTGTATAGCTATGAATAAAACCTTATGTTTGGGGAAAAATAATGCAGTTGAATCTTATTCATGGGATTTTACTATTGAATAAGGTTATTGAATGATCATGTGAGTACATGAAACCCTCTAAATGAATCTATGTAAAATGACCTCCTAATGAAAATATTCACCAAGTTATAGTCCTATGACTTTGATAAAGCCCTATAAAGATATTTTTACATGTATCATGTCCATGGTCTCACTCCATATAGTAATTTTATTTTTATGACAGTAGCCCCAATGATCCATAATCCCAGAGATAATAATACACATATCTCCAATGAAACCATTATAATAGATATCTATAGTGAACTCACCTTTTATAATGTATAATGTTATCAGAATTATGAACTCCCACTAATCCTTACTCTATGTGAACCAATGAAACAGAGTACATTTCTACCACTACATCTATCCTAGTCTCAAAATTTCAAGAGTCCACCTCAATCAGGAAAATTTAATTTCTCTTTCTATGGTCATATTCCAATGATTTTATTCATAGTTATTGAAGAAATAAAAATATTTATCACTACCATTACAAGGACACATGTTCTATAGACATGGGATATCAATATCAGGTTTTAACATGATAATGAATAACTTCTCCAAGACATTGATGATAAAAGATAAATAAATTCCCATCGTCTGGACTTCAAGAGTATCTTTTGATGATACTGGCCCAAAAAAACTATTCTCCTCATTAACTACCATTCAATGTTCCTAGTTAGCCTCCTTAAATTATAGGTAAATAAATCCAGATGTCTTTTCATAACTCCACCTTGGTCTGTGATATATTATCATATGGAATAAAATTATAGTCCAATTCATTCATCATAGTTATTCATGATGAAGGTATGTTTATGTATAATGGATCCTATGATATTATAATATATTTTCAATTTTTGATTCCTTTGATTAACTCTTTATGGAGCATATCACTACTTTGGAAGACCACACTCACAACCATTATGTTATGAAAAAATCATATATTAACCAAGTATATGTATCCTTCCTTATACTAATTCTTATGAACTCATGAAAACTATTCCATAAACACCATATTAATGAAATCATCTTGTTTTAATTTCTATCAGTCCATCTAGATGTATCTTTTAGAGTTATACAATTATCAACAATCAATAAAACCCGTAAATACACCACCAATAATCCAAGTTCAATTCAAAAATATCCATCTATTCCCTATCCAATATTTTATGGCCATCCCATATTAATTATTTCATTCCAAAACTTTATAGAACCACCACTCTAATAATCACGTGGTTTCAAGAACATTCCACATGATCCCCTTTCAAATGATGAGTCATAAGAACTTCAATATCACTTATCCTGATTCAAAGTAGGATAGATAAGACATGCTATAAATGATAACCACTACTAAATCATCCATGTAATTTATAAAATATTTGGAAACTAATACATCAATGAATAAAACCTCAAGTATTATGATGTTCTATCGCAGTCTCTCTTTATTAGAGGAATTGACTAAATTTCCTCGATTTGAGAGACCAAAACATTAGATAACTTCCTCATTGAAACCTCATTCAATTAAATCCATAATTCAACCTCGTTGCACTATATAGATAATCCATCTATTCATTATATGATATATTTCAATTTTTCTAATCAAATATGTGGCACATTCTTCCATCTAATTGCATATTAAAATTCTCTAAGAGAAGTATCACTATAATCCTTCGAGATCTACATAATTCACAATTATAACATTAATTCATGCCTAATGCATGTTACATTATCTTCTAGAAACAAAACTCCCATTTAATCTAGACAATGTAAAATAGCGTATTATATCTTCAAAAATTATTCTATAATATACCATCCAAGATATAAATGATTTTTTGATGAACAAAAAATGGTCGCAGCTTTACAATGGACATGGAAAGTCTTTTAGAAATCCCATGCTACTTTATATTGATTCCATATTCCTAGTGAAAATCATCAGAAACATAGTAAAACTACTTAAAAAAACTTTGTACCAATGATTTGGAACTGCTAGTATAGGTCTCAAAATCATTGGTAAAGCCAATGAAAAACAGTTTTAAAAAACTATTGGTATAGGTAATGTATAAATAAAACCCAGCTTGGTTTCAATCCCATAACCCCCATTTATAATCCTACAACCTAACCACTAACAAAAGATGAATTTTTGGAATATAATATCATAAATATTTATATTTATATTTATTTAAAATTATTTTATCTTTTTAATTATTTATTTGTATTTGAAAATTGAATCCATAAAAAATATGGGTCCCTATAACAATGCTTCTCAAAACCATTATTATAGAGATTTATAAACAATTTAGAGAACTGCTGGTATAGGTACCGTGTTTTTTTCTATACCAATTTTTTTCAAACCATTCAGAACCGTTGTTATAGGGTCTATCCATGATACCTATACCAATGATTTTTAAAAAACATTCGGTATAGTATCACATTATGTTTCATATACCAACGGTTTTTTCCATACGATTTTTATAGGTCAATTGATATAACTATAATATCTAGTAGTGTATCCCACTTAACAAGATGAAACCAGTAGTCTTTAAACCAATTCCTAACATTCAAATATTACAAAACATGTCCCAAAACAAAATCCTTCCTTGAGGAATTTCAATATCATGGATAAAAATTAGATACCACCATTGTCTAATAATAACCTTCTCCCAAATATTTGATTAATTTCTCAGTAGAAACTTTTATACTCTACTCTAATAGCAATCATAATAACCAATTTTTGATACCACTTTTTATGGATCATGTATAATGTTCGATCAATGGAATAACAAAAAAAAAGATAAACATATGGAATTTTATTCAAGAAAAAATTTATACAGAACACCCCTAATAGTTCAAAATCAGAAACAAGTCGCCTAGGCTCCAAAGAATTGTGTAGAAAAACTCTCTTCACATATGGTTTTAGTCCTACTCAAAGATATCCCTATAGATAGTGAATAATAATAAATAAAAAGACCAATAAGCAAATACATTAGAAAAAAGTACAATAAAAACGCATAAGTATTACATTGATTGTGATTTAATACTATATCAATTGGAGAGTGAACGTATTCTCATTTAAGGAGAACATTTGGGTTTTAGGGAAAATAGACATGCTAGTCTCCTTGCATAGAATAACAAAATAACTCTTACCAACACCTTATTCTAACCATTGAATCTTATACTCCCCCCAATCACATATCCTTCCTTATAGATTTTAATCATTTTTTATATGGTTTCTCCAGATTGTGAATTCAACCTAGTTAACCACCAAACAAGATCCACCTCATCCCATTTCTTCTCAAATTTATATTGGATTTGTAAGGTAAGATTATTATTTACTATTTATTATCCTTCCTCATTCCCCATTCTCTTTATTTTTTGTTCCCCTATAATCCCAAATAGTAGTGACTGTCGAATTAAGGGTATGGGGGGATTTTATTTTAGGGAATTGGTTGAATAAATCTTGTAGACGTTTTTTCCCTCAGAGCGTGTGCTTCCACTATTGAGAATGAGTTGTTGTGGGTTGATTTAGGTAGTTGTTTTTGTCAAAATCATTTCTTAATGAGTTTTTAATTATACCTATTAATTTTTTATGATATTATCTTTGGGATTATCATTGTGCAATACCTTTGTATCACCTTATACTCATCCTATTTTTGTGGAACTACTTATTTATCATTGTTTATTCATATTATGGTTTATTGACATGATTTTGTGTTTTTATATTTACATTCTTTCTTTTATGTATTGGTTTATAATTTTAGCACCACCCCTATCTCAAAGGGTGGGACATATTAAAGATTTAATCACCCTTATTTTCCCTTTTGATCCAACAACTTGGTAGCTAGCAGCAGTTGGGGTTGATCCCACTGGGAAAAAAGGGAAACAATAGTTAGTGAAATCTGGATGAATCATGTTCAATTATCCAGACATGAAGAACTGAAGATAACTATCTATTAAATTGAAACGATTAGTGGATAATAAGTAAAAATAGAAGGAGAGAAGAACAATTAGAAAAACACATGTTTTGGGGTTGAAATGCAATTAGGGTTTATTGAAATCATTGTTTCTTACCATTGCAAATTTAAATCACATTTAGTTACCCAAGGGATTCAATTAAAATAGTGGAAATGATTTTTCCCATTGATCATGGATTCACAGACCACAAATCCTTTAGTTTTCTTCATTTATATCATTCTTGTTCTGAAAACATTAATGGTGGTTTTGAAAATATGTTCATTAAAGTAATTGTAAAAAAATCATCACAAGAGAAATACTTCAGAATTCAAATAATAATGAACTGGAATCTTATTATATCCGCAACGTGAGGGGAACTAGCCTCTTATTACCATAGTCAAGGTGTGTGAATTGAGTCAGAACTCAATTCCTACAATGGATATGAAAGGATAATGGGGAAAAAATAATTTCACTAAAATAGAAATTGAAAGAACAAAAGTAAAACATGAAATGGATCTAATGGAGGCTTAAACGGCAAGGGGGAAGCACCTCCTATGGATTACCAACCTCAAACATGGAGCGATACTATCAAATTTATAGAAAATGAGACTACACGATGTGTATCCCAAAGTACACGCTCTGTATATTGGTAAACCCATTTTTTCCTTTTTTTTCTATGCCAGTAGGTGATCCACTATATTGCTCCTTGACATTGAAGCCATCAGTGGTTGGTTAGTAGGAGTACACGATGTTTATCGCCACCTCCCCTCACATGTAGTCTCATCTTCTACCACCAACCACTTCTAGAAGTGTGGACACGATCTGTATAGTGAATTACATGACGTGAAATATCATTCCGGTTATATGGGAATTTATTCATCCTGGCCAGTCTGTATCTTGGTAATGGTACACATCATGTGTCATAAAGTACACACTGTGAATATTTTTATCATTGTTCTGAAATTTTCTAATTTGTGACTTTAGTATGAAAATTCCTGAAAAGTACCATGAACACTGAAATAAATCAAATTTTTCATAAAAAAATATATCTGATGAAAATATATTTTTATACTCAATAGAATGTATGAAAATGTATACACAAATCGGAAACATCAAACTCCCCCACACATAGTCATTTTCTTTCTCTCAAGAAAGATTTCAACATCTAATCAATAGAATCCATACTCTAAAAAGGAAAGAATTCAACAAATTTAAGTTACAAATACTATATCCGTAATAGAGGATGTTAGAAGTCCCAAAACATATTTCAATTTCAAGGATATTCTAATCATGATGCCTATATAATTAAATTAAATATTTTCATCCTCTTTCATTCAATTTTTTTTCAATTTTCATAAATAAACATTCCACTTGATGATTTACCTCACCAAAAAGTACAACACACATCACCCAAGATTATTTTATCAGAGTTGTGCTCAATCTCAAGTATATGAACTCTATCCATATGCTTGAAAATGTTCTTATTGTCCACATTAAAAGGAAAATCACAAAAATCATGAGGTATTTCAATAAGGTTCTAATGTTTTTGATTCTATGGGTTGTTAGGTAAGGATGTGAAAAATAATATTGGAGGCTTGAAAAGGGATAATGAATTCTTAAAAAATAATGCATGATATTCAAAATAATCTTACTAAAATCCATCCCCAATCAATATCTCTCAAAGGGTATCATCACTGTGATATTCCCATACCAACATGGGTCCATAAAACATCAATAATGTTTAAAAATTGAGTCTAGTCCCTCTTTTAAATTTTCCAACACTTTTATTTATTTATTTTTAATATTTTTTCTTTTTTAAAAGGGACCACATAGAATACCATAAATAGTGGTTTTGGAACACTTATGACCAAATGAAAAAGATACATTCTCCTCAACACTTAATTTCATGGTGGATCACCAAAATATACCATGAATAGAAAAAAAATACCTCTCTAAAGATCAAATGAAAAATCATGTAATATTATGAAACAATTAGGGTAAGATGGGTAAATAGGCTTGAAATGTAGATTTATAACAAGTTCATGGTTTCTATAGGTTATACGAAGATCATATATAGGGTAGGTCCCAAGGTCAATGAGGCATAAAAAATATGAAATGCCCCAATCATTTTAACGTGATTCAAAAATATTCATGTTTTGAAGGGAAAGACTAGAATGTTTTGGTAGTTTTACATATCTCAAGAATCTCTCATGAAAGAGGGTATAAGATAGAATATGTAAAAATGTCATAGAATACCTCTCGAGAATGAGGAAAAATAAAAGTTCAATCAGGTCATGACATGAGTACAAATGATCAATCTAATAAATGTAAATTTCTAAGACTTTGAACCCATAATAAAACTATATCGGGAATCATTTAAAATAGATTAAAATTTAAAATAATCATGTAACTTTTAAAATTCCTTTTTTATTTCTCTATTATTTATAATTATAATTAATCAAAAAAATTACACATATTATAATATTTCAACTACTAATGATGTCTCCTAGATTAGTTCAATGGAAAAGACTAGTGTAGTCAAAGACTATCCTCCGCACATAATATCGCACATGGTCCCCCAAGTGCAACAACATGGTATAAGAGAGAATGTGGGTACACATGGGTGATCAGGATGAGGGGAAGCAGTGAAAGAATTAAAATAAATGTAAAAATGAAAAAGAAACTCTGAAATAATACACCCCTCTTGTTGAGTCAACAAAGATGAAAAGTAGTCAAAAGAAAAGTGCCAAGAAATGCTCAATGGAACCAGTGACTGGTGATGAAAAAGAAAAAGAAATCTATAGAGATATACACAATCATAGCATATGCAGTGAATAAAATAGATTTATAAAAAGAAACAAATGTTTGAAAAACACCTCATGGGGTGGCCTTAGGAGAGGCTTCATTGGCAATAGGAGGATCCGCCATAGGAGGTTCTTCCATAGTTGAAACATGAGGCAAATACTATGTACTCTGAGTGGAAGTCATAGTGGGAACATCCTTCATGACATTTTGAGGAATAGTATCCATAGATACTAGATTGGCGCCCGACATGGGAGGCTCCGATGACACATCGTGGTGGGAAGTAGTATTAATAGCAGTCGGGCCAGTAGTGGATAAGAGATTTGAATCAGTGGCTAGTATTTTCAATGGTGGTAGTGATGCCGAAGGCTGATGAGGAGATTGACGAGATGGTGATGGGGGTAATTGAAGGGTGTGATATTGAAGAAGAAGGCCCAACATCTGCTCAAGCCGCATCTAGGACTATAGGATGGTAGTATGTTGGGGCTCATGGATTTCCAGATGGTGGGCTATCACGGCTAGGTGGAGAGTGATGGGGAGATCATCCGAGGGTTCATGTGGAGGTGGGGATGTCGAAGAATATGGAAGAGAGGAATTGGTTGGGTGAGGTGGGGAAGGAGCATATGTTGGTGGATAGGGTGGGACCTTCTCAGCAACATCGTCGAGAGAAGTTGGATCATCTCTCTCCCCTTCTAGAGTTGGGGAATCCTTCACGATCACATATCCATTTCTCTTATGTGCGACCATCCTCAATTAGATAAGAATGAGGAAGTCAAGACACTGAGGAGAGCCTTAGGGGTCTTGAGGGAGAGACGGCTCAAAAACATTTAGGTGGCGTGCCATGCAAGTGGCATAGAAACTCTTATTCAGGTTTCCTTGATTGTCATGGATCATGGAATGGAAATAGGTTGCAATAATACATTGGAGGTCTAGTAAATAATCCTGAAAAACACCAGTGAGAAGCTCCATGTCTCTCCCGAACATGACACCCTTATCCTCATGGTGGGGGGAAAAAGATGGTGTTGAAGCACCGATGACAGAAAACAGGGTGAGGTAAAATGATGAGATTTCTCTTCTGGGATGTGGGGGTGTAACTGTGGTTAGTCCCAGCAAGCTCCCACTACATAACGATGAGGTTAGAATGCTCAGGGAGAGTGAGGGTGGAGATAGGAGGTGGGGTGGAAGGATGATGGAATAAGTTGTACCCACGTCCAAACTCATCCATGGTTAGGAAAAAGTTTTGTCCGCCCAACCGAATTCTAACCGGGGTGGCTATATTGGTGGGAGTGTGGTGGTAGGTTGGCCCATTGAACGTGATGGTAAAAACGAACTCTAAAAATAAATTATGGAAATTTTGGAGTGTTGACCTAGAGTTTGTCCAATAAATGTGTATGCCCATGGAGCTCATCAATCTCCTCCTAGATGCTGAGGCGCTGGGGAATACTGATATCGAGAAAGCAGTCACTCAACTGTATCATGCAGCATGAAAATCACCACAACCAATCTACTGGAGGATTTCCCTCAATGAAGATCAGGCAGGGATGCGACGGAGGTCTGTAAGCTGTCGGTGTAGGTTGGGGTGATCCTGAAGCTTCTGAGGCTGAAGGTCCAGCCATAGTGTCAGTGGATGGAGCAGCTGGTGCCCAGAAAGGCTCTGTGGTCATGCTAGTATGAGTTGGTGGAGCGGGCATAGAAGGGTCCACAGTGGCAGGAGGATCAGAACTAGGGCTATCAGTAGTGAAATATTGAGTCTTGACCACACTCGACGGTGATGTACTAGTAATCGGTGAAGTTGCAGCTACTAAAGATGGTAGTATAAAGGGCATCTAGACTGGCGAAGGTTGAAGAAGGGGATGCCAGTGGAATTGAGGTAGCAACTCCAGTGCTGGCAACTGCAACACTAGAATATCCTATGATGGTTCCCCAAGTGATCTAAGCCAAATTCGTCATGCAAGTTGGCTAATATCAATGGCAGTTATGGGTCTCTTTCCACCCGTGTTGTCCCTGTCTACCATAGATAAAATGAAAATAAAGCAACACGATTAATGAAATGGAATTGAAAAAGATTGATGAAATGTTAGAAAGCATGAAATCCAAATTAAATTGTGTGTAGATCCAGGATACACAGTATGTAGTCTGATCGGGTTCGGAATCCGTGTACTTGTGATAGACACACCGAGTGGGCGTGTGTTCGGGAAAAAGGCCAGTACATGGTGTGTACTAATGTAGACAGACCATGGGTATGTACATGGGTTGTTGGTCCATTTAAATACCCATACATGGGAATGGATAGTAAGAGATCCAATATCATAGTACACGCCATGTGTAAGCCATACACGGGGTGTGTAAGAACATAGCATCCAATGTGTGTACACTCGTTACATGGGATATTCTAGATGAATATGTTACAAGGTGTGTACCACACATACACGCCATGTGTAGATACATGGGGTCATATCCATGTGGTCTCAGTACAAGGGTCGCTCTGAATGGCGGGGTAAAGGCACTTCACACGACGTGTACCGAACATACACACCCTGTGTTTTTAAAATTCCAAAAATATGTGTGTGTGGTCATGTACTTTAGAGTACATGGAATGTGTTCTTCATTGAACTCGTGTACTGAGAATGTAGTTGAACGATCAGATGATCTAAAATCTAACATAAACATGATTAAAACTTTGAAATGATAGGCGTCGAGTGGCATACCTGAAACGAGGATCATATTATTGCAGAAATATGAGCTCGAATATCTCTAGGATTCAAGATGGGACGAGGGAGGGGCGACAGCGTACGGGGGAAACTTCTGGGAGAATAAAATGGGGAGGAGGGGGGTCTCGACCTGGACTAAGCCCGGATGGGGCATCCAGGTTTTATAAGAATATTACACGACATATAGTGTGATCCACACTCCGTGTTTATGTTTTTAGAGAATATATATTATAGTAATCTATATAATAATTATTATTTATAATGTAAAAATATATATTAAAGAAAAAAATTAATTACAAAAATAATAATCTTATACACATATTTTATTGAAGAAATACACGTTTTTTTATAAAATATGAAATATAGAACTACAACCATAATTCTTATGCTTGGGGCGCGATTCAAACCACAGAACGAACATTTTGAACACAAGACATCAACCACTGCATTGAATGTTATAGTGATACATGTTTTTATTAACTTTAATAATTAATGTATAGGTGTAGAATTATATGAGTAAAATAAAAATGAAAAACATGTGGTTTTAATTTGAATGATTACTGTGAATCAGGGAAATTAGTCGAGTTTAAACCTGGGTCTTTGGAATCCACTACTGAGACACTTCCAATCAGCCAACTTCACCCACAAGTAATTTCTTATTTTTAAAATCATTTACATTATAAATGAAAACATGGCGCACATGATGTATAACTAAATTCATGTCATGTGGTTTTATTTACATGAAAAATGATGGAACTAGGATGGTTGTCAGGATTCGAACCTGGGTCTTTTGGTTCTGGGTTTTACAACCCTGGCCAGTCATTCCATCCTCATAATGGGTTTTCTTTTATTTTAAAAACACTAATTACATTTTGAAAACACCTCACACATTGTTTAAGTAAAAAACAGGTTGAAAATGATCCTTTTACAGAAGGAAGGTGTAGAGCGATTCAAACTAGAGACGACTCAGATATATCCCATTGACCTTCCCATCAACATAGGCCTCATCCATGTTTATTATATTAATTAATAGTTACTTGTACTAGATATTCTTTTAAAATATACATTAAAAATAAAATTTAACGCGTTGTCCTAATAGTTACACATTGTGTGATGTCATTTTTTTCTCGTTTAAACAGTAGATAGAAGAGGGATAAGTACACGACGTGTGGAGTACGAGAACACACCCTTTATTTGTTAAAAACAGAAAAGGAAGAATAGAAAGAAAAAGGTAAAATGAGTGACTGGGTTGCCTACCAGTAAGCTCTTTTATTTTAGGTTGTTGGCTCGACCTGAGTTTCGGGTACTTACCTGTAATCTGAAGGCAGATGTGGCATTCGCAGTATGAACCACCACTCTTCCTAGAAACCTCATTTTGATACATTATTCTTAACCTTTGGGTTGTCTGGGTAGCGGATTGTAGTATTCCTAGTCTGTGGCCAGTAGATTCTGAAGGATGAATTGGTTCTTAGTGTGATCAGGTATGTCTTCCACCTCCTATAGTTTTTACTCTGTAACACTGAAAACCTAAAAATGACGGCACGTATCCTCTGAAACAGGTATATAATCAACTAAGGGTTATGAAATATATGACCGATTAATGTCAGTCATAACTAGATATGATTTGTCGCCATATTCAAATTTTGAGTTCTTAAGATTAATTTCATAAATTGTTAGTGTATTACATGCGGGGCTCATACCATAACTTGTTTCCTCAGTTGAAATGAAATTAGAACAACCATACTCAAACTCAATTGGAGTATCCATATTGGAAATTATCTCAGAGAGCTGATCTTCCATATTTCAAAGTCACCCAGACCTTTCAGTTTGGTTCAAATGGAATGTGGTAAAGACCTCCATCATCGATAATAACCTTTCGGTATTACCTGAAGATGGTTCTAGAGGAGAAGAAGAAAAAGGTGGGATGAAGGATTTACATGGGTGTTCTGCATATTGGGACCCATCATCCATGTGTGGATAATATTCCTCTAGGTAGGGGTTCAATAGCGCTAGATCATATGGATAAAAATCCTCTATAGGTGGATGGTACCACTCCCCAGTCAGATTTTAATCCATGGGATGTGGGATGAGGTTCGCAAGAAAAAAAAAGAGGGAAAAAAGAAAATAAAAATAAAAATTCCAGGTAAAGCGACCTTAACATAGATGAGCACTATTGCTTTTCCATCCATAGAAACGGTGCAAAATTTTGGCACCTTCCACATCGCAAAGGGAATCCCAAATTAATTATTAGATAATCCTTGTGTTCCCTTCTGAACCAACTACTAGGTAGCTAACGGAAGTCGGGGTCGATCCCATAGGGAATATGGGGAAACATTGGTCAGTACAAGCCAGATGAATCTTGGTTTATTATCTAGACATGATAAAATGAAGGGTAATATCTATTAAATTGAATCAATTTGCTGAATATAATTGAAAATTAATGGATAGAACACAATCAGAAAAAAAACATTCGTCGGGGTTGCAATGCAATTAGGCTTTATTGAAGTCATTCTTCCATAGCAGTGTAACTTTAAATGAAATTTAGTTACCATGAGGGTTCAATTAAACATATGTTTTGTGGTCCAAAAACAATTAATTTTAGGTTTAAAGGTTAATTCCTTGGTCTGGTAATTAACAGTTTAAAACAGGTTTTGGCCCATTACCCCTAAAACGGTGGCAACAATTTTCTGAAGTGATCATGGGATCACCAACCACAACTCCATTTGTTTTCACCAATGACGTCATTCTTGTTCCAAAAATATCAATTTTGGGTTTTAAAATATGTTCATTAACTGATTTATAAAACAAAAATAATAATAAGAGCAACACTTTTTAATTCAAATATCAATGAACTAGAATCTAATTACAACCCCAATGCGAGGGAAACTAGCCTCTTATGACCATAGTCACGGTGTGCGGATTGAGTCAGAACTCAGTCACTATCACAGATATGAGAGGAGAAATGTGGAAAGGGATAGTTACACTAAAACTTGAATTGAAAACAAAAACGAAAAACATGAAATGGATCTGAGGGTGGCTCAAACGGCAAAGCGGTAGCACCTCTCCTGGATGTCCAACCTCGAAAATGGAGGGATGCCCTCATATTTATAGAAAATGAAACTACATGGTGTGTAACCCAATTTACATGATGTGAATATTGGTTAAATTGGTATTTCTATATTTTATCTACCGGTAGGTGATCCACTACACTACTCCTTGATATTGAAGGCATCAGCAGTCAGTTGGGAGGAGTACACGACGCGTATTTCTACCGCACAGGGCGTGTAGTCTCATCTTCAACCACCAACCACTTCTAGAAGGGTTGAAACTGCATGTATAGTGAAGTACATGGAATGCAATAGCTTTCTGATTATATGGGAATCTAATCGTCCTGGCCAATCCATGTCTAGGAAATGGTACACGACGTGTGTCAGAAAGTACACATCTTGTATATTTTGAATCGTTGTTCTAAACTTTCCCAATTTGTCACATTAGCCTGAAAATACCCGAAAAGTACTATGAACCTCGAAATAAATCACATTATTCAAAAAACAACATATATCCAAATAAAACATTTTTTATACTCAATAGAATCTATGAAAATGTATACACAAATCAAGAACATCCAATTTCATTTTTTTTGGAAAATTTAATTTATGAATTGTTTTGAAAGATAAAAATGGGATGTTTTTTATAAACATGTATGTCCACCTTTTAATTATTTTAGTTAAATTTTATAATGTGGTGGATCCATCCCTTGGTTGATAATAATGTGTTTTTTTGTTAATTGTTTCCATATAATGATTTATTTGTTCATATGGGATTGAAGTATTTGGTTTCAAGATGAATAATGATCTTGTTCTAATTATTACTATTCTGGTTCTGTTATTATTATTGTTATGATAATTTTGTGTTTTATATTGTCAAATATGTGTCTTTTTGTTTGGTTGTTCTAGGGTTATATACTATGCAACTATATTTTTGTTGAAAAGCGATATATAGTAGTTGTATAAACTGCCACTATATATGTCAAATTATTGTTTAGGGGTGGTTTAAACCGCTGCTATATGAGGTTGAAATGTTTTTTATCAGCGGTTTCCCCTTCCAATAAATGATTGGATAACGGTGGTTTAAACCACCTCTTTTTCTTCACCATCTATTCGGTGCGGAAATGGCCACTAAAACCAACAAAATAATTGATGCTAAATAAATGTTAATGGATGGTTCCCCGAAACTACCACTAAATGGATGAAACCGACACAATTAGGATGTCGACACCAACTTTAGCAGCATTTTTGTGAAATTTTTATTGAACCATATGACGATAGTTTAATCCACCATGAAATAAATAAACTGTCACTATCAGTCGATTTTGATGTAGAGTTATGTAATGATCCTAAAAATTTAAGGTTATCATTGATGCATGTCAAGAGTCACACACATAGATTTAATGACCAAAATCATCATGCAATATGTTGGCTGGAAGTAGGGTATGATGGATGCGTCATGATTGACATGTCATTTATGGATAAGGTGATGAAGGATTTGTATCTACCATATTTATTGATACTGATATCTGAACCCTTTGATTGAAATACAACCATCCCCCTAAATTCCATGTCCATGGTGTATCGACATGTTTATTCCAAGTAGTCAAAGAAAGATGTGTGAAACATATAGGTTGGTGATAGAGGTGCACAACCTATTTCCTGAGATATCATAATAAAGGTATTATATTACACAGTGAGTGTTCATATGTGGTTATCGTCGTTGCAACATCAATTTCTTACTCTTGGGTGCCTTGACCCATTTCTAGATAGTATTCTAAGACTTTACATGTCTTCAAAATGCCCGCGAGAATGAATTATAAAGGGCCCCACAAGTGTTTTTGTAGATCTCGATTAAATATCATTGGAATTTAATTAATGGAATAAATATTATTCTAAAGTCCAATGAATAAATTTATTCAATTAAATACATATTTATTCACCAACATGTGAATAAAAATATATTTATTTATTTTATTTAATATTTAATAAATAATTTTTTACTTGTTTGTGAATAAAATATTTATTTAATAGAATAGAAAATTTTATTCATGTATTCAATAAATAATAGTGGAGTTTGAATGGATTAATACTGCATCTGATGATAAACAAATATTTATAAGGTGATAAATATTATTTATTAATTTACACATGTTAGTGCAAGCAACAAAGTAATAATAATAATATTATTATTATTATGTGACATTAGGTTTCATTAAAGATTATAATATTATTTAACGTACGGTAAGAAATTAAATTATTATTTTAACCTAAAATCTGGCTCTATAAATAGATGGTTATATATACAGTGTTGGTAACCCAAAATTGAAAATATAGATTTCTCCAATACTGAATAACGATCGATCAAGAATGAATGACGCACGACAATAAATTTGTTGTGCTAGCACCTTGAGATCGAGTGATATTTCAGGGAGATCATTAGACCATGTGTGGATCACCTTTTTTTAGTGGCGATAAAAGCTGCCTTTATTGGTGTTTTTTTGTTTGCATTAACACATGTACTTCTTTTATAGGTGTTCTTTGTTGATGGTTGATTAACTTTGGTGTTGAAAATTTCTTGACCAATAGCTCTGTTAGGAAACCCCTCTTAGAATAAATTTGAAATAAATTTAATTTCAGATGAATTATAAAGGCTAGTAAGCATAAGAAAGACTCATTTATGGGAGAAAATGTATTAGAATTATTTTAAACAATTATTCTAGTGATCAAGAAAAAAAGTATTGAATTCATTTATAACCTTCTTCATTTTTTTAAAAGAAAAATAATGAAAAAACATCATTAAAATATTTAAAATTTTATGTTCAAAAAACATTTTTATTCAACGAATTTTATTGATTCTCAATATAGTTAAGAAAAATGCAAAAAAAAATTCTTATAGGAGCCAAATTAAGTTTGCCTGTGTATATTTTAATGGGTTTAAAGAAGAAATAATGTGGATGAGAATTAAATATTCCATGGGAGGACTCGAAAAAAAGAATCCATTTATCATGACCATTGTCTCTAGATATTCATACTATATATTATAAATTCACTGAAAGCATATAGGCTTGGTGCCACACATCATGATTTCATTAGATAGGAGAACCTATTAAATGATTAAACCCACAGTCCCTTCTGCAACGACACATCTTCTACATCAAATGGGATCAGCGGTCGGCATGTCGCACACCCAGGGTGCTCACTACACAAAAAATTGGCAAGGGAAGAGCTACCCCTTTATCATTGCTAAAAAAAGCGCTGATAAAGGGGACCCCTTTTCGGTGCTTCTTTTCCTAGCGCTGATAAAGGGGGGCTTTATCAGTGCTGAAAAATTTTATATTTCAAAAAAAAATTGGAAAAATAAATTATTCTTATATAAGTATATTTATATTGATATAAATACAATATATATTTTTTAAAGATGTTCTAGATACATATAAATATACTATTACATTTAATATATAACATATTTAGTGAAAATAGATTCAAACTAGTTTAAAAAAATATTATTAAATAATAATTTTCTAATTATTATCAATTAAAATTAATTTAATAACAATTTAAGGGCACAAAAACTCAAAAAATTAATAAAAGATCTAAAATATGTTGAAAATGTAACTCAAACTGCAAACGGCCATAACTTTTGATCCGAGTGTCCGTTTGAGCTCTACAGCATATCAAATCAAAGTCTGCGACGAGCTCTACGTGCTGGGGATAGAGGTAAAGCCTATGTCTCATTTTTAGATCCCCAAAAGGCCCAGAAGGCCTCCAAAACTGAGTTTTTATTCTGGATACCCTGATTTTTTAACATTAAAACAAGTATAACTTCTGATCCGGATGTCCGTTAGGCCTGTACCACATATCATATTGAATATTGTTTCATTTTCTTCGATTTTACTAGTTGTGGCATTGAAATAGAATTCTATATTATATTTTATGGTCGTTTTAACATTTTATGGCTTTTCAAATACACATATATATGTATTTATTCGAAAATATATATGTCTTTGTGTGTGTGTGGGTGTCTATGTGTGTGTCTGTGTGTTGTATATATGTATATATGTATGTATTTATTTATTTACTTACTTATAAACACAGATAAAAAACATATTTTTTCATAAATGTATTTAAAAATAATCCTATATGTACCTTCTATGGATTTTCAAATACACATATATATATATATGTATTTAATCATAAATATAAATGTGTTTGTTTGTGTGTGTGTCTCTGTGTTTGTATTTGTGTTGTATATATCTATGTATGTGTGTTATATATATCTATGTATGTATGTATGTACTTATTTATTTATAAACACACATAAAAAACATATTTTTTAATAAAATTATTTAAAACTAATCTTATATGTATATATTAATATAAAAAAATATACGTATAAAAAATTATAACTAAATATATATATATAAATATATTAATATATGAATTAATATATATATACGAATATATGAATAAATATATTTATATTAATATGAATCTATATCAATATATGAATAAATATAACAATATCTACATAGATATATCATTAAATAGAAAACAAAATGAAATGGCTTAGTGGTAAATGTGCAGCTGCGAAAGGGTGGAGGTCCCGGGTTCGAGTTCGGGTGGAAGAAAATGGGGTGCAGGCGTATAAGGATACGCGGGAAGGGCTATGTGAGGGAGACCTCCTAGCACTGATAAAAGGGGGTGTGAAGCGCTGATAAAATCACTCCCCGCATTATTTTAATTTTTTGTTATTTTTTTCATTTTATTTGACCTTTATCTGCGCTAAAAAAAGAACTGATAAAGGCCCCTTTTATCATGCCTAAAAAATGCGCAGATAAAGGGGTCTTTTATTAGTGGCTTTTTGAGTGATGATAAAAGGGACCGCCGTATATCAGCGCTGAGCTATACAGCGAATTTTTAGCGCTGTTAATGCCCCTTTTTAGCATTGATATAGGCCGTTTTTTGTAGTAGTGGCTGCGACATTCGTTTTGTTTGGTATGGCCCTCTTGCTGGCCTCCACCGCAACCTCCGCCCCCCAACCCTGGCACCGACGCATCTTCGTCCCCTCTAGCATCTCATGACAGCACTGACCTAGCTACGACCAATCTCCATCACCAAAAACACAAACACTATCACAACCACACACACTACCAATGGTATCATATAGATTGCTGCACATTGATGTCATTTAATAATGTTTGTTGCGTTGTTACATATTGAAATTGAAAATCATATGCATTGTTACCGATTAAAAACAAAGACACAGATTTTAGATTATAAAACACATGTACACATTCCAATCTATGGACCATGATTTATATGAAAGTGGTTATGTTCACTCTTTGTATATATTCAAATTGTATACTAAATGAAGTGTCCGTAAAATATACTGTAGATTATGATATGTATTGATTACAGTTTATACATAGATTTCAAATAACAAAACACAAGTTGTACACTTTACAATCTATCAAAATATGTTATATCTTCATATGTTATGTACTTATTTTTTTGCATTAAGGAAAAATGAGAGATGCAAAGGCAAAATGAACTAATATCTATTTAGTGGGAATGGTGAAAGGGATAAATAGTTTCTTGAATTGGTTTATACTAATGTGTGTGGACCATTTCCTATTGAACTATAGAGTGAGTACTCATAAATTAACATGACATCATTGATTACTTATGGGGGTTAGGGATCTTATCCCATCTCACTCCTCCTTTCACAACTCATGGAATGGTGTAACTAAAATGAGAAACCACACCTTGTGGGAGAAATATGATGAGTCATATGAGTCTTTCATTACTCTTTTGGGGATACACGTTACCAACAGGTAGCATATATACCGAACCAAGTATCAAATAAATTGATTAATGGTATTTTATATGTCTTTTGGAGTGGAAGTAAAAACATGTTATCATAGTTTCATGTCTGGGGTAGTGAAGCATTTGTTAAGACCTCTTCAGGTAACAATCTTGAGCCCTGAGGCATATTGTGTACCTTTGTAGGATACCTTAAGGAAACAATGTGATATTATATATACAACCCCTCAGAAAAAAAAGGTTACTGGAAAGACACTCCCTATTCCTTTAGAGGGAGCACATTTCTAAAACAGATAGTGGGAGTGAGATAGAATTTGATGAAGGCACATAAGAGTATCAAGAATAGATTACAAAAAACCCTATGGAATAAGAAACTGTTTTCGATATAGAAGTACTACATAAGAGTAAAAGAGAGGTTAGAGAACCAAAATGTTATGGTTTTCTAGTCACTGATAATAGTGACTCATTATTAGTTGATAATAATGATCCTTTAACCTAAAAGGATGAATTTAGTGGAAATCATGATTCCGTGGGGAAAGAATCCAGGAATTTTGAAATGGATTCCATACACCAAAACCATGTTTGAATTTTGATAAAACCTCAAGTTGATGTAAAGATTGTTGGTTGTAAATGAGTATTAAGAAGAAATTGAACATGGGAAACGACCCAACTACTCAGAAAGTTACCGATCATTGTTTTTTGGGTTAAATTCATTAATTTGGCTCTTGTAACGCTACATAATTGATTCCTAGTGGTCATGTGGGTGTATGAGACTTGTTTGGAGCTTTGAAACCTAGAATTTGGAGATCCACTGGGTCACATGGTTAGTAAAAACCATGAAACCCAAAATGCACAGTTTCTCCTAACTGTGCGGGTCATTTTAGACGAGAGAAGGTTGGTGCATGGTAGTAAGAAACCATTCAAGTCGAGGCACATAATCATGTGAGATTATAGAAAACCATGATAGTGGAATTTTTCATGTCTAGAACATGATTAGTAAAACTGTGCCCTTAGTCTTTGCGAGGGATCCCCTTAGATAGTGTGGGTCGCATGATTGGAACACAGTTTGGCCAACAATGTGGAAAAACCATGTGTCCCAGTAAATTAAAGGAAAATAACCTTCCCCCCCTGAAATTTCTTTAACTCAAATTTCATTCTCCTCCATCTCATTTATAGTGGACAACATGAAGGAGAGCTGCTCCACTTCTCTATCTATGGATTTTTCAATCTCCCTCATCCGTGACAAATTTCCTTCAACGTCACATGTGTTGGAGAGAAAAGTGTAAGATCTTTAATCATATTATTTATTTTCCATGTTTATATACATCTCTATTGTGTTATTTTGGTGTGAACTCATTTTCATTATTTTTAGGCATTCCAACGATTCTTCAGATAAATCTCATTATAACTCGATTTAAAGGTCGACATTGGATAAGAATAGTGCTAAGAATCTATGGTAGGTGGTCTAGCATCTTCCCTACATGTTTCATCGCATTTATAACATGTTTAAATGTTCTACATGATAGTAAATTCTAAAAACACGTATAAATTGTTTAATAAATTTAATAAAATTCATTACAATGCCTGAAATGACCCTAGCGAGTGGCGAATCAAACCTTTGGTTGATCATTTTGACATAATCCACCCCAATGGGTGTGCTTTACCTCATTGTTATATTTTAAATTTATCCCAAATTTTATAAACATCCCCTTGAGAGGGTTTTCCATGTAATAAATGTTGGGTCGGAATAGGATCAACTCTACGATAAGCTCAGTTGTGATAATAATAATTTGTATGAATCACCAATGAAAATGAAATGTAAAAATCAAACAGTAGTATAATAAATGGGCACACAAATTTTAACATGGGAAACCCCTCTAATGTAGAGGATTAAAAAACCATGGGTAAACTTCGACAAAATACACTATGAATCAGTGATTACATCTAATCCATGTAGAAGCCCAAAATTGAATTAAAACAAAATAGAGTAGAAAGAATGTGTGAAATTCACACCCTAATACGCCTATGTCACCTCTCTGATATTCATCTCATGAAAATTCATCACCCTTCATAGATAAAAACTGAACGTGCATCATTGTTGTAGCCCCTCATTGAAAAACACAATTCTTCGTTGTTCTCTACCACCCTCAATCGAAACTGTGGTCAATTTTTTCTCCACAACCCTATACACTCTGCTATTATGTGTGCATCCTACTTATCTTCTTGAAGCATCCCTACCCCCTTTTATAGTCCATCATTTCTGCATAAAAATAATAGGGTCAATAGAGAAAATGTGAGAAATACAGGAGAATAAATGACTATAATTTATGCATGCTGTAAAGGGAATAATGACCATAATTCCAGATGATCCAGGCTGAACCCCAACAATCTCCCCATTCATACCATTTAATAATTATATCTCATCCAATAAAACCAATTAGAATGAAAACCAGTTGGTATCACACCAACCATCAACCTATGTATACAATATGACACTCCTTTCTTGCATCTCTAATGGAATCATGAATTCTTCCCTTGTAGAAGAAATCCAAATGTAGAATTATTCATCATATCTATGTCTGCACCAATAATACCAGAATCTATCATATCAAGATCTCCCATAATTATGATTTCTAAATAATCTGTAGCACCTATAGGAACAAATTTTTCCCTCTGATAAACATCCTATGAGTAGTCAAAACCTCTCTGTGAATCACCCCGATATTTTATTTACATTATTTCTTAAATAGTGGAAGTCTTTGAAGAAAAAAAATTAAGTGAATGATCTGAAACACCAAACCTGACATGCTTCTGCTTCCAAACCTTTTTTAACCTAGTCGATGTTCTCTAACCCATGCCTGATGATTGACTATGCCACAAATCTAATGATGTCCTCTTTGCAACTGAATTTATTACATCACCACATACTTTTACATCTATCCTATAAAGAGTTTCATTCATGTTTCCTCATACATAAACCATCAATCCTCTGAAAAAATACCATCTTCTACCACCAAATGAACTCTGTAATCCATCAGTATCAATAACATAAGAAGATGACAAACTATGGTGTATACCTGACACATGTCTCACATACGTTCAATGTTTGTGTACAACCTGCATTCATAGTGATATAAATATCACCAACACCAATGAAATCAACAGAATGTCCATTTTTCATTTTCAATCTACCAAATTCATCTTATTTATATGACTAAAATAGTCCCCTCTTTAGTGAAATATGGTACGATGCTGCCGAATCAACCACCCACTCAGTGTATAGATCTGACCTATGACAGTAATATCCAACGGATATTAAATCACCCTTACCCTAAACAATATTTATGTTGGTATACTTAGAATTGGTGTCATGTGTTTTATTTTACTTGTTATGCCTTTTAAATTCATAGCAGTATCAGTGCACATGACCCACCTATTAAAAAAATAATCACTTGACCATTCTTCATGTCTATGACCAATCTCTCTAACTATTGTGTCCATCTTCCACAACCAGAATACCACTATTACATGAAGTTTCACCATGATTTCTATTTCACTGATTCTTATTTATTAACAATGAAAAAATCACATCATGCATCTTTAGTGTATATTTCGTGAACAATATTTTTGTGACAAGATAATCATATGAATCAGGTAACGAACACAAAACAAGAAAACCATATCTTCTTCTTCCATTTCAATAGGTGTCGTGTTAACTATATCATCAATATTGACCACCACCAAAGATAGATCCATTAGAAGTTTGGTGAACTCATCTATATGGTTACCTATATCTCGATTCTTATGTATTCAAAAATGATACAATTGTTTTTACAAAAATAAATGATTTGTGAGGGATTTCGATTTATATATGCTTTCATGATTTTACAACATCTCTTATGGATATTCCAAATTCATCAGTTCTAGCAGTGTATTATCCTGAAAATATATTTGAATTATTATTTTCCCCAAATATCTCATATCCTTCCAAGCACCAATGCTCATCATCTCTATTTTATCTAGTTTTTTCTTCATTGTATTCATTGTCTTCTGAAAAACTAGAATATTTTCAACACAATTCTGAAAAAGTTTAAAATAATTTTTTTATTAAACAATTAGATGTGGGCATGAATTCATTGGTGTGAATAATGATATTTAATCAGCAATAATCATGACTAAACACTTTCGATACCAGATGTTGGGTTGGAAGCAGATCGACTCCCGGATAAAATTTGATGTGGTAATAATAATTTTTGAGAATCACCAATGTAAACGAAGCATAAAAATCAAATAGTAGAATAATAAATTCAAAGACAGATTTTAACATGAAAAACCCTCCAATGAGGATGATTAAAGAACTACATGGATGCTTTTAGAAAATCCAATATGAATTAGAGTGCACATAGAATTCAAGTATAAGCCCAAACATAAATTACCAAGAAATAACATAGAAAACCTCTGTGAAATTCACACCCCAATACGCCTATGTCACCTCTATGAAAATCATCTCATGGAAATTTTTCACCCATTGGAGATCAAAACTAAATACATGACATTGTTATAGAACCACCTTGCACAACCCAATTTGTTGTTGGGTGCTATCACCCACACTGGAAACTGTGGTCCCAATTTTTCTGCACAAGCCTCCACCCTAGGATCTTGCGTGTGCGCCCCAATTTTCTTCTTGAAGTGGAATTTACTCTTTTTATAGTCCATCATTTCCATATAAAAATAAATTGGTCAATAGAGAAAATGCATGCAATAAAGGAGAATAAATTTCCATAATTTACACATGTAATAAAGGGAATAAGGAAAATAATTTCGGACAATCCGGGATGAACCCAAACAATAAATTCCTTGAGTTAATGTTTTGAGTTAATAGGAATGGTAGTCTTTTAGTTAGGCTCCTACACCCCATTCGATAATTGCTTTTTTTGATTAGGTGATTTAGCCAACTTGTTAATCATGTTATAAATGGTTTCCTTAACAAATGATATGATCATCATAGTCAAACATACCCTCAATTTATGTTGAGAGTGATAAAAGGGTCCCGACATAAGTAATCCTTGGATGGGATCATCGTGCCTTAGTATGAATTGTCAGGAATTGTAAATACGTCAGGGGTGATACTATGTACGACTTTTATAGGATCATTGTACGTTTACTCTACTTATAGATGAGTGATACTAGTTCCCTTGGGGAGACCCCATGGACAAGCCCGGTGGAGAGAGGGTTATACCATTCCATGAGTGAGACTTAGACCCATGTGTGATACCAGGGACATACTCAGAGGTTCTTTGTTTTTTTTTCATACAATGTCATGAGTGATGCTTGGGATTTCATTTATATGCCAACTTGGAGGGACTCCCATGGAAATGGGTTTATAAAGAGAACTTAGAGTGATACTTGGGATTCCTTTTGGATCACCGTGGACATACACAAGGTTCCTCTTTTTAATTTAAAAATATTTTAATTAAACTTAAGAGTAAGAATATGTAAATGTGTAACTAAATTTTTTTTAACACGTCCGCCAAGCCAAATCACATTCTTGTGGATGGTTCGTCCATTTAAAATTTATTTATAACAGCTCATTCCATATTTCTTACATGTGCTTATTACCATTGTTTAGAGACATCTTGATTAGGCTTAAGATTGTAGAGTTGGGTGGGTATCCCAAAAGTAACATGGTCTGATATATTTATCTATCTTTAGCATTGCATTTATTATTTATTGTCACACTACTCATTTTATATGCATGTAAAATGTATATCATTACACCATTGGTGGTTACCTGTTGAGTATATATCACACCTAAGGATGTAATTCTAGCATGGTGGCCCGAAATCCTAAGTGGCCCAACCTGAAAAAGCCCAATCCGGGCTCTTGATGGGCTTGGGATGATGGTTCTTTGGGTTGGACTTGGTCCTATGCAAGTGAACCCACAGGTCGGGCCATCCTGTAGGCCTATATGAAGCCCATTTTCTCTAAACAATTACACGAAAACTATCTGTAGGGAGACTCTAACCCCCTACCACAAGTTTCTGAGGTAGCACCTTTACTAACTAGTTAAAAATTACCAGACTATATATATATATATATAAACAGTCATATTAATAATATATATATAATTATAATTATATATAATGATAATAATAATATATATAATTATATATCAATGATTTAATATATATATATATATATATATAATAACTCAATATAATTGGAAAGAAACACACACTAACCCTGTGATGTTCGTGCAAACCCCCTAGTCTCACTGCTTTTCATAAGTATGTGGAAACTTGCATATATTATATTATATGTATGTATATATATATAAATCTATATATAAAAAAAATTAACCCACTCATTTTTGTGCACCCCTCGTTGTTTTTTTACAACTTGCATATATTATAAATGTAACATACCAACCCGGCTCATCTCTAATACAGTGGGTGGACCGGTGGCTGACATGACCTCAAGCACATCTCCCCATATGCCAGAGACTACCCACAAGCATCAAGGCTCTCCAGAGGTGATAGTGGGAATACCATACCCTCTTATCAGAGTTCCATAGTGGTATAATATATCATAGGTAAAAGATAACAATGGAAGAAATAAATAATTATTTTAAAGCAGTAGAAGACAATATTAATAACTGAAATGCAGCAATTTTTTTCAGCAATTTAATAAAAATTTTGAACAACAAATTATACAACATATGAATGAATGTTTTGGTGATGATACATAGTAAAAGCAGTAAATAATACATCATGCTTGAAAACCCAGTACAATAATAATGAAAAGACAATAAAGCCCCACGTTTGATCTCCTTGAGCATCCTGATCTGTAGCTCGGTCCTTTTCTCCTAACTCCCAGAAAAAAACAATACAACATAAGAAATGAATCATTGCTCGCAATCCTGCGAACAGGAAAATTCTACTCGGGTACCCCAGTGCAATAATATCTCGAGTAGGGTGTGAGATATAAATCTTAGTAGGCTGGCACCACTGGTCTCTAACCCAATCCACTCAATGAATTGTAAATTAATAATTGTTCAATATGAAATAATGGAGAGTGATAGAAGCTAAAACTAGAAACTTGGTCTGGGTTCCTAAAGGTACACCCTTCCCATATCACCTGCTTCGGCCTATGCCGGAAATCTGAAACGAGTACCTGTAAGAAGCAGGATGTACATTTATATATAAAAAGGTTAGAAAAAAAGGTAGACAAAAAGGAAACATACCACAAATACAATTATTTAACATTGGGTCATACCACAAATACAATTATTTAACATTGGGTCTACTATATGTATCAACAAATAGGGTGATAGGACATCATAAATGTATCAAAATATCTAAGGGAAACCAAAAAAAAAACATTATTATTATTATGTTCAAGATGTAGAGTCGTAATCTGATATCGTCCAGAATGTATTTCTTCGGTACATCCTTAAAATTACCCAGTTCCACTGAGCCCATCCCAAGAAATCTTTTAAAGGACCAAGTATCTCTAGAGGCATGGATTTACCTTGATTCTGTCTTGGTATCATATAGAACGTGATGAGAATCACCTGAGGCTTGGCGTAGCCACATTGCCAATGCGTCCTTCCTCGATAATCCCTTTGGGAACCAGTATCACTCATATGTATTTAGAAATCTCAGAGAGACCATCGTTTGGTAGAGCCAAAGATATCATTTCCCTGGTACATCATGGTATAAATACCCAAGAATGGGATTCCATCCATGAGTCCTTAAAACAGAACTCTTGTTCTCACCCAGCCTGTATTAGGCGAACCATAGTAACCCAAGCACATTGGAAGGAAAAAACTGATACATATATCACATGGAAATCGTATACATAAATTATGCTATCAAATAAGCCTCGTACACCAAAAGTAATTCAAGATATCAAGAAAAAAAATTTAAGACATCAACACGGAATAAAGCATCATGAAAAAAGTAATCAAGTAACAATTAGAAGAAAATATTAGCACATTAAATTCTCAGGACAAAAAGATTAGAAAGCAGGTAAAACAACTAAAATAATGTATCACAATTTGGCACATTCATTAGTGATAAAATTTATACAAAATCATATTCCATCAACATGCCTCAAAAATTGGTTATTAAAAACATAAAAATTACAAGCTAACATGTTTTTTCAAGAAGGGAACTCAATTCAAACCAATATTTCATTTATAACTTGGCATTTAGGTGGGGTGTACCTAAATGGGTGGCCAAGAGGAATGGTGAACACCTCAAACATGTTTCTCTAAAATAAATTCCACAAAAGACATGGTTGAACAAACCAGACAATTAAATAAGTGATTACAAGTTGTCATTGGAAGGTTGTAGTGAGTTTCACAAAGACAAGACATGTCATAAGCGATGAATGGAAGAGGTTAGATGCCCAACACATGTTGTTCTGATTACCTATTGAGCCACATACATAGTATGTGTCTTGGATCATCTATTATTTTACAATGAATTGAAATCATTTATAGGTAACCATTAAGGGCAGAGTATAGTCACACCATTTAACAAATTATATCTCAAACAACAAAAGATATCAATGTAGTAAGGAAAAAAATAAAAAATTATATAACTACATTTTTATCTTGAAGACAAATACCCTCTATTGAAAGAGTTTTATTAGAAAATGTGACACTGATTTATCAAAAAATTCATTTAGTTATATATAACATTTGTTCAAAAACACATTCAACACTAATCAAAAGTAATAAGCCAAGCATAATAAAAAGAATCATAGGTGGTTTTTTGCAGACATCACACCTCTATTGGAAGGGTTTTATTATAAAACCATGAATTTCTCACCAAGAAACCATTTATCAAATTTAACACGTCTATCAGGAATGATACCCAATTCACATTAAAAAGGCATGTAATCTATACTTTAATACATTATGTAAAATCTAATAAAATCATAGTAAGACATTTATTAAAGATAATAATTAATTAATTATTTAAATTAAATGAAATGGAATGGGATCCTACCTCAAGTTGAACTAAGTCATCCACGCTAGCCCTCCACACTTTCTAACTAAAAGCTGATGCTCCCCCACTAGGCATATGAAACTACACACATATGTAAGGACACCTAGCCCCTGTTCACACACCTGCATGGACATGGGCCTATGCAAGGGGATCCTTACAAATGTGATTATATGCATATGCCCGTCTCCACTCACTTTTGCTTTCATTTATATATATATATATACATATATATACACATGGGAACACTTATCCCCATACATGAATAATAACTACCATGGGTGACTACACACGTAAAGGGGGAACCCACATACATATATTTACTTACCTATGCACATGCATGTGAGTCTCTCATGACATGGCGAATATAAACCAACAGTCAGGGACCAAATCTCTATAAGATAAACACAGGGAACTCTAAAACACCCAAAGAACACCATATAACGAGGGTGAAACTAAACAATGGGTCAAAAACCATACCTCGAACAGTGGTGACAAACCAAATCTCCCCAAAACCACACAACGAAGTTCAACGCACTACAAGAATCATTCCAGAGAATCATAAATTCCAAAATCCCTAAAATTAAGAACTGTGAAACAATGAAGGAGGTGAAAATCATACCCCGAAACCAAACTGACAGACCAAAATCACCTGAACTTCCTCACCTTCGACGACGGTTGCCGGATTGCGCATCAACACATCCTAACGACACCTTTTTAAAACCTAGAACCGAAAAGAAACCGAAATCAAAGACACCCCCAACCTTAGGGTGTTCATAAAAACCTAAATAGGGCAAAGGGGTGCTGAAAATCGGCCATCGAGGGTTGCTACATGGGGTGTCTGGCCGAGGGAGCTCGATGGTGGGGGTGCACGCTTCATGAGGGAGGTGGGGGTGTGTTCGACCTTATAGGGTTCCCCCATAGAGTGGGGGAGGATGCACAATCCAGAAGAAAGGGGGAGGGGCTCACATGAGGAAGAGGGGGGGGCCCTCTCTGGGTCTTCTCCTATGAAAAAAATAACCTAATTAATTTTTTTTAGTGAAATTAAAAATCATAATAATAATAACAATAACAACAATAATATTATTATGATCATTATTAAAATATTTATTTATTATGTATTTCATTTTTTATTTAGAATCAATTAATTCATTTTCATTTTAAAATTTTATTTTAATTAATTTAAATTATTTTTAAAGGAACACACATTGCAGGGGTTACAACTCTCAAAAAAACGTTTCGATGATCTGTTTTAAAAATGACCTGCCCAGCTAATGGGAAAAGTTAATTTCATGTGATTTTTAATCCAACTCAAAACACAGAATGTTACAACCTTCCCAATTTTGAAATTCTTGTCCCTGAGATGCCTTCGAGAACAACATAACCTTTATCTGATCCACAAGGGTCATTATGTCATGCACAAAAGGTTGCGCTGCATCTCTAAATTCCTAACGCTCATTCAATTATAGACTATGAAAATGGAACATAAGCCATTAAGATCTGAGCCAACACTCATTTTCTAATGAAAACACCGAGATGGTGTTTATCCAAGATATTTTTTCTAGAGACACAACCATGCCACCATCTCATTAAACATCCAGCAAATGTTACTTCCCACCTTAGGATTGAATGTTAGAAGAGGAAAATTCCCAATCACCCATGAGTCCCATGTCGAGATAGCTTTTTATAAAAATACCTGGTCAAAAAAATCCACACTTCCATCCCAAGGAAATTCAAGGAGAAACATAAACTATCCTTACACGAAGGCTTAAAAACAGACACCACTACATGTTCCATTCCAATGAATTTTACAGTTATTCCCATTTATGAATTGTTTAAAAATTTACAATGTTTAAAAGGGACGACAAGTACCCATTATATAACAAACACCATGTACATGATTTTTCTAATGCCTCTAAGGGAAAATCATGTCACTACAAGCAGCTAACACTAAGCATCAAGCTAACACATAAGCGTATAATTTTAATCATAGAGACATGCTAATAAGCACAAAATCATGATAGAAGGATAACATGCTTATAAATAGGTAGCATGAAAATAGGCTATCATGCTGAATATATAACTGAAACATGGTATATCAACATGCCTGAAAAATAAATACAAAAAATGGATTACATTTAAGGCACAAAATCATATAAACATGAAAACCACAATACAACTACCTGGAATGGAACAATGCATGGAATTTGAATTTCTATGTGCCTCATATGATTCATGTTATGTTTCGTCCATACCTTAACAGACTAGGGGTAAAAAACCATAAACATTATAAATCCATAATTAGTGAAAATTACACCCATCACTCAAGGTGAAATCATATCAACTATAATATCGAAAATCATGAACATCAATTACCAGCCCTTGAAACATTGTCATTTCCTATACGCGGGGTGATCAGTCCAAAGCACGTCAATTACCCAAATACTAAAACCTTCATTATCTCCTATATACCAATGAAAAATTGTAAGAAAAATGAAAATAACCTCCCTATAATACCTCTTTGTAACATACTAACCTGGCTCACCTCTAAGAGAGTGGCCGGACCGGTGAGTCACATGACCTAATACGCATCTCCCCATATGCCAGAGGCAGCTGACTAGTAGTGATGGTCTCTAGATGTGATTTTGGGGAGACTATACCATATTATCATAGTTTCACAACAGTATAACTGATTATAGGTAAAAGAAAATATCATAAGTAACAAATAAATATTTAACAACAACATAAGACAATATAAGTAACTGTCAGTAAATTAACGACAATATATAAAAATTTAATAAAATTGGCCTACACCAAATTATGGAACAAATGAATTCATTCCATGGTGATGATACATACTAAAAAGAGTAAACAATACAACATGCTTGAAAACCCAGTAAAATAATAATGAAAATATAGAAAAGCCCCATGGTCGTACTCCTTGAGCATCCTGAGCTCCAACTTAGTACTTTTCTCCGAACTCCCAGAGACAAACAACACAGCATAAGAAATCCATCATCGACCGAAGTCCCACAAACAATAAAAGTCTAAATGGGTACCCTAGTACAATGGCATCTCGATTAGGGTGTGAGATATAAATTTTAGTAGGCCGACACCACCAGTGTCTAACCCAATCAAGATAATGAATTATAAATTAAAAAGTGTGCAATAAAAAATAATGGCGAGTGATAGAAACTGAAACTAGCAACATGGTTTGGGTTCCTAAATAGACACCCTTCCCATATCACATGCTTCGTCCTATGCTAGAAATCTAAAATGAGTACCTGTAAGAATATGGATGTATATTTATATATAAAACAATAGAAAACAGAAGGTAGATAAAAAGGAAACATACCCCAATGACTATTATTTAACTTTAGGTCTAATATATGTATCAAAAAATAGTGTTATGGGACATCATAATGGAATCAAAATCCACAAGGGAAACCATACAACAACTCTATTATTATTAAGTTTCAAGTTGGTGAGTCGGAGTTTGAGACCATCCTGAAGGTATCGCAACAGTACATCCTTCAAATTACCCATTACCATCAATCCCATCCAGGGAAATATTTTTAAAGACCAAGTATCACTCGATGCATGGATTTACCATTAGTTCATCTTGTTATCACATAGAAGGGGCCATGTATAACCCGAGTCTTGGCGTAGACACATTGGAAAAGATTCATTCCACGATAATCCCTTTGGGAACAAGTACTACTCATAAGTATTTATAAATACCAGGGAAACCCTCGTCTGGAAGAGCATAAGACATCATTTCCCCAGCACATTGTGGCATAACAACCCGAGCACGAGAGTCCATCCTTTAGTCCTTAATATGGAACTCATGTTCTCACCCTACCCGTATCAAGAAAACCATAGTAACCAAATTACATTACAAGGAAAACACCAATACATATATCACATGGAATGATTATAAATAAATTATGCAATCAAAAAAGCATCATGAACCATAAGTCATTCAATATATCAAACAAAACAATTCAATCCATCAACATAGCATAAAGCATCTAGAACAAAGTAAGCACGTAACAGTTACAAGACAAGATTAGCCCTTTAAATTCTCACGAGAAATAGTTTAGAAAGAAGATCAAACCACTAAAATAGGGTATCACAATTTGTCCCTTTCATGTGTGATAAAATGTAAACAAAATCACCCACCATCAATATTCCTCAACAATAGGTTATTAATAAAATAAAAATGTACAGGCTAACAAGTTTGTTCAAGTAGGTAATTCAATTCAAATTAACAATTCATTTATAACATGAAATTTAGGTAGGGAACACCCAAAGGGGTGACCAAGAGGAAAGGTGAGCACCTCAAATGGGTTTCTCTATAAGTGAAGGCCATAAAGGGATTGGTTGAACAAAAAATACAATTAAATAACCGATAACAAAGCATTATTGTAAGGTTGTAGCGATTTTTACAAAGATGCCACTTGACATAAGTGGTGAATGAAAGAGTTTAGACACCCTACACTAATAGTCTTAATTATCTATTGAGCCACATACATATAATTTGTCTTTTCTCATCTTTTGTTTTACCAAGAAGCAAGATAATTTATAAGTAACCATTAATGAAAGAGTATAATCACAACATTTAACAATTTATATCTCATACAATAAGAGACACCAATGTAGCAAGGAGAGCAAGCATAAATGTATATAACTACATTTTTATCTTGAAGACAACTCACCTCAATTGTAGGAGTTTTATTAGAAAATGTGACACATATTCATAAAAACACTCATTTAGTTATATTTAAAATTTGTTCCAAAACTCCTTCAACACTAATCAAATGCAAGAAGTTTAAGTACCCTACCCCAGTTCCCTAGAGCCGATGCCTTATTTGATTACATTGGAAAAGATCGAGGAATAAGAATCCTGAAAGACTGAGTAGTTTAGTATTATTGGTACAAAGATAAATATATAAGTTCAACTTTAGAACATGAAATGAAAACAATATAGAATGTCCATAGGAAACTTCCATAACTACTAGGTTCTTTCAGCATGTCATTTACTATAAAATTATTCATGTCCTGAGAAAAATGAAACAAAAGAAATGGGTGAGCTCAAAGGATCAGTAAGAGTATGCAATACGGTGGAAGATAACTTAATCCTTAGACATGGTGAATAATTTACAACACATGCCATTAAAAATAAACTTGAACATAATATTTCAAAAATACGAGATGAGTAAATATTTCTATAATATAACATAATCATGGGTATTCAAATATTAAAGTAACCACATGAACCTTAAATAATATATTCATAATGGTGGGATTCGTAATGCGGTAAAATATAACCACACCATCAAGGGATTGTACGAAGACCCTAAATAATCATTTTTGTCATGGCCTTGTGCCAAGACTGTAGTTTGTCTCATGAGACCTACCAATTCACCGAGGGATATACAGGGCCCCACCCGACACTTACTATGTCCAATTAATTCCTTATATGAATGGGGATAAACATAAACAATATATACATTCATATTTAAATTAATATATGAAGTGGAAATAAATTTTCCTGAACATTAAGCATAAACACAAATAGTTTGGAGTAAATTGGTGAATGGTTTTAAGATAGCACATCCACATCCAAAATAATCATAAAACATTAAATTAAATATGGTTGAAGATAATATTGAATAATAATCCAAATAATATATAATAATAAACAAGAGTGTTGAAATAGATGAATATACTCTTATAAAATGTTCAAGCAAATCTTGAGATAAATACTCTTTTACTTTGAAAAGAAAAGTTCATTTGGAAAAATATTTTTATAAAACAAGAAGTGAAGTAAGATAGTATTTTCATAATAAATTTAGTGGTTTTATAAATAGAATGTCTTCCAAAAACATATTATAAGGTGCCCTTGAAAATGGGTAATGAATTTGAGAAATTCCCTTGAATCAGGCTTGTATTTTGGAAACAATTTTGAAGGTATCCTTTTAAAACGTGTAACTATCCATAAAATAAGGAAGATTTCTGGTTGGTAAACATATATAGATTACTCAAACATAATTTATTAGGAGTAAATACTAATAAATAATTATAATTTTATCACGGTAATTTGACAATCAATGTTACCCAAATGAAAATGGGAGTTCAGGTGGAAGACCCTTACCTTAAATCCAAACGTGTTCCACTCTTGAACATAAGCTGCTTTAATATTAAATTATTCTTATTAATAACCTATTTCAAAACCTATTATACATGTATTTAGTTTATAAAAATTATTTTTTTCATTTATTCCCTTATTTAGAAGTTATTATATTTAATTTTGTCATTCTGTAGTGTTTTTTTTCATTGTTTTCATAATCGTTTCACTTGTTCTCAAGTAATGGAGTTCATTCGGAATGAACATAACTTTATTGAATTTAATTCTCATATTATTTATGATCATACATATGTGTTATTTATATTTTATATAACTTGGTTACATATCATGAGGATTAATTATTATATATAACTTTAATGATAACTATTTCAGTTAATTTGTGGGGTTTGATTACAACGAACTCATTTTTCTTTATAACATAATGAAATTTGTACAAAGGGAATACAAAACCATACATAGGGTATATTTATTATATAATAGTATAGATCAACCATAAAAATAATGGTCTCATGACCATAATTTAGAGTGATAATATAAGTTGAAATCCCTTCGTCCTTCAATGTGGTAAATTAACAGATCTTGGATGGTGTTCTTGCTAATTGTATAAAAGAAGGTAAAAGGAAGAGATGATGATAACTTATTACACTATAATGGGAAAATTCCATTACATGTAAGGTACTAGAGTCATCACAACATTTATATAAGGATTCAGAAAAATATAAAAAGAAAAAAAGAACATGAAAGGAAAGACAAATAATTGAAAAGAGGAATTTTCCTCTTGAACTAAACTTCTTTGGGAGCCCCCTTAAGGGTCAGGTTTTGTTCTTTTTATGTTACCAAGGATTGTTGGACATAGAAGAGGAGGTTGGGAGGATATTTGTACAGTATTTGGAGAAGTAACAAGGCTTATGAGGATTGAAGGTAAGAGAGAGTGAGAGGGGTTGGTTATAGTGGAGGAGAGAAGAGTTTTCATAATTTTATAATCATTAGTTTATTAATTTCCCTCAAGAAAAGAAACAGAGTAGATTCCATGACCATGAATAGAAATCAATGCATGTGAGTTTGAAACTACTTGTCTTAAAAAACTTTTTATGTCATAAATAGTGTATTTAACTAATAATTTTTATATACAGTATTTTAACGAATTTCACTATTCATCAAAAATGAGAGTTTTTCAGAAAAATACCAAAAATTTACTCCAACAATTTTTTGATGTCTAGAATCCAAAACTGAAGTCCATTTTTTAAAAATATTTTTTAAATGAAACTAATTTAATATTTAATTAAAATCATAATTTATTCTAAAAAAACATTTTTAATACATTTATTTACGTATTCCAAAGCATACGTATATCGTACTTTCACTTGAATATTATTTATATACTATCATATGTAATTTTAAAATTCATTAGGGTATATCACTATTCATAGGGAATGTTACTATTCGTAAGTGTAGGTTACTATTCACCAAAAATTATGTTTTTCTTATCAAACTCCAAATAACACACTGATCGCAACTGTGTATGTCAGATTTTCAAAATTCCCATCACAGAAGTGAAAAAACTATGTTTAAGGATATCATAGATCTTTTTAGTTCACTATGTTGTGATTTCATGTAATTATGAAATATTTATAAGAATATAATTTCAATTTAAGAAATGTTGGGTTGTTACATTCTCCCCTCCTTAAAAAAATTTCATCCTCGAAATTCACAAAATTGTTAACTAAAAATATTCTGGTATGACTTCAACATAAGCTCCTCAGGCTCCCATGTTTCTTCCTCCATCTTATGGTTCCTCCAAAGAACATTTACTAGATGAGTCATTTGATTGCTCAATACTTGTTCGATGGTATCATGATTCTTGATATTCTCTTCACAATAAGATAGATCGGGCTCAAGTTTTATTTCTTCATAGGTGAGTACATGTGTTGGGTCTGGAATGTATTTCCTTAAAATTGATATGTGTAACACATTTTGAGTATTAGAGAGAATTGGTGGAATTTCCAAACAGTAAGCTACCTCTCCAATTCTATTCAGAATTTCAAATGTCTGATGTACCTCAGACCTAATTTTCCCTTCTTATCGAATCGTATAATACCCTTCCATGGAGGTACCTTTAAGAAAACATGATCTCCTTATTTAAATTCCAAATCATTCCTTCAGTTATCAGCTTATCTCTTTTTCCTAATTTGAGATTTTTTTATATGAGTTTGGATAATCATCACCTATTGACACACCAAACATCTCGACACATAATCAGCAATATCCCTCTTCATGCTTTCCCATAAAAAATGTTCCTTTAGATCTCTATACATCTTTTTTCTACCAAGGTGTATAAATAAATTAGAGCTATGCGCATCATCCAATAGTTGCCTCTTTATATCAAGAATAGTGGGAACACAATTCCTCTTGGAAAATTTAAAAATGCCACCTTCATATGAAAATTTAGTCAACTTTCCATCATTTACAGCTTCAATTTTCTTTTGAAATTCCTCATTATAGACCTGATAAAATTTTATCCTTTCCAGTAACGAATTTTTGACAACCATTTCAAAAAGTAGTGATGTTTTACCTTCCTTGATAATTCCCATATCCATCTTTACTAGATCCATGAACATCGGATCTCTTTCTACTCTCATCTTGTTCAGAATTCTGTGGTCCTTTCTGCTTAAATCATTTTCCACATTATTTTCCATTCTCGGGTGGTAGTGTATTATGAAATCATAGTATTTTAGTAGCTCAACCCATCTCCATTGACTCATGTTGATTTCCTTCTATGATAATATATATTTCAAAATCTTTATGATCTATATATATCTATAAATTTTCTCTATAGAGGTAATGTCTCCAAATCATTAGAGAAACGATTACCGCTACAAACTCAAGATCATAAGTTGGACAGTCTTGTTCATGAATTTTTTTCTTCCTAGATGCATAGGCAATCACTCAATCATTCTTCATAAGGACACAACCAAGTCATTACTTTGATGCATCGCTATGGATAATAAACCCATCATTCCCTGATGGTAGGGTTAGGATCAGAGAATTCACTATCCTCCTCTTCAATTCTTCAAACTATTCTTCGCATTCATTTTTCCATATGAAACTAACCCCTTTTTGTGTGAGCGTGGTCATTGGATCAGAAAAATGAGGGAAGTTTTGAACTAAATGCTGGTAATAACCTGCTAAACAAATATAACTATGTACCTCAGTTATGTTGGTTGGAGTAGGCCATTCTTGGAAATACTTTTTCTTCACAGGATCTACATATATTCAATCCTTATAGATAATATGTCCCTGAAAGGAATTTTATTGGAGCCAAAAATCACACTTCTTAAACTTCCCATATAATTCATTTCATCTCAAAGTATTCAGAATAGAGCGCAATTGATTTTCATGTTCTACATAGATGTTAGAGTATACCAGGATATCATCAATAAAAACCACCACATAGTCATAAAGATACTCCTTCAAAACTGTACTCATTAGATCCATAAAAATAGATGGTGCATTATTTAGTCCAAAAGGCATTACTGTAAACTCGTAATGCCCGTACCTGATTCGGAATGCTGTTTTTGGAACGTCTTATTTCCTCACAAGGAACTGATGATATCCAGATCAAAGAACATTTTTTGAGAAATATTTTGCTTCAAGAAGTTGATCAAATAAATCATCAATTCGTGGTAGAGGTTACTTATTCATTATTATAATAGCATCGATTTCCCTATAATCAATGCATAGCCTCATAGACTCATCATTATTCTTAACGAAAGGAACATGGGCTCCCCATGGATAAATTCTTGGGAGAATAAATCCTTTATCACTCAATTCCTCTAGTTGTTTCTTTAGATCCACTAAATATATAGTGGAAATTTTATAAGGGGTCTCTAATATGGGCTTTGAACCAGTAATTAAGACAATGGAATACTCAATTTCCCACTCAGGAGGATGTATAGGTAAATCCTCTGGAAATTAATTAACATATTGTTATACTACATGCACATCATCAATTTAAATAATTCGTTAATCTCAAATAGATATTGGGTTCCATTCCTCTACAATAGTTGAATTTAGTAGAGCTTATGGGGGTGTATCTATATAAGAATTAAATGGTGATTTTCAATCCTTGGAGAGAATGGATTCGAAACCATTCTAAAAAATTGTAACTTCCTTCTTCTTGCAATATATCTTTGCATTATAATTTGATAAGAAATTCATACCAAGAATTATATCAAATTCAGTCATTGTTATGATGATAAGATCAGAAACAAAAGAATGGTTTTGTGTCTTGAGGGGGACTAATTGACATTCCTTTGATGCAATGACAAATACACTAGGGGTTTTGAATAATAACTCCTTTATTAAATAAAATTGGACATATCTATTTTTATTGTCAAACTTGGAAGATATAAAAGAATGAGACAATGAAAGAATAAAGTAAAGCATTGGCAAATATTGAAGAAATGATCCATATACCTACCACCACTTCGTTATAAACTTCATCCTCCTTGGTTGTGACCTCATTATATTGTCCTTACTCCCTTGGCCTTATATGGGTAATGTTCCCCTGACACTTAGGACATTCATGTGCATAATGTCCCACCTCCCTGCAATTATAGCACTTCACATTGGTAGCTTTTTTCTTCCTCTTACAATCATGAGTTAGGTGTCCTTTTTCCTTGCAATTGTAACAGACTTCCATTCCCTTAAAAAAAATTCCAGGGTGTTTTTTCCCACAAATATTAAATGATGGATATTCATCTCTTCCCATATTTCTCATTTCTTTATTTCCTTTCTCAGAGTTTTCTTCTTCCCTTTTCTTCTCTAGTTTTCCCTTAAAGTCATACGACGTAGAGAATTCTTTTTCTGTCTTGATAGCATAGGAAACTATATCTTTGTATGATCAGAAATTATGGGAGACTAGATACCTTCAGAGGAATGGTTTCAAACCATCAATGAATCGATGAATTTTGCTCCTCAGATTTCGTATATAGTACACATCATGCCTTCTTAACCTTATGAAGTTAGTTTCATACTTTGTAACATTATCATCTTCCTTTTTCTTCAAATTCAGAAACTGCCTTTTCATATCTATTTTATGTTCATGAGGAAAATATTTCTATAATAATATTTCCATAAAGTCCCTCCATTCCATCTCTTCTATCTCTTCCTACTCCATTTTGAATTGTATTAATGACCACCACTAATCCGCATCTCCCATTAGATGATAAATATCCATGACAACCTTCTCTCTTTCATTACATCCCAATGCAAGAAAAATCTTCTCTAGGGAGCATATCAACTACTCTGCTACAAATGGTTTTGTAGTCCCATTTAATGATGGAGGATGTTTTCGCATAAAGAAATCTCACATAGCTCATCCACATGGTGGATCTGGATTCTCTATAAGGGTATGGTTATTATTCATAACCTTAGTAAGGATTAACAATATAGTTATTAGTTTTTCAGAAATAGTCACAGCAATAGATCCAACATCATTATCTTGAATTAATGGTAAATCCCTACAGGGGACACGCACTTTCGTGCGACTTCCATTCCTTCCAGTAGGCTCTATTTCTAAATAATGGCATACACTTGACTAGGATATGAATCATATTGTTTAATATCAATGTAGAAAAATACATATCATAAATCTAATTTCTACGCATAGCTAATTTCTTAATCATAATCATGGTGTATTTGAGGAAAAATTTTCATTTAAATCCATTATAATGTCTTGTGACTAAAATGTGAAGTATCCTAAGAATATCCCCTGAGAGTTTCATAAAAAATAGTGCAGTAAGGCTCATTGGCGTGTTCTAGGATACCCCGAGTCAAGCTAGAAACTCCTTCTCAGAGCTTCACTCCTAGGTACATATTTTCCAGAGTCAGATCTACCTGCTCGTATCTAGATAGGGATGTATTTATTGAATGATCCACATAATCCATTCCTTACCAAAATACCTGGACGTTCTTGTATCTTTATCCTCGATGACTATCTTAGGGTCTCTTCCCCAATCAAGGTTTTCTAAATCTAGTTTCCAATATTTATACTAAACTTTATTTGATAACAACTATAAGGACCCGACCCCCGTTACCTGGAGCCTGTGCATTTTTTGATTACATTGGAATAAAACAATGAATAAGAATCCCGAAGGGAAGATTAGTTTAGTATTATTGGAAACAATATAAATACAAAAGGTCCACTATACAACTAGAAATGAAAACAACATAGAAAGTCCTTAGGAAACTTCCATAACTCCTAGGTTATTTCAGCATGTCATTGATAATATAATTCTTCGAGTCTTGAGAAAAATGAATCATAAGAAAGGTGTGAGATCAAATGCTCAGTAATATTAAGCAATACAATAGAATATAAATTAAACAATAGACATGGTGAATAATTTACAACAAGTTCATTTAAAAATAAACTTGAACATAATATGGAAAAAATATGAGATGAGACAATATTTCAATAATATAACAAAATCAATGGTATTTAACTAATATAAAAACCACATGAACCCTCAATACTATACTGACAAAGAGGGAATGCATAATGCAGGAAAACATAACCATACTATCAAGGCCTCTTACCAAGACTATAAATAATCATTTCTGTCAAGTCCTTGTACCAAGACTATAGTTTTTCTCATGAGACCTACTGATGCACCGAGGGAAAATAGTGGGGCACACCCAAAACATACTATCATTAATTCATTCCTTTCATGAATGGGGATAAACATAAACAACATATACATTCATATTGAAAATAATATATGAAATGAAAATAACCGTCCCCGAACATTAAGAAAAAACACTAACCATTCATAATAAATTGGTGAATGGATTTTAGATAACACATACACAATAAAAATAACCATAAACCATTTAATTATATATGGTATATGATATAATGGAATTATAATCCCAATAATACCTAATAGTCAACAATAGTGTTGAAATAGATGAAGATACTCTTTTAAAATCTTCGAGTAAATCTTGAGATAAATAGTGTTTTACTTTGAAAAGAAGAGTTCTTTTGGAAAAATATTTGTATAAAACCAGAAATGAAGTAAGTTAGTATTTTAATATTAAAATAAGTGTTTTTATAATTATAATGGTTTCCAAAAACAGATTATAAGGTGCCCTTGAAAATGGGTAACATTTTGAGAAATTCCCTTGTATCGGGCTTGTATTTTGGAAACAATTTTGAAGGTTTCCATTTAAAATGTGTAAATATCCATAAAATAATGTGGGTTTATGGTTGATAAACATATATATAATACTCAATCAGAATTTATAAGGATTAAAAAGTAATAATAAATAATAATTTCATCGAGGTAATTAGACATTCAAAGTAACCCGAATGAAAATGGGAGTTCGGGTTGAAACCCCTTACCTTAAATCCGAACGTGTTCCGCTCTTGAACATAAGCTCCTGTAATATGAAACTATAATTATTAGTAACCTATTTTAGAACATTTTACACATGTATTTAGTTTTTAATAATTATTTTTAGTTCATTTATTCTCATATTGATAAGTTATTAAGTTGAATTTCATCATTCTGCAAAGTTTGTTTTCTTTATTTTCATAATCGGTTCACTTGTTCTTAAGTAATGGATTTCATGCGGAATGGATGTAAATCACCAGAATTGAAATAAAATACTATACATGTTCATAAATATGTGTTATTTTTATTTTATATAACTTGGTTACATGTCATGGGGATGAATTATTATATATATCTTTAATGATAACTGTTTCGGTGAATTTGTGGGTTTTGATTACAAAGAACTCATTTTTCATTATAACTTAATAAAATTTTTACAAAGGGTTTACAGAACCTTCCATAGGTTATATTAAATATATAATAATCTGGTTCAACCATTACATTAATGGTTTAGTGACCATAATTTAGAGTGATAATTGAAGTCGAAATCCCGTTGTCCTTGAATGTGGTAAATTGGCACATATCAGAAGGTGTTATTGTAACTAGTATAAATGAAGGTAAATGGAAGAGATGATGATAACTTATTCCAATACCATGAAAAAATTACAATAAATTTAATGTACTATAGTCATCACAACATTTGGATAAGTAGAAGTAATAATATAAAAATAAAAAAAATGAACATGAATGGAAAGACAAAGAATGGAAAAGTGGAATTTACCTCTTGAACCAAACATCCTCCATAACCTCCTTAAGGGAGAGGTTTTTTTATTTTTATAATACCAAGGCTTGTTGGAAGTGTTAGAGGAGGTTTGGAGGATATTTGGATAGAATTTGGAGCCATAACAAGGCTTGAGAGGAATGAAGGTATGAGTGAGTGAGCGGGAGTTTTATAGTAGAGGAGAGAAGAGTTTTCATAATTTTATAATCATTAGTTTATTAAATTCCCTCAAGAAAATAAATAATGATGATTCAATGACCAATAATAGTAATAAATGAATTTTTGTTCGATCCAAGTGGTATTAAACCACTTTTAATGTCATAAATAGCGTATTTAGCTGATAATTTGTATATACCGTATTTTACCGTATTTCACTATTCATAAAAAATTCATGTTTTTTTGAAAAATACTAAAAATTCACCCATTGAATTTTTCGATGTGTAGAATACGAAAATGAAGTCCATTTTTCAAAAATAATTTTCTAAATATGATTAGTTTAATATTTAATTAAAATCATAATTTATTCTAAAAAACAGTTTTAAAACATTTATTTACTTATTCCAAAGCATAGGTATATCATACTCTCACATAAATATTATTTATATATTATCATAGGTAAGGTTAATATTAATTAGGGTATAACATTATTCATAAGGGTATGTTACTATTCATAACGGTAGGTTACTATTCACCAAAAATTATGTTTTTCTTATCAGACTCTAAATAACTTACTGATTGCAACTATGTATGTTAGATTTTTGAAATTAACATCACATAGGTGAAAAACTTGTCATTAAGGGTAACATAGGACATCGTAGTTCATTATGTTGTGATTTCATGTTATTATGACATATTTATAAGAAAGAAACTTCCATTGAAGAAATATTGGGTCGTTATAAGAAGCCAAGCAAACTAAAAAGAATCATTTGTGAGTTTTCACAGACAGTCCACCTCCGTTGGAGGGGATTTATCATAAAACCATGAATTTATTATCAAGAAACCATTTATCCCATTTAACATTTCTATTAAGAACCACACACAATTCAAATTAAAAAAGGAATGTAATCTAGACTTTACTGCATTATGTAAAATCTATTAAAAGAGAAGTAAGAAATTTATTACTGATAATAATTAATGAATTATTTATATTAAGGTCAAGGGAATGGGATCCTACCACAAGTGAAACTCATCCATCCACTCCAGCCCTTCACTCTTTCTAACTGAAAGTCGATGCTACCCCATTGGGCATATGCAACATCACACATATGCAAGGACAGTTAGCCCCTATGCACACACCTGCATTGCCAGGGCCATGTGCAAGGGGATCCTTACACATGTGCTTATATGAATATTCCCGTATCCACTCACACGTGCATAAATTTATGTACATATATATATGGGAACACATAGCCCCATACGTGCATAATCACTTCCATGTGTGACTACGCACGTAACAAGGGAACCCACATACAAATATTTACATACCTATGCACACAAAGGCGAGTTTCCATTGACATGGTGACACGAAACCAATAGTAAGGGACCAAATATCTACAAGATAAACACTGGGAACTCTAAAACACCCAAAGAACACTATATAATAATGGAGAAACTAAACAATGGGTCAAAAACCATACCTCAGACATCGACGACAATCCAAATTGCCCAGAAACCACATGACGACGTTCAAACCACTACAAAAAACATGCCAGAGACTTGTAAATACCAAAATCCATTAATTTTAAAAGTGGGAAACAATTATGGAGGTGTAAACCTTACCACAAAGCCAAACGGACAGGCCAAAATCACCCAAACCACCTTGACTTCGATGACAGTTTCCCGAACACACAATAACACATCCCGACATCTCCTTTGCACAACCTAGAACCGAAAGGAAACTAAAATCAATGAAAACCCCAATCCTAGGTTGTTCTATCAAACCTAAAAAGGGAAAATCAACGGCTAACAATCGACCATGAAGGGTTGCGCCATGGGGCGTCCAATCGAGGGAGCTCGAAGGTGGTGGTGCACAATGCATGGGGGGGGGAGGTTCACCTTTACAGGGTTCCACCATGGAGAGGGGGATGTCTCACAATCTAGGAGAAAAGGGGAGGGACTTGTACAAGGAAGAGGGGGATACCCTCTTTGGGTATTCTCCTATGAAAAGAAACCAAATAAAAATAATAACAATAATAATTATCATCATCGTAAAAATAATAATAATAATAATATAATAATAATATTATCATCACAAAAATATTTAGTTATTATTTATTTCATTTTTCATTTAAATTCAACAAATTCATATTCATTTTAAATTTTAAATTTACATAATTTAACTTCTTTTAAAAATAACACACATTGGGGGGGTTCTGAATCTCGAAAAAATGTTTCGATGCACCATTTTTTAAAGCAGCATGCACAGCTAACGATAAAAGTTAATGTGTTGCACTTTTTCATCCAGTTAAAAATGTGGAACATTACAATATATATATATATATATATATTGACATATATAAATCTATTTAGAAATAATAATTAACACACCCACCCACTACTACACACCCTCCATCCTCTCGTTAATTTTTTTACAACTTGCACATATTATTATGAATGTTATTTATCACGATGATTGATATTTACTGAATCACGAAAATCATCGGTGATTCAGTTTTTAATCAGATATTTTCTTATACATTATATGAAATTTATTTATTTTCATAATTTCTCTATATTTTAGATTTTTATTAAATTAAAGTAAATATTACAATTATAATAGGCATGTGACATTGAGGATGAGGGTTTTTGTAAAATGCATTATGTGAGAAATTCAAAACGTTTCAAATGATTTAAAATTTAATCAAATACATTTCAACTATACTCTAATGGCCTGAAGGCCTTCATTTTTTATTGATTTTTGATAATCCACCTTTCAAGGGGTGATGTGGAACCCTTACAAGGCCCGTAGGCATAAGTATTAAATGAAACATAGGTCGTAGAGGAATTCATTGCCCATAGGCTTCAAACCTTACATACAACCCAGAATAACTACTTGGAACTGCTCCTCCCCAGCGTCTTCATCGTGAAATCAGCTCTCCACCTTCACATGGCTATTTGGTTAGACATTCTCGTGTATGCACATGCTTGTCCCGATGGTAGGTGTCATGCCCTCTCATTCATGCAATCTGTTTAGCTTCTACTCTAGTGAAATATCCTTGGTCATCCTCCTTACAGTGCTTGTTCCACATAGGTCATCTGGTTTGCATCTGCACTTAAGGTGGCCCAAAGGCCTTGAGGTGGCCTGAAGGTCTTACTGACCCGAAGGCCTGGGTGGCCTGAAGGCCTTAAAGGACTCGACGACCAAATCGGTGGCCCGAAGGCCCAAACAGGGGCATCTTCTCGGCTGCTATAGTGTCAAACTGTACCTGCTACAGTTCCCGTTAAAGTACCTGCTACAGTACTGCACAGTTCCCAATACAGTACCTGCTACAGTACTTCTATAGTAACCTAGAAATGATGTCTCTTCCTGGATTTGATCTCGGGTCTCCCAGATTCACTTACAGAGTCCTTACCAACTGGGCTATGGCTCATGTGCAAAAACATTTCAACTATAAAATGTAACTATTTATAAAAAATAAAAAGAAAATAAATATTTTAAAAATGTTAAATTTTTAAAAAATAATTTAACAAAAGACGTTTAGAAAAAAGCAGTTTTAAATAAGATGTTTTAAAAAATATTTTTTATTATATTTTTATGTTTTTTTTTACAAAAATCATTAAAAATGTTTAGATAAAGATGATTAAAAAAGGGGTTTGAAAAAATTTGTTTGAAAAAAAAATTGAAAAAAAATTGAAAATAAATGATAATTTTTTTAAAGAATATGCATTTTAAAAATATTTAAAAAATTAACATTTAGAAAAAAAAAATTTAAAAAAAAATTTTAAAAATTGTTTTAAAAAAACATTAACAAAACATAAAAATGTTTTTAATTTGTTATATATATTATTTAAAATATAATAAAATCTCTCAAGGTCCTACCTATGGCCCGTCCCGGCATGACTATTTTGGGTATCCCAAGTATGGGCTCGGGCCGCCTCATAGGGTTGTTCGGGCTAGCCAAGTTCATCCCAAATAGTGGTTTGCAGCCCGAATTTTTATATGGAAGGCCTTACTGATATTACAACCTTACACCTTGGTTGGTATGCCTTTGGTACCCAAGTAGATTTCATGATTGCAGGTATAAATAATGGGTAGTGGCTACCCTCTCATTCCTGATTCTGAGTTCTAGGATAGAGTATGGTTATAAGGGATCGATCTTATGCTGGTGATGCTAGTCATAGTAGCTTATGGCTTCTTTTTTTATTTTTTTAGCATGTGGTATATGCATGTATCCCCTGTATTCCATGTACATTTTTTTAATTATATGATAATTATCTTCATCTTTAGTATCTATTATTGATTCAGCTTCTTCTTGTTATATTTTATTCATGATTTATTTTTCTGTGGTTTTTTTGTTATTACTGCTTTTGTTATTTCATATTTATTTATATACCATTTTTATTCACCCTATTCTTTGTGAGAATATCCCTCCTTTGACACACCCTAACCCCTTTCTGCTAGATAGAAGCCTCTGGCATTTGGGGAGATGAATAGAAGGTCATATGGTCAACCATTTTAGGGCACCTCTAAGGGGATTCTGATGTGGGATGCCACAATGTGGTATAAGAGAACCTTTTCATTTTTGTTACAATTTCATTATTAGAAATGAGACTAGGAGTATTGGGATTTGGTAATGAGACAATGTCTAGGAGTAGCTAACCCACATACATCGGAAACCCAAATTACCTAGGATGGGTTAAGGATATTGTTGGTTGGTCTTGTTATAGTTTTATGGATTTCACCATTGGGTGATGCAATTGTTTTGTGAGTAATTATTATTTATATTTACATGATTGGATTTATTCTACCCTAGCCCCATAATATGAGGGTGTATCAGTTCATGCATCGTACTAGGCACCTTAGAACTGGAATATCCTGAATTATGCCATTCTATATATATATATTCCATAGTGTGTTGCATGTGTTTCTTGTGGTTGCTGAGTGTGAATTGATTTATATATATTATAATTTTTTTTAATATTTCTTACATTAAGAGAATAATTTAGTTGAATAAATATCCCACATCAATATAAATGTTATTTTCTTCCACATATTCATGAAAACACCTTAATTAAGTAACTAGTACACATTTTTTCCATGAACAATCAGTTCTAAAAGGATCCTAAATTAGTTTATATGATTGATGAACACCAACGAAAATTTAAGAAGAATGTACATATATAAGTTGATAATTGTAGTCATTCAATCAAGTCACTATACATGACCTGTTACATCCTGATACCGGATGTACAAGCCAGATCGTAGTTATTTGATATTCTAATTCTAGTTTATAGATAGTATGATCCATCATAAATTTAGAAAATTTAATGCAATTAACCGTATTGAAATATCTATACTCAAATAAATGATAATTAACATAAATAATGTATGTTTTTAAAATGAAAAGGATACCATATATGTGGATTCCAAATGCAATGTAAAGGATTTTTTCACTATACCATGCATTTGAAACTCCATATACCAGAACACAGACAATGTTATATGAGACCTTGAAACTGAGCCAACCTTAGTAGTGGGAAGTATGCTATGTCACCTGTGATCCTTTAGTGACTCTTTTATCACCTAGACATGGATTTAGAAGCATAAAAAAGTGTGAATCATAATGTTAAGGCTTTGTAACTCTCATTTCCTCTATTTTCTTTTCATATCCTTTATAAATCTAATCTGAGGAGTGTGATTAACAATTATGAAGTTATACCACCGTGATGTCTCCATGTCATATGCCAAGAAGGTGGAGATGATATTTCTCTAGAGGTAGTGGGAAACTATCCATATATATTACCTCATTAAACTCCACCTGAGGAGCCTCATATTGATTTTATACTTGGAGATGATGCTTAGTACCATGATAGCTTCTTCCATTTCATGCAGTTTTTATAGGGTGCTTCCTGACGTTCCCCTAATATGGAAAAGCTAACCTGGGAATTCTATAAGCAGCATCCTCCATCCTTTTTATGGTATAGAGGTCCTTGGGCTATTGATTCCAAGCTATTGGCCATGTTGTCTATCTTCGAGTATACAGAGTCACCTCCAGAGCAGAGGGTCAAGATCACCACCTATATGCTTTGAGACACTATAGTGAATTGGTGGGATTTCCTCACTTAGACTATATGAAATTAGAGTATGGTCTGGGTGGAATTATAAACAGCCTTTTTCAACTACTTCTTTCCATAAATGTTGAGGAAATACCACACCCAAGAGTTTCTACACCTGTTGTATGGTGACATGTTGGTGATGGTGCATTCATCTTATTTCACTGTACTTATATGTTTTGCATTGAATATGACTGTGGATGACTTGGCCATTGTAAGATGATTTTGGGATTGTCATTATATTCCATCTGATTATATATGAATGCATTATATTTAACCACCATTGCTGAGATAGTAATCCACGACCCCATCTCTTAGTGTAACCTTAGGTAAACATCCAATGAAAGCTAGGGTGGTTTAGAATCTTTGTAGGGAGCTTGTTTATCAAGTTGTAGGAAGTGTCGTTTCAAGGGTGTGTGTAGGGGTAGTACCAGCCAGATGGATGACACTAATTGTTATGTGGTGTGCCACTTGTATGTAAGGGTGGGATTTAAAAATCCTCAGTGCATGAGTAACTTGATTGAGTGCTAATCTTGTAGTCGGATGGGTCACCTTTTGCATTTATATCGATCATTTCCTCGTCTATCCATTGAGAAGGGATCTATGCCGACAACTCTCTTAGGTATAAAATCATTGACTCCACGTTAGGATGGGAGTTAGTCTACTTCCATCTGATCGTGCTGAAGAGGTGGTTGTAGCCAAGGTAGTCAGATGTATGAGGTTCAACGTAAGCAGAGCGTACCTTCCCATGTTGGTGAAGTTGCATCTCAGGGCCATAGTTTAGGTCATATCTATGTAGTACAACCTATCCATGAGGAGAAGAGGTTTTGTACTTCTACTATATGATATAATATTATAGTAAACTCTACATTAGTTTCTTACTTTTTTTGATACATGTACATCTCTCTCCTTTATATATGTTGTAATTAAGGGATGTATGGGCCTAGTGATAGAGTAATTAAGTGGAATCATACCTCATGAAGATCCATTAGGGGTCCAATAAGTGGGTATATTCCAATGCAAGGTGTTCCCCCTTAAGATTAGTGGGTACCATTTCTTATGAAATTTCATCATCCTCGAAATGACTAGATTCTACTTCATTCTAGGTATTGATTGGATAGTACATTATTGTTCCCATGTTGATTGATATCCTCAGAGGGATTCATTTATATCACCCATGGGAATCACATATATTCATAAAGGATAATGGGATATCTAGGAATGTTGAACAGGAACTAAGCATAATAGTCTAGGCAAGGTGACAGCTCAGGTGGACAATATCTTTATGAGCGATTAGGGGATGTATCATATGGAATTTCCTCATGTTGTGGATTGTCATGTCCCACACTTCTAATTGGATTGAGAGGGTGGTGAGACTATATTTTTCCTTAAGCAACATCCCCAAGACACCGAATTCTGGGAAATAAATGCCAAAGGGCTTCAATATACATGAGGTGATTTTTTCGTTAATTTTAAAACCACTAACCCACCATACCACAAAAAAATAAACCACTATATGATTTATGATAAAATTAATGAAAAATAAAACATTTAATTTGTATCAAACAAACCAAAACCAAGTACAAAAATGAAATACAACTAACATCAAAGTGAATAGAGAAAGACGATCTAATAAAATTCAAAGACAACCATAAGACTCTAGAGCTCCACATGCTCCAAGCTCTAACTTCACTAAACAGCCCAAGAATCATGATGTAGTGATAAAGATGTGTGATACTATACCTTTTCCAATGTACCATAAGATTTCATTTGAAAAAACACAAAAGTTCCAAATCAGGGGTGAGTACTAAAACCTAGTAGGTTTCCCCCCAATGACTTCCCTACTCATGCCATTAGGAGAGAAAAGTTAGAAACATTTATATAAAATAGTTTTTATAAAACAATTTCTAAAATAGTTTATATCTAAATAAAAACAAGATTCATAACAAATAGTTTTCCAACAAAATCCATTATTCAATGAAAGAAACCAAACAATTATTTAAAACCATTTCACAAGTTCCATTTGGCATAACTATTCCATTCCACAAATCCAACCATTCATGCTTCATTATGATAGTTCTATACTCATGATCGGTTTCTCATCGATCTACCAAGTCATCCAAAGGTAATTATTTACCATTACCATTACATCTTTTTAACTGATCACAAGTTCATATTTCATACAATCCTTACAAATGATATATAAACACACAGACCATGTATTCCCAAAAACCAAGCCAATACCAACATGCAAGACATTTCAATTCCAACACCATTCCAAAAAAACATCATTTTTTATGATTTTTTACAATAAATAAAACTATGATACCATTTTAAAATTACTATTTATAAATCATTTATCAAAGAAAATTCCATATAAATTCCATAATTTTACCCAAAATTACAAACCATCACTAAATAAGGTTTCAAACAAGCTTTGCACACCAATTTCACTATCAATATCATGTAATTAAATCAATTTGAATCTAATCCAATTATTTTTAGCATGAGAAGTCAAGAGTTTAATCTTCCCACCTCAATAATGTTGAAGAAAACGATAAACGACATGAAAAACATCACAAAACTGAGTTGAAACTCCATGAACCTACCTCAGATCTCTTCCCTTATCATAAACCCAGAAAAATATAATCATATTTGACATCCAAAACATTATAAATACACATAGCAGGGGTATTTCTATGAAACTGAGAGATAAAGTAGAGTAAACCTAAGAATATGCATCAAGAATGATGTAGAATCAAGCCTTACCATAAGAATCAGACATTAAATCACTATGGAATGGCTCCTAATTGCTTCCATTTTGACAGGATAATCGTTCTTGACCATTGAGAGACAATAAAATTGAGATATGGCTATTTTGGGTGGAAAATGAGGCATTAAAAATTTAAATCGACCAAGATCCACTTTTTTGGATCTAGTTTCCTTACCGTGCATGGTTTAGTTGCATGGTTATGAAAAACATGCACTAGTAGTGCATAAGCCACTAATTTAAGAAAAATACTCACATGGTCAAATCACATAGTCTCAAAAATTTCTGAAAACTTTACTGAAGTCACTACCTCAAAACTTTCAAAGCGAACAATTTCTTCTAAGTTTACAAATAGTTTGGTCAAATAATGCTCCAACTGTGTACCTTCCTTTTGACCATTATCTCATTATTCATGTTTCCTAGACGAGTTTCATGGTTTTCCAAAATCGTTCAACAACCTTCCACCTGTAGAAAAGTATCAAAAACCCTAAAAAATGTTGCAAAATCTCCCACACATAACACATATACTTTATATACTTAAAAAGTATAACTAAATTGTTACTTACTATAGAATGGGAGTAATAAATTCTCCCCACCATTGATCTTTCTATCTCTAAAAATTGGAAAAAAAATCATTCCCTCGAAGTGTTCCATCCGTAGATATTATATATCTTTATTGTATTCTAAAGTCTCTTCCTGAATTTGACTATGTTTCCACAAATCCAATACTAGACTGATTCTTTTTCCACACAAGACTTTCTCTTTCTCTTTCCTATCAAAAATCTACACCAGGATATGTAACAAGGAAGAACCCATAGCTAGGTAAATGTGGTCCCATCATATCACATGATTCAGGTTATAATGATACCTTTACAAATGAGATGCATGGAACACTTTATGCACCATATTGAACTATGCTGGGAAGTCTAAATGATATGACACCTCACCAACCCGTTTCAGTATCTCAGAAGGGCCTATGTATTGCAGAGTTAAATTGACATGATTTCCAAAACATCGAGGTCTAAGGCTTGGTGAAAATCTTCAAGAATACATGATCACTCGCTATGAATGAAAACGACTGATGACGATGATCCACATAATATTTATGACATCTCGGAGTCGTCTCCATTTGTTTCTTGATCAACCGAATCATCACTATTATTTATTGGACGGGGCTCGGTCCTACTATTGAAGTCTCTCCTGTTTCCATCCATCAACTTGGATAATGAAACAGACACCCTTAAAATGCTTTAAATAGACCCATTTGTATCGAGTCTTGATAATTATTGTTATACGAGAACTCAACTAACAATATCTTCTCTTCCCAAGAGACACTAAAATCCATTAATGTTGGAGTTGGTTCCCTAAAACCAACATATTTCTACTTTATGGTAAACATGTATTCATTTTTTGAATATTAATAAACTTCTTATCACATCATTATGGTTCTTCTACGTGACATATTCTATGATAATGTCCTATGAGTAGTTATCACACATTAAAAAGTCACATTAGTTCCCTACTATGATTGGAACCCGAAATTTCTCCTTCATTATTCTGGAATTTAGGTTCTATATATAGATGATATAATTTGAGGGAAACAAATTATATAGGATATCAAGGGTGGAGACTCATAGGACTATGAGGCACCTCCTCCTGGTGTACACCCATGGTAATATCCAGAAGGATATTATGAGTACGAGACCTGCCAGTAGGAAATCCACATTTATATGTTTCATTGGATTTTCCTATCCAAAAAAAGTGTGTATTGGGCCTTATTCTTTAATATTTTTTTAACATGTATTTTTAGTTTACACTTAGATATATTGATGAAAAAAATGACGATAGATGTTCTCGGCAAGTTCTGATATGTTGGGTGCATCGCGAGTAATATTGGATTAATGAATAATATGAGAAAGGATTTATCCATTATGTTATTTTATGAATGCTAATATTTCAGGACCTTTGATATAAGTGATATATCTTAAACAAATCCATGGACATTGTGTTCTATAGGCAAGTTCTATTTATGGAATGTCAAATAAAGATACATCGAACATATAGGTTGATGACACTGGCTTGAAACCTGCTCAATTTGAGATATTGATATAAAAAGATTATATTACACGGTACATGTCAAGATGAGGTAACATGTCATTGAAACATCAAGTTATTTCTATATGGGTGACTTCACATTTTATTAGATTCTAACCTTGGAATTTAGACAGGTTCTCCTAATACCACTAAGAAAGTGGCCTAGAGGGTTGTACCCTAAGTGTATCTAATATTTCAGTTAAATAATATATCGATATTTAATATTTAACAAGTCGAATAAATATTATTCCCACACGTGATTTAATAACAATTCATGTATGTTTGATATAATTTATTCTATCAATAGTTATTTGATAGAATATATTACGAGCATAATATTTAATAAATATTTATTTTCTATTTAGTGAATATAATATTTATTTATTTATTAGAAAATAATGCATTGGTATTTATTTAATAAAAAAATATAAATTATTCAAGGCTTGCTAAATATTATTGAGGAATGAAAAGATGAGTTTAAGGGTCCGGTGAGAAATAATAAATAATGAATATTATTTAATTAAATAATATTTAATTATAACAATCATGTTAATTTCATGTTGATAAATAATATTATTATTATTAATATTTGAAATGGGGTTTTTCTAGGATTATATAAATAAATAATAGCACTTGTAACATTATTTTATTTTTAACCTTGAAATATAAATAGCCAATTATGTTATTTTCTCAAGAGAGCCAATTCAACTTCGGTTGTGTAAACAAATCTTGGAGAATCCACTCAAGCCTCGAGAGCTCCCTCATCCAAGAATTACCCTAAGAATAGAGAGCAACCCTCCACCACCAGATCATGGAGAATTCTTTGGATGTATAAGGCCTCGGCCTTAAACCTTACTTAATCTTGAGTTATTACAAGATTACACATTGAGGATCTTTTCAGGTTTAGAGTTTTAGAGAATTAGGACATAACTATTACATCTCAAAAGATTACAAATTAGAAACTTCTACTAAGTTTCCATAAAATAAAAACTCTTAAAAAGAAACATGTCTAGTTCCACGTTTTAGGTAGCATGACTTTCCCTTGATCCCATCCTTGAACCTATTCCACGTTAAGTCCTGTGAAAAACATTTCAAAAACTTGGGATGAGCATAAAAAGCTAAGTAAGGGATATACAAAGAATGAAAATTATTAGTTTTTCAAAACAACAAGTAAACCATGTATACTTTATCAAAGTAATACTTTTCACCTTTTCAAAGTAGTAAAAACTCTTCACTAAATAAAATTTCATTACTTACCCTTCTGTAACAAAAAGATTACCATAAAACCCATATAAAGATCACATAACATATAAAGGTAACTTGGGACATAAACATACTTAATTTGAAGAACCATAAGGTCGACTTCCACACATATCACTTAATGGAATAGCCATTCGGCCAACTTCCATACATACTTAATGAAATAGTCATACGGCCGACTTCCATACCCAATGCATTGGAGGTTATAACGTAACCACCCGTCCTGGTATTCACGGCACCACCCGTCATATGGTTTATCACGTAACCACCTGTAAAATTTCCAAGTACCATTATAAAATTATAACACATAAAACCAACATAAAGGAATGATAACATTTCCACATATCAATCACAATATATCATTTAAATATATTGACATAATAGAATCTTTTATCAAAACCATTTTCAATACCAAAATACAAAAAAAAAGTATATGGTATTTATTTTATTTTAAAAACATTATGGCTTGTTGAGGAAGCCAAAGATCAGATAATACTCACGGTGGCGGAAAAGGCCGTTGTCACCGCGTACGTAAAAAGAAACATTCCTTTTTGTCGTTTAGTAAAATGCTTTGTAGAAAAAATATTCCTTTTAAATAAACGTAAAAGTCAAAGGGTTTTATACACCATATAAAATAAAGTTGTGTATAAAACAAAATATGACTCAATGAAAGGAGATTAAGATGAAGTCCCATACAAAGACGGTATCCTTGGATTAAGGATAAATAAATTAGGTAATTATGTGTGACAAATGAATACCCCAAATATAAGTGGATATTAAGTGTAAAAAAATCAACGGTTATTCACACATATTCATATAACGACACATTCAAGGAGTGCAAGTTTATCCCAAAGAATCAAAATTGGGTTAAGAAGTTCCCTCAAAAAAATTCGACAGTCTAACGGTGTCACTTCAAAATTCATAAAATGAGTTGATGAGAGAGAAAATGGTATCTCATCACTTGGACATAAAATTTACATAAATAAGGATATATAAGAACATATCCCAACATAATAGCATGTGAAATAAAAGACATAACAAAAGATGTATTTTAAAAAGAGGAGGGTGAAAGGTTCCCTTACCGATATGGGTATCTTTCGAATCATACACCCCGTGAAAGAAGGACAATACAACATTGATGTAAATACTCATAAATGAAAGTATATTACACAATGAGTAAAATAATGGACAGTACATACACCACTCAAAGGACATTGTGGCAAATGTAGCATAAATCTCACGAGAATAAAAGTGAGATGAAAAATCGCTTACGAAAACTCGGCAGCCTAACGGCGCCACAAAAATGGATTAATGAGATCAAATTGGGTCTCTCATCATATTAACATAAAGTTTAAAGAAAGAGGAATATAAAATAACATCCCCCAATATAACAAAGAGGAGCTTAAAAGAAGTGACATAAAGGAGAGTACTTAAAAAGAAGGAGAGAGGTTAGATCTCTTACGAAAATTCAGCAGCCTAACGGCGCCACTAAAAACATCCAAAATGGATTCATGAGAGAGAATAGGGTCTCTCATCATATGAACATAAAAATTACAGTAATATTAATATAAAATAACATCCCAATAACAAGAAAGATGAGCTTTAAAAGGAATGACATAAAAGAGTGTACTTAAAAAGAAAGAGAGGAGTAGGATCCCTTACCTCAAGTCCTACTTGTCTTGTTCGTTTCTTTATATTCCTGAATAATAAACTTTTGTCAATTTATAATTGACTAAGGACCTCCTTTAAAAATTATTATTCAGTTCATATCACATATTATAATGTTATAATAATTGTTTAATAATGTTAGTTCATATCAGACGTTTTTGTCGATGTTTGGTACATGAGTCAAAAATTAAACTTGTTGGAAAATGTAGTTATAGGTACATCATATCCAGAATATTATTTATGTTTTAAATATCATATATATCCAGTATATATTCATTTTATACTATTCCATAGAATTTGGAGATAAAAAATTAAAATCACCGTTCATGGAGACGGTAGGTCGTACGTACGCATGAACGCTACTTTCATTTTTATCTCATACTTTAATGGAAAGAAAATAATAATGACATAAAGGTATATTATAATTACAGTATAAAATCATATATAATAACTTTAAATCAATCCTTTATACATCCCACATATGGCATTAACGAATAAAATCACTTTGAGGGGGCGGTAGTCCGCACTTTCTAAAATGAAGATATCACGTTTACCCATAATGGAAACCTTAAAGGTATGACATAAATGAAAAATACAGAATCTTAAGTAAAACATAAACATATTATATATCTTATATAAATATAGTGACATCTTAATTTCCACCTTTTAAGGTGTTATATGAGTTTTGAACAATCATCATTTCGTGAGGCAGAAATTCGCCATCCATAGAAACAGTATGTTCTTTACCCATTAGATGGAGGTGTGTGTAAGTGTAGCTAGAATAGTTAACATAAAAACATCCTAGTATATTGAAGAAACTAGGGTTGTTACAAAATGAAATAATAAAAAGAGTTTAGGGGGTTGGAGAAGCAAAATAAAACAAAAGGGCTCAAGTGAAGACATTACCTTAAAATCGGGTAACTCCATTTGGTTTGAGCTCAAAGGCTTCCTTGAGAGGACTTCTGCCCAAAGTGAGGCTTCAAGGATTAATATGGGGATTTGGAGAGATAAAATGGGTAGGGGTTGGCCGAGCCAAAGTCTTGAGAGGTGTGGGTAAGGAGGTAGAGGTGGGGGCCTTTTATAAGAGGAGAGGAGGGGCACTCTTGGAAAGTAAGGAAATGTTACATTATTTTAGAATGAGTTTTAGGATATTAATGGTCCCACATTGATGTTTTTCGAGTATAAGGTGATAAGGGTTCTAAATACACCCATACAATAGGTTTTGGACATGTGTAGATCTTATATTTTACATTATCTTTCCATTTTATTTAAATCGTTAAATAATGAGGTCATCGCTGCATCATCATGATGTAATAAATAATTTAATTTATTTAATGTCTAAAAATTATAAAAAAATACTATGACGTAGGAAATCTTTTTATCTTTCCATTTATTATTTATATTCAAACCTCTGACTTGTATAACCCCATGTAAAAATTGTTTTAGTAAACCATCTCATGTTTGTGTCACTTTTACTTTAACATTAAATAAAAAGATATTTATGTCATTTTCCAACCAAAGTGGCTCCATGGGGTCCCCACGTTGACCCATGGATTTTCATGGTCGGACAGGACACATCCAATGAGGGTAGGACATGTTTCTAAGTCATTTCAGTTTATTAAAACATTATTCTTACCTTAAACTACACTAATTACCTCTAATCGCGATTAAAAACTTAATAAGTTACTATTCACCAAAAAAAATATTTTAATCCCATTGAACCACATTTTACTTCTTAATAACAAACATGTATGTTGGATTTTTGAAATTCAAAACACAAAGATGGCAAATTTTCATTTAAACGGAAAATCAGTTTTTATAAGTACCGCTTAGTGGTTTCACTATTCATCAAAAAATTGATGTTTTTCAGAAAATTACCAAAAATTCACCCAAAGCTGTATTTTATATTTTGAATTCAAAAATAATGTCTATTTTACCAAATTCAAAACATATAAATTGCATTAATTAATTTAATAATTAATTCCCGTTGTCAAAACAAAGAGCGTGTTTTTATGAAACAAAATGTATCAAAAGATTGACACTAGTTTAAGTCCGATTTCAAAGGGAAATAAATTCCAACGACCACTATTGGATTAAATGGTAAAAATATATTCTAATTTCACTTTAAAACCAATTCAAAATATAATCTAATCATATAAATAAATTATATTAAAAAGAGGTTTTGAATTAAAATACAACATTTGTCACTATTCATTAAAAATTGAACTTTTTTCAGAAAAATACATAAAATTTACACAAAGTAAATTTTGATGTCCCGATTATAAAGAAGAATTTTATTTTGTCAAATATAACACATAAAATTGTCAAAAAGTGGATTTAAAAGAGGTTCGCCATCAAAAGGCGGTTAATCGACCTTTTAAAGTATATTATAATGTTTTCGCTTAAAATTGGATTCATTCGAATTTTTAATCCTCTAAAATTTATTGTAAAAAGTAAAAATACTTGACAAACATATATAATCATTTTGTAGTTTGTTCTGTTCATTCCCACCATTACAATGGCTAGGCATTAACTACTATTTAAAATAATATTATTTTATTATTGGAGTGCAACGTAAGATTCTCAAGAAACTCGTTGTTGTGTGTTGGGTACGCAATCGAGCATAGCATCCCCTTTAAAGTAATATTAATATTTTATTCACGAATATGGAAAAATATAAAAATGTCATATTCTTTATTTACCTGGGGTGTTACATCCTTTCCCCCTTTTGGGAATTATGTCCTCGTAATTTTAAAATTGACCTTGGAAACATCCTTGAAAGTCCCACATCGGAACACGAGTCGGTAAAACAATCAGTTTAAAATAAATAAAGATAAGTAAAGAGGTCACCCGAGTTAACCCATACTAGGATTCAATGTAGGAATACATGGACATGGAGGAGAAACATAGGGTCATGTTCTGATGAGGAATGATAGAAAACATGTTTAGGAGAAAGTTAACCACATGAAAATCACAAACTTGTGATGGGTTAAACGGTATTCGATTCCCCAGTAGGAAAAGTTACTAGACAACATTTTTTTAAAGTTACTTTTTATTCGGGAATTTATTCATAAGGAAATATAATCACTTATCATGTTGACTTTCAACTTTTATTAGATTCCTTACACAAACTCATATTTTCTCCAAAAGACGAGTATTTAGGAAGTCTTGTTCACATTAAGAGTACTATAATAAACTAATAGAGAATCACCTAATCCACAAAAGAGAACTATATACTTACCATGTCTTTAGACTCTAACCAAAACCAAAACCAAAAAGGTTAGTACAAGATCAGATAATCCAGAAAAGGATAAACCTTTATAAAAAGAAAATCTATTCTTAATCTCCAAAATTTGTCCAACAAAACCGAAAGTTCAACGAGGACCATTCGATAAACAAATTGTCCATAAAATACTTCAAAGTAAACCAAACTAATATTGAAACCCAAATATTTGAAGTATTTAGTCGCATAGTCTTCCAAGGTACAAATTAACACCTATCTCCAAATAACATCAGTTACTCCTAAAGTCTCGTATTGAAAAGTAATTAACCTAATCACATATCCTCCATGATAGGTTAATAAATTTCCATAGATAACCCAAAATCAGCTTATTCTTAATTCATAAAATCATCTAACTAAAAATAATCATTCAAACTAACCAGGGACTTCACGTAGTCCAGTGGTAGGTGATAAATACCAGTCGCACATTGGTTGTGGGTTCGATTCCCGTAGCTTTTTCCGACATGACGGGTTGTCACACGGTCTGCGTGTTGTCCTTTTTCCAAAACTGTATAATTATCAAAAAATTCCCCAAAACGAGATAAAATATTCAAAAATAATCATAACATATTTTAACCTCACATTTGTCTCATGCCTTTCATTTTCCATCATAACATTTAATAACCCATAATTACCTCAAAAGTAAGGATCATATCAACCCTAATGGTTACCTTTATAATTATTACCTGAACTTCCACATCAATTGGTCATCTCGTACATGATGCATTACAGAACATACCAAGGTTCAAGTGGTTGATCATGACTCCTTAATAGTTGGTTTAGAACAACCATGAGTTTCCTCATTGAATACCCCATTTCATTCAGTCTCTTAATCAGAGAACCACCACAGTTTCCTTCAAACCTATTGTCACTTTTGTGTCTTCTAGATCCATCCATTCACTAAAAACAGAAATGTCAGTGTGAGTATATCAAAAAAACAATCATGTACTAATGAGGGAGATAACCACTAAGATATACTTACTCATTCACTTTATCTAAAACTAGGACTCTTTCTGAAATCCTAACAATTACGGTAATGTCACTTATCCATAAAGAGTACCGTAACCTCTAAAGTTATCTAAACCGACCTTTGATACCAAATATAAGGCCCCGGCCTTAAACCTTACTTAATCTTGAGTTATTACAAGATTACACATTGAAGATCTTTTCAGGTTTAAAGTTTTAGAGAATTAGGACATAACTATTACATCTCAAAATATTACAAAGTAGAAACTTCTACTAAGTTTCCATAAAATAAAAACTCTTAAAAAGAAACATGTCTAGTTCCATGTTTTAGGTAGCATGACTTTCCCTTGATCCCATCCTTGACCCTATTCCATGTTATGTCCTGTGAAAAACATTTCAAAAACTTGGGATGAGCATAAAAAGCTCAGTAAGGGATACACAAAGAATGAAAACTGTTAGTTTTTCAAAACAACAAGTAAACCATGTATACTTTATCAAATTAATACTTTTCACCTTTTCGAAGTAGTAAAAACTATTCACTGAATAAAAGTTCATTACTTACCCTTCTGTAACCAAACGATTACCATAAAACCCATATAAAGATCACATAACATATAAAGGTAACTTGGGACATAAACATACTTAAGTGGAAGAACCATAAGGTCGACTTCCACACATATCACTTAATGGAATAGCCATTCGGACAACTTCCATACATACTTAATAGAATAGCCATACGGACGACTTCCATAACCAATGCATTGGAGGTTATAACGTAACCACCCATCCTGGTATTCACGGCACCACCCGTCATATGGTTTATCACGTAACCACCCGTAAAATGTTCAAGTACCATTATAAAATTATAACACATAAAACCAACATAAAGGAATGATAACATTTCCACGTTTCAATCACAATATATCATTTAAATATATTGACATAATATAATCCTTTATCAAAACCATTTTCAATACCAAAATAAAAAAAAATTATATGGTATTTATTTTATTTTAAAAACATTATGGCTTGTCGAGGAACCCAAAGATCAAATAATACTTGCGGCTGCGAAAAAGGTCGTTGTCACCGCGTACGTAAAAAGAAACATTCCTTTTTGTCGTTTAGTAAAACGCTTCGTAGAAAAAAGATTCCTTTTGAATAAATGTAAAATTCAAAGGGTTTTATACACCATATAAAATAAAGTTGTGTATAAAACAAAATATTCCTAAATGAAAGGAGATTGAGACGAAGTCCCATAAAAATACGGTATCCTTGGATTAAGGATAAATAAATTACGTAATTATGTGTAACAAATGAATACCCCAAATATAAGTGGATATTAAGTGTAAACCAATCAGATGATATTCACACATATTCATATAATTACACATTCAAGGATTGCATGTTTATCCCAATGAATAAAAATTGGGTTAATAAGTTCCCTCACAAAAATTCGACAGCTTAACGGCGTCACATCAAAATTATGAAAATGGGTTGATGAAATATAAAATGGTATCTCATCACTTGGACATAAAATTTACATAAATATTCATATATTAGAACATATCCCAACATAATAGCATGTGAAATAAAAGACATAACAAAAGAAGTCTTTTAAAAAGAGGAGGGTGAAAGGTTCCCTTACCGACATGGGTATCTTTCGAAACATACACCCCATTAAAGAAGGACAATACAAAATTGATGTAAATACTCATAAATGAAATTATATTACATAATGAGTAAAATAATGGATAGTACATACACCAATCAATGGACATTATGGAAAATGTAGCATAAATCTCACGGGAATAAAAGTGAGATGAAAAATCGCTTACAAAAACTCGGCAGCCTAACGGCGCCACAAAGATGGATTGATGAGATCAAATAGGGTCTCTCATCATATTAACATAAAGTTTACAGAAAGAGGAATATAAAAGAACATCCCCCAACATAACAAATAGGATCTTAAAATAAGTGACATAAAGGAGAGTACTTAAAAAGAAAGAGAGAGGTTAGATCTCTTAAAAAAATTTGGCAGCCTAACGGCGCCACTCAAAACTTCCAAAATGGATTGATGAGAGAGAATAGGGTCTCTCATCATATGAACATAAAAATTAAATTAAGAGTAATATAAAATAACACCCCAATAACAAGAAAGATGAGCTTTAAAAGGAATGACAAAAAAGAGTGTACTTAAAAAGAAAAAGAGGAGTATGATCCCTTACCTCAAGTCCAACTTGTCTTGTTCGTTTCGTTATATTCCTGAATAATAAACTTTGGTCAATTTATAATTGCCTAAGGACCTCCTTTAAAAATTATTATTCAGTTCATATCACATATTATAATGTTATAATAATTGTTTAATAATGTTAGTTCATATCAGACGTTTTTGTCGATGTTTGGTACATGAGTCCAAAATTGAACTTGTTGGAAAATGTAGTTATAGGTACATCATATCCAAAATAGTATTGATGTTTTAAATATCATATATATCCAGTATATATTTATTTTATACTATTCCATATAATTTGGAGATAAAAAATTAAAAGCACCGTTCATGGAGACGGTAGGCCGTACGTACGCATGAACACTACTTTCATTTTTATCTCATACTTTAATGGAAAGAAGATAATAATGATATAAAGGTATATTAATATTCCAGTATAACATCATATATAATAACTTTAAATCCATCCTTTATACATCCCACATATGGCATTAACGAATCAAATCACTTTGAGGGGGCGGTAGTCCGCACTTCCTAAAATAAAGATATCGTGTTTACCCATAATGGAAACCTTAAAGGTATGATATAAATGAAAAATACATAATCTTAATTAAAACATAAACATATTATATATCATATATAAATATAGTGACATCCTAATGGCCACCTTTGAAGGTGTTATATGAGTGTTGAACAATCATCGTTTCGTGAGGCAGAAATTCGCCATGCATAGAAACAGTATGTTCTTTAACTATTAGATGGAGGTGTGTGTAAGTGTAGCTCGAATAATTAACATAAAAACATCCTAGTATATTTAAGATACTTGTGTTGTTACAAAATTAAATAATAAAAAGAGTTTAGGGTGTTGGAGAAGAAAAATAAAACAAAAGGGCTCAAGTGAAGTCATTACCTTAAAATCGGGTAACTCCCTTTGGTTTGTGCTCAAAGGCTTCTTTAGGAAGACTTCTGTCCAAATTGTGGCTTCAAGGAGTCATAGAGGGATGTGTGGAGACAAAATGGGTAGGGGTGGGCCGATCCAAAGGCTTGATAGGTATGGGTAAGGAGGTAGAGGTGGGGGCCTTTTATAAGAGGAGAGGAGGGGCACTCTTGGAAAGTAAGGAAATGTTACATTATTTTAGAATGAGTTTTCGGATATTAATGGTCCCACATTAATTTTTTTCTAGGATAATGTGATAAGGGTTCGAAATACACCCATACAATAGGTTTTGGACATGTGTAGGTCTTATATTTTACATTATCTTTCCATTTTATTTAAATCGTTAAATAATGTGGTCATCGCTGCATCATCATGATGTAATAAATAATTTAATTTATTTAATGTTTAAAATTTATAAAAAACTATGATGTAGGAAATCGTTTTATCTTTCCATTGATTTCTTATAGTCAAAAATCTGACTTGTATAACCCCATGTAAAAATTGTTTTAGTAAAACATCTCATGTTTGTGTCATTTTTACTTTAACATTAAATAAAAAGATATTTATGTCATTTTCCAACCAATGTGGCTCCATGGGGTCCCCAAGTTGACACATGTATTTTATTGGTCGGCCATCACACATCCAATGAAGGTAGGACATGTTTCTAGGTCATTTCATTCTATTAAAACATTATCCATACCTTAAACTACACTAATTACCTCTATTCGCGATTAAAAACTTAATAAGTTACAATTCACCAAAAAAATTATTTTAATCCCATTGAACCACATTTTACTTCTTAATGACAACCATGTATGTTGGATTTTTGAAATCCAAAACACAAAGGTGGCAAATTTTCATTTCAACGGAAAATCATTTTTTATAAGTACCACTTAGTGGTTTCACTATTCATAAAAAATTGATGTTTTTCAGAAAATTACCAAAAATTCACCCTAAGATATATTTGATATTCTGAATTCAAAAATGATGTCTATTTTACCAAATTAAAAACATATCAATTTCATTAATTAATTTAATAATTAATTCCCGCTGTCAAAACAAAGAGTGTGTTTTTATGAAACAAAATGTATCAAAAGATTGACACTAGTTTAAGTCTGATTTCAAAGTGAAATTAATTCCAACGACCACTATTGGATTAAATGGTAAAAAAATATTCTAATTTCAATTTAAAACTAATTCAAAATATAATCTAATCATATAAATAAATTAGATTAAAAATATGTTTTGAATTAAAATACAACATTTTTCACTATTCATTAAAAATTGAACTTTTTTGGAAAAATACATAAAATTTACACAAAGTAAATTTTGATGTCCCGATTATAAAGAATAATTTTATTTTGTCAAATATAACACATAAAATTGTCAAAAAGTGGATTTAAAAGGGTTTCTCGATCAAAAGGCGGTTAATCGACCTTTTAAATAATATTAGAATGTTTTCGCTTAAAATTGGATTCATTCGAATTTTTAATCCTCTAACATTTATTGTAAAAAGTAAAAATACTTGACAAACATATATAATCATTTTGTAGTTAGTTCTGTTCATTCCTTCCATTGTAATGTCTAGGCGTTAACTACTATTTAAAATAATATTATTTTATTATTAGAGTGCAACTTAAGATTCTCAAGAAACTCATTGTTGCGTGTTGGGTATGCCATCGAGCATAGCATCACCTATAAAGTAATATTAATATTTTATTCACGAATATGGATAAATATAAAAATGACATATTCTTTATTTACCTGGGGTGTTACAGGATGTGATTCTCGAGATGATCAAAGGCCGAAGACACAAGCACAAGTATCTTCTGTGCTAGAAGAGAATACTCTTTTAGCGATGTCTAGCGACTCATGCAATACATGTGGATCATCACTTGAGAAAATCTACACATGTTTTATACAATGCAATGACGGCACACCATAGATATGTCACTGAACTCGTCAACAAAAAAATAATTCCTTAGAGGTAATTATTTATCAAAATAAATTAATTATAAACAATATCTTTTAATCTTCTTTCTCTCGGTTCTAGTGCAGTTATTTAGGGTCTATTTATTTGACTCAATTCCTTGGATTACAAAATTCATTATTGTATAGATCTCAGAAAGATCTTCAATAATGGAAAAAATTAAAAATGAGTACACTCCCATCATAAGATTCTTCTATGCCTGGAACTTACAAGTGGTATCAGAGGGGGAATATAATTTTTTATAATTATTTAAAAATTGATGGTGATTTACGCATTTTTAATTTTAGATTTTAAATTAAATCTCAATCAATTTTTTAATTTGTATTGCGAGATCTATTTCTTCCTCCATCGATTTTCACATATTTAATGGAAATGATTATTTTTATGATTAAAATAATATTGAAGAACTCATCTAGAGGTACAAAGGTTTAGGGTTGAACAACATCGGACTACACGCCATGTAAAAATTTTTACATGCACTGTAGTCACATTTAATGTATCCATACTAATTAAGAAATCAATTCAATATTTTTCATTAATTACAACATTAATTACGCCATTAAGGAACCACAAGTTGACAAGAACTAAATGGTACATGGTCATCCATACTACAAATTGTGTGGCCCATTGGACACGATGTGGAATACCATTGGATCATAGATGGTCCATCTATTCCATATATGCCCTACCAGACCAATGACCATGTATAGTAAAGTCAACACAGCTAGTGTCCCTTTGGACAAACCATGTAATGTCTAATGTATGCTTCATATGCCGAGTCCCTAGACATGTACCCCGGAAAGATGATGAGAGATGTACATGCCATGTAGATAGGATCTACATGTTGTGTACTTTTATTGTTACACAAATTTAAATTTTTTTTGTTATACAGTATAAACCTTGATACATATACTTGAATGTGGTCATAAATATGGGACAGACCATGTGTTAGGGTTTAATATATATATATATATATGTTTAATTAATATATGCATAATGTTTAGATTTTCTTATCATGTATGACTAGAATTGTAAATTGTTACTATACTTGTGTTGAATCATAACATTTTACCGAATAATTATGTATTTTGTGTAATCATTTTTGATGTACACACCATGATAGTACATGATAAGTTTTGTATTCCATTTCCTTAAGTGTAAAACAGTATACAAACATAATACATCTTGGAAAAAAATCAGACATGTATTAACCATGTTACCTCGAAGGTACATTTATGTACAAGTTTAATTTTAAATGAATTTATTTAATTTGATTAAAATTATGTTGGATGAGAATCTCAAGGAAATTCAGATAAGAATTAAGATAAAATGATTGATTAATTAAAGATAATAATTAATCGATTCATGCAAAATTTATCTCAAATAAGAAACATTAAGAATTGAATGCTAGTTTTATTTAATGCGTAATTCATTTCATACATGTGGATGATCATAATCTAGACTAAACCTTTTTTATGTGAATTGTTTCATTTAATTTATTATTAAATTAAATTATTGGACTACATTCCTTCTCTCCTCATTATTATGTACAGACCGTGTGCCCATTGTTTCTTTTATGTAAACCACTTTCCTCTCACCTACGTCTTAGTAAAAAAAATGTAATGGATGGAGATCCCAAGCTAGTGGATGTGGTTCAATCACTAATCCAAGGTGAAACCAATATAAGGAGATATAGAGGTGGATATTGGGAAAGGTGTAAACATGAACCTCAATTGGTTCATGGTGTTTCTCCTCTAGGTAAACTGTTAGTTTATATTCTACTAGATAAAACAACCATTATTATAAACTCATGACCATACCCTTTATTTTATTTCTATCATTTATATGGTTATTTAATTTTGGATGTATTTTCATGATCATAAAATTAATTAATTAACAAGCAAGCAAGATGAAACTAAAATAAATTGTCTTATTGGTAAATATGATCTAAGACATGGTTAATCACTTAATTAATCCCACTTAATATAAATAATAATGTGGTAAAGAAAAATATTTTAAATTTACACATAAAAGTATAAAATCCCCCAAAAAATATTAAGTCGGTATAGTCTTTGATTAATTCAGTTAGAAGCGAACCATAGTACAACTTTCTTAACTAGTTGAATATGGGGTGCATTCAATTATCGAGGAATTAAAACATGAGGTTTTGGGTTGAATTAACATGGTTCACATGATGAGTTGACATAAAAAGTTGTACATTGTGTAATTGAGAGACAAAGGTTATGGAAATCTAATATTAATGATTTCCGGATTGGGGACTCCACTCAGCCGATAATGGAACTGTGAGTTAATGCAGTTAGCATTTGGAATGCCTACCTAAAACCATTCGAGTTGCATGATTAACCAATGTTTGGGTAATGAGAAGGAGAATATGGATACTTAACACTATAATGTCTATGAAATAGAATATTCCAAATCCAATTCTGAGGGCAATTGGGTTTTGATAAAATAGCGGGAGATGAATAAATATAATATTTATTTATTTATCTAAATTTAACAGATAAAGGACTAAAATTATGCTCATCTTATTTTATAGAAAGAATAATAAAATGAAATCAAACATGTCGTCTCATTTCATACTTGAATAGGAAAACCTTCTCATGAATACAAACTTCCAAGAGTGTAAAAAGAATCTATGTTTCATCCTTTTCCATGAAAGGAAATTGTATGTGCTGGAAGAACCTTTTCCAATTGTGTATGGAAATGAGGCAAGTGAGGAAGAAATATATCTATGTGAGAAACATATGAATGATACTAAAAATGTTCAGGGCCTCGTGCTATTATCCATGTCCAATTATATTTTAATGAAACATGAGGATAGGGATGCCTATAGCCTGATGTCTCACATTCATGATCTCTATCGAGAGAAGGTGTGACAAGAGTGATGCAAGATCTCAAAGGATTTATTAATAACTAATATTGGAAAGTCTATGTCATTTGGGCCTCATGTAGTCTGGATTATCAACTACATTGAATTCCTATACATCATAGGTTTTAAATTCCTAGATTATTGATGCACGGATCACATAGTTTTCTCATTTCCTAAGACCTTCTTTAGTTTTACTGTTAATTTCAATATAATCAACAATGAGTAGAGTATTTTGTAACTTCTTACATTAATTATCGATGTGGATAAGAACAGAGGTCCTGAAAACACATAGTCCTTAATTTTAATAAGAAAAGGAGAAACATGAAAAAGGGGACCAAGACTTATAAACAGTCTAAATCTCCAAGGATCATTCCTTCCAAAAAGAAGAAGCAGATCTAGAGGCAGGGAAAGGAAATGAAAGATTTATGTTTTGAATGTGGAAATCCAAGTCATTGTAATAGGATGTACACCTAGAAGCTAGGGGAAGCTAAAGGTTCATTCATTATTGAGTGTAATATTCCATTTCTATACATTGGATATTAGATATAGATTATGGTACTCACATCTATAACCAAATGAAGGAAAAAAGTAGATATCAAAAGATTTCCAAAGGAGAGGTGGATCTGGGAGGTTCCATTAGAGCAAGGATGGCGGCCCTAGCCATTGATGAATACCATCTTTCATTTCAAAACAGATTAATTTTGGTTTTAATAGATTTTTATTATGTACCGATAGTTACCGAGAACATAATTTATGTGTCCTGTTTAGATACATTAGGGTTTATTTTCATATTGGGAAATAAAAGTTAGTTATTTTATAAGTTCTATATATTTGAGGGTATGACACATTTAAATAATTGTATTTATGTATTAAATTATGAAAACCATGTGTTGACAATTGATAACGAATCATGTACACAAAACTCATATAACACCAAACTACAACATCACTATCATGGTCATGTAAACGAAAATTATTTGAAAAATCTCTATTATGATGGTTATTCAGACTCTTACATGCTAAAATACCTTGTTATATGTCACGTTTTTTTACAAGGTAAACTGACCAAACCAAAATTCAGTGGATAGGGTGAAAGGGCCACAAAACTTCTAGGATTGGTACACACTGATGTGTGTGGACCATTTCTTGTAGAATCTATAGGTGGATATTCTTACTTCATTACTTGTTACTGATTACTTGAGTAGATATGGATATATCTACTTGATCAAGTATATTTCTATGTCTATTGGTAAATTCAATGAATTAATTAATCATGTAGAGAATAACCTTGGTAAAAAGATAATGAAGCTTCAATAAGATCGGGGTGGTGAATATCTTAACCAAGATTTAAAATATTTTTAATGGAGTATCGGATTCTATCTCAACTCACTACACCATACACACCATAGTGGAATGGTGTTAGTAAAAGGAGGAACCGTACCATTTTATACCATGTACAATTAATGATGTGTCATGCAGATTTTCCATTATCCTTTTGGGGATTTGAATTACAAACAACAACATACACATTAAAGAGAGTACCAAAAAAAGTTTCAAATGGATTTCCTTTCGTTCTATATAGTAGAAAGAAACCCATTTTATCATATGCACATGTATGGGGTTGTGAGTATTTTTTTAAGGCCTTATCAGAAAAGAAACTAGCACCACGAAGAACAATGTGTATCTTTATAGGATATCCTAAGGAAATAAAGGGATACTACCTATACAACACCTCATACAAGAATGTGACTATATCAAGACAATATGTCTTTCTAGAGAGGGAGAACAAACTAAAAAAGGATTGTGGGAGTAATATTGACTTCAAAAAAGTTTATTCTCAAGATACACAAGAGTTGGTATAGGAACAGATTCTATCGGTCCCGATGGAAGAAGTAGTCCCTAAAAAAAGTATTGTGTTGGGGCGTAAGATAGGTAAGAGAACTATAGAGATAGGGTTTTCTGGTCACCAATGATGGTGAATCATTATTGGTTTAAAATAATGAACGTACCTTCTATAAAGAGGCATTAGAGAGATTAGAAGTAGTAAGATGGCTATGAGCTATGAATTCTTCAATGGATACAATGTATTAGAAAAATGTTTGGGTTTTGGTTTATGTGACAATTGATGTAAAAAATATTCGATGAAAATGGGTATTCAAGAGGAAACTGGTCATGAATGGTAATGTAAGTACCTATAAAGCAAGGCTAGTAGAAAAAGGATTAAAACATCATCAAGGAATTGAGTATGATGCCTCCTTTTCCCCAGTTTCCATTTTAAAATCCATCAGAATCATATGAGCTATAGTAGCTTACCATGACTATGAGATTTGAAGTATGGTTGACAAAATAATATTCCTTAACGAAAACCTTTAGGAAGAATTATATATGACACAACCAGGAGTGTTTCAGACTCCAAGTGATGCCAAAAGTATTTTCATGTTGTAGAGATTCATTTATGGATTGAGGTAATCATCCGGGTCATGAAACATTTGACTTCAAGAATCTATAAAAGAATTTTGATTCATTATGAATGGATTTGAGCTGCTTGATTCAATATGTTTCATGGGAATGCAGTTGTTATCATAGTAGTATATGTTGATGGAATATTACTTATTAGAAATGACATACCAATCTAAAAATCTCTTAAGGACTAGTTAAACATGTGTTTCTCCATAATGGAATTAGGCCAAGAAGCCTCTATTCTAGGGATCTTGATCATTCATGATATATCCACGAGGCTACTTGGAATAAGTCAAAGTACATATGTTGACTAGATACGAAAGATATTTAGTATAGAACAATCCAAGTGGGGATTGGTTTTAGTGTCATACGGTTTACATATTTCTAATAAAATGTGTACTCAGACACAACATGAGAAAGAGAGAATGAGTAAGAAGTCATACGCTTTAGCAATAGGATCAATCATGTATGTCTTGTTATATACTAGACTTGATGTTTCCTATGCACTGGGAATGGTAGGTAGATATCAAGAAGATTCAGGAGAAGAACATTGGACTACTATTAAGGCTATCACTAAGTATGTGAGAAGAACTAAGGATATATTCCAGGTATATAAAGGAGACGAGGTGATGGTCATCATAGGTTATATTAATGCTAGTTTTTAGGAAGATAATATTGATCTAAAGTCATAATTAGGATATGTGTTCTGTCTCAATGGAGGAACTGTGAGTTGGAAGAGTTCAAAAAATCCAGTTGTTGCGAAAGGAAGAGGACACAAGCGCAAGGATCTTCTGGGCTAGAAGCAGATACTCCTTCAGCAATGTCTATAGAATCATGGAATACATGGGGATCAGCACTAGATAAAATCTACACATGTTTTCTACAATGCAACGACAACGCACCATAGATCTGTCACCAGACTCATCAAAAATAAAATAATTCTTAGAGGCAATTATTTATCAAAATAAATTAATTATAAACAATATCTTTTGATCTTTTTTATCTCAGTTCTTGTTCAATTATTTGTTGTCTATTTCTTGGACTCAATTCCATGGATCATTCCATTCATCATTGTTAAGATCTCAGAATGATCATCGATAATAGAAAATTTTAAAATTGGGTACATACCCATCACAAGCTTCTTCTACGCACAGAGCCTACAAGTGGTATTAGAGGGGGAATATAATTTTTTATAATTATATAAAAATGATGGTGATTTATGCATATTTAAATTTAGTTTTTCAATTCATGTATAATAATTTTTTTAATTTGTTTTGTGAGATCTATTTCTATCTCTGTTGTTTCTCAAAAATCTTATGGAAATGATTAGTTTTATGATTAAAATAATATTGAGGCACTTCTATGGAGGTGCTACAGTTTTTGGATGAACAACACCGAACGACACGTCGTGTATCCATAGATACATGCCGTGTAGTCACATTTAATGAATCAGGACTAATTTCAAAATCAATTCGATATTATGCGTTAATTAAAACATTAATTACACCATTAATGAACCACATGTTGACCAGAAATAAATGGTGCATGGTCATCCATACTACACATAGTGTGACCCATTGGACACGATGTGTAATCCCATGGGATCAAATATGGGACACGTATTCCATACATGGCCTACCCAACCAGTGACCATGTAAAACGAAGTCAACATAGCATGTGGCATTTTGGACATGCCCTGTACTCCAAAATTTCTGAGGTACACTTCATACGCCGATTCCCTACGTGTGTACCCTGGAAAGATGATGAGAGACGTACACTCCATGTTGATTGGATCTACATGCCTTTTACTTTTACTTGTTAATGAGATTTACAATTTATTTATTATACTATATAAACCTTGATACATATTCTTGCATGTGGTGATAATGATGGGGCACGCCATGTGATCGGTTTTACTATATATATATATATAAATGTTTATTTAATATCTTCATCTTTTTCAGATCTGTATATCATGTATAAGTGGTATTATATATTGTTACTATACATGTATTGAATCATAACATGTGACCAATTAATTATGTAATTTTTGTAGTCATCTGTGAAGTACACACCATGAAAGTACATGATATGTTTTATATTCCATTTTCATAAGAGTAAAATAGTATACCAACAAAATACATCATGGAAAAAATCAAACAGGTATTCACCATGTTACCTCCAAGGTACATTTATGTACAAATTTAATTTTCAATTAATTTATTTAATTTGTTTAAAATTATAATGGATGATAATCTCAAGGAAATTTAGATAATAATTAAGATAAAATGATTGAATAATAAAATATAATAATTAATCGATTCAAGCACAATTTATCTTAAATAAGAAAGATTAAAAATTGAATGATAGTTTATTTAATGCATAATTTGTTTCATGTGTTAAGATGATCATGAGCATGACTAAACCATTTGTATGTGATTTGTTTCATTTAATTTATTATTAAATTAAAGTATTGGCCTACGTTTCTTCTCTTCTCATTATTATGTTCGGCTTGTGTTCCCATGGTTTCTTTTATGTAAACCCCTTTCCCCTCACCTATGTGTGAGTAAAAGGAATATGTAATGGATGGAGAACCCAAGCTAGTGTATGCAGTTTAGACATGGATACAAGGTGAAACCAATCCAAGGAGATACAAAGGTGAATATTTGGAAAGATGTAAACACGAGCCTCAATTGCTTCATGGTGTTTCTCCCCTAGGTCAACGGTTAGTTTATCAACTGCTAGATAAAATAACCATTAATATAAACTCTTGGCCATACCCTTTATTTTATTTCTATGATTTTTATGGTTATTTAATTATGGATGTATTTTCCTGATCATATAATTAATGAATTATCAAGCCTGAAAGATAGAACTAAAATAAATTGCCTTGTGCGTAAATATTATCTAAGACATGGTTAATCACTTCAGTAATCCCAATTAATATTAATAAGCATATGATAAAGACAAAATTTGTAAATTTCCACATAAAAGGATAAAATCCCCAAATAAAATATTATGTTGGTTTAGTCTTTCATTACTTCGGTTAGAATCGAACCACAGTTCAAAGTTCTTAACTAGCTGAAGTTAGAGTGTATTCAATTATCGAGGAATTCAAATATGTGGTTTTCCTCTGATTTAACTTCTTTCATATGATGGGTTGACTTAAAAATTCAGAATTGGTGTAATTGAGAGACAAATGATAAGGAAATCTAAAATTAATGACTTCAGGATTGAGGAGTCCTCTCAACTGATAAAGGAACTGTGAGTTAATGTAGTTAGAATTTGGAATTCCTACCTAAAACCATTCGAGTTGCTTGACTAACTAATGATTGAGTAATGAGAAAGGGAATATGGATCCTGAACAGTACAATGTACAAGAAATATGATATTCTGAATCCAATGGTGAGGGCTATTGGGATTTCATAAAAAAGTGGCAGACTAATTAATATAATATTTATTTTTTTGCCTAAATTTAACAGATAATGGACTAAAATTATGATCATCTTATTTTGTAGAACCAAAAATAAAATGACATCAAACATATCATCTCATTTCATACATGAGAAGCAAAACCTTCTCACCAACACAAATTTCCATGAGTGTAAAAGGCACCTATGTGTCATCCTTCTCCATGAAGGGAAATTGTATGTGCTCGAAGGACCTTTAACAATTGTGTATGGAATTCCTGAAAGTGATAAAGAGCTATATCTATGTGAGAAACATCTAAATGATGCTGAAAATGATCAGGGTTTCATGCTATCATCCATTTCCAATGATCTTTTAAAGACACAAGAGGATAAGGATGCCTATATCATGATGTCTAACCTTCGTGATCTCTATCAAGAGAAGGTGTGACAAGAGTGGTACGAAATCTCCAATGATTTGTTCATAACTAATATTAGAGAGTCTATGCCTGTTGGGCCTCATGTAGTCATGCTTCTTGACTACATTGAACGCCTATACATCTTAAGGATTATATTCCTAGTTGATTTATGTATAGATCGCATACTTTCCTCACTTCTTAAGACCTTCTTCAGTTTTATTGTTAATTATAATATAATCATCAACGAGTAGAGTTTTTTTTGGAACTTCTTACATTAATTCATGAAGTGGATAAAGACACAGGGCCTGAAAAATACACAGTCCATATTGTGAATAAGAAAAGGAAAAACAAGGCAAAGGGGCCCAATACTTATAAACAGTCTAAAGCTGACAAGCACCTTCCTCCCAAAAATAAGAAGTTTATCTAGAGGTAGGGAAAGGAAATGGAAGAATTATTTTTTACATGAGGAAAGGAAAGTCACTAGAAGAGTAACTACACCTAGAAGTGAGGGGAAGCTAAAGGTGCATTCATTATTGAGGGTAATCTTCCATTTCTAAACATTGGATATTAGATATAGCTTATGGTACTCACATCTATAACTAAATGAAGGAACCAAGTAGATGTCAAATGATTTCCAAAGGAGAGGTGGATCTGATAGCTTCCAATAGTGCAAGGATGGCTGCCCTACCATTGATGAATACCATCTTTCATTTCAAAATTGAATGATTTTGGTTTTAAGAGATTGTTATTATGTACCTATAGTTACCAAGAACATAATTTTTGTGTCATTTTTAGATACAGATGGATTTATTTTCATATTGGGAAATAAAAGTTATTCATTTATAAGTTCAATATATGTTATGGTATGACACATTTAAATAATGTTATTTATGTATCAGATTATGAAAACCATGTATTCACAATTGATTACGTATCATGTGCACACAAAACATATAACACCCAAATGTAGCATCACTATCTTGGTCATGTAAATGAGAATAATTTGAAAAATATCTATTAATATGGTTATTCAAACACTTATAAGCTAAAATGCCTTGTTATATGTCATGCTTCTTTACACTAAAAACTGACCAAACCACCATTTAGTGGAGGGGGTGAAAGGGCCACCGAATATCTTGGATTGGTACACACTGTTGTGTGTGTACCATTTCTAGTAGAATATATAGGTGGATATTCTTACATCATTACTTGTTTCTGATGACTTGAGTAGATACAAATATATTTACATGATCAGGTATAAATCTGTGTCCTTTGGGATATTCAATGAATTAAATAATGATGTAGATAATAATAATGCTAAAAAGATAAAAAATCATCGATCGGATCGGGGTGATGAATATATTAACCAAGAGTTCATCAATTTTCTACTGAAGTTTCAGATTCTATCTCAACTCAGCACAACATACACACCACAGTAGAATGATGTTAGTGAAAGTAGGAACCGTAGCTTTGTAGACATGGTACGGTTGATGATGAGTCATGTAGATTTTTCATTATCCTTTTGGGGGTACGCATTAAAAACAACAACATACACATTAAATCGTGTACCAAAAAAAATTCAAATGGAATTACTTTTGGGCTATGGAGTGGAAAGAAACCCATTTTATTGTATATACATGTATGGGGTCGTGACAAATTTATTAAGGCCTTATCCGAAAACAAAATAGCACAACGGGGATGGAGTGTATCTTTAGAGGGTATCCCTAGAAAATAAAGGGATACTACCTATAAAACCCCACATACATGAAAGTGAGAATATCCAAAAAATATGTCTTTATTGAGAGGGAGAACATACTCAAAAAAGATAGTGGGAGTATGATTAACTTCAAAAAAGTTGACGATCAAGATACAAAAGAGTTGGTATAAGAATAGATTCCATTGTTCCCCATGGAAGAAGTAGTCTCTGAAAAATAAGTATTGTGTAGGAGCGCAAGATAGGTTAGAGAACCAGAGTGATATGGGTTTCTGTTCACCAAGGATGGGGACTCATTATTGGTTGAAAATGATGAACCTACCTCCTACACTAAGGCATTATAGATATTAGAAGTAGCAAGATTGATAAGAGGTATGAATTCTGAAATGGATTCCATGTATTAGAACCACGTTTTGGTTCTGTTTGATGTTCCAGTTGATGTAAACAATATTGGAAGAAAATGGGTATTAAAGAGAAAACTGGTCATGAATGGTAAGGTAAGTACCAATAAATCAAGGATAGTTTCTAAAGGATTCAAACATCATCAAGGAATTGAATATGATGAATCCTTTTACCCATTTTCCTTGTTAAAATCAATTTGAATCATATGATCTATAGTAGATTAACATGACTATGAGATTTGACATATGGATGTCAAAACATAATTCCTTAATAGGAACCTTCAGGAAGATGTCTATATGACAAAACTAGATGGGTTTGGGACTCTCAGTGATGCCAAAAGTGTTTTCAAGTTGTATAGATTCATTTATGAATTGAAGAAATCATCTGGGTCATAAAATATTTGATTTGATGAATCCATAAAATAATTTAGTTTCATTAAGAATGGATTTGAGCTATGTGTTCACAATATGTTTAATGGGAATGCGGTTGTTATCTAAGTAATATATGTTGATTGCATACAACTTATTGGAAATGACATATCGATCCTAAAATATATTAAGGACTAGTCAAACATGTGTTTCTCCATAATAGAATTAGGAGAAGAAGCCTCTATTTTAGGGATCAAGATCATTCATGATAGATCGAAGAGGATTCTTGGAATAAGTCAAAGTACATATGTTGACTATATTCTAAAAGTATTTTTTATGGAACAATCAAAGAGGGGATTAGATCTAGTGTCACATGGTTTACATATTTCTAATAAAATGTGTCCTCAGATACAACCAGACAAAAGAGAGAATGATTAGGATCTCATATGCTTCCGCAATAGGATCAATCATGTATGTCATGTTATGTACTAGACTTGATGTTTCCTATGCACTGATCATGGTAGGAAGATATAAAGAAGATTCAAGAGAATAAAACTGGACTATTGTTAAGGATATCCTTAAGTATGTGAGAAGAACTAAGGATATATTCCATGTATATGGAAGAGATGAGGATCTGGTCATCATAGGTTATATTAATTCTAGTTTTTAGGAAGATCATATTGATCAAAAGTCATAATTATGATATGTGTTCCGTCTCAACGGAGAAACTATGTGTTGGAAGAGTTCAAAGCATCTAGTTGTTGCTGATTCTATAGAGGATTCTAGGTATATAGCGTCTTCTGATGTAGCCAAGGATTCCATTTTGGAATTAGAACTTTTTCTAGGAGTTTGATGTGGTACCTAACACTAAAGACCATATCACAAAGTATTGTAATAATACTATAGTGGTGGCTCTTGAAAACGATCCATGGTCACACCAACAGACAAAGAACATACTATTGAAGTATCACCACTTGAAGGATTTCTCTCAGAGATGCGAAGTTGCAGTGAGAAAAGTACCCACAAAAGAGAACTAGATAAAAACCCTGACTAAAGTCCTATATCAACAGAAGCATGGGTGTTATGTGAGAGTTAGGGGACAGAAAGCTGTTAACAGTTGGATCTAGTGCAAGTGGGAGTATGTTAAAGTCGGTTCCCAAAGACCAACATCTTTTTACATTATGATAATCTTTAATTAATTATTTTTTATTATTAATAAACTAATTATCACATCATAATTGATCTCTTATGTGACATAGTATGTGATAATGTCCTAAGAGTAGTTTTCTAACTAAAAGGACATAGTAGATCCCTATTATTATGGGAACCTAGAAGTGTTATGACACTATTCTTGATTATATGTTCTATATCCAGATGACATCATTTGAGAAACAAAAATGGTATAGGATATCAGTGGTGGAGACTCATAGGACTTTGAGGAACCGTCTCATGGTGTACGCCCTTGGTAATATGTAGTTGGATATTATGATAATGAAGCATGCTAGTAAAAAATCCACCTTTATATGTATATGTGGATGTTATTATATATGGATGTTTGTATTGGTCCTCATACTTTAAGAATATCATTAATGAGTATTATGACTTGTGCACATAGACGTATTGATTAAAACCATGATGTTAGATTTTCACAGTGAGGTAGGATATGTCGGTTGCGTCACAAGTAATATTGTATTATTGAATAATGTGATAAATGATTTATCCATTATGTTATTTACCAGAAGACATTATATCAATCCCTTTAGTGGAAATTATATAGTCTAAATAAATCCATTTCCATGGTGTTATATGGGCATGTTCTTTTTTCAGAATGTCAATGAAGGAAATGTCGATCATATATGTTGATGGAACTGACTTACAACCATCCCAATTTGAGATATTGTGATAAAGGTATTATATTACACGGTAAGAGTCTGTATGAGGAAACATGTTGTTGTGGTATTTAATTCTTTCTCTATGGGTGCATTGCCATTTTCTAGATTCTAACCTTGTAATTTAGGCTGGTTCACCTAATTCCACTAATAAAGAGGCCTAGAGGGTCACACAAAAAGTTTATCTTGAATCTCAGTTAAATAATAATATAATTCATGATTTAACAGGATGAATAAATTTTATTCTCACACATGGTTTAATAATTATTCATGTATTATTGATCTCATTTATTCTGTAACTATTTATTTGAGAGAATGTATTTTAAGTGGAATATTTAATAAATATTTATTTTCTATTTAGTGAATACAATATTTATTTATTTATTGGTGAATAATGTAGTAATACTTATTTAATAAATAAATATGCATAATTCAAGGATCGATTAATATTGTGAAGGAATGGAGGACCGAGTTTAATTTTTCGGTGAGAAATAAAAAATATTGAATATTATTTAATTATATAATATTTAATAATAATTCATAAGTTAAGCACATTTCAAGAAATAATAAAAATAATATTATTATTTCACATGGGGTCTTTCTAGGATTAAATAAATAAATAAAGTCTCTTGTGAAATTATTTTATTTTTAACCTAGACATATAAATACCAAATTATGATATTTTCTCAATAGTGCCAATTAATTTTTTTTTTTTTATGATGAATTTGGATATTCCTCTCAAGCCTAGATATATCCCTTCGCAAAGAACACTACAAATAATGGAGAGAAATCCTCCTCCACTAAATCAAGGAGAACTCTTTGGATGAAATTATTGAGGTAATAAAATGTAGACAAAAAATGCATAATGATCTTCCATGATAGCACTCGAAGACTCCTTTGGTGACGTTTGGAGATTCATGGAACATGTGTGGATCACTTCAAGAAGAAATATATACTCTATTTATAATATGCAATGACTGTGCACCACAAATCTCTCATAAGACTAATCAATGAAGAAATAATTCGATATAGGTAATCCTTTATCAAATTAAATTTATTATAAACAATATGTGTTTATCGTCTCTTTATTTCTTCTGACACAATTCTTTATTATCTGTTTCGTTGACTCAATTTTTTGGATCATGGTGTTCAATATTATTTAGATCTCAGATTGATAATTGATTATGGAAAAAAATTAAAGTTGGTTACATGACCATCACATGTTCTGATATGCCTCTAACCTATAATTACACAAGCCTAGAACATGATATTCAAATTTTGTATCATTCTTTCAGATTTCTCATACGAATGAGGATGATACACCATACTCATTATAAAATGATTCCTACGGTCTTTATGTAAGGATTTCCAAAAATGAGATATAAACCATGGATCTCTATTTGATAAGATCGTAACTGGCATGCCATGCCTCTTTAACACATCTCAGATATAGATTTTGGACATATCCTCTAGCATATGAGGTTCAAAAATAGGAATGAAATGGGATAACTTCATAATCCAATCTACTATAACACATATAGAATCATGTTTCTGAACCATTCTTGGGATACTTGTAACAAAATCCATAGCTATCTGCTCCCGTTTCCTCACTGGAATAGGTAAAGACTACAACACACCTACTGGTCACTGATGTTTTCCATTAACTTGCTGACAAGTTATGAATATTAAATGGAACTCATACACCTTCCTTTTCATGAAAATCCATCAAAACTACACTTTCAATGCTTTATAAATCTTCTATATTCCTGGATGAAAAAACCATATTGAATGGTGGTAAGCATGAAGAAGTTTTTCCTGATAATCCATAGGTAAAATCATCTGATTTTTGAACCGTAACACAAAACTATCATCTATATTACAACACTCAATATTCTCCCCACCATTGTGTTTTGAACTCATTGAAACAAATTCTACATCATATGTCAATACATACTTTAACATCTTGAAAAAATCAGGAACAATTTTAACCAGAAATAAAACCACAACATCATCTTTTTCCTCACGTTCCAAGTTCATATCGATTCGGATTAACATAAACTACCACTCATCTAAAGTCTCCTTTTCCAACTAAGAAGATGACTTTCAACTTAATTCATCCACCACCAAATTTCCTTGAACTGATGTATACATTAAGTAAAAATATAACATTTTTAGATAGTCCCTCCATATTATTTGCATAATATTTATAAATACCTTAGTGAAAAAATATGTTTCAAGATCTTATGGTATGTAAAGAAAATAAATTTCACACCAAATAAGTAATGAAACCCAATCATCAAAGAATGTATGATAGTATCTATCTCCAAATTGTCAATTGGGTAGTTCGTCTCATGTACTCAAAACTAACTTAAACCATAGGAAGTATCATGACCTCTTTTCATGACAACACATCCTAACCCTGATCCTGAAGTATCACAATACACCATGTACCCATGTCCCGATTCATGAAAAATATTGAGTGGTGCTGATGTAAGGCAAACATTCGACTCTTGAAAAGATTTATAGAAATCCTCTGTCAATTGGAATGAAACATTCTTCCTTTTCAAATATTTCATAGGTTAATCTAATCATGAAAAAATTTACACAAAGCATTAGTAATTACTTGCAAGACCAAGTAATCTCCATATGTAAATGATTTTATTTGGTGGTTTTTATGAGATTGCAACTTCTATATTATTTGGATGCACTGAAACGTGTATTTCTTAAATAAAATGTCCAAGAATACATACCTCTTGTATCCAAAAATCACACCATTATAATTTTTCATACAAATGGTGATCTCTCAAGATTCCCTACACTATATCCATGTGTTGTCCATTCTCATCCCTTGTCCTTGAATATACCAGTATATCATCCACCAACACCCTAAAAAGGAATCCAAGTATTGCTGAAATATTCTATTCTTAAATTCCATAAATACTACTGGTGAATTCATAAGACATAAATACATTATCACATATTCATAATGGCTATATATGCTTCTGAATGCTATCCTCAGAATATCCTCCTAATGAACTCTCAATTGGTGATATCCTGATCACAAGTCAATTTTGGAGAACTACTAAGCTCCCATGAATTGATTGAACAGATCATCAATGTGTGGAAGTGGATGCTGATTATTTATCGTAACATGATTAATATTATGATAATCAACACAAATCCTTAGAGTTACATCTTATTTCTTCACGAACAAGACTGATGCTGCCCATGAAGACATTCTCGGCTGAATGAAACCCTTGATTTCTATCTCTTTCAAATGCACTTTCAACTTCCTTAATTATGTTGGTTCAATTCGATAAGTCTTAAGTGAGATACGACTGGTCCCCAAAAATAGATCATTAATAAACTCGAATTACCTTATAGGTGGTACCCTTGAAGAATATTTTAGGAAAAACAACTAGATAATGATTCATCATCACAAGGAAAGTATTGTTCTTGACCTCTTCCATCGATGACAACGACAATATGGCCAACTGATATGAGATCATTCCAACTGCTGGTGCCAAGAAGCCTGTTGCAAATTCCTCTACATTCCTGTCTCCTTTAAAGAGATGCATGATTACATCCTCAGTCAAAAAACTAGATGTTCTTATATAACAGTTGAGGTGATCCATGAACATTTTCATCCAATCCATACCGAGGATTACATCATAGATATCCATCTCCATCACCAAGAAATCCCATTTTTTCTCAACTCCATCAACCGTAATTGAAATTTTCTACATAGAAATGTTTGAGATTATATTTGAAAAAGTGGAGTTTAATGTCTTTTCATAGAGGAAATCATCTTATGTTTTAAACATATAAATTAAATAACATGATTAGAAATAAAGGGATTTGATGCTCCAATACAGAAAATGCTTTTATATAGGTATCATTCAAATGAATCATACCTCTCACCACAGATGGTCCAACCTAATAATCCACAATCACCTGCTCATATACATATAATTTCATCATCACTTCTTTTTTTCATTGTTTCCCCATTGAGATTTCCCTGTCTATGGAGTCATGGTATTCCTAGAATCACCATGGCTAGCTCAGTTCTACTGATGGTATTTATTTTGATTTCCTTTCCCTGTCGAAGCATACTATGCATATGATACATGAGAAGTGTCTCGAGCACCTGAACATGGAGCACTATGAAAATACCACTGTATATTTCCCATTTTATTGAAATTATGGCATGCTCTTGGTCATGTGGAACACTCACTTCATGTGGTCAAAGGAACCACATTATAAACATACCACTTTTGGTATGGGTTACAATGTAAGATTCAAAGATCCAACTGTTTGATTCTGGTTCATGCTCCCACCTTAGAAGTAGGTGTCCCTCTTCTACTTTCTCCTAGAAATAGAGTTCCCACCGGTTCCCATTGGTATTAACATACTTCCTCCTCACATAGATCTCGAGATGTCATATTCATCCAGTATCTCTCTATTCATTATCTTTGTATAATCCGTAATATAGAGAACAACTATCATGGAGTGGATCTCTTGTATGATAATTGATTACAAAATGTGTTCCTTCAAGGATGCACTTGCAGCAACCTCTGGTTCAAAGCACACTAAATTCAGGAATTCAGCTACATACTCGGTGATAGAGATTTTTTCCTACTTCAGACTGAATTTTTTTTCATTCTCTGAATCATTAACGTGTGAGGATAGAATTATTAGCTAACTAATTTATCAAAATACTACCATGAAAGGGCTTGGTCTAATTTTTCCCAAACTTATAAATCTCACCATTTTCATGTAATATGTAATAGTATATACATTTCCATCTTGACATTCAACTCCACTGGTGTGCCGATAAAATTGAAGATACAATTCATCCTGTTCAATAACACCTATTCCTTTTCTGGTTGATAATCACCCTCTAAGATGGGTGAGTTATTCTTATATTACTGGATGAAATGATCCAGCTATTGGAGATCTTCCATCTGGTTTTATGTGTCCAGAGCCTAAAATTCGTGGACGATACTCTGAACTAGATCTTGGTTCACCTGGGGCTCAGGTGAAACCAAATTCTCCGCAGCTTTTTCTAGTTGGTTTCTACGAAGGCTACCGGGTGTCATTTTCTATATGAGCAACAAATTCCATATTTCTCACTCTCTAGAAACTAAAGGATTATCATTTCCAATTTCATCGCAACAATCATCACAATATTTCATTAAAAAATAATCTTTTTCCATGTCATACCATTTTTTAAAATTTTCAAATTTCTTTTAAAAATAAAACTATTTTCAAAATACCACAACCATGATATTTTTAAAAATCCTTAATTTCAAAACACTTTCACAATTTTCTATAATCAAATTTTTTTTCACAAAATCATAAATCATTAATCAAAATAATTTATGCACTCATAGTGGGACGTCATTCCTCTAAGGAATGTCATACTAATATCTGTGGATAAACCCATGATAATGAAATTCGAACTCCTATAGGTTTCCCCAAAACAATTATGTACCAAACTCCCTAGTAATTTTATGTTTAGTATATAAAGGTTAGCTGTATATTTTTATTCATTACATTTAAATTCCAGACAATCATACTCCTTTCTATTATCTAAAATCAAGAAGTAAATGAGAATGAATTTCAATAGCAGGACCAATAGAACTGATGACCACTTGTTCCACAAAGGAAATAACATTATGATAAAACTTTTCACATCCTGCCCCTTCTCATTGGCTTGAGAGGGTAAGGATAAATTACTTGGCCTTAAGAGACATCCCCAAGATGCCAAAGGTTGGTAATAAATGTTGAAGGATTCAATATACATTAGGTATGATTTTCCCTTTCAGAATAAAACCACTAACCCAACATATCAAAATAAAATAAACCACTATATTATGCATGATAAAATGAAAGACACATCAACAATTTAATTTATATAAAACCAACCAAAACCATGTACCACAACGTAAGACAATAATCATCAAAGTGAATAGCATAAGTAAAACTAATAAAACTCAAAGACAACCACAAGAATCCAAAGCTCCACATGCTCCAATCTCCAAATTAACTAGAAAACCCAAGTATCCTGATGTAGTGCTAAATCTGGGTGATACATTATATTTTTTAATTTCCTGATAGATGACATCTACAAAAGCACCAATTTTCCAATGTAGGGATGAGTACTAAAACTCAATTTGTTTTCCCCAATGACTTCCCTACTCAAGCCACTAGTATAGAAACAATTGAAAAATTTAAATAAAATATATTATATAGAACAATCTCTAAAAATGTTTATAAATAAATATAACCAAGCATAATATCAACCAATTTTCCCATAAAATCCATTTTTTAAAGAAAGCAACCAAAAAAAGATTTATAACCATTTCAAATGTTCCATTTGACATAACCAGTACATTCCACATATCTAACCTTGAATGTTTAATTATGAATGTTCCATACTCATGAGCATCTTCTCATCGATCTACCAATTCATCACAAGGTAATTATTTCCCAGGTTCCTTTACACCTTTGAACTGAGTAGAAGTTCAAATTTCAACGAATCCTCATAAATGAAAATATGAACACACACACTAAGTATTCCCAAAAACCATTCCAATAAAAAAATTCCAAACATTTCAATTTTAACAACATTTCAAAAAAAATTATTAATTTTTTCCCCATAAATCAAACTAAGATAACATTTTGAAAACAATAATTTAAAATCATTTATCAAATCACATTCCATATAAATTCCATAATTTCACACAGAATTCCAAACCATAAAAAATGAATGGTTGAAACATTCTTTTTCAGACCGATTTCAAAATCATTTTCATTAAATTAAATCAATTTTAAACTAATCCAATCAGTTAAAGCTTGATGAGTTGAGAGTTAATCCACCCACTATGAGAGTTCTAGTGAAATGATAGAAATGAAAAACGTCACAAAACGGGGTTAAATCTCCAGGAACATTCCTTAGATCTCTTCCCCTATTATAAAAAAAGACAAATGTAATCATATTTGGCACCCACCCAATTAGATATACCCACACTGGGTGTATATATAAGAATACATAAGCGTGGGTGGAGTAGATTTATGAAAATTCATCAAGAATGATGAAGGATGATTCCTTACCACATGAATCGAACTTCAATTCACCAAGGAATGACTCCAAATCACTTACAATTCAATAAGAGAACCTTCCATGACCTTTGAGAGGAAAAAATAACATGTTAGGACCATTTTGGGGGAAAAATGGGGCATTAAAACAATGAACCAACCAAGATCCACTTTTTTGATCCATTTTCCTTACCATGCCTTGTTTAGTTGCACGACTAAGAAAATTGTGCACTAACCGTGTGCAATCCACTACCTGAAGGAAAACCCTCACATAGTCAACTCACACAATATCCAAACCATGTTCCAACCACATTTAAGCCACTACCTCAAAAGACCAAATCCAACATTCAAAGCGCACAATTTATCCTATGTTGGCAAACAGTTTGGTAAAACTGTGTGCCAACCATGCATCTTCCATTTTTCAGCTTTCTTACTCTATACGGTTTCCTGTAGTTTTTGCACATTTTTTCCCAGTCATTCAACAATCGTGAACCAAAAAAATCCCCCAAACCCTAAAAAATTTCTCCAAAATCTACCAAACATCACTCATAGTAATGCATAATAAAAGAGTTAAATACAATAAAACGAGGGTTCTACAATGATCATTTCATGGAAAACATCCCTAATGATTTCTAAGGCTTACATCCCAAGAGATAATTGGAGTTCACAATTGATATAGTACTAGGTGTACCACCAGTATCCATTCCTCCCTATAAGATGACAACTACAGAGCTCCAGTAACTCAAGAAGTAATTGGATGTTTTATAGGAAAAGTTTATTATATGACCCAATACATCACCTTAGGGTTTAAATGTACTATTTTCTATGAAGCTAAATGGTACCCTTAGGTTTTCCGTATAATACATATGGTTGAAATAATTTACGATGTAGAAATGATATCAAATTCCTTATATATAAGACATCTTCCACCAACTCTGAGGAGAATCAATTTTCCCGGAGATCGATTTGAGGTTGGGATACAATCTGATGCAAGTGAGATTATCGAACATACCACATATAATGTTCAAGATTAGGTACAAATTATTCACTTATTTGGTTATTTAATTTTCCCATATAAATTTTGTTGTAGTCATTATAGATCTAATGAATTAGGTTTTCCACCCATACCTAGATTCATTTGTGGTAGTCTTCATTGACAAAATCATAGTGTATTATCATAGTAGAAACAACCATGATAACTGTCTTGTGATTTTGATGAATACACTAGGAGAGCATCAACTATATGTTAACATTACCAAATGAAAATTACGGATCAGTATGGTCCACATCTTGGGTTATACCACTTCAGAGGAAGGCATATCTATTAAACTATAAAAATTGATCATCATGGTTTCCTGGGAGCATTCCAATATTGTATTTGATATATTTAGTTTAATGGGATTGGATGGTTATTACATGAGATTCATCCAGTATTTCTCATACCTAGATGCATCTATTATGGTAGAGACTATGAGGGATTAGAATTTTGTCTAGTCTGAAGATTGTGAGTAGTCCTTTCAGTAGTAGAAATTGAATCTAACTTCAGCACCAATCCTGATTCATCTAGATATGGGAAGTGGCTATATTCTTTACTATGATTCTTCATGGATTGGGATAGGAGTTGTTTTGATTCAAGAAGATTAGGTTATTTTGAATGGATCCCACTAGATAAGACCTCATGAGTGGAATTACCCTATGCATGAACTCGATCAACCTTTCGTTGTCCACATTTTACACTATTGGAGGCCATATCTTTTAGGCATCTAGTTCATTTTTTATAAAGAAAAAAAATTCTCAAATATATCTTCACATAGCTATATTTGAATCTTATGAAATGTAGGTGGATATAATACCTATATTCATTTGAATTTGATCATGATTATACACAAAGAAAGGGTAATACAGTGGAATATGTCACGAGCCCGAAGACTCATACATGGGCCATCCAAGAGGCAAATAGTGAGTTCTAGTTGATGGTTTTGTTTTCCAAGATGCACCTAGTGGTTTAGGAATTGCATGGGTAACATGTTTTATAAGCTCCAATGGTGACATTATCTATTATTGAGTAGATGTAGATGAGATCTCCATATGATTCTCAAGGCCTCATCCTGAGGGAAACTATCTCTGGTGAGAGAACACCGCTTTGTTGGATTGTTGACGGGAATTAGATACTACCCTTCTACGGACATATCTGGGATCCTCTATACATACATGAAGAGATAATGTGTGAATATCACACTTATTTTTAGTAATTTCACCCTTGACATACCAAGATTTACCATAACATACATCGTTAGTATTGGTGGCTAGGAATGAAGAGGCAGAATGTAGGTTTTATCATATGGGGTTCCACCTATTAATTGGTGAAGGTGGAGCACCAGTGACCTACTGGAATTTTATATCCTTTACGCATTACATAATGGTAATGGAATGAAATTACAATGTATTTCATGCTGATATTTCCAAGATCTCTTTGAGGTAGCGATGCAGTATGGGTGATCATCAAAAAGTTGACCAAGGTCGTACACCTCATTACAATCCAAGAGACTTTCTCAGCCAATGAGATTTGGATTATTTATATTTGGAAGATATTTAAACTTCATGGATTTACTCATTCTATCATATCTGACCAAGATGCCTAGATTACATCATGGTTATAGTAGGGGCTGCAGAAGGCACTAGGTTCATAGGTGATATTGAGTACAGATTATCATCCCCAGACCAATGGGCAGTCTGAGCAGATGATATGGGTGTTAGAGGAAATACTCCAGGCACTATTCCTTAATTATGGAGGTTCATGGAAAAAACATATACCTATTTTTTGTTTTTTCCTTTAAAAAAAATTTCTAGGACAAAATTTATATGGATCTATATGATTCCTTTTATGGTAGGTCGTACCTTTTACCTCTATACTTGTTAGAAGATGGTGAGGTATCCCTAATGGGTCCTCATCTCATTCAGGATACTTCAAAGCAATTATAGTTTTTTTGAAAATATATGGTGAAAGCACAGTCCAGGAAGATGTCTTATACCGATCACTACTGATGAACTATGGAGTTCCTAGTGGGGAATTGTGTCATTCTGTGAGTTTTTCTAGATTAGTTCATAGATGGATTCAGAGTCAAGGAAAGTTATCACCTCATTATGTTGTCCCTTTTGAGACCATGGAGAGAGTTGGGCTGGTATCCTATCATCTGCTCCTACCCCATAGGTTCCATGCCATACATGACATTTTCCATGTATCGCAGATTTACTAGTATCATGTTTAACCATCTAATTTGTTTGACCCATAAGAAATTGAGCTTGAGGTGAATGCATATTTTGAGGAAAATATGATATGTATCATTGATCAGATCATGAAATCTCTACGAGGTAGGTCAGTACCATTGGTCTGAGTTCTATGATAGAATTGATGGTTATAGGATGAGACCTGGGAATAGGAGGCTAATCTACATGTGCAGTGGCAGGAACTCTTATTCGATGACATTTAACAACCTCAAATTGGAAACTCAGGGATGTGTTTTTTTAATATGGGAGGTTCTAACTAACCATCATTTCAAAATAGTATGAATGATTGTTTTTTAAATTAAATTACTTAATTTGGACCTTGAAATGGTATTTAATGGATTCATGATGGTCACAAGGGTGTCTAGAAATTGTTCATATCCCAAAGCCCTAGAATTTGGAGAATCATACTGTCCAACATGGTTATTAGAAACTGTGCCACCCATCTCGGACGGTTTATCCTAACTGTGTAAGGAATTTCAGAGGGAAGCTTGAGGCTCAATAGTTGACTGAAATTGTGCGAGTCGAGGTGCATGCACGGGTGAGGTCTTAGACATCCTTGAGAGTGTTATTTCGAAAGGATTATGTCGGGTTAGTCCAACCGTGCACCTGGACCATGTGAGGGGTCCCCTTAAAAAGTGTGGGGCATATAGGTGTCACACCATTTGGCCAACTGTGCAGCCCAGTAAATGAATGGAAAATGAAAATTTTCCCATGAAATGTTATCACTCAAATTTTATTCTCTTCCCTCTCATTTATATCAGAACAAATGTAGGATAGCTCATCATCTTATTCATCTAGGGATTTTACTTTCTCAATCATGAATCATCTATTTCCTTCACCATTGGATTTGTTGTAGATTAAAGAGTATGATTTTTAATCCCTTTCATTCTTTTCCAAGTTTCTCTAATCCACTTTTGTTTTATTTTGGTGCATCCTCATTTGACCTATTTTAAGGTCATCTAACCATTATTATGATAACTCTCATTATATATCAATTCAAAGGCCGACTCTGGATGAGGATAATGTTTTGAACGTAAGGTAGGTGGTGTAGCTTCATTATCCTAAGTTTCGTCAATTTTATGACATGAGTAGTTGTTTCGCATGCCAGGCCATTTTGATGACACCTCAAATTGTTTAATAAATTAGATTCATGTTTTACCTGGATCAATATGACCCCAGTGAGTGTCTCGTCAACCCTTTGGTTGATCACATTGAATTAATTTACCCCAATGGGTGTTCTTTACCTTAGAGGCATATTTTCCATTTATCCAAAATTTACTAAACACCACATTGAGTGGTGTTTCCTTGTAATAAATTTCATTTGTTAATGATTTGATCTATGAGGAATGGTAGGCCCTGAGTTATTTCCCTATACTCGATGCCATAATTGAATTTATTAATTATGTGATTTGACCAACTTGTAATCATGTTATAAATATTTCCCTATTAAATGATATGATCTTCAAAATGAAATATACCCTCACTTTATACTGAGAGTGATACAGGGGTCCGACATTAAGGAAACCTTGGATGGGATCGTCTTTATTTAGTTATAATATTAAATTAATTGTAAATGCACTATGGGAGATACTAGGTATGCCTTGTATGGGCACTCCATCCATTTCCTCTACCACCAGATGAGTGATACCAGTTCCCTATGGGAGAACCCAAGGATGGTATTGGTGGAACGACGGATATAAAATTCCATGAGTGAGATTCTGACCCATATGTGAGATTCAAGGGAAGAAATTAGAGGTTGTTTTTTGTTTTCACCCACTTCTTGGATTTATACTTGGGATATCATTTATGATTCCCCATGAATAGACTCCCAATATAATGGGTTTATACAAATAACCTTCAATGAAACTTAGGATTCCTTCTGGATCTCCTTGGACAGACTCAAGGTGCCTCTAATTAATTTATAAAGATGGTAATTTAACATATGAGTAACAAGGTGTAAAGAAAATTCCTGGGATGCTTCCTCCAAGACAAATGGATTCTTGAGGATGATCCATCCTTTAATACATTATTTATAACAGATCATACCATATTTATTACATGTGCAGGTTTCTTTTGTTTTGATACATTTAAATTAGGTCGATGTTGGTTTAATAGGGTGGGTGCCCAAAAAGGAACCCTGTCTGATATATTTATTTATTTTCAACATTGAATTTATTATTTATTAGAACACTTACCATTTTATACGTATGTACTGGATTGATCTAGACATCATTTTATTGGACTACTGAGTATATCTCACACCCTTTTTGGGTATCCATTGGTACCCAAGAAGACTTCATGATTATAGGCATAGATAAAGGGATGTGGCCAACTTCCGATTCATGATTTTGAGTTCTATGTTGGAGTATGGGTGTACAGGACCAAGCCAATGATCATGATGCTGGTTGTAGAAGCATTGTATTATTTTTATATTTTGGTTATATTGTGGTACATTACTATATCCCTTATATCTCATGTACCTATTTTGTATAGCTACATGATCATGATCAACATATTTTTTATCTGTTAATAATTCATATTCAACTTTTTCTATTTTTTGATGATTTATTTTTCCTTTTTTTGTTAGTTATTACTGATTCTGATGTTTCTTATTTATTTATATGCCATTAGTCTCCCCATTGTTCTAAAAGGGAATAGTCTTCCCATTGACACACCATAGAACCTCTCTACTGGTCGGCTACATCTAGAATTTAGTGAGTCATGGTTGAGGTCATGTGGTTGACCATCTTAGGGAACCACTAAGTATCTTCTTGGGTAGGATTCCACCACATGGATGGACAATTAAGTACCTATAAGGGGTGATTGGTTGAAAAATTGTTTAAAGAGTGTCATGGAATTGACTACGATGAATCCTTTTCACCAGTTGTAATGTTGAAATCCATCATAATTCTACTTTCCATTACATCCTTCCAAGATTATGAGATTTGTAAAATGGATTTCAAAATATATTTTACCTAAAAACCTTCAAGAAGTTTCTATATAACACAACACGAAGGGTTTGTGACTCCAAAGGAAGACAAAATCGTTTTCAAGTTTTGAATATCCATTTATAAATTAATGAAAGAATCCAATTCATGGAACATTAATTTCGATGAGGCCATAAGGGAATTTGGATTCATTAATAATGAATTTCATAAGTGTTTCTACAAATGGATTAGTGGAAGTATGGTCATTTTCATAATAGTATATGTTGATGAAATATTACTCATAGGAAATGAAATAACAATCCTTCATTCTATTATGATATGGTTGAATTAAAGTTTCTCTATAAAGTACATAGGTGAGAAAATATATATTATTGATATTAATACACATCATGATAGATCAAAGAGACTAATTGGCCTAAGTCAAGGTACATACATTGATAAGATACTAAAGATAATAAGTATGGAACCATCCAAGAGGATATTGTGGGTAGCATCACATGAAATTCATCTTTCCAAAATAATGTGTCCCCAAACACATTAAGAAAGAAAAAATATATCAAGGATTCCATACACATCAGAAATTATGTTAATCATGTATGTTATGATATGTAATAGGTGAGATTTTTCCGATAGAATGAGTGTATTATGAAACTATCAAGCTAATCCAGGTGACCACCATTGGATGGAATTCAATACTATCCTTAAGTATTTCAGGTATACAAAGTATATGTTCCCAGTCTATGGGGGATATGATTAAATGGTCATCATAATATATGAAAATTCTAATTACCATAATAATCAAGATGAAATGATGTTTCAAACGGGAAATATATTTTCTTTGAATGGAGGTGTTCTGAGCTGGATGAGCTCAAAGCCGGCTAATGTCACATATTCTATAGTAGATCCTGAGTATATTACAACTTCTGAGATAAATAAAAAAGTAATATGGATAGGAAACTATGTCCAAGATCCTTATGTTACACTTAGCTATAATGATCTTATAACATTCTATTGTGATAATAATGTAGCGGTGACTCTCATAAAAGATACAAAGTCACATCAGAAGATGAATCACATACTTCAGAAGTATCATCTCCTGTGGTATTTTAATCAGAGAGGTGAGGTTTTAGTGTGTAGTATATCCATAGAAGACAATGTGGCAGACCCCTTGAATAAATCCTTGACTCATAAGAAAAATTTTTATCATGTGAGGTCTAGCGGAATGGAAGTCATAGGTATATGGCTCTAGTCCAAGTGTGAGTTTTTTAGAGTTCGTGTCTTAAGAGAAAACATTTTTAATTTGATTACACGTATATCCAATGTATTTAATATTAATTAAACATATTATTACATATTTTTCATTGATTTTCATGGATTTAATGTAATAATGTCCAAGAGTTTTTTTTTCATTCTTAATGTCATTATATTTCCCTTATATAATGAGAACCATGAAGTTATCTAAAAATATTCTTAATATTGTTCTACAGTTGGATACCGTACTATGATGAGACACATAGTATTGAGATTGTCATGTTACACCTATTTTTTCCATGTGTTGGATTTGATCCAGTTCATTATAAATACCGATCCTTTTCTTGGGTTATTGGTGAGATGGATGATGGGTTTTGAACTTCCATCTATTTCTAATCATCTGACCATGGGTTCCCCATATCTTTCATGGGTGTTTTAGAGAAAAGTTTGGTTAGTTCAAGATTTGGGCCAACCATGAACCATTTCCAAATTTAAAAACAAAATTTGTTTCTCTTACAACTCCTTCATTTTTTGAAGTTTTTCACAGATTACACTTCCCATTTTTCCTCTAATTAACTATTCAAACCACCATATCCTTTTTGAAATCGTAGGAGCTCATAATCATGGTGGATTGGAATGATTTATTCAGGAATTGGACCAACCTTTGAGCCCATTTCCAGATTTAAGGAAATTATTTTATTTCATTCATATATCATTAATTTGATAACCTTTTTTTGGATATTTAACCTCTCACTCGAGAGAAAAAATCCTAGGTTCACCCCCATTTTCAATTTTTCTTTTTTGGAGGTCATCTGTATAATAGATTAGAGAGAATTCCAACATGATTTCTCAAATCTTCCAGATGTGTAAAGTTAATTTGTTTCATTCATAAATCATTTATTTTTTATTATATTTCCCCAAAATTTGTATCCCCTGGTTATTAATGACCTATATATCCCTTAAATTGAGTTTCATGCAATTCCCTCTCCTCATTGTGTGTGGATCTAAGGGAATATGAAGAGTTATCTAGTTTTCAAGGTGAGATTACTTCTCATTTCCCCTCACTCTTTTTCCTAATTCTATTATTTCATGGTTATTTATTCTCAAATGGTTATTTAAGATCTTTGGATATATTTTTTAATGATTTTTTATGGTTTTTATTTTGGTTTAGGTCTTTTATTCATAGGTTTTAGGTTTATAAACCTGCGGTGGCTGATTTTAGTTGTGTGTTTCCATTCAGCCAAGTTTTTGAGGTAGGTTCTCAAAAGAACATGCCTTTATTATTTAATTTTCACCTTTTTCGTGATTTTATCACCTTTTATAAATGATTATTATTTCTATACAACATTTTTATTTTCTATTTGGTGTGAAAATGGCATTTTATGCCTTTTTTTGTGTAAAATGGATTTGTTTCGTTATAAAACTGCACACCGCTTGTTTAAATAAATGTTATACTAGTAATTTTATACGGAATGTGATTTTTATGTCCTGTTTTTACTACAATAATAATTATTTTTCATGAAAAAATGTGTTTTTACCACTTTGGGTGTTAAATAGAAGTTGTTTTGCTAAATTTTGCATGACTAGTTTTTGGAAAAGTTCCAGGGTGGATTTTGTGTTTTAAATGTGACCGAAAATGACTTGTTTGAATTTATTAAAGTATGGTAAAGATGTACAATAATATTTTGGGTTCATTTTATTGATTTACAAATGGTTTTTGGTTTTATAAAGAGATGGGTATTGGTTTTTGACATATTTTGGAATGAGTTTCTGGTAAGTGGGACGTTCGGCATTTTTAATAAAATTGTTGAACACTGAATGTGTATCCTAAGTGTTTTAAATGGATTATCTAAATGGTTTTTCTGATAATAATGATGTTGGTAAACCACTTTATGAGAGATGTACTTTTTACCTTTAATGCATGTTGGTTTGGTAAAATGATTAAAGGCCAATTTGGAATTTCTCTTAAAAAGGGTTTTCATGTGTGTTCAATGGTTCACCATGTGAGGCCATTTTATGATCCAGGAAATTTATTTTTAAAATGGAATTGGGGATAAAAATTTTGGTTTGATATGGTGTTTTTGGATGTTTTCCTTAAAAGATCATTTTTAATGGATTTTATGTGCATATCCTTATTATACTTCTTCAAATTGTTTTATGAAAATTTTAAGAGGATTATTGATTTGTTAAAGAAATATGGGGAATGTGTGGGGATCTATTGTGTTTTTATGATATGGGTATGGATTATTCATGTGAAACGTGTATTTAATAATATGTGGTAAATGATTTATCACTAATGGGAAACCTAGGTTTCTAGGTGGGTGGACGTGTACTTATATGCCAATGATCTGGAGTGGTTTCATCCCTGTTTCACGTAAAAAGTTTGATGATGACAACACTAAATAAACTTTGATGATGATGTCATTAGGGACCAAAAGGTTATATATGATTCTCATAATAATGGTTCGTGTTTATGATAATGGATATTTATTGTGGTTACCTTCACCAAGATACGAGGTACCTGGGGCTCAAAACTAACTAGTGCCTTGGGGTGTTCCCGTGACTTGTTCTCTTTAGCTATTTTGTACTCACCATTGGAATATGGTGTGTTTAGATGGTAAATTCAGCAGCATGTGTGTTTTGTTTAAAAGTGTACATTCTTTAAAAGAGCCCTATTGAAAACTAATTTCATTTTGATGTTGTACATCTTTGAAAATTTTCACTAGCATTTTTATATATAAAAAATGAAAGTTTTTTCCTGGTAATTTTTTTAACATGGAACCTAATTTGGAAAACATACATTTATATCTTGTATATATAGCTTTAAATTTATGTTTCATTTATTTTTATGAAAGTGAATCGGCAATAGAATATCGGGCTAACCTAGTGAGTTATAATACTCACACATATAGTCTTCTTCTGTTTTTTACCTTGTTCTAGTTTCAACAAGAGTTCGATCGCCTAGGGAGACGTGTGATAATTGTGTTGGAGAATGACCAGAGGGATCACTTGGAGTTTGTTGGTTTTTAGGTTTGGTCAGTTGACTTGTTGGTTTAGTTGTACATTCAGTGTTTTGTATAAATAATGTTCAGTTCAATTTTTAGATAAATGTATTTTGGGATGTTTGTTTCTTTCTTCTGTTTTTTTTTATTGTTTATATTTGGGTGAAATAATTCCCTTATGTACTCCATGTGTGCCCTTAGTGTTTGTTGACATCCCATGAGGATTGGGAATGCTTCTCGAGACTTTTACCGAGCTGGCCTGGGTGACTGGTTCATGGTCGACTTGGGCTGGTTCATGACACGTCAAGTGTATGTACTTGTAAGAAAATGATCCTTGTTCTGGTGAATTTTACAGTTGGTAATATATAAGATGGTATATAATGATAACATACCCACTATTAGGAATTATTCATGTTTTTTTTTCATCAGATATTTATATCTATGATCCTGGAGAACACCAAATTCATAGTTTAGAAACTGTATAATAAACCTCCACTAATGAAATTTGTCATAATTTAGAGGTAGTTTTTTAAAACCACAACTAAAATTTATTAATTTATTAAAAACAAGGCACTTTATCCCCTGAGACCTCGCACTTCTCCCCTGATCACCCCTACATTGAGCTATCTCCACCACAATATTTCCCCCCTCACCAGCCGCTCCGCTCATTTCCCCCCTCACTAGAACTATACATAACTGGTGTTTTGTTTCCACCCGAGCCCTACAACCCTGAGCTATCATCTGCTGTTCATTTTCCTTTGAAGACCTGAAACCCTCTTTCTCACTAGCACTGTCATTTCTCTTTAGCCCCACTGGCCATTTCCCTCACCGACTATACAATTTCCTTTCAGCCTCCCTTACCCTCTCGATCACCCTGACCACCTATGGGCCTTCTCCATCAAGCAGTCCCTTCCAGATGGTGTATGGTATAAATTATTATGATGGTTTTCAAAGTATCTAGGGTATGATATAATTTTAGGATTTTATTATTTATGGTGTGAATAATACGACAATATCTTTAACATAATTTTATTTATATAAATTTTACTATTTCCATTGGTCTAGGGTAGGTGAGTCTATTCATTTATATTTTTTTAGCTAACTATATATACCTGAAAATTTTAAATTGACTTCTCCTAGATATAACACTTATTTAAAATATCTCTATTTATTTATATTGGAGTTTCACATTCCTATTATATAAATTATTATAATGCCAATATTTTTTTCCATATATGATATGTATAATTTATTATTTAAAAAATTTATTATAATTTTAATGGATTATATAAAGAATAAATATATTTTATTATGTCATAATTATAACAATAACTGATTATATAAGTTATTATAGATTTTATGATCATGGTCATTTGTGTTTAAATTCTATATTTTATTTTCCCATGTTTGGATTGAATGAATGGTCATATTATTTGATTACACCCTTTATATGTTCCACTTTATATCATATATATAATTTTTGAATCATATGTTTTGAAAGATGATATATTGATATGATATTTTTTGTTTCTATACATTGATGTAAATGTGTGACATGATAGTCTTTTAAATATTTTTTTATGATCTTTTGATTTTTGAATTAGAAAAATATATGGGAAGCCTTTGGTATCTAAGTGGGAGTTCTATGTATAAGTGTTATAATAATTTTATATCATTCTACTTTTAGAGAGAGTTTGGATTTAACTCTTGCTATTATAATTCACTCTCAATGAGGCCAATGAAGTGTACATTGTGGTGTGATGATCGAATTGCCTCATACCCTTGCAATATGGTTATATGTGAGTAATGAATTAGATTTTCTAATTAAGACCATGAGAGTTATCCACTCATGTTTTAGGGTTATTTTTTTATTCATTTATTTATTTGTTTCTCTCTGTAAAAATTATCATTATTTTAGAAATAAATAGTAAATGTGTTGTATATTTTATTTAATGGATCTTACAAATATAAATTTATTTTCTTATTTTTTTTCAAACTAGCATATGTGGTTTATCATATCATTGAAAAATTGGTGATTGACACAAGTTGACTTCATTTAAAGAGGGGTCACATGCCGTAAAAAGTGATTTTATTGAAATAGTTGGATTTCTAAATTGGGTTTCAATGTGTGGTTTGATAATTTATTTTCAAAGAACATTTGAAATATTATATTCTTAATGAATGTATAAATTTTGTCGTATTTCAATTTTACATAATACCAACCTTGATTGATTTCCATTTTCTAATTTGAAGTTTTTAGTACTAAAATGACTTTTATTATAACTATTATGGTGGTATTTTTTCACTTCCATTTATATCTTTTCCTACTGAGTACTATTTATGTATTTTAGTTTTTTAAATAAAGTGGACATTGTGATATATATGGATAAAATCCAGATCACATTTCCAAGGAACACACTTCATTATGCTAAGGGTTTTGAGGGCTTTTTTGATTTTTCAATATCCAATTGATATGTTGATTGGTCAATATGATGTCCATGTCCTATGTGTAAATTTATAACACTATTGAAGAGACATAATGTTTATGAACACTTGAAATTAAAGGAATTTCCTACTCAATATTTTTGTTGGATTTGGCATGGATTATCAAACATTATAGAATGTTTGAGCAATAATGTCAATTAATAAAATGCTATCCCAACATCATTGAAAATAGAAAATGAAATGAAAAACCTTATAAATGATTCTTTCAGAATTGAAAGGCAACAACATTTAAATCAAAACATATCATAACTTCTAGTTGAGGGTGCTACAAATAGTAACTTAACAAGTGATGTTTTTTGGACTATAAGACAACCAGATCAAGATTGTAACATTTCATTGAATCCTCCTCTTAATTAAATGGAGACTAATTTAATATAGAACTTCAATTAGTAGAAAAATGTGTTTCATGATTTAGTTGAAGATGGAAATAAAGAGATGTATGGTTGATGTTTGAAACATTCAAAACTTTATTTTCTGCTAAAGTTTTATCATATCAAATACCTAAGTGGAATTATAAATAATGTGATGTCCATGATTTTGGAATTTTTACGTGATGAATTTTCTGATGAAAATATCCCTTAGTTTTTTAGTGATACAAAAAAAAATTGTTAACAAGCTTGATATGAATTATACAAAAATACATGCTTGTCCAAATGATTGTATGATTTTCTTGGGATAGGATTCAAACAGATATGAATGATAAAATGAACTTTTTATAGATATATGTCAATGGGTGATGTTATATGTCTTAATCAATATACGACTATGAATATTATGAATATGAACACACCTAAAATTCATTTTCATTACTTACCATTGAAGCCATGATTGCAAAGATTATTCTAGTAATTAAAAATTGTTGAGGACAAGAAGTTGGGTTCTATAGATAATAACAATGATGGGTTAATGAAACATAAATGAGATTCATAATCATGAAATAAATTTGATTCATTACATCCTGATTTATCATCTAATCTTAATAATGTTCAATTTGTATTAGTTGTTGATTGATTCAGCCCATTTGGAACATTGAGCATCAATTATAGCATTTGGCAGGTTTTTTTGAACCCATACAATCTACCTCCATAGATTTTTTTGAATAAACTATATTTTATCATTTAGAAGATTACTCATGGAAAAAAATGTCTAGAAATGATATTTATGTATACTTTAATCCTCTAATTGAAGATTTACATAACTTATGGAGAAATAGTATTGAGAAATATGAAGAATCTTCTAGAAAAATATTAAAATTGAATGCTTCTCTAATGGGGACCATGTGTTACATCCTTGGAATTGGGAACCTATATGGTCAGAACACTCGGGTTTGGATTTTCTAGTTTGTAACATGGAATTTGATCTTAAATGACTACCTTCTAGTAAAAAATGGTTCTTCTTGTTTCATTGAAGAGTTATAGATGCATCTCATACATTTTAGTAGAATGAGTCAGAATTCCATATTTCTATTGATCGTAGACGAGATCAAAATTTGTGGACAACAACTGAAATGATGCAAAAATTGGAAATGTTGAAACAAAATTTGGGAAGGTGTATCATTTGATGATAGTGGGAAATGAGTTTAAAGTTAATCGTTATGTGAATTTAGAATACATAAATGGAAGAAAAAAATTAAATTCTTCAAACTTTCATATTGGGAATTTAATTTGTTATGGAATATTCTTGATGTTATGTATATTGAGAGTATTTTTTTTGACAATTTGACCTTCACATTGATTAATTATCTTGGAAATTTGAAGGATCATCTCAATGCTCATAAGGACTTATAAATAACTTACTTAAAGCATAATCTTTGGCCATATGAGAATAGAAAGTATTATCTATAAATATTTTCAATGAAAAAAGGGATAAAGATAAATTTCATTGAATTTTAAATTATGTGTAGGTATATGATGGGTATTTAGGTAACATCTCACGGTTTTTTCACTTAAATCATCATAGGTTACATGGATTTCAAATCCATGATTCAAGTCTTTAATTACAATAGATACTACCCTTGGAATTGTATTCATTATTACCTGATATGGTTACTGTAGTTATACTCCAATTTTTCACATTCTCTAGACAACAATGCGAGAAAACTCTATAACCAACCTAGATTGACAACCTTCATGATAGAATTTTATTGACACTTTGTTCAATAGATATGATCTTTCTTCCATCATTTTTACCATCATGATGCATTTAATATTTCATTTGGTTGAGGAAACCAAATAAGGTGGCCTCGTACATTATCAATGGATGTATCCAGTTGAGAGGTACATTATTTATATGGTTATCATGTTAAGTAAAAAAAAATTGGAACTTAATTAAATAAAAAATTATTTTTTTATGTTTTAATGCATAGATATCTTGTCTATTTAAAGTCATACATGAAAAAAAATCCCAAACTAAATGATTTATTTTTGTAAGGCTATTTAGAAGATGATGGTCTTACATTTGGTACTAGATACATGGATTATTTTGAGATAAGATTCAATCAGGTTGGATATGTCGACGAAGCATCGATTCAATATCGATTACATAGGAAATAAAAAAACCTACGATTGGCCAAAAAGTTGGTAGGATGTCAAATGTTATTCTGACTAAAATATAATTATTAATGGGACACCGATATTGGTAATTAATAGTGAAATTATAGAACCATTTATTGAACATATCAGGATAAAAACAAAGATATGTATGTGAGGAAGAACATGAAATGAGAAAGATATAACAATAGATGTTAACAAAGTACTTGTATAATGGTTCACACATTGTGTAAGTTCATAAATGTAGTAATCAATATGAATTTTAGACTAACACATATTTTTAAAATATAATAATGTATATTACTTTTTTTAAATAATGAATAATGATACATTGGAGGATTGTTCACTAGATTTGATGCTTATGGCTTGAGGTCCTCTAAAATAGGCTAGAAACATTGATGATTACAATGCCAATGGATTTAAATTTCATAGAGTATATCAAGAAGTGGGTTTGAAATCATATAATAGTGGTATATTTATAGCTTTTGAATTGGGATACTTTGTAAAATTGACTGATATTATAAAAATAAATTAATATATTCATTTTTTAGTTATTTTATTCAAATTCTAGTGGATCAATATTAAATTGAGGTATTAAAAGATATTCCTTTCAATTTACCACTATGAACTTCTCTTGCTTGGTGGATGTTAGTGATCATGAATTACATGATCTGTATATATTTTCATCGAAATCGAAAATGGTATATTATGTTGAAGATGTCATGGATGAATGGTGGAGTGTAGTAGTTCACATAAAACAAAGAGACATGTATGATATGGAAGATGAATTATAATATTTTTCATCTGACATTTAATCCCATAAAAAATAAGAATCAAACTTATTTTTCCATCATGTTACTGAAATTATTAGTCTTCTAAGGGTGGATGAATTAGATGAAGTAATGATGGAGTAGGGAAAAGACATGACTGAATCAAAAAATGATTTTATGTGCATTCATACTTTAATTTATAATCCACTTGTGTTATATGGGAAGCCATTCATTATCATATCTATGTATATTTTATTTTTTAGTATTGTGAATATGATATCATTTATAATATTTTTTAAATGTGAATTTTTTGAAATATATGTTTTGAAGGTAATATTATTTGATTAAATGACAAGAATTCCATGGAAGAACATTTCAATGATCTCAATAAACTCCCAGTTGATGTTACCTCGAAAAAACTGGTATGTGTATCAAAACATGTTAAAATTTTAAAATGTACTAATCTACTAACAACTGTAGAAGCATTTAGTAGTGTCAAACAAGATAGAGAATGTTCATAGACAATAAGATTTTCATTTTAGAATTATATTTAGGAATAGAAGTTATTAATGTGGTTAACTACTACAAATTACTAAAAACTAAATGAAAAATTAAAAATGAAAATTTAAATTATCTAAAACTATCTGTATGAACCAAACTAAAAAATTAAAGAAACCATAAGAGATGGAATTTTCTGAGTTGTGACATATATTAAAGTTCATGAAATGCCAATTATTTAATTCAAACATCTGAATATCTATTTATTTAATTTTCATCTGTTCTAAGTAAAATAAAAATACTATTAGTTCTTATTATTTTAAATTATATTGAATTGTAATTTTTAAACAAATCATAGGTCATTTGGTTCTCTGTCCTAATGAATAATTTGTGCATCGTTGTATCAATGAATCACTTGATGAAATACCACAAACCATTTCACACAATTTCAGAGTATATTCCTATGTCAGGTTCACATGCATGATAGTAATTATTATGTCTCACTCATACAATTTTGAAGGGTGATTCACACAAAATATTAATTTTTCATTTAATATATTTATTTATCTAGAATTCACTAACATGCGATTAACAATTCTCTCACACACAAGATCTATTTCCAAATAAATAAATTATCTGATCATCAATTTTCCATTATTACTTATTAGGAATCACTAAATTATGCATGTATACTCCAATTTAAAATTATAATAGTACAATTTTTTTCCCTCGTCATTTTTTTACATTTTGACATCGGTTTTTAACCTATGTCTATAATGGAAATGTTAAAAATTGAAGATTCAACATCATTTTTTATAAAACAATGATTACATATCAATAAAAAATATGTTTATAGGAATTTTTTATCATTGGTTTTTACAAAAACCAACATCGAATCTTGGCCCCCGGTGGTCTTGAGCATCAGTTTTCATAAAAACTAATGTCGAAAGTCATCATTCGCCAGATTTTGGTGTTGGTTTTTATAAAAAACAACACCAAATTTCAGGATCTATCAGTATTCGACATTGTAATTTGTAAAATTAAATTAAAAAGTAAAATATTTACCTTTAAACATTGGTTTTTTGGAAAATTGATGTCTAAATTCTGATTGTACATGTTTTATATGATCGGCTTTTGATAAAAACCAATGTGAAAAGAACATTTTCAAAAAAAATATTTTTCATGTCAGTTTTGGAAAACAACCAATTATAAAATATTTAAACTCTTAATATTGTAATATAATAGGTTTATCAGGCTTCTATTTAACTAGTCATGGAGATAAAATGATCATACAAATCAAAAGTTATGGTCTTTGTAAGTTATACCTCTTTAAGTTTCAATAGATACAACATGATTCAATGAAAACATGAGAAACAAGAACCAATAGTTATACACCAAGTGACCAAGAAAAGAATAAATTTAATATTCCAAATGATTTTAATTCTTTTAATTTTTTCCTTTGAATCATTATGTATTTTTTCATTATTTTAATTATTTTTAAGCATAAACTCACACGTCAATGTAGACATTGACCGATAAATAATTTTTCACCTCAGATGATGAATCTCATGTGGATATTTTATTTTTGTATCTTGATCAGAATAATTATTCATCATTATAATAAAAATTATCCTGATTTTTAGTTATAAGGGAAAAAATAATAATGAAGTTAATTTATGAGAATACATACCATGTACAAATTGTCGATTGATGAATTGTTGAATTTTTTATTGTTTCAAAGATGTTTAACATGTTGAAAGAATTTGAATTAGGATTTATATATTTTCAATGAAAATATTTGAGGTGGTGACTAATTAAAATTTAGTTGGGATTTTTAAAATAGAAATGTGTTTTGTGATAAAATATAAATACCGAACCCACAAATTTGAAACTTACTTTTATCATCTGTTAAATATACAACCAATTTTAAAAAAAAATCGTATATCGGGGTTTTAAAATTAATTATTAACAAAAAGAATGCAAAAGTGAATTTCAATGTCATTTATTAGAAAAATCAATGCCAAAATGTTACTTTTAGAATCGGTTACTGAAAAAAGCCGACGTTAAAAGTTACGTCTTATAATGTCCATCTTGTAAAGCCTCTACCATTTGATATGTATGTCTGTTTTAGCTCTATGACCTTTAAAATAAAATATTGAGAAATTATCTACAAGCTTCTTATTATTTTTATTGTATTTTTTTTGGAAAATCATTCCAATAAATGACATTTAACATCAGTTACTGAAAAAAAACCATCGTTAAAAATCATATCATATAATGTTCAACTTCAGAAGTCCATAACTTTTGATCTGTAAGTATGTTTTAGCTCCAAGACCAGTTAAATTGAATATTGATAAATTATATAAAACAAGTATTGAATTGTTAACATCTTTTATTAGAAAAACAAAAACCAAAAATAAAATTTTAATGTTAGGTACTCAAAATAAAAGACGTTAAAAATCAAGTCTTACAATTTTCAACTTCCGACGTCCTTAAATTTTGCTCCATAATTCTGTTTTAGATCGATGATCTGTCAAGTAGAATGTTGAGAAATTATATAAATCATGGATTTAATTTTTAAAATCATTTATGATGTTCCCATATTATAATGAATCACTGAGAGGGGGAGGGTCTGAATCAGTGATCCCTTTTAAATCTTTTTTAATAATGGATTCATTTCAATTAAACCTATGTGACTGGTTAAAGCATTGATCCACTCTTCTTGTGCCTATCATCCTTAAATAAAATGATGACATAAATTTAGAAGCACTTAACATACAGATTTTCAAGGTTTAGTTCAATGTCCCACTCCTTGCTGTGTTGGTTATTAACCCCAACATAGATTCTCCACTATAATTCGGTGAGTAATTACAATGGTCAATACAGAGTCCTATTGTATCTTTGCTGAGTTAAATAGGGTGTTATTTATACTACTTCATGAAATGTTACCAGATTCCCACTAACCTACTTCAAAGTCCCACTGAATACTTCTTCCTCCTAGTTTTTACAAGAGATGCTTCTTGATTCACTACGGATGGATCTTCTGCTCTTCCCTCCTGAGCTTTCTAAATCACACTTTCTCCTGAATCTCTTCTATAATCTTAATTATCCTTTGACAAGGTCAGTTGAAATTTCTCAATAATTCTGATCACTTCTATGATCAGTACTCAACTCAACAATGCTCGGGAAATTCTTTTTTCTTCTGATGAAGAACTAACCTCACTAAGATGTGTGCCAATGATGCTCACAACTTCTTCAAGAATATAATATGCAAGAATGATCTTGCGCAATATTATCACTGTATCTCTTCTTGGATTCTCAAATACTGTTCACTCATATATATGAACTTAATTATTTTAGTAATGCTTTAGTCTCAGTTATCATTCACTTCATTCATGGATTGCACGACATAAAGACTTCTTGTTTTTGGATATCTCAATTCCTTTCACACATTCATGTGTTCATGCATGATTTCATGTATGTGTCTCATGATTTTTCACATGCACTGCCTTCTTGTTTACATACATGAACTAAAAATCTAGATTCTTCATTTTAAATGTCTTCACATGTGCATGTGAAAGCATCCATTCATGCACAGTATCATTTTTTTGTGTGAAAACCCCAATGGGTATAACCTTTTGGGCACAATCAATTCCTTTTTCTTTTTCTTACATAATATCAAACACACAATGTATTGTTTATTTCACTCAAGTTTATGTGACATGTATGTGATTATACTTAAATCTTCTTTAAACCCAAAGGAGTGTGATCTACTCTATGGAGTGTTCGTGTATCTCAAATCATGTATATGGATGAAGGTGCATCATGCAAGCATTATACTACTACTTTTTATGAAAAAACCTGAATGGATGGGGAATTTGTGTGGGTTATTATTCCTCTACAAGGGTAGTGTATGTGTACATTGTCCTTTTCTTGTTCTCACACAAAGGGTGTACATGGATTCCCTTCACGCACCACAATTGGTGTGTGGCTCCTACATTTACAAACAACAAGTGGTATGAAGAATCCTCCTTCATGATTAGGGTGCATGATAATCTCCTTTACATAACCAAGGATGTTCTTGGTTCTATCTTAACAAGAGAACAAAACGGGTGTGTGACACTGGTTTTATGTTTGTGGTTTTTTCTTCACACCCAAAGAACGATGAGGGATCGAAGGAACCTATCATGTGCTCAGCTTCTTTTGTGAACCAGGGTGGTTTTCATTTTTAAATCACGCATGGGATGTGTGAGACTCCTATGCGTATCAAGGCTACATGGAACACTCTTCTTACACTAAAGCTCAATTTTTTGGAAAATAGGAGCTCTCTCAATATTTTCAACTACCGAGCCTCAATCATGGGATCTTTATTTAGCGGCAAGAATCACCATGTATCTACATGTTAAAATATGTGGGGGTGAATGCTTTTAAATCCTGAGATCTTCGGGTTTGAATTATTAAATCACGGGATCGAGATAGGGTGCATATCTTAGTTGTTTCCATTCAACGAGGGCTTTCTTCTCTAATGTTTATCCTCACGTTCTTGAATTTTTGAATGCATTAAAATCAACTTCACCATGTAAGCTTGATCGAGGATCATTCTTCCAAGCCTTGGATGATTCACATTTCCTCGACCTCATTTGATCTCTTCATATCGATGCATTCATGAAACCTTTAATGAATTTATGAGTTCGGTTATTCCGGAGGATCACCATGAACTGAATTTGAGCATCAACGGTGTGTGGGAGTTCGATCTCGGTGGATCGGTAGTGATGATGGCGAGAAGTGGTGTAGGGTGACTCTCAATGTGGGATAATGTTGAAGACGATTCCATGACTATTTGATCAACATAGATTGATCATGGACGACCACGATTATTTCGCAGGACACTGGATAGAGCATGCAACTAAAATCTTGCACGAGATCGAATGGATTATTGAGATTTCATCCCTGTTTTTTAAACCTGTCCCACATCAAAATTGATACATGGTATGAGGCTCATTTATAATACTATCCTCCACAACCTCAAATCATAATTCTTATCCTCCCTTCATGATACTTCCCCGTACTGTGTTCACCCTGTGTGCGTGCTATTGGCACCCACTCTTCCTCCAACAGGTACGCTCTTGGTGCCCACTATGTATGCTAGCCTCATGGGTTGATCATTGTGCGTGAACTTAGGGGCTTATACATGGCCTTCTCACACCCTTCATCATGTAGTGAAAGACTTCAGGGCTTCCCTCAGGTGTACTTGACCCTCGGGTCCCACATATGCTTGAGGATGAGGACCCTGGTTGGCCTCCATGGTTGGCCCCTTGTTTTTTAATGTAAGGACATATATATATACTTGGTTAAAAACCAAGTGTCTAGTATTAGAATAATGCATGTCCACCTTATTAATTCATGGTTATTTCCTACAAAATCCATCCCCATGCACATCTCCTTCTCATTTAAAATTATTTATATCTGTTTGGATCATCTTTTCCAAAACACATTACTATTGTTTCTTCTTCCAACCATTGATGTAACTCTTATTTAACTCCTCCTACATGGAAACACAATGCATGGAAACATTTTACTAAACAATGTGTTGTCCTTAACACATGTTTTGGCCCTTGAAGATCAGCACAACCAATCATCTTATTTTTAACCTTCATCCATTTAGATTCCATGGATGGATCTTTAAACATTACATACAAACAAAACTAACTACTTGGAACTTCTCCTCCCTAGCATCATCCTCGTGAAATCTTATATCCACCTACACATGGTTGTTCGACTAGGCTTTCCTGTGCATGAATAGGCTTGTCCCGATGGAAGGTTCCATACCCTCTCATTCTTGCAATCTGTTTAGCTTCTGCTATGGTGAAATCTCTTTGCTCCTCCTCCTTTTAAAGTTTTTTCCTTATAGGTTTTCTAGTATGCATCTGAACTTAAGGTGGCACAAAGGCCTTGAGGTGGCTTGAAGGCCTTACTAACTCGAAGTCCTGGGTGGCCTGAAGGCCTTAAAGTACTCGGGGACCAAATAGGTGGCCCGAAGGCCCAAACGGGGGAATATTGCTGGCTACTACAGTGAAAAACAGTGCCTGATACTGTTCAATCAGCAGTTCCTGCTACAGTACCTGCTACAGTACTGTTATAGTACTGCTACAGTACCCCAAGAAATTAACCTCTACCTGGATTTGATCCCAGGTCTCGTGGATGCACTTAAAGAGTCCTCACCAACTGGGATGAGGCTCATGTGCATGGGGCACACAACTTCATCAGGAATATAATATGAAAGAATTTTCGTTCACATTATTATCACTTTCTCTCTACTTGCAGTCTCAAATACTATTCACTCAGATATAAGATCTTCTTTAGTTTATTCTGGCTTCAGTCACAGTTCACATTCACTTCATGCATGGATTTCATGGCATTCAAAATTCATATTTTTGTATATCTCAGTTCTTTTCACATGTGCATGTGTTCATGCATGATTCCATGTATGTGTCTTTAGAATGTTCACATGCATTTCCTTCTTTTATAAACACATGCACTATGAATCTTGATTCTTCCTTTTAAGTGTCTTCACGTGGGCATGTGCATGCATTAATGCATGCACAGTCTCATTTCTTATTTGTGTGAAATCCCCAATTGGTATATCCTTTTGAGAACACACACTTCCTCTTTCTTTTTCTCACTTAATATCAGACACACAATTTCTTGTTTATTTCACACAAATTTATATGACATGTATGTGTTTAAAATTAAATCATCTTTAAACCCAAATGAGTGTGATCCACTATTTGGCTTGTTTGAGTATCTCAAATAATGCATATTCATGCAAGTGCATCATGAATGCATTATCCTTGTTCTTTTTGTTAACCAACCCAAATGAATTCAAAATGTGTGTGGGTTCTTTTTCTTCTCCAAGGGCAGTTTATGTGTAAATGGTCCTTTTCTTGTTCTCATTAAAAAGGTGTACATGGATTCCCTTCATGAATGAGGATGGTTCGTAATCCTTATCTTTAAGAACTGCAACTAGTGCGAGGCTCCTTCCATCGCAAACCAAAAGTAGTACACGGACTCCTCCTTCACAATTAGAGTGCATGATACTCTCCTTCACTTAACCAAGGAAGTTCTTGGTTCTATCTTAGCAAGATTACAACAATGGTGAGTATCATCGGTAGTGTGTTTGCGGTTTCTTCTTCATGCATGAAGCATAAAGAGGGTTCTAAGGAACCTGTAGCATGTTCAGATTATTTAGAGATCTAGGTTGTTTCACATTTCTACATCACATAAGGTACAGATGTTACTCCTTCAAATATCAAGGCTTTTCAAAACACTCTTCTTATCCCCATGCTCTGTTTTATGGAAAAACGTGCTCTCTCAAGATTTTCAACAACCGAGCCTCGGTTGAGGGCTCTTTATTTATATGCAATAATCACCGCATATCTACGCATTCAAATCTATAGTGTTTAATTCTTTGAAATCCCATTAACTTTGGTTTTGAATTATTCAAACATGGGATCGAGATATGTTGCATATCTCAGTTGTTTCCATTCAATGAGGGACTTCTTCTCCGCAGTTTATCCTCACGTGCATGAATTTTTAAATGAATGAAAATCATCTTCAACGTGTAATCTTGTTCTTAGATATTTATTCCAGGAATTTGTACCTTTTTGTTCTCTCTGTCTCATTCTAACTCTTCTTCTCGATTCATGCATGCAAATTTTGATACATGCGTGAGTTCAGTTATTCCAGATGATCACCATGCTCTAAATTTGATCTTCAACGGTGTCCAAGAGCTTGATATTTGTGGATTGACAGTGGAAATGGTGAGAAATATAATTGGGTGACTCTCCATGTGTTCAGAGGTTGAATAAGATTCCATAGCCATTGGATTATCTCGGATTGACCACAGACGACCACGATTATTTTAGAGGATGCTGGATGGAGCATGTGACTGAGATATTCTTTGAGATATGATGGAATGCCGAAATTCACTCTACATTTTTAACCCATCCCACATCAAAATGGATACATGGGATATGGATAAATTTATAATAAAATTCTCCGCAACCTCATCTCAGAATTCTCCTCCTCCCTCCACAGTACCACCCCCATACCATGTGCCCCTGCGGGCACGCTCTTAACTCCTACTCTGCCTCCTCTGGGCACGTTCTGAGTGTCCACTATGCCTGATAGCCGCATGATTTGATCACCATTTTTACTCCATTGTATTTATACATGTCTCACTCTCACCCTTCCTCAAGAGGGTCGGGCCTTGAGGGCTTCCCTCATTCACAGTTGACCCTCTGGTCTCGCATGTGCTTAAGGATGAGGACCTCAGCAAGCCTCCATGGTTGGCCCCTTATATTTTAATGCAAGGCCATATATATAATTGGTTAAAAACCATGTGTCTAGTACAATAATAATTCATGTCAACATTCCTAATTCATGTTTACTTCTTCAAAATCCATCCTCATGCACCTATCCTTCTCTTTTCCTCTTCTTTATTTCTTTTGGGAATATGAAGCACAAAACACATTACTCATCTTTCTTCTTCCAACCATGGAAGGAACTCTTCTTCAACTCCTCATGCATTGAAACACAATGCATAGAAAAATTTTAGTAAAAAATGTGTTGTCTTTAACACATTTCTTTGTCCTAAAATATCATCACAATCAATCATATGATTTTTAAACATCATCCATTTAGATTCCATGGGTGGATCTTAAACACTTCATCCACTTATTTACTATGGATGGATCTTTACTTCATTTTTCATGTAATTGATTATTTCATGGACTTATTTAAGTATTGTGACAATGTATTAAATTGATAAATTTATTGTAACATAGGTCTAGTTCTACAATCACTAGATTTTACATAGAGAATGTCCAAGCTAGACATTCATTGTCATTTCACACTGATTCTCCAAGGGACATAAGAATTGAAACAACTTATCCTCTTCAGTCATCATCACTACCAATTCTACATACACATATTGGTACATGGAAAATTATTGAAATTTTATTGAAAAAAATGAAACACCATTCTCTAGAATTTATTTGGAAATATGATGCCAAAAAGTTGCTTTTATGGTGAGTTACTGAAAAAAAAACTAATGTTAAAAAATCAGGTCTTATAATGTTAGACTTCCAATGTCTATAACTTTTGATCTATAAATCCTTTTTTACCTCCATGAACTACGAAATTGATGACTGAGAAATTATCTACAACTGGAATTCAATTTTTAAAATTGGTTATTAGAAAATTATTGACAAAAAAGGTCTTTTAACGTGAGTCTTGATGAACCGACGTTAAAATGATTACGTTAAAAAAAATTTACTTGTGTTAAATCCAACAAAAAATAATTAATTAAATAAAAATTAAAATAAAAAAATTAAATAGAAATAAAAAATGGAAATAATTTAAAGGAATGTTTTTTTGATCAAATTCATCACAACTTGACACAAAAATAATTAGCTCATCATGATTACAACATAATACATAAAATAATAAACAAATATCATTGTTCTCATGTCATTACAGTTTCCAATAAAATACACCATCAATGATCATAAAATAATAATCTCCACTTCAATTATCACAATAAAATTGAGCCATACCATTAAGAAAATATGTCAACATGAAAGATAATAATTAGATTTGTTTTCTCCCTCACCATGAAATATTGATCTTTTGAAATCGAAGATAATACTTCACATGTGATGGTATCACACCCGATCCATAGTTTCCCACCCGTAATGGAGGAGGTTGGTGTAGATGATGGCTATGATGGTTCTCTTCAGCATAAGAGGGAGTCTGGTGAAAGGGGTATTGTTTATTGGATAATGCACAATGTGAAGTGGTCGATTGCAGCACAAGAGGGAGGCTGGTGTAAGCAGTATTTTTTCTAGGATGATGCGTAACGTGGAGGTGTCTAACGAAGTGGTGCACACTTAGAGGATAGTGAAGATGGGCCGCTTCTTTCTGGTGTGTCACAAGAATAGAGGAGTGTCTAACAGCTCCTACATTTAGGGTTCAGACAAAGGATGGTGGGGGAAACAATGGGGGAATGGGAGTTGGGGGGGAGTGGATAGGGAGGGGTGCTGTATGAGAGGGGTGTTGGGGACTGGGATGAGGGAGGAGGGAATGGTGACGTTGGGGAGGGGGAATTAGGGGAGAGGAGGTGACATTGGGGGGGGTGGTGGGGGTGTTTGGGTGAAGGGGAGACATCTGCCTAAAACAAGAAAGAAGTGGAAGTAGATATTATAATTCAATATTTAAAAAAATATATAATTATCTAAATTTGTTAAAAAATAAAAAAAATAAAAAAATAAAAATAATCAAATTAAATATATAATATAATAATTAACTTTAAATAAAAATAACTAATTGAAAATGTTATAAAATTAGAAATAAATAAAAATTTATGCAAATATAATTAAACACCCCAAAATGTAGATATAATAATACTATGAAAATAATATGACTACTATTAAATATTTATATTACAAAAATAATAAACTAATAAAAAAACTAATTTTGTTAATAATAAAAATATATAAAAGAATATAATAAGATACTAATATAGACAATTGATATATATACTAATAAATGTTAATAAACTTATAATAAAACCATTGTTAGCAAAACTAATAGTATTAAAATATAGTGTTAAATATAATATAAAAAAATAATTTAACAAATAATAATACTAAATTAAAAACATTATTATATAAATTAACAAAAAATTATCAAAATATCTAAAATACTACAAATCTAAAAAATCATACTAAAAACACTAAAAGTGGTTTGAAAAATAATTAAAACTAAATTAGAAAATTATTTAAAATACAAGATAAATTCAGGTACATAAAATCCCCCACACATAAGATTTTTCACTCCTGGGAAAAAAACACAGAAAAAATACACATGTGGGCACTTAGAAATGACAAACATCAAAATTACAAGATCAAAAAAATTACAATCCATTTTACTCCTAAACAATCATGCTTTAATTAAAATAACAATTTTTGGAAAACATTTTCCCTTACACTCACAACCTTTCCAAAACAAGTACCTACACCCATGCACCATTTTACCTATGTCGCTATCACTATCATCAATTTAAAAACTTCACAATGTTTTTTCTAAATTATCATACACATGCAATATTACCATAGGCTTTCTGTGAATATCACATATCCTATAGTGGAAATCAAATGAATAAATTAATCTAGAGGACTTCAAATTAGGTTCAAATTTCTCTGAGGTTATGGGAGGGTGAGTCATTAAAATCTGATAATTTTTTACAGAAAGGAGGGTAGAATATTAAAATAAATTCATGATAAGTGTCAATAAAAATGTCTTCATGAAACTCTCGTTCCCCCACACATAAATTTTTTCTTGTCCCTATGCATATTGACCCTCTCATGGAATTGATTTTTTTCTCTTTTTTGTATATTTTTTAGGGTCACAACTCACTCAATTAAAATGGGGAGAAAAAACGGGTGATTACCAACTCCATACCCCAGGAAATATATGTAATAAATAATACCAAATAAATTTACATAAGTTTCATGAAATATTTAGAATCTTATTGAATTTTGGTCATATATCAAAACACATTATCTCATAGAGTAATGAGTCATCACTTTTATAGGCATCCCTAAAGGTGAGGGTTACCGCATAATGACCATAGATGTACTCATTGTTGAAACCAAAAAGATTCTATATTATTGTTGAAAAATACATGTAATGAATGTAAATACTATGAAATATAACACATATGATAATTAAAGGATAACATCGATCCATGTACATCAAATGAATCACTGTCCCTCAAATAACCCTCTCCATGAATAAATCCCCCTCACATAGATTGAAAATAATCATGCAAAAAATTCAAGAAATAGATAGTGAAGGTTATCAGCTATGGAATCATTTTAAAAGACTTCTTTAGGTCTTTAAAAGTATACAACATGGATAAAATGTATGAGTGGATTAGTGGGTTAAAGGGGTTAGATAATCAAATAGGTATCGTTTTCATTTTAGTGCAACCTTAAAAATTATTATCACTTCGACTGAAAGAAATCTACAGTTCTAGAATACATAACATGGTCATGATTCCATCAAGATAAAGAGAAATAGGAGATGATGTAAAAATGATCCATAATCCTCATGGGTATGAAAATATAATGTTGGACTGCACAAATGAAAATGAGTAAAAATAAGTGTCTCATACAAGTCTCTAAATAAATTCAAAGCATTGAATAATATCAACAATAAATTAAATCAGAGTATAAAGAATCAAAGCATGGAAAATAGAAATCATGTACTAAAACTACCCAAAGGTAAAAGTGATATGTTCTCGACTGTGTATTAATAAAAATACAACATTTTTCATGTGGGTTCATTATATGAAAGAAATATTTTTTCGAATTTATTTATTTTGTTTGTGTTATTTTTAATTTTAAATGGTATTTTGGGAAGTATAAAATATGATAGAAAATAAAAAACATCCCTGTGTATGTGAATATTGATGCAGAAAGGCTGTTTGTATATGATGAATCTCTAAAAATGATGTACCAATAAAATATAAACATATCAAAACACATAACCACATCATATAAATGAATTTACATCACAATAAAAATCATGTGGATGATAAAAATATGTATGTTGACTGATAAATACGACTGCAATGCCATAAGAAAACAGATTATGTTAAATTCATGTCATTTTAGTAACTAAAATAACTAAATGAAATGAAACTAAATGTAGAGAAAGGAAAATCAATAAATGATAGGCTTCCTCCAATTAAGAACTAAGTGTAATTTTCTAGGCTTATTTAATGGTACAGACCATTTAATTTTTGGAATTAATTATTTAAAACGACCCTTTGTGTAATTCCTGAGAGGTTAAGAGAGGTCCTGGTGGCATCTTTTGCTCGGTTGAATCCTGGAGCACTGGAAATGGGGAATACAGGCTGGGACATATGATTTTTCAAATTGTGTAGCCAGTTGAAGGTCTCAGACAGTGGGAAATGAATTGTTTTCACACCGTTAATCAAATTGTGCGCCTAACTCTTTGAGGTCCCCTGGTGAACCAGATCCTATTACACAATTGACACATTGTTTGGAAAACCATATGGTCAAAACACACGACCCCTGATACATGGGTAAAATTTCAAATATGAATTTAATTTTTTGTTTTTAACCCCTATTTTCTGCCCTCCCGACTCCACTTAGGATTTACCCATCTTCCTGGTGCATGAAGGTTTTCCTCCTTCCCCTAGGAGGTTTTGATCTATCTCCCTCCATAAGGATCTGTTTTCAACACTGTTAGAAGCTATGAACTCCTCTTGATAAAAACATCCTTATGAAACACTTGATTTCTTGGTTCCTCGTCTTCTCATTGCATTATTTCTATACAATAACCTTTAGCCCTATTTTTGAGGTTTTGCTAAATCTCTTGATTTCTCCCATTATAGGTTGAATCATTCCTTTTTTCAGATGTTATGAGTACTATGGCCATGAGGTAGAGCATATACAGTTTTCTTCGATTCAATTTCTGTTATTTTTTTCATTTCACCATTGTACCACAAGATGGAACCTACCATAAATGGTTGGTTATCACATATTAAATTAACCGGGATGGTATACAATTTATGTAGTTCCTATCAGTCACATATAAACCAAAATATAGTCTTCCAATTTACTTTTGGAAACCCCACTTGTTGTTTCCAACCAAAATGGATTACTTTCACATTTCTCTACATGTGAAATTTAAATTTGTGGTGTGTGGCACCTTGGATACATGTTTTAAAATGACAAAATGAATTAAGAAGGGTGTTGAACCACGAATTGGTTCTCTTTGATAATGTCTAGGCTTGATTATGATGGATTTTCTCATGTTTAGTGCCTTTTACCTTTGGAATGCATTCTGTCTATTGAATGAAATATACCTTACATTATAACATTCTCATTTCTTGTTACATGAATACCTTGCCTTATAATGACATCATAATGCCTTGTTGTAAATGAGTAGACTTCATGAAACGTGCCTTGATTAGTGGTATTGTACTATAATTACCGTGTTTATTCCTAGTGCACTATGATAAGGTATTATGTTAAATGCTTATTCTTAATATGATGTGAAATTTCTCACCTTACGTCAAGCCAGATTCTAATGCCTTGTTTGGTACTCCTTTCTTTCACTATTTAAATGTTTTAAATGAAATGTGTTGCTTTGTAAAGCATGATATCGTGGGATTATGAAATAATATAAATGAAATATTGGTAAGATTCATGTTGATTCCATATTCTTTTCTTACATTTCTTGATTATGAATTTTTCTTTATGCTCATGCCCTTTTTAGTGGATCAGACTATATTGAAGGATTTGGAAATCTTCTTATCTTGTTTTATAATTATGCATGTATTGAAATTAAATTGCTTAAGTACTATTCCATGAAGCTTATGATTTATACCTTAATTGATCTTATTTAATGTTTATTTTATTTTCTAAATGAAATGTGACCTTGTCAATCGGCTTTAAGTGCATAACATTGCTAAATAGAAATCATGTTTTATTGAGATGATTGTTGTTGGAAATAAATCATATATACATTGCTTGATATGTATTCCTTAATTGATATGGAACATATCATAGGAAGTGATATAACATGGTTTCCTTATTAACGATACATGTATGGAGTCCTAATGCTAGATGGGTTAAAACACGACACGATGAGGGTGATGCTTTGGCTTTCCATGTAAGGGATTCCTAGGCGGTTTCTTATACTCTTGACTGATACTGGTTCTGTAGGGGAGAAACAATGGATGATCCTTTTGGAAATATGGCTATGCAATGCCTTTGATGATACCCAACCCCCTTGTGACATACCGAGGAAAGAATCAGAAGTTTATCATACCTTATAGAGATACTCGAGATTCTAACGAATGATTGGGATTGTTGTTGAGGATGGTGCATTTGGGGCAGAGGACAGAGACTATGCTTGAGAAGTTGTGTAACATTTATTTGGTATTTTTTAGTTATTTAATTCATGTAGTATAATCTTGTACCTCCTTCTCTTGTACATCCATTTTTATAGATTCTAGACATGAAATAATCTCCATTTTTGTATACAGTATTGATATTTGTTTTCCAACTATTTACATTAATTGTATGACACATTCATTATTATCTTTTGTTATATTCTTATATATATGATTCCTCTACTTATTATATTTTTGTTACCACTATGTTATACCTAACACTATCAGGGTATATTATTTCCATGGACAAACCTAAGGCCCTCACTACTAGTCGGAAACCTATAGAGTTCAGGGAGATGCAAATGAGGTTATGAGACCCACCATCTCAAGGACCGATTTAATGTCACTTGGGGAGGGACGCAATAATGTGGTATCATAGGGGTTATTTTCATTTTTTATTTCTATTTGGGTTATAAAAGAGAATAGGATATAGGCATTTGAACTTGACCACATTCTTGGATGTAGATAACCCATGTACAGGGGACACCCAAATTTCCTATGTTGGGAATTTCCATTATTGATTATGACATTGATGGTTGATACGACTTCACAATTGGGGAAAAAGATGATTTGTGGTGTTATGGATATTGTTCAGATTGGAATTATGATTTTCTATTAGTCTATATTGATTAAATGTTGGATTTTAATTACATGCATCATACTAGCCTATATAGGGAATGAATTGTCATGCATAATTCCATGCCACATCTACTTTCAGTGTTCAAATTGCTATTGGGATGTGATTTCCTCTATTATTAGTTGTAATATCTTGTAGTTTTGAATGTTATAAGAATATTAGTGTGACATTTTTTTATTACAGTGATATGTTATGGTTTGGGTTATGTGGACACCACCTTCAACTCCTGAGGTGTATTGGCCCTCATGGATTGGGATGGTGATCCAACTAACTCAACCAAATTAAATGGGTAATTAAATCATTAAATTTAAAATAAAAATCACCTATTAAAATAATTTTTCTCCTTACCTGGTAATGTTTAACCTTGAAATTGCCTTGTCATGGGATGTAGGCCGAATTCCTTGTGAACCATTGAGGCCCTTTCTATTTATCTGGATTTTTCTCTTGGAGTAGGCTGTCAGCGGTGTTATTCATAGAGGTAGGACATGTTACTATCCTCTTATCACATTCTTAATATATTGTTCCATGATTAGGAAGACTTAGTACTTTCCCTTATTATTATGATTTCATTTTCTACTTATTCTATCTATTATAAATCATTCTTGAGTCATGTGTTTGGAAATTATAGAGCTATTCCACCATGGTGTACTCATGCTACACACCAAGATATTTGTGATGATAACACTTTGTAGGTGGTGGGACATGAGCCACCCATTTTACCTCATATAGAGCCTCCAGAGGCACCTAATATCGATCTTTTGCTGGGTAGTGATGCATAATTCAGGGATATTTTTATGTGGTTTATGCAGACTATTCAGGGTGTTATTAGGCCTTCTCCAACTATTAAAGAGATAACACGAGACTTTCAAAAGTAGTATCCTCCCACTTTCTCTGGTGATGGAGATCCTCATGGTATAGATTCATGGAAAGAAGCTATGATATCCATATGCATCCATCATGAGATGCCTCCATAGTTGAAGATCAAGCTTGTTACCTATATGCTTTATGAATACATCAGGCATTGGTGGGATGTCGTATCTCATTCAAATAATTATCGAGGCATGATCTTGGAAGAATTCTATACAGACTTATTTTATCACATATTTCTATATACATTGAGAGAGTATTGAGTGATGGAGTTATTGAATCTTCAGCAGGACTCCATGATAGTTATTCAGTATTGTCTTTTCTTCACCGAGCTTTAGTGTTTTGCTTAATATCTGATGGGTGAGGAATTGAATTTTGCATGATTTTCTGAGGATAGGCATGGATATGATTTCCACTCATATGTGAACATATTTTTCTTGACTACCATTATAGATATAGTGATTCCATCCTTGATCACAGAGCAGAATCTTAGAGAAGCTAGTCTTGTGAGCCAGGTCAGTTTTCTTCCATGTCCGGGTGACAGTTCTGTAAGTAGTAGATATCACCATTTAGAGGGTTCATGTTTCAAAATTTCCAGCTAGGTGACACATACTAAATGTTACATAGTACGTCACCAATTAGGAATGATATGCTATAAGAAGACCAGTTGCATGATGAACCCAATGGAATGCTATACATGCACTAGGATGGATCATTTACAGTGCTTTTGTCATTATTTTTCTTCCAGCATCTAGTGGAAGAAGATTTGTACCAGCACCTTTATCAAGTATAGGATCTGTGATACCATGATTGGATTGAATTATTTATTCTACTTGATGATCAAGATGAGGAAGTGGAGGCTGTGATTGGGGTAGTTAGGCTTTAGATCATTAGTAATGGTGGAGTAGATTTTATCAGGCTAGTCAGAATGAATCATAGGGTGGTGTTAAAGGCCATATATATGTAGCACAGCTAGTGCTAGAGGATAATAATTCAAGGCCATATACTATTAGAGTTACTATACTAGAAACCACTAATTTGTTTCTTCCCTTTTTGATACAGGCTTATCAAAATCATTCATATCTACTACTTGAATGGAAAGACTCGGTCTTACTATCGAGTACTTTTGTGGTGTTATGTCCCTAAAAACTCTGATATGGGTCATAACAGAGGGCATATTCTAGTGTTAGGAGTTCCCCCTTGAGATAGGTGGGTACCATTTCTTCTAGAATTTCTTTATCCGCAAGATGACCAACTTCAACATGATCCTCGGTATGGAATAGATCATTCTTTATTGTTCCCAAGAGGATTACTATCACCTTCGAGTATCATTCACATAACTAAAGGGTAGTGAGTATATATATAAGGATAAATGAAATATGTAGGAAAATCGAGCTACAACCAAGCAGACTTGGCTTGGAAGAGTGCAAACTCAGTTAGCGAGCCTCTTTATGAGTGATCAAGGAATGAAACTCGTGTTTTTTCATCCAATTGTGTAATCACTTCAGGGATTTATTCCCTGTGGATTTCTTCATCTTACCTCCATAGAGAGAGGTTGAGTTCACAATTGATCTAGTTACAGCTGTGGAACCAATGTACATTCCTTGGTATAGGGTGGTATCGATAGAACATCCAAAACTCAAAATGAAACCTGAAGATCTTGAGGCTAAGGTTTTTATTAGACCTAGCACGTCACCATGGGGTTCACAATTTATTTTTTCTAATAATTTATGTGGTATCCTATGAGTGTGTGAGGATTTTAGATAGTTTAATTAACATAATGTGATTAATTTTTATCCCATTCCTCATATAGGCAACCTCTTTGGCCATCTCTAGTGACAAAAGTTTTCTACAAGATCTATTTGAGGTCAGTGTACCATCCAGTTCATGGTAGGCCATCAGATATACCATGTGTAGCATTCTGAAACTGGTATTTATTTCACGAGTACTTGGTTATGCAATTCCGTTTGAATAATTTGACGATGGCCTTTATGGATTTTATTAATTGGTGTTTTAACCCGTATCTTGATTCATTCGTGGAAGTCCACATAGAAGAAATATTGGCATTCTCATAACCATACATTACCATACAACCCCTATTGAGATTATGACGAGTACACTAAGAAAGCACCAAATATATGTAATGCTCAATAAATACCACTTCTAGATATGTATGTTTCACTTCATGGGTCATGTCATATTGGAGGATATTATATTTTTTGACCCAAAGAATGTGAGTGAAGAAGTTTCCTCAAAACATCCCAAGAATTTTTTCGACATACGCAATATCATAGGGCTCATAGGCTATTATAAGAAGTTTATCAGGGATTTATCCTGCATAGAAGATATTATTAAAGCCCTGACTTAGAGGGGTGTGCAATTATATTGGTCTGAATCTTGTGATAAATCCTTTCAATAGTTTATTGGGAGACTCCCTTCAGCTCCAATTCTGATTCTTCCTATTCTGGGAATAATTTATACAGTATATTGGGATGCATCAGGGTTTGGGTTGGGTTTAGTTTTGATGTATGGTCATCGAGCCATTGCATATGGATCTTTTGAGTAGAGGATGTGCGAGTGGAACTATCCTACAAATGATCTCGAGCTAGAAGTTTTTGTTCAAGCTATTCACTAATGGAGGCATTATCTTTTGGGTGACTGGTTCATTGTTTATACGAATCATAAAATCTTAAAGTACATATCAAAATAGCGGGAATTGAATTTGTTGCATCATAGGTGGGTAGAATACCTAAATTATTTTGATTTTGATTTGAATTATTCCCCTGGTAAATAAAATTTCAAGGCTGATGATCTGATCTCCAATACATAGACAAAAGTCGTTCATGTGGAAACCAGTTAGTGGAATATGATGGCTATGTTTTCTGAGATATATCAGGAGGTTCAATAGTAGCATGGGAAACCTGTCATAGTATCTTTAGAAGTGTCATATTCTCTTCTAGAATGGGTTCAAATTCAACAATTATCATATTTGGAGTGCCACATTCTAAGGGAGAGTATCAATAAAGGTAACTGAACTCTGGGTTAGGTTGTCGATGGAAGTGAGACCATAGTATATCATGGGCATGATTGAGTGCATTTAGATATACAAGAAGAGCTATTGTGGGAATATCATGACATAGTTTGGGAAGTTCACCCAGGGTTTACCAAGATGTATCAGTATATGCATCGTCATTATTGTTAGCTTGATATAAAGATGCAGAAAGTTGGATTTATCACTCTGTTATCCACCTGAAAGTAGGTGAATGCAAAGAATTAGTGACCTGTAAGATCTTTACAACCTCTATCTATTCATTTGTGTAAAATGTAATTATGTCACTGTGGATTTTGTTATAGGCCTTCCAAGATCTTATTGAGGCAGAAACACAGTATGGGTTATAGTCGATAGGTTTACCAAAGTCACACACTTCTGGCTGAACTAAATGACCTTCTCTATTGATTGGTTGGGTTGAATTTATATCCACGAGATAGTACAACATAATTTTGTACCCCATTCTATAGTCTTGGACATTGATTCTCAGTTCACATCACAATTTTGAAGGAGGTGGTAGAAAGAACAAGGTGCACAGGTGATCCAGAGTTTTACATATCACCCTCAAGAGGATGGGCTATTTGAGCAGACATTTTCGGTGTTAGTGGATATGATTAGGGCCTATATTCTTATTTTTGGAGGATCCTAGGAGAAGCATGTTCCTCTGGTTGATTTTTACTATAATAACATCTTTCAGGAAACAACTCAAGTGGATCTTCATGATTCCCACTATGGTAGACCATTCCCTTCACCTTTTTTAGCTTGAGGTAGGTGAGGCCACTCTACTGAGTCCTCGTATCATTGAAGATACTTAAGAGCAAGTACAGCTACTTCAGAAGGATATGGCTACATCTTAGTCAAGGAATAATTCTTATTCTAATAATCATAGCTGGCCTTTGGAGTTTGAGGTGGGAGATTGGGTCTTTCAACATGTTTCGTGTCACTTAGGACATAAATGAATTAGGATATAGGGAAAGTTATTGTCATGGTATGTCATGCCTTTTTACATAGTAGATATAGTTGGGATGGTAGTCTATCAATTATTGTTTCCTCTAAGGTACCATTCCATACACGACGTCTTATATGTATCTCATCTTCATAGTATTATCTTGTGATGAACCAACCTAGGTTACCCTCAAAACTGGCACCTTACCTGATCCGTCACAAACTCACAGGGCACTCCGAATCCCCACAGGCTGGTGAAAATCACATGGATATCAATCAAAAACCCAAAGGGAATTATTTTTACCAGCCTATACAAACTCATGGAATATATATACAAACAAAAAAGAAAGAAACAATGGAATAGTAATAAATATATTCCATATCTGTATAAATATTTTGGAAACAAACAACTTTAGTAGTGGCTAAAACACCAAAACACATGTCCAACTACAATGGACAAAAATGAAACATCTTTTCCAAGTGATGGCATGGATGAACTCCCCACATCTCACCAGATACCCAACCCAACTAACATGAGACCTCACTACCTCACTATGGCGCATTCCATTTCCCTACAATAGAAGACATACATAGGTCTATGCATGACCAACATGGTGTGCTGGGTGTGAGCTAACATGATCAATAAGATCCCACCCAACTGTTCCATAACCAGTCTCTGTATTTAAACTCATGTGTTCTCATTTTAAATATAACATGGCATGATAAGTAGTAAATTATTTTTATAGAAAACATAGTAAAAATTTTCTTTTTATAATAGTTCTAAAAAATTAGGTATATCAATTTCAAAATTACAAATTTCCAAACAAAATTTCACAAAAATCAACACACATATAAAGGATAAAATAGTTAAAATCCTAGTAATACAAAATAATAGTAGAAACTGAGGCATCACAATACCATGGAAGACAAAAGGTTAGGAAATAAGCTACTCATACCCATTAATCTATGAACAGCGCACTACGGTACATGAATACAATGATCTATACTCAAGGACGAAGGAGACACACCAAACATTGTCACTCCACATCATATATGTACCTAGAGATAATAATATAAACTCTATGACAATAGGAAGACCCCATAATGTGAACCCCCATAATGGATGATGGACTCAAGTTCAACCTTCCACCTAGTACCCAAGGAATCCCATTTGATAATTTTCAAGACATCTCAATGTTTCAAAAATCATTTCAAAACCATTTCAGAAATCTATTTAAATTCTTTGAAAATATCATTTTTCTTTCCATTTATCAACAATTAGTGAAAAACAATTTTCTTTAAAAACACTTTTCAACACACAGAAATCAATCATGTCAATTAATTGTAGAAATCTATTTATAAAGCAGGAACGATAAGGTTCATAGAAATTCGATAGAGATGGAACAACCTACCTTGAACTAGGGTAGAACATGCCCGCAATGGGACCCACTAAAAAATAAAACCCAATGGTGTATATGAATTCCCTCGAGTTCATTCCACATCACAATATTGATCTATTTTAGAATACAAGGGGTTGGTGAACAAGGATAAAAACCACATAAGAACTCTCATCGCACCACGACCAATATTGGAATGAACTCCATAATGGGATCAAACAATTGGACATGGGAGAAGGCAAGAGAAAACACTAACACAGATCAACATATCTGATAATCATAACCCAATGGAGCTATCATGATCAATGGAAAAAAAGAATCAGAAATATCAATTACCCAGAGAGAGGAACTACAACTACAACACAAATTGAACACCAAACAGATCGATCTAGATAGGAATAGTCTCCTAAAATTGCTGAAGAGGAGCTTTGGTTTGATAGAAACAGAAAACTGGAAGCTGAATGTTCACTGAAAACCCAAATGGTTCCCTAAAACTTCCCTATTTGGTGAATTACACGGTGTGTAATTCCTTTTCATGCAGTGATGTAGAAAATGTTTAAGTACTCCGTGAAATCCTTCTCCTCATATTAAAAATCAATTATTAAAAAAATTCATGACGTGAAACATATATTCACATCATGGAACCATTTATAAGGTGAATTCTTTCATAACGTTCATCCAACAACTCTTACACATCATGTAACCGAGTTACAGGGTGTGAAATCCTCCTGCATCATGCTAAAAAAGATGGTTAAAGATAAGAGTCCAACAAATATCGAACTAAACCATTATAGGTATCCTCCCAATTCCCTCTCAGGCTTATACCAACAATGTAAAAGTGAAACCTATGATGAGGTTAAGGACATACATGATAGGTCATTTACGGGATGTTTCAAACTACCCACCATAAATACATTACATCAATGGTATGGCATGTAGAAGATTTAATCCATTGAAAAAGACGAGTCCATTACTCCCTCATCATCAAATCATGTTCCCAAGTCTCACGGTAATACAATTCATGTTTCCATAGTACTCTGACTAATGGAATTGATCTCCCATGGAATATTTTTACTTGAGAGTCAACAATCTCTACTAGTATTTCCAAAATAGAATCTTCTAACTCCAACTCAATTTCTTCCCAACTCAGAATGTCAGTAAGATAAGGATGGCACTTCCTAAGATAAGATTTCTCAAAAAAATCATGACTACCAATCATATGAACCAGAAATTTTATCCAATAAGAAAAATACTCATGTCTCTCAGTGACCGCAAATGATCCAACATATCTCAGAGCCAACTTCCATCATTTTCCAAGACGATGGAGACCCAACTGAGGAGAAACATTTTGTAAAATTCAATCACAAATGGAATAATCCAAAGGACAATGCTAGCGATCCATATACGATTTATATCGAATATGTTCTGTAACTAGATGATGATGAACATCTTGAATCTTTTCCAATGTCTCTTAGACCAAACATGGTCTAATTAAAGATACTTTTACCTCCTCCACCTAACAAAAAGGTGGTCTATAGTGGAAAAAATACAACACCTCGAAGGGAGCCGTTATTATCGATGATTGATAACTATTGTTGTAAAAAAAATCAACCAGTCCCATATGGAAATCCCAGGATCCACCAAAATCCAAGGCACATGCATGAATCATATCCTTTAGGATTTTAATTGCATGTTTCATCTGACCATCGGTTTGTGGATGGTATGTTATGCTCAACTTGAACGAAGTTCCCATTTCCTCTTGGGGAATCCTCTAGAACCTCGAGGTAAACCTAGTATACCTATCTGAAATAATTGTAGAAGGACTCCCATGTAACCTCGAAATTTCTAACACATATAGCTTACCCATTTCTTTAACCTCAATGGTGTCCTTGATTGGAATGAAATGATAAAACTTCATCTACCAATCAACAATTACCCAGATAGATTTTTTTCCCTTAGGGTGTTAATGGTAATGAAACAAAAAAATAAATCGAAATCTTAACCCATTTATTGATCATAACTGGAATAGTATGAAGAAAATAATAGGGTTTTAAGTGCTCTTCCTTTATATTTTGGTGGGTGTAATAACCGGATAGATAATATGCATTGTCGCACTTCATACCTAGACACTAGGATCATCATCTCATTCGATAAAACATTTTCAAAGTGCATGGATGAATGAACTCTGAAGAGATTTGACAATAAAATAATACTAAACTCCTCATAGATATGGGTATAATTATCTTCTTCCTAATGTGGATTATACCATCTAATGAGAGAGACCAAATAAAAATAGTTTCCCCAACATAATAAATTTTGTGAATTTTTATGAACTCAACATCGTGCCGCTAAATCTACAAGATAGACTCTAGGAGAGATGATGATAACTGAACAGTGGTTAGAACCATAATTGAAACATCATCTCAAGAATCTATGTGAAAATGAGCAACAATACCCATAAGTTTACCCTACTCCTTTGATTCTAGTGTAGCCTACGATGGTACTTTCCTACTAAGGGTATCTATAATGACATTCCCCATCCTTGGGGTATGGGAAATATCAAATTTAAACATCTGAAGGAATTCTACAAATCATCTTTGTCTAAGATTCAAGTATTTCTAAGAAAATATACAACTCAAACTCTTATGATCAAATAATACCATGAACCTCTCCCCAAAAAGGTAGTCCCACCTACATTTTAGTGCATACATAACTACAAAAATCTCTAAATAATGATTGTGGTAATTATACCCATGTGGTTGAAGCTGAAGATATACATAATCTTCCACGTGGTTATACTGCATATTCACACATCCCAAATCATCCATAGAAGCATGAAAAATTACCACATACACCTCACTGGGCCCAAGAAAGATTAAAATAGGAGTTAATGTCAGATGTTGCTTCATTTCATCTAACGAAGATTGACACTTCACATTCTAGGTGTAATTATCTTCGTTCCTTGTAAGAACTCTCAAAGGTGAGATAAACTTATAGAAATCCCTAAAAACCTTTTGTAGTATCCACAATGACCAAGGAAGCCTCAAATTTTAAGTACATTATGTGGTTCTTTCCATGAAAAATAAACATTACCTTCCCTGGATCAACCGATAAGCCATATTCAGAATTGTTTATCCCTAATAACGTCACTTATTGAATCCAGAAACTACATTTCAAATTATTTCCATACAAATGGTGACTTATCATAATTTCCAGAACTAAGCATAGATGGAGGTCCTTCTCATGCTCATATTTCGAATAAACTAGAATATCATCCATTAAATCTAACACAAAAGTATCAAGATTTTGATTGAATATTTGATTCATCAAATCCATAAAAACTACAAGAGTGTTAGTCAGACCAAAAGGAATAAAAATATATTCATAATGGACAAACCTACTTTTAAAAGATGTATTTGGTATATCAGACTCATGAACTATGCATTGATGATAACCTGACTGATGATCAATCTTCAAGAACCACTTTTCACCTTTAACTGATAAAAAATTCATTCACACATGGAAAATGATATTTTTTATTAAATTTTTACTCCTTTCATATTTAGATAGTCTAACACAACTGAAGTGAACCATCTACTTTCCTTTCAAAGAGATGTAGGGCTACCCAAGGAGAAACACTAGGGAAAATGAAACCTTTTTCTAAAAGGTCATCCAACTGAATCTTGAGCTCTTTTAACTCCACTGGTTCCATATGACAATAAGTTATTGATATCGTCTTCGTACCTGGAACCAGTTCAATCATAAACTCTACCTACCACTCTATAGGAAGAGCAAAGAATGCATCTGGGAAAACAAAAGGAAATTATTGAACAACTATTGGAAGGTCAAAAAATAGGAGAACTTTCATTTGGCTTAAACACAATAGCAAACAACAAACTCCTGAGATCTGGGTGGGAAGGCCCTGCACATCCTGATCTCAGGTCCCAATACCCTTGAAAAACAAGAGATCTCCCATCGAATATATGAAATGAGACACGCTAATGATAACAAACAACCATAGCTCAATGAGATACAGACCAATCCATACCGATGATGTAGTCCAACTTATCTAAATCAATGAACAAAGAAATCCCAGGCCAAATCCATATTGGAAACCATTAATGAACAAGAAGAACACTAAAACCCATGATCTCTCTAATTTCTAAGAGGTGTCTCTAATTCCACTACAAAGGGAATAAGTTCCATTGGATGTTTAATCATATCAAAAACTCATGCATATTTAAATGATTGGGAGGCACCCATATCCAATTAATTAATCACTACTGAAGATGTAATAGGGATACTTCCTCTCACTATTTTCGAACATGCATCGACTTCTACTAAAAACTCATCTACTGTTTGAAAGTGCCTCACCCATGAGTCCTATGGTTGTATCCCTATAGTCTTTGATGCTTCTGAATGCATCCCAAGAGACTTGGGAGCCGATGAACCCGGAACATAATGAGGTGTAGTCTTATCCTGACAAAAGAATTTTATATGACCAACATGTCAACAACTATTTATTGTCTTCATAAGTATAGGGAAACTTTTTTTGGTGTGTCCATTCCTGAAACACTGGAATCTAGTCAGAGGAACACTGCTAGGTGTAGCAAAGGGTGAAGAGGAGGCTTGCTAATGAGACCCACTACCATCACATCTACAATGATCCTTCCACTTCCTCGTATTCACATGCTTGCTAATGAAGCGATAACTAGATGGAAGAGAATATTTTAAAAAACCAACCTTGCCATCCATATCAATATCTATGATCATATCTCTATCTACCATCTCTGCATGGGTAGAAAGATTCAACATAAATACCTAGGATCTGATATCCAGTCACAATCCTTGTAGGTACTTCTGAGCCTTCGGCCGATCATTTTCACCTCATATAGAGAAAACGGACTATCTCAACAAACCAATTGGTGTATTCTGACACTGAATGATCTCCTTATAGTAAAGAAAGGAACTCAAGAGTATTTTCTAAAATCAATGTCTTTGGACAAAATTCCTAGAATTATAGGGTTTCCAAACCCTTCTAATCCAGGTCCATGTGCTTGTGTGCCTAGAACATATAATCCCACCATCACTTTCCATAACCCTTGAGCATGACGATTGTGTACATTACCCTAATATTATCAAGTGTATCTAGAAATTAGAATATTTGAATGATCCTATCTAGCATGTCCTCCACATTTTGAGGTTCATTTGTTCCTTTAAAGGATGGTGGATTTTGGCGCAAGAATTCATGCGATAAATCTCTCTCTAATCCAGCCCCTGGATGTACCTAAACAACGCCATTCTGAACTCAGGGTGAATCTTGATCAACAAAAAAAACAATCCATATGATTGGAATGATGATATTCTAATCCACTGGCAGATATCATTATGAATAATTAGCTACACCGTCTAGAGGAACTCGTGGAAGAAATTTCAGAGGCATACTACTCCACACCAAATCAAAAGGAAAGATTAGAGAACATAATAAATATCAGCTTAAACCAGAAAACCAATAAGTAGAAACTAAGATTTAAAACCAAACCCAGCACTAGAGATATATATCCTAACTTCCTGTGGTAACTTGAGTCTCTTCATGATAGGAGATGGACAAGCACTCGTCAAAACAATCCTATCATGTCCCAAAAATCTTATCTCTAATCTAACACATGTCCCATGATAAGGAATCTTGATGAAAAACCTTCTCAGATACCATTTTTTAACAAACCGACCAGGGTTACCCTAAAAAAGAGAACCCAAACCGATCTATCACATTCCCGAAGGGTGTTCTTGATCCCCACGGGCTAGTGACAAGCACCTGGGCATCGATCAACAAACTAGAGGGAATGATTTCACACAACCTATAGAAACACATTAAATATATATACACATTGAAAATAATGAAATAAATGAATAATAATAAATATATGCCATAACTATAAGATCATAGTGGAAAAAAACAACTGTAGAAGTGGATAAAACTCTAAAATCCAAGTCCAGTTACAAAGGACCAAAATGAAACAACTGTTCCAAGTGATGGTGTGGATGAAATCCCACCATAGAACCTCCTACTACCCAACCAAGATGACATGAAACATCACCGCCTCACTCCAGTGCCCTTCATTTCCCTATAATTGAATTCATACAAAGGTCTAAAAACCACCAAAGAGGTGGGCATGGTGTGAGCTAATAGGTTATGTAGGATCCCACTAAGGTGTTCCATAACTATTATCTATATAAAAACACTTGTGTTATCATTTGAAATATGACATGGAATGATATGTAGTAAAGCAGTGTTTTAGAAAACTTGTTAATAATTTCTATTTTATCATATTTCTAAAACAAAGGCTTGCATATCAATTTCAATACAAATGTTTCCATATCATCTTTCAAAAGAAACAATATTCATGTCAAGGCTAAAATAGTACAAATCCAAGAAATACAAAATAGCAGTAGCATCATAGGCATCCCAATACCAAGGAATACAAAAGGATAGGTAGTTGACTACTCATACCCATTAATATATGAATAGTACATTATGGTACATGAAGCTAATGATCTAAACTCCAGGACCAGAGAGACATCCCAGAATGTGAAACCAAAACATAATATATGTACCTTGAGCCAATAATATACACTCTATGATAAGAGGAAAATGCCAGAATGTGAACCCCCACAATGGACATTGTCCTCAAGACAAACCTTCCACCTAGTACCCAAGGTTACCCATATTCCAATTTTCACACCATCTCAATGTTTCAAAAATCATTTCAAAACAGTTTCACAAAACCATTAATATGATTTGAAAATACTCATTTTATTTCCATTTATCAACAATCAGGGGAAAAACATTTTTTTTAAAAAACTATTTTCAACTCACACAAATATATAAGTCCAATTCATTGTGTAAATCTATTTATAAATTGTGAAAAATAAGGTTCATCAATATAGGGTAGATGTGGAGCCACCTACAAAGAACTCTAGTCACTCAAGCCCGTAATGGGATCCCCCAACAACGAAAACCCAATGATGTCTATGAAGACCCTTGAATCCATTCCAAATAACAAGATTGGTTCAATTTATAAAACAAGGGGTTGACAGAAAGGATAAAACCCACATACCTTAAGAATAAACTCCCATCTCACAAAAACTAACAAAGGAATGACCTTTGGTAAAATATCTCACAACAGATCTAGGAAGAAGACTAGAGAAAACACAATCCTAGATCAATAAATCTAATTATTTTTACCCTAAGTCTACTACTATGATCAATGTAAATAAATAGGTGGAATGATCACTTACCTGAAGAGATACACCAAAACTGAAATATAGATCAAATGACGAACAGATCAATTTAGAAGGAATGGAGTCTCCCAAAATCCTAGAAGAGGATCTTTGGTTCAAGAGAAATGGAAATGTGGTAGTTGAATGGTCACCCAAAAACCATATGATGCCCTAAAACATCACTAATTGGGGAATTACATGCTTTGTAATTCCTTTACACAATGTGAATTACATGGTGTTTAATTACACTATGAAATCTGTCTCCTTGGTTTCAAAATATGTTAGCTAAAATATTCACGACGTGTGACATATATTCATATCTTGTAACCATTTAGAGTGTGAATTATTTCACAAATTGAATCCAATGACTCTTAAAAATCATGGAACCTAGTTACACGGTGAAAAATCCTCCAACATCCAACAAAAAATATTAGTTAATGCTAGGAGTCTAACAAATATCTGATTTCACTAATATATTTATCCTCTCAATTCCTTCTAAAACTTTTACCATAAATGAAAAATGGAAAACCAACATGAGGTTATGGAAATACCTGATAGGTCGGTAATGTGATGTTACACATCCAGACTCACCGCATTCATTTGGTCCCGGTGATATCAAGCGGGAGGATGATGTATCCTTTGAGAAGCATCCAATCTGTATCGTTGACCACATAATGAAGGTTCATTGAGGTAGTTCATCTCCTTTATTCTGAGGTATATGGAAACATAGACGTGTTTAGGAAGGTAATTGGGAATAGGAGGCCAATGTATATGCATAGTGGATGAAACTCTTCTCAGATGATGTCGTACCACCCTTAGAAGGGTAACATAAGGAAAAGTTGTTTTAAGGATGGAAGGTTTTAACATCCCTAATCTATCCAAAGATATGAAAAATATAATTTTAGGTTATAAATCCTTAATAAAGACCTTAGTTTGATACCTAGGAGTTCAAGAGTGGTCATAGGGGTGTTCAGGGATCGGTTGACACCCGAATCACTGAAAATGGGGAAAACAGGCTAGGACGCATAGTTTATCAAACTTTGCACCCAAGGAACATGTCTTTCAGATAGTTGTAGATATCATGCAGTGGGAAAATGCTTGGTTTTCATATGGTTAATCAAAATTTGTTCCTAACCATGTGAGGTGACCTAGTGAATAACATCTTGACACATGGTTGGAGCACGGTTTCTACAATCATGCGCCCAATCAGTGCGACCCCTGTTGTGTGGGTAAATATTAAAATATTATTTTAATGATTTTCTAACCCAACTTTCCTCCCCCATCTCGACTTAGGATTTACCCCTCCTCTAGGCCCATGAAGGTCTTCCTACTCCTCCTTGGGGGTTTTGATCTATCACCCTCATTAGTGATCCATTTTCTTCATTGTCGAAAGCTACAGACTCCTTTAGGTATGAACTTCCTTCCACACCCCTTGATTTCTTGGTTCCTCCTCTTCTCATTTCACTATTTCTACATGAGGAATTTATCCCTATTTTGGTTTTTTTCTAAATATCCTTATTTCACTCACTATTGGTTGATTAAATCTTTCTTTTCTGATGTGTGGAGTAATATGACCACACGTTAGGGGATTTACTAATTTTTTTACCTTCAATTTCATTTCTTTTCGGAGTAGTGTCACTTTACTGCTTCCCAGAACCTACTGGTGAAGATTGGTTATCACATATTTAATAAACTGGGGCAGTCTACCATGTATGTAGTGACTATTTTTAATGGATAAACCCATATCTGGGTGTACACAATTATTTTGGAAACCCCATTGTGTATGTCCAGCCAAAAATATGCTACATTATATTTTCACTACATGTGGAATTTCCTTAGATGTGTGTGGCACTTGGTTACATGTTTTAAAATAATAAAACGAATTAATAAGGTGATGATCCACAAATTGGATCCCTTTTATGATGTATAGGTTGTATTATAATGGATTTTACCTTGTGTGGTGCCTTATACCTTTGGAATAATTGATGTTTTTGTGATGAAATACTTGTTACATGATAACTTTTTCATTTCTAGTTACATTAATACCATTATTTTGAATGAAATCCTTATGAATGGGGATAAAATATTACACTTCATGTAATGTGCCTTTCTTGGTGGTATTGTACTCAAATTCCCATGTTTATTCCATGTGTACTAAGCTAATTCCTTAGTTTAAATGATTATGAATTATATGATGTGAAACTGATCACCTTACATCATGCCAAATGATTATTCCTTTTCTACTGATCCTTTCATAAAAAATTTAAATGTATTAAGTTGAATGTGATTATTTATCAATATTGATAGATTGAGATTATGAAATAATATAAATTACTCATTGGTACACGGCATGTTGATTCCATATGATTTTTTTATATTAATTGACTATGAAATTTACATTATGATTATTCCCTAGTTTGTGTCTTTAACTATACTGAAGGACATAGAAATTTTGTTAGCTTGTGTTGAGATAATGCATGAATTGACATGAAATTGGTTAAGTATTATTACATGTATCTTATGCTTCATACCATTCTTACTCTATTTAATGCTTATTGCCATGCTGGATGAAATGTGCCATTATTAATGGGATTGAAGTACATAACTCAGATAAATGGAAAACAATTGGTATTAAGTTTATTATTGTTTTATAGAAATAATAAACCAATTACTTGATATGCGTTAATTGTTTGATATGGAACTTTTCACAGTCCGTGAGAGAACATCTGTTTTGTATTAAGGACCCATGGATGGACTCTTTGTGCTCGTGGATTATAACCCGATGCAGAAGGGGCGATGCATTGGCTTGCTAGGTAAGGTATTCCTAAGTGATTTCTTATACTACTAAGTGATATCAATTCCATAGGGGAGAAATCATGTATGGACCTTTTGGAAATGTGGATATTCCATGCCTTTGGTGATAATTGATCAACTTGTGATATGCTTGGGATGAACTCAAAAGTTTACCATAACTCATAGTGATACTCAGGACATCATAACAGTCGCCTTGGATTGGCTCAATGGTATTGTCTTCTTTCATATGTTCATGTTGTGATACTTCTGATTCTTTTTTATCACCTTGGAGAGGAACGAGACTCCACCTCATGAATTAATGGGTTTATTTGATTTAAATGTTTGATTGTTTGAAATAATTACTCTGAAGAGATGCATCAATTACTTTTACCTTGAGCCTATTGTGATTTACATTGTGTATACTTATAAATGATTATGCAATGACATAGATATATGACCCAAATCTAGAGAACAGGCTTGGGGGTATGTTTTGTTTTTTTTACATTGGGACATGTTATATATATTGTGACCGGCATGGTTTTGGTATTCAGACTTCTTTCAGAGGTCGAAGTAGGTGGTATGGGATGGGTGTCCGTTTAGGAACTAGGACCAATATTCAATTGTATACTTATACATGATAATGCAATGACATAGATATATGACCCAAATCTAGAGAACAAGCTTGGGGGTATGTTTTTTAGTTTTTTTACATTGCAACATGTTATATATATATTGTGACCGGCATGGTTTTCATATTCAAACTTCTTTCAGAGGTCCAAGTAGGTGGTATGGGATGGGTTCCCGTTCAGGAACTAGGACCATGATTCAATTGTATACTTATTTAGTGCCCTGTCATTTTTTATATCTCACCCACTTTATTTCATTTATATCATGAAATGCAAGGGCCTATACACCATGGGTTCCAGCCTATTGAGATTATATCTCACACACTACTTAGGCACCGTTTGGTAACCAAGTAGACTTTATGACTTCACATATAGATAAATGGAAGTGGGCTACTTCCAATGCTTGATTTTTTATTGTAGCTTACGATGGAGGTTTTGGGTTAGAGGAATCAACCTATGCTCAATATTCTATGTAGAAGTTTATCGTATTTTTTAGTTTTTGATAGAATGTAGTATATACTTTACTCCCATCACTTTCACTTCCACTTTTTTATTGATTCAGGACAAGCAATCGTCATCATTTTTTATATAGTTTTGGTATTATCTTTCAAGCTGTATAATTTAATTGAACGACTAATTTTTTTATTCTGTTTTTATGTTATTATATATATATCCTTACTATAATTGTTATATTTCATTTACCTCTATGTTATACCTAATCCTATGAGGGTATAGTCTTCCCATGAACACACCTAAGGCCATCACTAATAGTGAAAAACCTCTAGCATTCAAGGAGATTCTCTTGAGTTCTTGTGGCCCACCGTCTCAGGGCTTGGTTTAGTGGTAATCGGGGATGAATGCTACACTATGTTTCTTCATCTTCAGCCAGACATTGTTGAATCTCCACCACGATCAAACTGAAATGTAAACCATGCATATACATCTTAATTAGTTAGAGTTTGGAATCCATTCATTGAAAAAAATTATCCAGCAAGCTGCACAATATCACAGTGGATACTTGTTAGAAAAATATATGGGTGGATTGAAATGTGAATATCCAAATTCATATGAGAATGAATATACCTCATCTAATGATGGAAAAACCAAATAATTGACTTTTTTTCAAATGGAATCATCATGATGATCAAGAACATTATATTTTTTAATTTCACCAATAGAAGAAATGCCCATACCAGACTCATTCACTAGTTGGATTATATCTATCCCATCATTGAATATTGTATCTGGGTCAATGATGTATCCCAATTCATTTTCACCACCAACCACTAGCACATGAAATTCCACTAGTTTCTAACTCAAATCATGCTCCATGATTTCATTAATTTTATCATGGTCCAGATTACTTCTAGCCTATGTGGTTATTTCAAGTGAAGTATTTTTATCATTGATGCATGGGGTATGTGGGGTGGGAATAGATAGAGTATATGAAACTATTATGTCATGAATGTTTTTTTCAAAAGTATCTTCTATACTTCCCTAATTATATTTCTCCTTTGGCACATGTGTCACGCCAAACTCATGATCCTCCAAGAAATTACATTCTTCCATTGTTACAAATAAATTATGATTGTCCTCTAACAACAAAATTGATTGGGTTTCTTATTTTATAAATGATTCATATGAATCTATTTTGGAAATGGTTTTAGTATTAGAGATAATATTGGAAAGAGGGGATTTAATTTCATTTGATGCGATATCCTCTTGTGGTTGAAAATTCATGGTGTCTTGGATCAATTCTAACTCTGTCATGGTAAATAAGGGTACTATTTCAATGTCTTCTTCATCCTAAAAATGTTTAGTTTGATAGAAATTTAATGCATGATTTTTCACTTTGGGATGGATGGGTTGTAAACTCTAAGAATAAGGACTCGAAATCACATTTTCTGAGGGACCATTATATTCAATAGAGTAGAAGGGTGAGCTCTCATATTCATTAAATTTGTTATGCGGAGGATTATTCTGGGGTATTATAGGAACAAGGATCGATCAACAAGTCTCATCATCAGAATTAGTAACCAAATTATGTTCAATTGGAACCTATAATACAATTTCCTCAAAATAATTTTTTGGAATTAAATCATCATGTGGTCGTGAGGCGACTAATTCAGTAAGATGATTTATTAGATTTATTAATTTAATTAATTTATTTTCAAGATAATTTTTTGAGGAAAGAAACAATACATTACATTCATTTGTAATTTTAAACCTATAATTTATCTCATTGATTGTAGAAACCAACATGCACCCTAATATTAAATAATTTATTTCACAAAAATTAACAAGATATAAATTTTTAGGAATGAATTGACGTTGAGGATGATCTAATGGTGGGTAGGAACTAAGAGTATAATATGGTGAAGTATTCTCACATGGATCATGACATGGACTTTAATAATAATAATGATAATAATAATGATTACCTGGAATGCTTATGTGCTCTTGGTGTATATTGAATATGGGATACTTCTTGGTGGTGTGTGGTAGGAAGAGAGGAGTACGTGGAAACAACGGTTTGGATGAAGAGTTGAGGGGGACAGTTGTGGGGGAAGGGTTGGGGGTGTTGGTTGAGGGGTGTGGGGAATTAGAGGGGGTGAGGGAAGAGGGTGTGGTGATGTTAGGTAGGGGGATGTGGGGAGAGGGGGTGACTTTGGGGGTGGGGATGGGGAGTGAGGGTGGTGAGGTGTTGGGGGAAGGGGAGGGAGATGTCCACCTCAAAAATTAATAAACGGAAACATAAATTCAAATTTAAAATTAAAAAATTATATTTATATAAATATGTTTAAAAACTAAAAATATTAAAAACATTTTAAATAATAAAAATAATAATAGAATTATATATATAATATACTAATTAACAATAAAGAAATAATTAAAATAAAATGTAATAAAAGGGAAAATAAATAAATATTTATTCATATATAATCAAACACCCTAAAATATAGATATAATAATACTATGAAAACAATATGACTACTATTAAATATTAATATAAAAAAGAAAATAAACTAAAAATATAAAACTAATTCTATTAATACTAAAAATATATGAACGAATAAAATAAGATAATAATATAGATAAATAACATATAAAATAATACATGTTAATAATCTAATAATAGAACTAATGTTATAGAAATTATTAATAATAAAATATAGTTTTTAATATAATTTAAAAAATTAATATAAATAATTAAAATACAAAGTTACCAATATTAGTAAATAAATTAACTAACAATTATTAGATTATCTATGAAACCCTCTATCTTACCCCCTTAAAAATATCTCACACCCTCCATTCCATAAGAATCTAGCACACCCTCCTTCTCCACCCCCTTAGCATTTGAGATAGTGCCTCCCTATTCAGTTAGTTCAACAGTGAGGAAACTGGCCATCACGCTTATTTCTTCATGATCCATGTCAGAATACTTCACCATATTCTACATCTAGTTCCTACCCACCATTATACATTGTACCATGAGGTGTGACTATGTGGAGAGGGTATGTAATGTATTTTTATGGTTCTGAGCACACCATTTTAATCTTCTAGGTGTCTATAAATTAACTGCAATGAAAAATTCATAGAGTAGTAAACTGAACATTTTTTGTTTGTTATTTTATTTTTTTCCTAAATAACTCTTTTAATGGAACTCATAATTCTACTATTCACCACATAAATGGTGAAAAAAAATTTTACATGATTTGAAATGTGTGGAAATTTTTGAATTTATTATCATACTCACTAATGTAGAAGTGGTGGTAAGGTTTGAACCATAGAGAGAATATGGATAAACACTAGGAATATCCTTTTGGAAGGATTTTCTAGTAGGGAAGTTTTTAATGTGATTAAAAACTAAAAATTTATATAACTAAATGACTATTTAAAATAACTAAAACTAACAAAGCGAACCAAACTAAAAAATTGAAGAAACCAGCAGAGATTAATGTTCTAGATTTGGGATGTCCATTCAGGTTCATGCAATGTCAATTATTTAATTCTCACAAATGGATATTTATTTATTTAATTATGATTGGTTCCAAATTCCAAAAAAATAATATCAGGTCTCATTCTCTAATGATATAAACTATTTTATTTATTCCACAAATCATCCATCATTTCATTCTATATCATGATGAAAAAATTTCTTGTAATTGTAGCAATGACTCGCTTATTGAAATTCCACAACCCGTTTCTCACAAAGTTAATGGTTCTACCTACGTTGGGTTCACTCACATGGGATTACATACATGGTATCACTCATGAATGTTTTAATGGGGATTCATAGAAAATATTAATTCTCAATTAATATATTTATTTATTTGTATGTCACTCACATGGGATATACAATTCTCTCACTTGAACGATATATTTATGACAAATAAATTATCTGATGATCATTCACCCAAGATTACTTATTAGTAATCATACGAATGAACCGAAAATCATGCCTAGAAAAACTATAAATCATAATTAATCCAAACTCGTTTATAATTAATTAAATAAACATCCAAATAAAACAAAATTAACTATAAATCAAACCTATAAATAAACCAAAGGCATGATATTACCTTCACATTCATTGCAAATCCGACACCAAAATAATTAGTCCTCCAAGAAGTCAAAAAAACACCTAAAATAATAATCAAATACCATCATTCTCATGCCATCATAGTTGTCGCTACAAGCCACCATCAATGATCACAAAATAATAATCACCACTCTGCACATCGCTAAAATGTTGAACCAAACCATCAGGAACATAGGTGAAAAATAATAATCACCACACCTCCCATCACATGTGATGAAATCACACCCGAACCATAGTTGAATCCCATAATGGATGAGTCTGTCATAAATGACGGTGACGGTGGTTTACTATAGCAGAAGAGGAAGCCTGATGCAAGGGGTATTGCTACCTGGATGATGTCTAATGAGGAGGGGTCGACCAACATGGTGTGTTCTTGGTATATGGTGGAGATGGTACACTTCTTGGTGGTGTGTGGTCAGAAGAGAGGTGTGCCTAGAAATGAAGGTTTGGATGAAGAGTTGAGGGGGACAGTTATGGGGGAAGGGTTTGGGGTGTTGGATGAGGGGTGTGGGGAATTGTAGGTGGTGAGGGAAGAGGGGGTGGTGATGTTGGGGAGGGGGATGTGGGGAGCGGGGGTGACGTTGGGGGTGGGGATGGGGAGAGAGGGTGGTGGGGTGTTGGGGGGAAGGGGAGGGAGATGTCTGCCTGAAAAATAATAATCGGAAACATAAATTCAAATTCAAAATTAAAAAATTTTAGTTGTCTAAATATGTTTAAAAATAATAATATTAACAAAATTAAAAATAATAAAAATAATAATAGAATTATATATATAATATACTAATTAAATATAAAAAAATAATTAAAATAAAATCTTATAAAATTGAAAATAACTAAATATTTATTCATATGTAATCAAAAACCCTAAAATATAGATATAATAATACTATGAAAATAATATGACTACTATTAAATATTACTATAAAAAATTTAATAAACTAAAAATAAAAAACAAATTCTATTAATACTAAAAATATATGAAATAATAAAATAAGATACTAATATAGATAATTAGAATATATAATAATACATGTTAATAATCTAATAATAGAACTAATGTTAGCAAAATTATTAAAAATAAAATATAGTTTTTAATATAATATAAAAAATTAATATAAATAATTAAAATACAAAATTCGAATATTAGTATATAAATTTACTAAAAATTATCAGAATATCTATGAAACCCTCTATCTTCCCCCCTTCAAAATCTCTCACACCCTCCATTCCATCAGTATCTAGCACACCCTCTGTCTCCATCCCATCAGTATATGAGATAGTGCCTCCCCATTCAGTTAGTTCAACAGTGAGGAAACTTTCCATCACGATTATTTCTTCATGAGGATATTGGACGGTGACAGCTATCCGTAAAAATTTTAATGTGAATAATGTTATTATAATTTTTTATAATACTGACTATTGTTTCATAAAAGATGAAAATGATGTCACTATGGAGAGAAATATGAATAGTTCAGATATCTATAATCTGAATGGAATAAAGATAGTTGTCTCATTTGACTATTATAGGGTCCCCACAGATGATGTCGTGGTATTATATTGCATTAATCTAAGCCAACTGGTGGTAGATATGGTTATCCTTCCCATTATCTTTGTTGATTGGAGGCACGTGACTCAATCGTGGAAAAATGATTTCTTTGATTCCCAGATAAAGACCATTTTAATAGATTTATGGTTTAATTGAATGTCATTATGTTATTAAATTCTAATATTTTAAAAATTAATCTCTTTTTACAGATATTATTCTAATTTATCCCTACACATCTCATCATACGAAAGTAGAAATTGAACAATTTGGGTAAGAAATGGAAGGATTTTAAATGGATATTCAGCAATGATTTCAAAAATGATACATAGACAACTTAGTAGATGTATGGAATATTACCCAAAGTGGTACCTAGAGATGAATGGCATGTTTTTGTTGATAGTCATCAGCATGGGAAGCACATGGTGTTGAAATATATAATATTATATTAATATCAATTTACATATATATGAAAAAAGGAGAATGAGATGACATTACAAACATTATTATTAAATTACATGTTATTTATTTAAGAATGTTTCAATGAAAATGCATCATGTCGAGCTAACAAAGTCATCCCCCACACTACTGGGTCAAAGTGTTTTTCCAGAAACTGATTGACTTTGGTAATATTTTCATAAGTTTAAATATTTAAAGGATAAAATTATCTATTTCATATATTAAATTTTTTATTTATCTTTGTTTAATGCAGTCAATGAATTTCAGGCACCAAGTCTCTCGAACAAAACTTTGGTCAGATGACCATACAAAATATGATAAGAGTTATGTTAAAGATCCCACCAATGAATTGGGGGTATGTATTCCTTTTTCATTTTAATAACTTATTGTTTGTTTTCACTATGTAAATACGTATTTAATAAAATATTAATGATATTTTATTTATTGGTAAAAATAAAATAACTATTGGATTCCAATATCGTGAAGTCTTTATCAGTCTCCCAGGATGATCCTATTGGTCCAGTACTTAGGAAAGAGCATCTTGGTCACATGCATGGGTTGGGTTTGGGACAATTGCCATAAGAGGTATTTGGAAGGACACTAGGGATTGTTGCAACATCTACCCCTAGCTGTAGTTACTCCCTAACTTTAGAAGATAAGAGGGAGTTTCTTGAAATGAAAACCACAATTCAGAAATAGGGAGAACATATAATGATACATGTTCCAAATTTCATTACTCTGCATAAAGCATTGATTTAATTATATCATAATACAACCGGATCTATCCCCAATGATATTTCCTTGATGGATGGTATTAAGAAGGTAAATCAAATAACATAAAAATCATTTAGTACAGAAAATTTTATTGGTTTTAAGTATAAATTTAAATATACAACACTATTTAATTTTCAACATAATTGTAATGCTGGTGTCGGTAGCAGGGAGTGAAGACAGAGACCAAGATAGTGTTGATCAAAGTTCATCAAGTAGCGATTAGTGTTCACATTGAATTTAGAGATGATGTGTAACTAGAATTATAACAAGATAACACTAATATGGTGATTTAGATACCATGTTGTGGTTTCTTTTAGGGATATTTTTACATACCTTACATTTCATGAAAATCTATTCGCATGGTTGAGTTTTTATGTTTTATTTCAAAGTGTACCTTATGATTTTTTCCCTTGAATATTATTTAGATGATGAATCATGAAACCCCAAAGAAAATATAAAATTAAATATGATATAATTTCTGGTATTTAAAATTTTTATGATATTTGGAATTTATTATTCATTTTTCATTAGACTTTTTCTAATGAAAGGTTTCCATATGGATATGTGTAGCATTGCATAAAACCTTATGTTTGGGTAAAAACAATGCAAATAAATCTTATATATGAGATTCCATATGGAATAAGGTTAGTGCATGACCATGTGAGTTCGAGTATTATCTATGCACAAATACATACACATGAGGATTTTAGTTCAATTTGGTGTGGTTTCAAATTGAAGAAACACATCCCCATATCTCCATAATTATGATATATTAATTCATTGAGTTCATCAAACCTTCTAAATAAGTATATGAAAAATTTACCCCAAAATAAAATATGCACTGATTTATATTCCTATGAATTTTTTAAATTCCTATAAATAGGTTTTTCCATGTATCATGTCCACGGTATCACTCCATATGGTCATTTTATTTTTATGACACTGTCCCCAATGATCAATAATCCCAGAGCTACTGATACATATATCTCCAATGAAACAACTGGAATAGACCACTATCTAGTACATCGAATTCTAAGTTTTATAATTATATAAGAATTATAAACTCACATTTATCCTTTTTAACACCCGTATATTTCATATTTTTTTATCTTATTAAAATAATTCAATAGCTTGCATTTCACGCAACACTGAGTTCGAGCGCCCCACAACATACTAAACTAACAGTTCAAAAAACAGTTATGAATAGTATTAAATGAAATTTGAATCTTATATACTCTATATAATTTTGACATCCATATTATGTGTTTCTTATACATAATATAAGAATAAATTCATTTTTTTTGGATAAAATATATATTTTAAAAAAATGCAATTTTACCTCCTTTCAATGGAGAAACCTTTTTAAAACAAATATTGGACACTTTTATATATTCAATTTAATTATATTAAATTCTTATTTAGAATAGGGATATAAATATTTAGTTTGGATAAATTTTTGGTACTATTTTGATGACTTTCATATTTTGATGAATAGTGAAAAATACTATGTTTTAATTGAAAACAACCTTTTTAGTCGAAATAATTTATTGCGATAAATTTTGAATTTAAATGGTTTGAGAGTACAATTTGATTATATTTTTATCATAGAATAAAATTTATGTCATTATATGTAATTTCATATTTAAATTTGACATAAACACATGTCAATCTTTTGATAATTCTTACTTTTTAAAAACTAGCCTTTTGGATTTGACAATTGGAATTAATTTTAAATTAATAAATGCAAATTCTATGTTATTAATTTTCTAAAATAGACTTCATTTTGGAATTTGTAATATCAAAATTATCTTAGGTCAATTTTTTGGTATTTTCTTGAAAACGTTACATTTTTTATAATAGTGAAAAACACTACATTATTAAATAAAACCGTCTTTTTATTTAAATAATTAGTTATTTTATTTTACGTTATTTTAAGTCAAAATAGATACATAATACCAATATATTTTCAATGAATTTCATTAGAGTCAATTTATAATAAGTTAATATATATATAAATTTTATCGAACATTTTACCGTCTTTAACCCACCTTCTAGGAGAATTTACAAATTTGCATAAAACATAATTTTACCACTTTTGTGAGTTCAATTTCAAAAATCCAAGAGACACAGTTGACATTAGTATTTAAAATATGGTTCAATAAGTTGAAAATAATTTTTTGTGAAAATTAGGTTTTGACTTTTATTCACCACAGTTAAAATTAAATAGGGAAATTATGGGTAAAAATGATATTATAAATACTCTTACACTTATCCAAATTCTATTGGATAATTATAATTAGACCAAAAACATCATTAGGAATAAAATATTACCCCCTTTGGTTCACATCGATATGATTAGGACATTTATTATTCTTTCATTTAAAGAAGTGTTAAAAGAGTTAAATTCAATGTTTAATAACTAAACAATTTTTAATATTGGGTTATACATAAGATAAACTAGACTATAAGTATTAATTAGAAATATGAAAAAATTTACTACATAATGGTATTTTATTTATAATTTTTAGACTTTAATTATTTTAATTTATTTGTGAAACAATGATGATGCATTAATTACCTTATTAATGAAAGATTAACATAATTGATATTATAAATATCCAAAATAATGTAATTTGAGAAATTTGATGAATTCCACTAATTTTAAAGGTTATTATGTAATATTAGGGTTTTTTGAATAAATTATATTCCAAGTGAAAAAGTTTTTATGGCTTTCAAAAAAATCAAATACTAAATAGTTTCAAAATTGACATAATTGAATTTTTAAAACAAATATTATATTATTAATTGATATAATATTCATAAAAATATAATGTTTGCCAAATATCTTAGACAAGGTTATATATATTAATAATTAACAACATGGGGTTCTCTTGGCTTGTTATAGTAATATTATTAACCATATAATATAAAAATACAAAGAGACATGGTAAATATCAAACTATTTAACTAAAAGTTAAATTTAAAAGATAAGGTTAATATGATGACCTAAACCAATATAAAACATATTGGTTGAGATTTTTTCGACCCATCTACACCATAGAATTGAAATATTTCATTTTGGATCCATTATTAACCGAAAATGATTTTATTATAAAATAATATTTCAATATTTTTATGAAGTGTCCCTCGCATCTCTTATAAAAGTGAACATCCCCTTATATTAATTTCACACCTCCAAAGCCTTTTGGATCAGGAAACCCCTGCCGAAATATACTCCCAACATTCCTCCCTTCGTCATATAGGCCATTCTTTGTTCTTAAATCCAACCTAAGGATCTCTTTTTATCAAATAAAATGGAAGAACCCTATGAAGAGGTAAACATTTCATCACCTCTTACATATTCTTTTCTTCTTCCACTTCGTCTTTCTTTGTCAGTTCCATTCTAAAATAATAACTCTAGTATCTTCTATATAATATGATAAAATTATTAAAAATTTAACTTCCATATTAATTATTCTATCCATTATATAAATGAAAACGTCACCACACGTGCATACATACGGCTTCTCGTCTCCATGTCGTGGTGTAGTTTGTTATTCAAACACACCATTATTTAGGTGGGTATAATAAAGTGTATAACTAATGTAAATAATAAATATAACATGTTAATGATTATGTATATATGATATAACATCCAATTACATACAATTTCATCATCAATATAATTATATGGTCGCTCGTGTGTACGAATGGATTACAGTCTCTACGATGCGATGAGATTCATTTCCACATTAACCATTCAACAATGATTATAAAAATATATATTAGTAATAAGTATGAAAAATATGACCTAATAATTCCACTGAAAACATATATATATATATATATATGTGTGTGTGTGTGTTTTTCTATATTTAAATATATCTTATTCACTTACTTTTGTTCAATACAATATGAAAACTGAGACAACATTTGGGTGTACGTATGTCCTACCGTCTCCATAAACGGTGTTTTCCATTTCATATATCTATCTATTATAAATTTTTATATTATAAATATATATTATATATAAATCATCTTTTATACTCTAGATGTATGTAAATCATGATCTAAATTATAATATCAATAATAACAAGTTAAAACATGTACGGTAAAGAAATATATTATTACCTGAAATATTAATTTAACATGGAAATAATTATTAAATGGGGAGTATAAAGACATTAATGAATCATGTATGATATAATAAATATTAATATGGTTCAATAATATTTTAATAACATACTATTTCCATTATACAGGAGGATAAACATACCCTCGACCAAAGGAAACTGCAAGGTAAGTGCTAATTATACAATATATTTATTATCCGAGGATGTTTTTGTGTAAGTATCTACTGGAACATATTTAATATCCATGTCCATGTTTTATAAAAGAGTTTTCAAAGGGATTATTTTTAAGGTACTTTTTTACTAAAAATTCATTTTAAATGTTTTAATTATTTATTCTTTTAATATTTTCTCATTAATTTTCCATGTTTTCAAAATGGTTTTAAGGATTTATTTATATGAACATGAATGTTTTAAAATGTTAATTCATTTCAAAAATTTAAAATTGGTATGGGAAAAATTAATGCAAAACTATATTTTAAATTTCTTCCTTTAAAAATTATGTGACTTTTAGATGATTTCATGAAAAAGGGATATTTCTCTCAAGGATTTTTACTAATCATTTTCATCAATGTGAACATCCTTTACGGTATATTATTCTTGTTCGAGATATATTTATTATGAAACAAACCATCCATATTGTATTGAAGGTTTTTTGATATGTTTGACTGTGGATGTGTTATTTTTATACCATTCATGGTTTATGGGTAAATTATTGACATTTTTTATGCTAGTTTTAATATGAATTATTATGTTATATTTAATCCTTTTCATACAAGGAATTCATTGGACATAGTATGTGACAGGTGGAGCCCACTATAGCTTCTCGATGCATCAGTAGGTCTAATGGGACAAACTAGTGTCTTTGCACAAGGCCTTGACAAAATCTTATTTGTAGTCTTGGCACAAGGTCTTGAATATGTGGTTATGAAGTTTGAAAATTATGCATTCCATCATTATGAAAGTGGTTATTGATATTTCATGTGATTATTCTACTAGTAAAATATCCATGTTATTAACTAAATGGAATTATTTGATTTTATATTTTCCATATTATGTTGAAGATTAAGTTTAAAAGGCTTTTGATTTAGACTTATACATTGCAATAATTGTTTATGCTTATTTATGAAAGTTTTCTCTATATTTTTCTTCTTACTAAGCATCTGAGATCTAACCTTTCTATATTTATTTTCCCCTGGATGTGAAGAAATATTTTATGATTGACTTGTAGGGTTAGGATAAGGGATTTGGATGTGTTAAAAAGGGGACAATGTTTTTTTTTGTTTTTCATTTTATAATTTAATGTAATGTTCATGTATGTAATCTATTTTCCAATACTACTAAACTGATCAGTCCTTCGGGACTTGATTCCTTGTAAACATGCCATTGTATTAAAATAAAGAACTAACTTTGTGTAGCTAGGGTCGGGGCATTACAGTTGGTATCAGAGGAAGTATAGCAATAAACTTAGAAATAGATTTATATAAAATCTGATTAGATAACATTTCCCTAAGATAGACATTGAAGATTATTATAGAAGAACTTCCTAGAATTTTGGTACTGTAGAGATTTTGTGAGTTTTCCCATTAATACATCGCTTTCTGGATATGACCAGGTAGATGCTGCTCTGGAACAGATGTAGCTAGGGGTAAAACCCAAAAACACCTCTTTGATCTTGACTCAAACGGGAACTAGTTCCTGACAACAGGCCTTGCAACACTATTGGTTACGACACCCCTGAGGTATGTTCTTGGGATAATTCACTTTTTCATTACAATCCATTATGAAGCATTTAGGAATAAATACATCCTCAAAGAAAACATTTTATTATTATAGATTATATGCATAATTATTTTAATTTACGTTAGATATTTTACAAGTTCGGAATTATGCATTTAAATTCATAAACTAACCTAGTGTATGCCATTGTTTAGAAATGGTTCTTAGTAGAAGGACTGAGAATTCTGGAAATACGCGTGATCGAAACATTAAGAAGGATAATATCATTCATGGTATTAAGCCACCATTTAGAAAGTAAATATTATCCCATGTATTATCATCATATAATGAAATTGTATCATGTGTTAATAATATAAGTAATTAATTCTCTGATTCCTATGGGTCTGAAGGGAATCCAGAGAAGAAAATGATGGTAGAAAGAATGATGGATAAAGGGAATAAGGGAAATATAGATTTTCCTATATGTGATAACTGTGGAAAGAATCACCTTGGTAAATGATTGAAGGGAATGGTAATTTGTGTTAATTTTGGAGAAAAAGGATTCCAATTACATGGTTGAAATGGTTAGAAAAATGTTTCAAATGTGCAATTCTTCATCTGTAATGAGTTGGGACACTACGAGAATCAATGTCTAAATCATCAGAGTATATACCAATTGCTGCTATTGGATAATAATCAAGGTATGATACTATAAAAGATAAAGAGGAATGATTAATAGTTCTCATGTTGTTATTAAAATATTTTTTCATTTTAGTATTGTATTAATGATGTACATGTTATATGAATTATAGAGTATATAAGGATTGTACTGTAGTACTATTTCATCAAGGACTTGAGATTGTGTGGAACCAAGAAAAGTGACTCAATGGCGGGTCAAATTTTTGGAAAATATATGGTTGATAGAATGATAATCCGTAATATGATTCTGATACTGAGGTAGTGATTTTGGAATAAGATATTATTTATTTGGATAAATTATATTGGATATTCTTGACTAGCTTGAAACAGATTGATGATTGGTATATTCCATCATTGTTGATGTTTACAACAATTTTTGGATATAAATAGTATATCCAGTATTCTATAAGGAATAAGGGAGCATGAACGTAATCAATATCATTTGATGATAATTCAGGTTGTTAACTTGTTTTAAAATAATAAATGATGAAGGTATTCACATTTATTATATGGAAAAAAGAATATTAATTTGGTTTACAATCCTTATAAATTTTGTACTGTGAGTTTGGACCAAAGTATTTTGGTAAAGTCTAAATGTCTGAATAGATTATGTTTGACATTGGATACTTTTTTTAAGGTTAAATCATTTCTTGAGATTATTTTTTGGATTGTCATAAAAAGGACAACCCAGAGGTCGGGCAACTACCTGTCATGTCCGGCAAGGCCGCGAGACTTGAACCCGCAACCGAAGGGAGAAAAGGGTGAATCACCTTCAACTGGCCTACGTGATGTCCTAGTTTATATAATTTAGTTTTTTTAAATAGTCTGAAAAATGAATATAAATTTATTTTTAACCCTATACGATTAGGATAAATAGAATATTTTTGAATTTTATTTTATTTTGTAATGAAAGAGGAGTTTGTGGTAGGAATTTATTGAATGATGAAACTCTACTTGACAAGTATATATATATTTTTTCCACTTATTCTATGAATAAATTAATTCTTAAACTATTGGTAAGGGATATTAAAACCAAAATTTGTTATACTAATACCATATGTTTTTTCACCAATGATGTATTACATCATCTTAGATTGATGGCTTTGAGGCCCTCAATTTTACAGTTTTTTGTGATTGATGACCTCATTAACTCCCTATAAATATTTAAGTTTTCCTCCAATTTTATGTCTCTAATTTTGACCAATGTTCTTCTAATCGAGATCATAATTTGGAGGTGACTTTTTCATTTCCCTTTCTCTATTTTTAAGACTAAATTTTATTAACCCAATTTTCGATGTGGGTTTCCCACAATGGTATTTTTCTATTTTTAAACATTTATTTTCAAAGATAAATTTATAATTGTGAGGAAGAAATTTATTGATTGAGGGGAGAATATAACTTCCCAATATTTCATTGTACGTTATCTCACTAACGTAATTCAATAGTTTTCACAACACGCAACACCGACTTTGAGCGTACCAAAACTTATTAAACAAACCACTCAAAAAAGCGGTTATGAATAGTATTAATTGAATTTTGAATATTATATACTCTATATAATATTAACATTCATATTATGTGTTTTTTATACATAATACAAGAACAAATTCAATTTTTCAGATAAAATAAGTATTTTTAAAAAAATGAAAATTTACCTACTTTTAATGGAGAACCCTTTTTAAAACAAATATTTGAAACTTTTATATATTCAATTTAATCAAATTAAATTATTCTTTATAATAGTAACATAAAAAAATTGGATAAATTTTTGGTACTTTTCTAATAACTTTCATATTTTGATGAATAGTGAAAAATAATATGTTTTAATTGAAAACTACTTTTTTAATCAAAATATCTGCAAATTTATTCATTTTTATGGTTTTTAAGTATAATTAGATTATATTTTTATCATTTAATAATATTTAGGTCATTATAAGTAATTTCACATTTAAATTTCACATAAACACATGTCAGCCTTTTGATAGTTTTTACTTTTTAAAAACCCGCTTTTTATTTTTTACAACTGGAATTAATATTAAATTAATAAATGAAACTGATATGTTTTGAATTTGGTAAAATAGAAGTCCTTTTTGAATTCTGAATATCAAAATTATATTATTCTAAATTTTGGTAAATTTTCTTAAAACATTCAATTTTTTAGGAATATTGAAAAACACATCGTTATTATTTATAACCGACTTTTTATTTAAATAAATAGTTATTTTATTTTAATTTTTTTAGGTCAAAATAGATACATCATACCAATATATTTTCAATGTAATTCATTGGAGTCATTTTATAATTAGATAATATTTATAAAAATTTTATCGAAATTTGACCATCTTTTACACACCTTCTAGGAGCATTTACAAATTTGCATAAAACATAATTTTACCATTTTTGTGGGTTGAATTTCAAAAACCCAATATAAACGGTTGACATCAGTAAGTAAAATGTGGTTTAATGAGATGAAAATAATTTTTAGTGAATTGTAACTTTTGAGTTTTGTTTACCATTGTTAAAAGTAAATATTGTAATTATGGGTAAAAATGGTATTATAAATACCCTATCACATGTCCAAATTCTATTGGATAAGTATAATTCGACCAAAAAAACCTTAGGAATAAAATATGACCCCTTTTCTCCACTTGGATAATATTAGTACATTTATTATAATTTTATTTAAAGAAGAGTTAAAAGAGTTAAATTCAATGTTTAATAACTAATACATTTTTAATATAGGGTTACTCATAAGATAAATTCGACTATAAATATTCATTAGAAATCTGAAAAATTTTCCTACATAATAATATTTTATTTATAATTTTTATACATTAAATAATTTAATTTATTTATGACACAATGATGATGCATTAATTTCCTTATTAATGAATGATAAAAATAAATGATATTATAAATATACAAATAATTGTAATTTGAGACTTTGATGAATTCCACTAAATTTATAAGTTAATATGTAATTTTAGGGTTGGATAAATAAATTTTATTCAAAGTGAAATAGTTTTTATTGATTTTAAAAAAATCAATAACTAAATAGTTTGAAAATTGACATAATTGAGTTTTTAAAACAAATATTATATTATTAATTGATATAATATTCCAAAAAATATAAGTTTCATCCAAAGGATGTAGATAAGGATATATATAATAATAAGTAACCACATGGGTTCTCTTGGATTATTATAGTAAGATTATTAACCATATAATATAAAAATACAAAGAGGCATGGTAAATTCCAAACTATTTAACTAAGAGTTAAATCTAAAATATAAGGTTAATATGATGACCTAAATATTTCTAAAACCTATTGGATGAAAGGTATTCAACCCATCCCCACCTTATCCCTTAAATAATTAATTTTTTATCCATTATAAACCGAAAATTATTGTATTATAAATTAATATTTCAAGCTTTTCCTAAAGTAATCCCCACATTTCTAATAAAAGGGAACTTCCCCTTCTCTTAATTTCACACCTCCGAAGCCTTTTGGCTCAGCCAACCCCTGCCAAATATCCTCCCAAAATTCATCCCTTTATCCTAATGTCATTACTATGGTCATAAAGAAAACCTATTGAGACCTTTTGATCAAATCAAAAGAAAGAACCTGAAATAAAGGGAAATATTTCATCATCTATTTTAATTTATTTTCTTCTTCCACTTCCTCTTTTTTGGTTGTTTATATTCTAAAATAATATGTACAATATATTCTATATACTGTTTTGTTATTATAAAATTGGTACAACCATATTAATTATTCTATCCATCCTATGAATGAAAAAGTCACCTTACGTGCGTACGTACGACTTACCATCTCCGCGTCGTGGTGTAGTTTGTTATTCAAACACTTAATTTTTTGGATGGGTATAATAATGAGTATAACTAATGTAAATAATAAATATAACAGGTTAATTATTATGTATATATGATATACCATCTAATTAAATATTATTTCACCATCAATATAATGATATTGTCTATCCTGCGTACGCAAGGATTACTGTCTCCATGACGTGATGAGTTTCACTTCCACACTCACCATTCAACAATGATTATAAAAATATATATTATTAATAAGTATGAAAAATATGACATAATAATTCTAAAAAAAACATATATATATATATATTTATTTATTTATTTATTTATATGTGTGTGTGTATTTAAATATATCTTATTCACTTAGTTCTGTTCAATAAGATATGAAAACAGAAACATCGTTTATGCGTACGTACGACCTTCCATCTCCAGAAATGGTGTTTTCAATTTAATATTTCTGTCAATTATGAATATTTATATTCTAAATATATATGATATATATATCATGTGTTATATTTTGGAAGTATTTAAATCATGATCTAAATGATATGATCAAGAATAACTAGTTAAAACACGTATGCTAAAAAAGGGATTATTCTCTGGAATATTAATTTAACATGGGGATCATTATTTAATGGTTAGTATAAAGTAATAAATGAATCATGTCTGATATAATAAATATGAATATGGTTTTGGAATAATTTAATGACATAATTTTGTCATTATACAGGAGGTTAAATATACCCTCGACCAAAGGAATGTGCAAGGTAAGGGTTAATTTAACAATCTCTTTATTATCCAAGGTTGTTTTTACATATGTATCTACTGGGACATATTTATTATCCATGTCCATGTTTCATAAAAGTGTTTTCAATGGGATTATTTTTAAGGTAATTTTTTATTAATAAATAATTTTAAATGTTTTAATGTTTTATTCTTCTAAACCTTTCTCATTAATGTACATGTTTTCAAAATGGTTTTAATGATTTAATTATATGGCCATGAATTATTTAAAATGTTAATTCCTTTCAAAAGTTTCAAAGTGGTATAAGACACTTTGATTAAAAAATATCTTTTAAATTAATTCCTTTATAAAATATGTGTCTTTTAAATGATTTCATGAAAAAGTGATATTTCTCTAAAATATTTTTACTAATCATTTTCAACTATGTCAAAAAAATTTATAGGATATTATTCTTGATCGAGGTTGATTTATTATGATAAAAATATTACACATTTTATTGAAGGTTTTGTGATATGTTTTACTATGGATTTATTATTTTTATACTATTCATCATTTGTGGATAAAGTATTAAAAATTCGTACGCTAGATTTAATATGAATGTTTATGTTATGTTTAAAACTTTTCATATGAGAAATACATTTGAAATATTATGTGATGGGTGGAGCACGCTATAGATCCTCGATAAATCGGTAGGTTTCATGAGACAAATAGTTTATTATAACAAGGCCTTGACAAAATCTTATTTGAAGTCATGAAACAAGGCATTGAATATGTGGTTATGAAGTCTCGCTTTAAGCAATCCATCATTATGAAAGTGGCTATTGATATTGCTTGTGATTATTCGACTAGTAGAATATCAATGTGAATAAGTGAATGGAATTATTTGATTTTATCTTTTCCATATTATACTGAAGACTAAGTTTAAAAGGCTTTTGTTTCGATCTTATACATTGCCTCAAATGTTTATGCTTATTTATGAATGTTTCTGCTATATTTTTATCCTTACTGAGGATCTGAGATCACCCATTTCTATTTTTTATTTTTTCCAAGATGTGATGAAGTATTTTATGATAGACCTAAAGGGATAGGTTAAGGGATATGAATGTGTTCAAAAGGGTACAGTGTAGTTGTGGTTTTCCATTTTATAATGTAATTTAACATTCACATATGTAATCTATTTTCCATGACATCTCAACTATTCAGTCCTTCATGAAATTATTCCTTGTAATCATCCCAATATATTAAAATAATTCACCGACTCTGGGTATCTGGGGTCGGGGAGTTGCATCCTTTTTCTATGTGATACATGGAAACAAAGTACATTTCTACCTTTACATTTATCCCAGTATCATCCTTTCAAGAGTCCACCTCCATCAAGAAAATTTTATTTTAATTTCTTAGACCATATTTGGATGCCTTGATCCATAGTGATTGAATAAATAAAAATATTTATCACCATTATTACAAAGACACATTCTCTATAGACATGTGTTGTAAATCTCAGGTTTTAACACAATAGTGGGTAACTTATCCAAGGCTTTGATGATAATAGATAAATAAATGACAAAATTCTGGACATCAATAGTATCTTTAGATGACACTACCTGAAAAAACTATTCTGATCAGTAACTCTCATTCAATGTCCCTAGTTAGCCTCCTCAAATTATACGTTAATAAATCCAGGTGTCTTTTCATAACTCCACCTTACTCTATTATCTATTATCTTATAGACTAATATTATAGTCAATTAATTCATTATAATTCTTCATGATGAAGGAATGATTAATTATAATGGATCCTATGATATTATTTTATCTTTTCAGGTTTCGATTCCTTTTATTAACTCTATATGGAGGTTCAATTCCTATCAATACTTCTAACGACCACACTCACCACCATTATGTTTTAAAAAAATCATATAACAATGATGTATTTATATCCTTCCTTCCACTCATTCTTATGAATTCATGGTAAATATTCCATAAACAACATATTATGTTTTAAATTCCATTAATCCATCTAGAAGTCTCATATATAGCTATAAACTTATCAACAATAAACAACAACTATAAATCCCCCACCATGATTCCCAGGTCATTTCAAAAATCATCATTTATTACCTAGATAGTCTTTTAGGACCATCCCTGACCCATTATTTCATTCCAAAACATGAAAAAACCACTGCTCTAATAATCATGAGTTTTCAAGAACACTCCACATAATTTCCTTTCAAATGTTGAGTGATAAGAACCCCAGTTTCCTTTATCCTGTATTAATATATGATATATAAATCATGGTAGAATCAATAACCACCCAATAATAATTCATGTAATTTATAAAATATTTTTAAATGGATCCATTATTGAAAATAATTTCAAGTATTGTTATGTTATATCACAATCTATATTTCTCAATAGAACTGACTAAATTGTATCAATTTGAGAAACTAAAACATCAAATAACTTCATCATTTAAACATCCTTAAGGAAATACATTAATAAAACTCAATAAACTATATGGAATAATCCATATATTATTTATATGTTTTATTTCAGTTTATCTAACCATAGATGTGGCTCATTATTCCATCTAATAGCACATTAAAACACTCTAAGAGTATATCACTAGAATCCTCTAAGATCTAAAAAATTAAACATTATAAAATTAATTCATTCCTAAAAATTGCGACATTATCCTATATAAATAGAACTCCCAATGAAACTAGAAAATTTAAAGGAGAATATTCTATCTTCTAAAATTATTTTATAATCTACCAACCGATATCTAAATAATAACATGATGAAAAAAAAATGGTACCATATTCAAAATGGACATATAAAATATTTTAGAAATCTCATACTACTTTATACAGTTTCCATATACTAATGGAAAAATCTTTGGAAACAATGTATCCCACAAAACAATTTGAAACTACTAGGTTTCAAACGAAGTTCTAACATTCAAAAATAAAAAAAAATTACCAAAACTTAATCCTTCGTGGAGAAATTTCTATAACTTGGATAAAAATGATATACCACCATTGTCTTATGATAACCATCTCCAAATTTTTTGATTAACTTCTCAGTAGAAACTTTAATACTCATATCTAACACCAAGAATAATAACCAAGTTGTGATACCACTTTTAGGGACCACATAGAATGTTTGATCAATGGAAGGACTCCACTGAAATCTCAATATGTAGAAAACAATTATAGAAAAAAAATTATATAGAATATCCCTAATTATTAGAAATCAATAAATAAGTTGTCTAGGTTCCCTTACCATTGTGTAGATACACTCTCTTCAAATATGGTTTTCGTCCTCATCACAGACTTCCTTATATATAGTGAATAACATTAAATAAGAAGACTGATAAACTAATAACTTAGAAAATTATAAATACACAATGCATAAGTATTACAATTTTTGGGATTGCATCATATATCAATTGACCACTGACATCACATATTCTCATTATATAGAACATTTAGGTTTTAGGGAAATCATACATTCCAATCTCCCTGCCCAGAAAAACGGATGAACACTCACCAAAACCTTCTTATATCCATTTAATCTTTTGTTTCCCCAATTTATGTATCATTAATTATAGATATTAAACATTTAATTTATATTTGGTTCCCCAATAATGTGATTTCAACCAGGTTAACCACGAAACTGGATCAACATCATACCATTTCATCTCATATATATACTTGATTTGAAAGTAATGATACTTTTTTCTATTCTTTATCCTCCCTACATCCCCTTCCTCTATATTTTAGGTTCCCTTATAAATCCTAATAGTGTTAATGTTTGAATTTAGGGAATGGGAGGATCTTATTTTTGGGAATTTATTGAATAAGGCTTCTAAATGTCATTTCCTTAATAGGGTGTGCTTCCACCAATGAGGGTGATTGGTTTCTAGTTGATGGAGGTAGGTTTTTTTGTGAAAATATTTTCTTAATTAGTTTTTGATGATGACTATTAATTTTTTATGATATTATCTTTAGGATTCCGTTTTTGCGTTGGGTTTTTATCACCTTGTACTCATCTTATCCTTATGAAACTACTTATTTATTGCGGTTTCTTCATATTATGATTTATTGAGATGATTATTCTTATTTTTTTATTTAGAATCATTCTTTTATATATTAATTTATATTTTAATTTGTTTTCAAAATTGAATCTTTGAATGGTTTTGAATGATAAAAATCAACTTGATTTTGTTTCTCATAAACATGGATGTACACCATTTAATTTTTTTATAGTATAATTTTATAATATGGTGGATACACACCTTGGTTGATAAATATGTGTATTTTAGTTAAAGGTTTCAATTGAATGATTAATTTATTCACATGGGATTAAAATATTAGGATTCAAGATGAATAATAATTTCATTCTAATTATTACTACTCTAATTATGTTATTATAACTATTAAAATTATTTTGTTTTGTAAATTGACATATTTAAATTTTTTGTTTGGATATTATATGGATGATGATTCAGTTTCTATTTTTCTTGGAAAATTGATATACATAGGCATTTTAAACAATCGATATTTAATGTCAAAATTGGTTTTATTTGTGGGTTCCCCTACCGAACAATAGAGAGTGGATAGTATCAGTTTAAACCACATCTATTTCTTCATCATTTTTCACTATGGTAAACTAATACTAAAACAAGAAAAAAAAAGGTCAATAAACTTTCTATAAAGCTTTGTAGAACCCACCACTAAATGCATGGAACCGACAGAAGTTTCATTCTGACATCAACTTTAGTAGAGATTTTAGAAAATAGCACAGAACCATATGGCGATAATTTAAACCACCACAAAATTGAAAAAATACCCCAACTATTTTTCAATTTTATTTTAGTGTTATTTAATTGTCCTTAGACTTTAATATTATCATTGATTCATGTCATGAGTCATGCACTTAGATTTAATAACCAAAATTTTCGGGCAATATGTTTGAGGGAAGTGGGGTATGTTGGGTGCATTATGATTGACATATCATTTATTGATAATTTTATGAATGAATTGCCTATACTATCTTAATAGAAGCTATTATCATGACCCTTTGATTGAAATATAACCGCTGCCCTAAATTCCATGGTCGTGGTGTAACAACATGATTATTACAAGTAGACAAATAAAGACGTATTGGGAATATAGTTTGGAGACATAGATGTGAAACATGATTGATGTGGTATCATAAAAAAAGTCATTATATTACACAATGGGAATTTGAATGTGGTTTTCATCATTATGACATCATGTTCTTCCTCTTGGGTTCCTTGACACACTGCTATCCAGTATTCGTTGACTTTGGGAAAGCCCACCTAATGCCATTGAGAAAGAATTCTAGTCACACAACCATCGAGAATCCATGTCACCATACATAGATGTAATCTCTAGCCTCATCCCTCTTAAAACCCCCTCACCCTGCAGTTCCTCCATTCCCAACTCCTCATAATGCACTCACCTCGCAACCTAGTGGCCATACGTTTGCGGTGCCCCACTTCATCCTATCTCCTAATGTACTCTCCAGAACCTGTTCTGGCATCGGTCAGTGGGAATTCATGATGGAGTCTTCCCTATGGTATCCATTGATTTAGTTCCATATATTAATCACCCTCTTCATTTTATTCTATAATATCATAAAATATATACTCTTCTATCTTATAAGACACTAATACTATGTAATATCTTTGTTTTTGTAACTCCATTCTTTCATCTGGTCATCATCAATTCTCCCATAAATAAATAAAAATAATATATTTAACCAATAATTTCTATAAAAACACATTTAAAAAAACTAAATTTTAATTTTATATTTCAATTGACAACATTATCCTTCATTCACCCTGCCCCATTGTATTGTTTTTTTATTAGTAAAACTGTCACAAAAAAAAATGATAAAATTTTTAAAATAAAAGAAATTTTTTATCCAATAATTATAGTTGTTTTATTATAATTATAATAACTATTTAGAATAATAATTCAATTAATATTATTTTATTATAACTATTATAAATAAATATAGTTGTTTTATAATAATTATTATTATTCCACCTATTTTTTCATTGGTTTTTCATTCCCATTGACAAAAAATCTGAAAAATAAAACAATTTCTATGATATATTATGAAAAATAAAATTTCTAGAGATCTCGATATAAACGTTTTGAGATTTCCATTTTAGAGAATGATTAGAGAGGGCTTCCCATTTGGGACTCAGGTATTCAATCTCATTGGAAACATTGGGAGTCTAGAGGTTTTAGGGTCTAAAATCCCTGAAGAACTGGGAACCAAAATCATTTTTAAATCACTCCCTCAGTGATTCTATAGTTTTTTTGAGAATTAAAATATGAACAACAGTGAAAATTACTTTCCAGATCTTCTCACTCTTCTTCACCAAGTAGGCATGGTTTGGAAGCGCGAGAAGCCTTCGGACATTATAGAGAACAAACAGAAAGGGAATTTGAAGTTATTTAATCCCAAATATTCTTAAAATCATTCCAATAAGAGGGATATAAAGGGGTACGAAAGTAAATATGATGATGTCTATTTTTCATGTGGCTAGAAGGACCACTAGGATAAAAACTGCACCCAGCCAAAGAAGCAAGGGGAAGCATCATGTGCATTTGTTATTGACTTCCATTTATCTTTTTCTATAAATTTGGTATTGGATACAACTTGGGATGGAAAAATATGTATTCAAATACAGTAACCAAGTAGATTAAGAATGATTTACTGAGAGGGGTTGGATATACAAGATCTAATGGAGCTAAACTTGATGTTGTAGCTATCGGGGACTACCACCTCTTGTTGACGAACATAATGATCTTGGTTTTGAATGGTTGTTATAATGTTCAATGTATTACAAAAAATATATTTCTATATGTATACTTGATAAAAATTGATTTATTTTCTAATTTGGGAATAATTTTTTCTTATTTTATAAATATAATATTTTTTATGTCAAGAGACATTTAAAGTATGGTCTTTATGTGATGGATTATACAAACCTAATAATGAAAATCGTTAAAAAAGTTATTTCAAATGACCACACTAAACTTCGGAATCACTAGTTAGGTAATGTTAATGAAAATTGATTGACTAAATTTATCAATATGGGTATTTAAATTATTTTCAACTAAAAAACATTATGTATGTCATGCTTCTTTATAATAAAAAATGACGAAAGCCTCTTTTAGTGGAAAAGATGAAAAGGATAAAGTGTTTATTTAATTGGATCACAAGGATGTGTTTGGATCATTTCCTATTGATGAAATTTATGGTTCTCATAGATCATAACTTTTTCTAGTGATTTTAGTAGGTATGGATATGTCTAATTAATAAGGTATAAGTCGGGTTCTTATGATAAATTCATGAACTATAAGAATAAAGTTGAGAACTGGTTTGGTATGATGATTAAGTAACTTGTCTCAGACCTTGGTGGAGAATATCTTAATCAAGACATCACTGATTACATATGGGATTTTGGGATCCTATCTTAACTCACTTATTCATACATGCCTCACTAGAATGGTGTAAGATAAAGGAGGAACAACACCTTGTTGGACATGGCGAGATCAATGATGAGTTATGCAAGTCTTCTATTTCCATTTAGGGATACGCGTAACAAACAATAGAACATATACCAAACCAAGTACAATCTAAATTGATAAATGGTATTTTATATGTATTTTAGAGTGGAAACAAAACACTTATATTGAATTTTCATGTGTGGTGAAGTGAAGTTTTTGTTTAGGCCTCTTTGGGTAACAAAAACGTGTACCTTAATAGAATACCCCAAGAAAATAATGGGATATTACCTATACAACCCCTATGAATAAAATTTTATAGTGGAAAGACATTCCATATTCATTTAGAGGGATAACATCTCTAAAACAGATAGTGGGAGTGATATAAACTTGGATGAAGTCGATTCTCAAGGAACACATGATTTGGTACAGAAATATATTCCAAAAATACCTATGGAAGAAAAACAATTCCTGAGATATATGTACTACATAATAGTACAAGGGACGTTATAGAACCCAAATGTTATGATTTTCTAGTCACCTATGATGGTTACTCATTATTAGTGGATAATAATGATCCTCTAACCTACAAGGAAGCAGTAAGTGGAACAGATGGTTCTATGTGGAATGAATCCATGAATTTTGAAATTGATTCTCTCTACCAAAATCATGTATGTATTTTGGTTGACCGTTAAGTAGATGAAAATATTGTTGGTTGTAATTTGGTATTCAAGAAAAAATTATACATGTGTAATGATCCCACTATTCATGATGATTGGGCTTGGGCTTCCTCATGGGGATTTCTGGGCCAACCTAGGAAACATTGAATAGTGGTTCGCGGCCCAAGTTTTTATAGGGAAGGTTAGACCAAAATTATAACCTTACATGCACCCTTATTGGGATTATATTGGAACCCATTAAAATATAATTTTTTTAGGTTTAGATAAAGTGGTGTGGCCAGCTTTTGATGCTTGATTCAGAGTTCTAGAATAGAGTACATGAGATGCCACAAAGTGGTATAAGATGTCATTTTCATTTTGTATTTATTTTTGGGTATTAGAAAAGAGACCAATAGTATTCGGATTTGGTAATGAGCCTATTCTTGGGAGTATCTAACCCACATACAAGGAAATCCCTAATTACATGGGATGGGTTACTTGTATTATTCGTTATGCTTGTTATGGTTTTATAGATTTCACTATTAGGTGATGCCCTTGTTTTGTGCCATTATTATTATTTATATTACTATGATGGGATTTTTTCTACCATGGACTAATGATATGATGGTGTATCAGTTCATGAACCATACTAGGCACCCTATGAATTGAATTTCATGAATTATGCCATGCCATATCTATATTGCTACATGCATTTAATGTATTGTTTGTATTTTTTGAGTGTGACTTGATTGTTTTATTTTATATGTGCTAATTTTTATTACAATAAGAGAATAATTGTGTTAATTAAATTTCCTACATCAATCTAAATAGGTTTTTTCTAACATGATTTGACAATAGAACATTAATTAACTAACTATTAAAAATTTGATCCATGAACCATCAGTTATAAAGGATCAGACATTAGTTGATTTTATTGATAAAGAACAATAAAATTTTAATAAAAAAGTACTTATATAAATTGATAATGCTATACATTCAATAAAATCACAATACATGACTTGTTACATCCTGATATTGGACGTACATTCCAGATCACTATTTTTTGATGTTCCAATTATAGTCAATAAATAGTATGGTACTTTTAAAATTTGGAATTGGTGATGCAATTGACTAGATTGAAATATATATTCTCAAAAGAATAATAATAAATAACTTAAATAAATTATGGTTTTAAAATGAAATGGTTACCAATAGATGAGTATTCAAAATGTAAAGTAAATTTTCTTTTCCTCTATAACATTCATTTGACAATCCATATACCAAAAACTCAAAAATGTTAAATGATACCTTTTCCCTGAACCAATATTTGTAGTGGGAAGCATACCGTGTCACTTTTGATCCTTCTGTGACTCTTTTATCACCTATATATGGATTTAGAATGAGGAAAATTAGTGTGACTCGTTAGGGGAAGTCTTTATACCTTCTCTTTCGTAATTTTTCTTTTCTAATTTATTATAAATAAAATATTAGGAGTTTAATTTCAATTTTAGTGTTATGAAATTGTGATTTATTTGTGTCATATGAAAATAATGTGGTGATGATTATTTTTTGGTGTTGATGTTCCCTAATCCACCCATATTACCTTATGAAGTTCCACTTGAGGGACCTCTTATTGATCTTCTACTAGGAACTGATTCTCAGTTGCAAGATAACTTCTTCTATTTCATGAAGTCTATATTGGGTTCTCCCCAACATTTTCCTACTATTCCATAGCAATCCTTGGAATTTTAGTAGTAGTATCCAACCAACTCATTGGGTGATATCAGTCCTTAGGCTGTTGAGTCCAAACTAGAGTTGGTGTTGTTTATCTTCGAGTATACAGAGACTCCTCCAGGAAGGATGGTCAATACCACTATCTATATGCTTCATGACTCCACTAATCATTGGTGGGATGTCCTCACTCAAGCTGGTTGACATCAGGATATGGTCTTGTTGGACTTCGTGATAGCCTTTTTCGACTACTTCTATCCACATATGTTTAGAATAGACCATTCTTGAGAGTTTATGCACATAAAGCAATGTGAAAGGTCGGTGATGGTGTATTCTTACTATTTCACTATAAATTAGTGTTTTTCACTGATGATGACCGGTGATGAAAAGACCACTGTGAGACGACTTGAGGATGATATCACTTACGCCATTTGATTGCAATGGAATGTCTTCTGGTTTACCACTACTTCTAATATAGTGATCTAGACCCTCATCCCTAAAAAACACATGAGGGAGTATGGTAATATGAGCCAGGGAGGTTCATCATCCAGGTAGGGATCCCTTTTATCTAACGATAGAAAGTGTTGTTTTGAGGGTGAAATCAGGGGAAGGACTAGAAAGGTGGAATGTACCAATAGTTGTGTGATTTTTCAAAAGTGTAGCAGGGTAGAGTATAAAAATTTCTAGTGCATGAATAACTCAACCAAGTGTCGATCTTGTGGAATGATGAGTCACCTTCATCATTTATGCCAATCATTTCCTCCTGTATCGAGTGAGAGGATATCTATCACAACACTGCACTCATGTATAGGATATTTGAATCCATGTTAGGCTGAGAGTTGTTTTACTACTATCAGATCAGGAAAATGAGGAGGTTGTGGTGGAAGTAGTTAGACATTTGACGTCCATCACCTGCAAAGATAACTTCCCGAGTTAGATAGGATGCATCTCAGGGTCGTGGATCAGGACATATCTATGAAGTGTAGCCTACACATGAGGAGAGGATTCAGATCCCTTCTACTATATAAGGTATTATTATAGTTTTCTCTACTTTAGTATCTTTAATTTTATATATAGGTTCAAAACCCTCCTTCATATCTTCATTAATTAAGGGTAGTCTAGCCCTAGTGATAGAGTAATTATGTGGATTTAGGACTATTGACACAACATTAGGGGTCGACCGGAGGGTATAATCCAGTTCTAGTATATACCACTTGAGATAGGTTGATACCATTTCTTATGAAATTTATTCATCCTCTAAATGATAGGCTTCAACATCATTCTTATTATGGAATGGCTAGTACCTTATCGAGACCATGTTTATTGATATCTATAGAGGGTGTAATTTACATCACATGATAGAATCATGTATATTCATAATGGAGAATGTCTTATCCAGGTTATTCGAGCTTGACCCAAGGGTCATGGGCTAGGCAAGGTGATATCTTGGATGGGCAGTCTCTTTATGAGTGGTCTTAGGAAGCATCTTATGGAATTCCCACCTCTTATTGATTATTTCAGTGGCATCTTCTTTTGTGATTTCACAAGTTTACCTCTTCAGATGTAGGTGGATTTCCTTATAGATCTTGCGATAGGTGCAACCCCTATTTCCATTCCTCCCTAGTGAATGACACCTACAAAGATCCAGGAACTCAAGATGAAATTGGAATATTTAGTGGAAATTTGTTTTATCCTACCCATCAGATTGCCATAGGGTTCACATTACGTATTTTCCAAGAAATTGGTTCGTACCCTCAGGTTTTTCATGAATTATAGATTGTTGAATTAACATATGGTGAAGAACTGGTATCCATGCATTATGCTATGGGAGGAATTATCTTTTGGGCGAGAAGTTCATTGTTTATATGGATAAAAAAGTCTCAAATATATCTCTATATTGTCGGATTTGAATCATAGGAAGAACATATGTGTAGAATACCAATAGTTGTTTAACTTTGATCATGATTATACTCTCAGAAGGGGTAATGAAGAGCCATATGCCCTGATCTAAAAGGAAAATAAATATGATATTCAGGAGTCCAGCAGGGAGTGCTAGTTGATGTATTTATTTTCTATGATGCACCTAAAGATTTAGGAATAACATGGGTATTCTATTTTATAATATTTCTTGGTGACATCCTCTCTCTTTCATTAGGTGCGGATAAGACAAAAATCAAATCCTGGAGGCCTCATCCTGAGGGAAATTGTCACCGGTATGAAAACACTTCCTCATTGGGTTGTTGAAATGAATGGGATCCTACTCTACTATTAATGTATCTGAGTTCATTTAGAAATATACGAAGAGATTATTTGAGAATCTCATGCCTCTATTTTGGATTTTCACCCAAGGAATACCAAGATGTACCATGTCATACATCATTAGTGTTGGGGGCTAGGAATGAAGAGGTAGATAATAGGTTTTATCAATAGGTGTTCCACCTATCATTAGGTGAAAACCGAGCATTAGTGATCTACTGAACTTTTACAGCCTCTATCGTTTCCTGAATGAAAATGGAATGAGGTCACTTTGGATTTCATAATGGGATTTTCGAGATCCAATCGAGGTAGTGATGCAGTATGGGTGACCATCACCAATTTATCGAAGGTCTCACACTTCCTTCCAATCTGAGAGACCTTCTTAGTTGATGATATTGGGAGGATTTATATTATGGAGATAGTGTTCTTTCATAGAGTTCCCCATTATATCATATCAGAACAAGATTCCCAGTTTACATCATGGTTCTAGCAAGGGCTGAAGAAGGTGTTGGGTTTATAGGGGATCTTGAGTACATATTATCAGCCTCAGTCCAACAAGTAGTCCTAGAATATGATAGAGGTCTTAGAGGACATTATCTAGTCCTAAATCATTGATTTTGGTGGTTCATGGAAGAAACTTATACCTTTTGTTGAGTTTTCCTCTAACAATATTTTCCAGGAGAATATTTATATGGCTCTATAAGTGTCCCATTATGGTAGGCCGTATCCTTAATATCTATGATGGTTATAGGAAGGTGAGGTAGCACTACTAGGTCATCATCTCATTCATGATACTTTAGAGAAATTATGGATAATTTAAAAATATATGGTGATAACTCAGTCAAGGAAGAAGTCTTATATAAATCTATATAGCGACCTTTTGAGTTCCAGGTGGTACATCAGGTATTTCTTTGAGTTTCTCCAAGATTGGGTCATAGACGGATTCAAACATAAGGGTTGTTATCTCCTCGTTATATTGGGCCTTTTGAGATTGTAGAGAGAGTCATATCGGTATCGTATCAGTTGTACCATCCTCAGAGGTCCCATGCCATACAAGATTTCTTCCTAGTATTGTAGCTTCACTAGTATCATGTTGAACCCTATTATTTTTTTGACCATGAAGACATTGATCTGGAGGTGGATGCATATTTCATGGAATGTCTGATATGTATCACTGATTGGAGCACAAATTCTCTTTGAGGTAGGTCAGCTCCACTGGTCTGGGAGCTACGGTAGCATGGCCGGTTAGAGGATTAGACCTTGGAGTGTGAGGCTGATGTATATGTGTGAGGGAAAGAACTCTTCCTAGATAAAATTTTACCACCCCTAAAAGGGAAAATCAAGGATGAGTTTTTTAAGGATGGGAGGTTGTAATGAACCGATTTTTCGAAAAGGTACAAATCACTTTTTTCATCTTAAATTCCACAATTTGGCCCTTTTATGGTATTTATTGGATTCATGAAGGTCGCGAGGGTGTCCAAGAATTTTTCAGAGCCTAGATCCCAAGAATTTAGAGAAAAAGACTAGTCAACATTGTTAGTAGAAACTATGAAACCATGATCACATGGTTTATCCTAACAGTGAAAGGAATTTAAAAGGGAATCTTGAGGTCAAATAGTTGTCTGAAACTATTCAAATTGAGGTGCATTCCCATGTGAGGTATCATACATCCTGGAGATTGGAATTTTTTATGTCTAGTACATGATTAGTGAAATTGTGTACTGAGCCCATGTGAGTGGTTCACATAGAATGTGTAAGGCACACGGGTGGTACACCGTTTGAAAAACCATGCAGGCCAGTAATTGATGGGAAAATGAATGATTTCCCGCTAAACTATTTGTAAATAAAATTTTAGTTTCCTCCCTCTCATTTCCACAAGACCATATATAGGAGATATCCTCCTCTTATTTATCAATATATTTTACTGTCTCCCTCGTCTGTCATTTGTTTCCTTCACCCTTGGATGTGTTGGAAATCTAAGAGTAATCTCTTTAATCCTCTTCCTTATTTTCTACATTTCACAAATTCTATGTTTCACTATTTTGGTGTGACATAATTTTCCCCATTTTCAGGGAATATTACCATTCTTCTAATAACTTGTGTTCTATGTCAATTCAAAGGCCGATACTAGATGAGGTTAATGCTATAAACCTAAGGTAGGTGGTCTAGCATCTTTTCCTCATGTTTCATCACTTTAATAACATGCGAAATTGTTCTGTACACCAAATTTTTCCATTGAGGCCTCTAAATTCATTAATAAGTTTAATTAAATAATTTAAAATTCTAAATATGGCCCCAGTGATAGGCTAATCATCTCTTTGGTTTATCTCTTTGAATAAGTCCACCCCAGTGGGTGTGAATTACTTTAGAATCCTATTTTTCCTTTATACTAAATTGTATAAATTCCCCATTCTGTGATGTTTCCTTGTAATAAATTCTCTGAATTAATTATTTAAGATAAGATGAAAGGTAGGCCTTGATTTAGTCCCCTACACCCCGTTCCATAATTTAATTTCCTGATTAAGTTATTTGAAAAACTTATTAATCATGTGTAATATCCCGATTCCAGAAGACACCCAGAGGCGCCCCGTAACCGGTTGGTCACACGGCCTCAAGCCCATTTCCCTGAATGCTAGAGGCTGTAGACTAGCAGCGAGGGCCTTGGGTGTGATAGTGGGGAAACTATTCCCTCATTGGTGGAGTACACAATGGAAGCGAAAACAAATGACAACAATAGCAGAAACAGTAGACATCCATACAAGAGTAAATAGTGGAAGACTGATAAATAAAAAACTGGAGCAGAAATATATGTAAATGATTCATGATACACATATGTCTAGGAAAACAGAAAAACAGGTCACAATTCTGAATACAGTACTAAACCAAAGTACAAAAGAAAAATAGATGAGCAACTCCTCATCAATCCAAGCCTCGGCTTGGTCCCATGCTCTCCAGCTCCAGTGCAATCAAGAACCTGAAGTAGAATGGAGATTTCCATTATCTAAATCTGCAACAATATAATCTGTTTTGGCCAAAAAGCATGACTCAAATAGGGTGTGAGACAAAGTCTCAATAGGCAACCACCCAAAGATTTGTGCCTAACAATCAGTGAATATATGGCTGGTAAAGTACAGTAAGCAGTAAACAGTAAGAAGTAACAAGATAATACATAGCAGAAACAATCCACAGCTTCTAGAATATAATCTACAAAAAATAAATAGCCACTCAAGAAAGTAGAACAAAAAGGTAACCTCTGGGTAGTTCTCACATTCTAACCTCTAAGGTTCAACCTCCAAGTACATGAAACCCTCTGGGAGGCACACACAGTCTCACCCCTTTTGTTCAGCTAAATAATAGACTCTCTGAGGAATCACTCACCGTTAATTCCCCCTATAGTCTCGTATCGTACTAAAGGCTCTCTAGGGAAGCACTCAACATCTCATTCCCCCTGTGGCCCGCATCGAGGAACTACAGAAACTCTGAGGAAGCACTCAATGTCAATTCCCATTGTGGTCTCGCATCATAAATTAAAGACACTCTAGAAAATCCCTTACGTCCATTCTCCTTATGGTCCACTGCACTAGGTTCTCATAGCCCCGTGTAAAACAAACATGAATAGCGCGCGTATTGGCCCATGTAAACCTCAAGAACTACTTGTCTATTATTCTAAGCAAAAAAAGAAATACATTACATCACTTCCACTATCTTACAACTATGCATGGAAACTGGAACAATGCTAAACAAGCAAAACATGCAAGGTAAAACATCCAGAGCACAGTACAATTTACCCTATTCACAAACAATTACCTCTACTCAGGCAATCAAGCATAGCAGGCAACAACAAGGGAACAAAAGGAAACACGCAATACCCTGTTAAAGGTTATTGGTGGAGATTGCACATAATATTCATATATATCCTACAGAAAGGCACAAACCACCTACCTCGATTTTAGGAGAACTATATATGTTGACCACGATGATTGATTCTACTTAGAACGTCAAGGATCTGAGAAAACGTCAAAAACGCTCAACCAATGATATCTTGAGAAAGATGAGGAATAGGAAAACGAAGATCTAGGAGAAGGGAGAGCTTACCGCTAAGGTTCCAACGCAATCGACAGTGGTCGATTCAGAGATAAGATGGAGGCATATGGGCTTGGAGAAGAATCACGGCCGTACGGGTTTCTCTCGGACGAAGAACCTAAAGAAGATGAGCATTCTATCCATCAGGCGCGACCCTGGTCCATTTAATGAAAAAAAATAAAATACACTCTGTGTACTTATGGGGAACACGACATGTACTCTGTTTTTTCATACTCTATTTTAAGTGGCCGCCACATCACCTCTACACACCTTGTGTGTGGCCCGGACACAGCCAGCACACGACATCAAGCGGCTAATTAGTACATGACATGTACTCATAAAGTACACGACGTGTACTTCAAATTTTTCCAGAAACCCCTATTTTTTCAAAAACTCCAGGAAAATAAATACATACCTTAAAATGAATATCCGGGTTCTTACAAACTTCCCCCCTTAAAGAAATTCATCCCCGAATTTCCCTAATGAGGCGGAGAAGAAGAAACCCCGAACAACTCCAGCCAGTGTGATCATACATCGGCCTCCCTTTCCTTGGTCTCGTCTTGTACTCGCCAGTGCTTCCATAGCACCCATACTAGAGGAACATACCGCCCACAGAGAACCTTCGTACTGCGATCAACAATCCGTATAGGATGATCCTCAAACAATGCATCTACTTTAAACTCAACTTCCTTGGGCTGAAAGACATGAGACGGGTCTCAAAAGTAACGTCGGAGCTGAGAGACGTGGAAGCCGTAATTCATGGCCTGGTACCTCTGAGGTAACTACAACCGATAGGCAACCGTCCCAACTCTCTCCATTACCTCAAACGGCCCGAAGTACCACGGTGAAAGACTACCCTATCTCCGAATCCTCTTGTTTCCCAATCTCGGTGTGACACGCAGGAAAACCGGATCCCCGACCTTGAACTCCAGAGGTCATCTCCGCTGATCACCATAAGACTTCTATCAAGACTGTAATGTAGCCATCCTCTTCAGAATCAACTCTACATGTTCTGAGGTATCCTAAACCAGACAAGGTCCTAGTAAAGCTACCTCTCCTACCTCCTTCCAGCATAAAGGTGATCGGCATGGCCTACCATACAAATCCTCGTAAGGTTCCATCTGAATAGTCGCCTGAAAATTGTTGTTGTAGGTCAACTCCACTATAGGGATATGCTTTTCCCAAGAACCACAAAAGTCTAGAATGCAAGATCAGATCATATCCTCATGCACCTGGATCGTACGCTCTGACTGGCCATCGTCTGGGGATGGTATGATGTACTCAAAAGTACCTGTGTACCCAAAGCCTTCTAAAGCCCCTGCAGGAGCCGAGAAGTAAAGCATGCATCTCTGTCTGAAACAATTTTGTGTGGAACTCCATGTTGACATACAATCTCTCAGATATATAGTCTTCCCAGATCATCAACACTGAAGGTCTCCTTGATCGGTAAGAAGTGAGAAACCTTCGTAAGCATGTCGAAGAAAACTCAAACAACATCATTCCCTCGAGGCGACCTTGGCAATCCGGTCACGAAGTCCATCACGACATCATTCCACTTCGACTCCAGAATGGGTAACTGCTGTAAAAGGCTCGCTGGTCACTAATTCTACTCCTTCACCTACTGACAAGTAGAACACTTCAAGACAAAACCAGCAACATCTCTCTTCATACCTGGCCACTAGTATGGGAGATGAAGATCCCAATACATCTTGGTGACGCCAGGATGAACTGCCCAAACCGAGGAATGGAAATCCCACATCAACTCCTCGCATATGTCTGCAGGCACCCATACGCGTCACTGGAAACACAAGATCTCATCCTCGCCCACTGTCCATCTAGTAAGAGGGTCCTCTCCTGACACACTCTCCCGTTGGACTAATCCTTATGAGTCTGATATCTTCCTCATCCGTACCCGATCATGAAGTGTAGAGGTAACAGCTACAGAAGATAGGAAAGTCAGTCCCTATCTGTCGTGCACCTCCAGATGCATCTCATAGAATAGATCCATAAGTTGCCAATCACTGCAGGTCTCATGAACTGCCTGAATCTAGGTTCTCCTGCTCAATGCATCTTCCATTGTGTTTCCCTTTCCGGGCGTATAGGCAAGCTCGAAATCAAAGGTCGAAAGATACTCGACCCATCTGTGTTGTCTAAGATTCAGATCACGCTGAGTGAAAATGTACTTGAGACTCTTATGGTTAGTGAAAACCACAAAGTGCTCTCCCAGAAGGTAATGTCTTCAACAGTGTAAGGAATGAACAACAGCTGCCAACTCTAGATCGTGTGTCGGGTAGTTCCTCTCATGTGGACTCAACTACTGAGACCTGTATGCAATGACTCCATCCCACTACATAAGCACAGTGCCCAGCCCGATACCTGAAGCATCACAATAAACAGTATAGATCTTTCCTGGATCTAAAAAGACTAGTATCGGTGCTGACGTCAACCTTCCCTTCTGCTTCTGAAAGGCTGACTAACAAGAATCTGACCTTACGAACTTCGCCCCCTTCTTTGTCAGACCTGTCAATGTTGCTGCTAGGCGTGAAAAGTCATGAATGAAGCATATGTAGTATCCAGCCAGCCCTAGGAAACTTCGTACCACCAAAAATATCTTCTTCTTCTCCCAGGAAACTACAGCTCTCACTTTCTCTAGGTCCATAGATACTCCTACCTCTAGGATGACATGCCCAAAGAAGTGATTTTGATCCATCAAAAAGTGGCACTTCAAGAGTTTAGCATAAAGTAAATTCTCTCTCAGTGTACTCAGAACGATCTCAAGATGGTTAGCATGGTCATGTCGAGTGTGAGAGTAAACCAAGATATCGTCCATGAAGACTATTATGAATGAATCCAAGTAAGGATGGAACAATCGGTTCATCAGTGCCATGAAAACTTCTTGTGCATTCGTGAGACCGAACGGAATAATTGTATACTTGTAGAGACCATACCTATTCATGAAGGCTTTCAGGGGTATATCTGATGGTCTAACATGCAACTGATGATAGCCATACCTCAAATCGATCTTTGAGAACACACGGGCTCCTCGAAGCTGATTGAAGAGATCATCGATCATCAGCAAGGGATATCGATTCTTGACCATCAATTGGTTCAGCATCCGATAATCCACATAGAGACTAAGGGTACCATCTTCCTTCTTCGCAAACAAGACAGGAAAACTCCAAGGAGAAGTACTAGGTCGGATGAAACCCTTTCCCTGTAAATCCTCCAACTTCTTCTTGAGCTCCTGAAACTCTGGTGTAGCCATCATATAGGGTGGAATGGACATCAATGATGCTCCTGGAACAATCCCAATAGATAAGTCCATCTCACGCTCTGGAGGAAAACCTGAAAATTCCTCTGGAAATACATCCCTGAAATGATCCACCACAGGTGGAAATTATAACTGTGATCTTCTCTGGTCATCCAGATAAAGACTAGAAATCTAGGCTGTCACCCTTCCTATCCCATGGTGCTCGAGTCCTACTTGACTCTCCTGAACAACCCATTCGCCTCTATGAAGAAATGATTCACCCTCTGGTGAAATGAAACTCACCATGTGGCGATAACAGTCGACGACTGCCAATAAGGGAACCAACCAATCCATCCCGAGAATGACATCAAATCCAGTCATCTCTAGGACATATAGATCCCATCAGAAATGATACCCAGCAACCTCGAGAGGGAACTCTCTACACTGACGTAAACTAGATGTCCTCATCCCCAATGGTGTGTCTAGTGTCAGCAAGTCCGCAGAAGAAAGGATACAGAGCCCAAGGCTCTCCACAACAGCAACAGAGATAAATCTATGCGTAAGAACCAGTATCGAAAAGAGTTAAAGATAAAACTGAGGCTACTAGAATCATACCACGAACTGTAGAAGGTCTGGGATCCTTCTCCTGGTAGGTCTGCTCCACCGAAAAATTCGGGCCAGCCCCGAGGCCCTGTGACCATGCCTGACCACTTTGAGTTGATCCTCTCTACTAGCGCTGATGGACTGGTGACTGAATGTCATGGCCTCGACCTCCACCTCAGCCCGAGCGTCTGGAAGAACTCCAATTCCCCAACTTAGGAGAAAATGGTAGTGATGATCCTGAACGAGGAGTCATGGAAGAACCCCCATCCCCAGCTACTGGTGAGAAAACATGGAAGAACTGCTGAAGGTGACCCATCTTGCCGCAAGATCGGCACTCCACTGGGTCTCTCTGGAACTACGGCCTCATGTTCCCTTCCCTTCCACACTAGTGCCATACTACCTGGCTACCTGAAGATGTATCTCACTTCCTCTGATCACCGCATGTAGACTACCTATGGTGCTTCCTGCTATCAACTGGAGGAACACTAACTCTGGAAGAAGAACTGCCCCAGCTTGCAACTCTAGAGTCTCTTAGATTGCGCACCGCAATCAGCGCCTGTTTGATGATGGAAGTGATGGAAGTCAACTGGAAGATATTCACGTATGAGCAGATCTCCCGCCTAATACCATCCTCAAAATTCCTTACTAATAACACCACACATCCATCCAGAAGGGGTGTGAAATTATACAGCTCGGTGAAATGAGAGGAATAATCCATGACAGAAAGAGTACCATGCTCTAGACTCATGAACTCTCGTGCTCGATCGGCCCTCAGGTTCTTCGGGTAGAAGTAGTTGTAAAACACACGCTGGAACTCCTCCCAAGCCATAACCTGCTGATAGCCCACCTATGAGATCACATCCCACCACCTCTTGGTGGACTCTCGTAGCATATAGGTAGAGAGATTGACCTACCTCTTTGGAGGTGTTTCCAGATTCTCAAAGATAGTCAGCATGGCTTCCAGCCATGACTCTGCATCCTGTGGTCCTCCTTCCCCCGAGAAAGTAGGAGGATGCTGCTGTTGGAAAACCTGCGTCAACTCTACCATAGTTGTGGAAAGAGGCAGTGCTCTCTAAAATTTCTACCTCATCCTCATAAATCCTTCCCTGAACTGTGTATCAGTGCCTGCAACTGGTATGGCAGCCGGTGCCAAGGCTGGCCCGACTGGAGGATCGGTAGGAAGTCCCTGATCAGCCATATCTATTGTCTAATCACCGCCTGAAAACTGACGTACAAATAGGGGATGTCTTGGAGGAATAGCTCTGAAAGATCAAAATCATACCTTAGACCAGGAAAAAAAGTACAGAGAACAAAGGCTTACAAAATAGAAATAGGAGAAGGAAACACACATGTTTTACAAAACGTGAATACAGAGCATGTATAAAATCTACACGGCGTGTACTTAACTCTATTTCCCGGCCCGTGTCTCCTTGCACGCCTAACTCACATGGTCTTCTTGAACTGAGACTACACGGCGTGTTCCTGGTGTACACGACATGTAGTAGACAAGTTTTCACGACCCGTGTTGTTAGTTACAGGGCCGGTACATGGATGAGACTACACGGTGTGTTCTGAACAAACATGACGTGTACTTGAAGACATTTCTGACCCGTGTTGTTAGTGACATGACCAAGTACACGGCTGACCCTTACACAGTGTGTTCCGAACAAACTTGACGTGTATAAGAGAGGATAACACCATCTCGTGTTGTTCGTGACACGGCTGGGTACTGAGGACAAGGATATACGGCGTGTTCATACAAAACACAGCGTGTATGGAACGAGATTCCCTGACCCGTGTTGTTAGTTACACCGCTGGGTACACGGTTACTACTACACGGCGTGTACCTACCATACACGGCATGTTCCTGGAGGTTTTTCACAACCCGTGTTTCTTCTGACATAGTCAGTGACACGGTTAAAAAACTACACAGTGTGTATATATAAAGTACACGTCGTGTATTCCGAGTTTTTCTAGGTAGTAGCTCTAAAACTGCACTGAATCCTAGAAAACACTAAAAAAGAGAATGAAAGTGCCAAATTCCGATTCGTGCGGGCCCATACTCCCCACGAATCAAATCTTGGAATCCAATATAGACATATTTAATGAAAAACAGGTCAATGATTCCCCAATCTCCGATTGAATAGGGCCCATAACACCACAATAACCAAAAGTTGGCATTCATTTATGCAAAGTACGATACAAACAGTCCTATATCAAACAGTAGGGATTATATCAAAGAATATATCACAATAACATGCATAATGTAAACAAATTCTATCATAACAACATGAAATTGCTAATGCACCCGAGATGGCATGGCAAGAATGCATGGAATGTGATTTATGACAAGTGCCTATATGAAGCATGATATGGAGTACCCTCATCTTATTGGGTTCTGACAGAAATAGAACCACAATATCTACAACAGTAACAACACAAGGCATGTGAATCACTCTAGGTGAAATCAGATCAACCGTAACATAGCAAAACTAGAAAACTATAATAAGAGAGGTAAGTTGGCTTTTCCCTATACACATGTTAGCTACTCCTGAGCACATCTTAATACCAAGTACCAAATCCATCCTATCCCTGACTAAAGGGTTCAAACAGTAAATCAAGAGAAAAGAAACCCTCTGATACCACTTTGTAATGTCCCGATTCCGGAAGCCACCTAGAGGCGCCCCGTACCCGGTTGGTCACATGACCTCCAGAGCATTTCCCCGAACCCCAGAGGCTATAGACTAGCAGTGAGGGCATTGGGCGTGATAGTGGGGAAAATATGCCCTCATTGGTATAGTACACAATGGAAGAGAAAACAAATAACAACAATAGCAGAAACAGTAGACATCCATACAAGTGTAAACAGCGCAAGACTGATAAATAAACAACTGGAGCATAAATATATGTAAATGATGCATGATACATATATGTCTAGGAAAATAGCCAAACAGGTCACAATTCTAAATACAGTACTAAACCAAAGTACCTAAGAAAAACATATGAGCAGCTCCTCAGCATCGCAAGCCTCGGCTTGGTCCAATTCTCTCCATCTCCAGTGAAATCATGAACCTGAAGTAGACGGGAGCTTTCCCTTATCTATAACTACAACAATATAATCGGTTTGGGCCCAAAAGCATGACCCAAACAGGGTGTGAGACAAAGTCCCAATAGGAAACCACCCAAATATATGTGGCTAACAGTCAGTGAATATATGGAAGGTAAAGTATAGTAAGTAGTAAAGAGTTAGCAATAATAGGATAATACATGGCAGTAACAATCCACAGTTTCTAGCATATAATCTACAAACAAGAAACAACCACTCAAGCAAGTAGAAAAAAATGTAACCTCTCGGTAGTTCTCACAGTCTAACCCCTAAGGTTCAACCTACAAGTACTATAAACCCTCTGGGAGGCACACACAATCTCACCCATCTAGTTTAGCTAAATAATAGACTCTCTATGGTAGCACTCACTATCAATTCCTCCTATAGTCTCATATCGTACTAAAGGATCTATGGGGAAGCACTCAACGTCTCATTCCCCCTGTGGCCCACGTCGAGGAACTACAGACACTCTGAGGAAGCACTCAACATCAATTCCCCCCTATGGTCTCGCATCGTAAATTAATGACACTCTGGAGAATCCCTTATGTACATTCTCCCTATGGTCCACTACACTAGGTTCTCATAGCCCTGTGTAAAGAAAACATGTATAGCGCGCGTATCGGCCCAAGTAAACCTCATGAACTACTTGGCTATCATTCTAAGCCACAACAGCAATACAGTACATTAGTTCCACTATCCTACAACTAGGAATAGCAACTAGAAAAACACCAAACAAGCAAAACATGCAAGTTAAAACATCTAGAGCACAATAAAATATACCCTATTCCCAAACAATTTCTTCTACTCAAGCAATCAAGCATAGAAGGAATCAACAAGGGCAAAATAGGAAGCACGCAATACCTCATTCAAGGGTATTGGTGGAGATTGCTCATAATATTCACAGACATCATACAAAAAGGCACAAACCACCAACCTTGATGCTAGGAGAATGATATAAGTGAACCACGATGATTGATTCTCCTTAGAATATCGAGGATCTGAGAAAACATCAAAAAAGCTCAAATAATGATATCTTGAGAATGAGGAGGAATTGGAAAACGAATCTCTTGGATAAGGAAGAACATATTAATATGGTTCCAACGTAATCAACGGCAGTCTATTCAGAGATCATACAGAGGCATGGGGGCTCGGAGAAGAATTGTGACCGTATGGGTTGCTCTCGGATGAAGAACCTAAAAAAGTAGAGCGTTATGTCTGTCAGGCGTGACCTCAGTCCGTTTAATGAAAAAAGAAAATACATGGCGTGTACATCTGGGGTACACGACATGAACTCTATTTTTCCGTAATCTTCTTTAAGCGGCCTCTACATCGCCTTTACACACCGTGTGTGTCTCCTGGACATGGCCAGTATACGGTTTTGAGCGGCTAAGCAGTACACGACGTGTACTCATAAGGTACACGGTGTGTACTTCAAAATTTTCCAGAAAACCCTCTTTTCTCAAAAACTCTAAGAAAATAAAGTCATACCTGAAAATGAAGATCCGACTTCTTACATCATGTCATAAATATTTCTTTGTTAATTGAAATGATCTTGATAGTCAAACATACCCTCACTTTACATCGAGAGTGATACAAGCGTCCCAAATTAAGGACAACTTGAATGGGTTCATTGTGCCTTAGTAATAATTGTCGATGAATTTAAATACACTGGGAGTGATACTGGGTATTCAAGGTATGAGAACACCATGCATTTCATCTACCTTCAGATGACTGATACTTGTTTATTAGAGGAGACCTTGTGGATGGGCTTGGTTGCGAGACCCTATGGATGGTTAGATCTCTAAATTGGCTTTCAGTGTGAGGTTTTATAAATGATTTTTAAAAAAAATTGAAATGTTGTTTTCTTAATGATTGTATGATTTTTCCATTGCTCCTATTTTATATAATACCATCCGTGATTGTTTTCATTTTTTACTTTGAATTTTTTAGTACTTGTATGACTCTTCTTATTACTACTTGGGTTTTGTTTTTTACAACCATTTATCTATTTTATAACTTATTAATATTTATGTATTTTAATTTTTTTTAATAAAGTGTACGTACATTGTGATATTTATAGATTAACGCCTACAACACATTACAAAAGAGCACAGCTCGTTACACAAAGGGTTTGGAAGAGTTTTTATATTTTAAAATTTCTAATCGATCTATTGATGGGAAAAAAAATATGTCCATCTCCAAAATGTAAATTTATAAGATGGTTGAACAGAAATGAAGTACATGAACACTTTACATTAATTTAATTCCTTACTCATTATTTATGTTGGATTTGGCATAGAGAATAAAAATTTATATAATGTTCGATCACTGATGTCAATCAATAGAATGATCTACCATCTTCATCGAAAATGGAAAATGAAATGAAAAACCTTATAATCTTTTGGGCATTTAAAGACGACAAAATCATCATCCTAACATGTCTGAATAACCAGTTGAGGGTTCCAAAATTATTAACTTGATGAGTGAAATTTTTTAGACTATAAAACAACATAATCATGATGCTAACATATATTTGGATCCTCCACTTGATTCTGTGGTGACCAATGTAAGATTTAACTTCACTAAGAATATAATTAATTTCAAGATTTAGTAGATAATATAAATCAAGAGATGTTTGGTGGATGTTTGAAATAATCTAAACATTCAATTCTGATAAATTTGTATCCTAATAAATGAATATGTGGAATTATAAATAAGGAAATGTCCAAGATATTGGATATTTTTCGGGGTTCATTTCATGAATCTAATATCCCTGAGTATATTCTGATATGAAAAAAGTTTTTTACAAGATTATTATTAATTATGAAAAAATACATGCTTGTCCAAATGATTGTATACGTTATTGGGGAGAGGATTCAAGCATACATGATTGCAAAAAATGATCTTCTTTTAAATGAAAGTCAATGGGTGACACTGAAAATCTGAACAAACATAATAATATTAAGAAGAAGAAAAATAACACACCTATAAATGTTTTTCATTACATCCTTTTGAATCCTCGATTGTACAGATTGTTCATGTCATCAAAAACTGCAAAGCACATGAAGTAGAATTCTATAAATAATAATAATGATGGTTAATGTGATATCCAATTGATTCACAATTATGGAATACATTCAATTCCATATATCTAAATTTATCTTCTGATCCTGGGATTGTGTGATTGGGATTGGCTATTGACAAATTTAACCTATTTGGGGCTTTTATGACAAGTTATATAATTTGGCTCATTGTTTTGATCCCTTACAATCTCCCTCCGTGGATGTGTCTGAAAAAAATGTATTTTATCATTTCTATGATCATTCTTGGGAAAAAATGTATGGAAATGATATTGATGTATACATGTAGCCTCTAATTGAAGAATTATTGAACCTATGGAGCAATGGTGTTGAGATATATGATGAATCTTCCTGAAAAATGATCAAAATGTAAGCTTCTCAAATGTGGACCATTAGTTACATCACTAGACTTGGGAGCCTATCTAGTTGGAAAACAAACACAAGTTTGTCTTGTCCTATTTTTAACTATGATTTTGAGCCCAAATTTTTATCTTGTGGTAAAAAATGGAGCTTCTTGTGTCATCGAAAATTTTATGATGAATCTCATATATTTTGGTTGAACATGTCAAAATTAAATGTCACTATTGATTGTAGACCACATCCAAAGTTGTTTTTAGATTATGAAATTTTGGTATAACTTGGAAATTTTGAAAGAGAATTTGGAAAGGTGTAGAATTTGAATGAAAATGGGAAACAAGTTCATAGTGCACTGTCAGGTGAAATTGGAATGCAAGAATGGAAAAACAGAGTATATTCTTCAAAATCCAGTGTTGGGAAATTAATTTGTCGTGACATAATCTTGATGTTATGAATATTGAAAAGCATGTTGATGAAAACATAATCTTCAAATTGCTTAATTAACATGTAAAATTATAGGACCATGTTAATGGTTGGAATAAATTATAAACAATGAATATAAAGTATGATCTTTTTCTAGATGAGAATATACTCTAGAAAATTTTTCAATGAAAAATAATGATATTGATACATTACATTGAATTATAAATTATATGAAGTTATATGATGCGTATTCATGTAACATATCAAGGTGTTTCAACATAAATAATTATCGGTTACATGGATTGAAAATCCATGATTCACATATTTTGTAACAAAAATTACTACCATTGGAATTGTGTACATTTTGACCTGAAAATTTTACCATATTTGTACTCCAATTTTTCAAATTATTCAAAAAACTATGTGAGAAAACTCTACAACCCGCTGAGCATGAAAACCATCAGGAGAGATTTTTATTGGCACGTTTTGCAATGGATATGATATTTCCTCTATTGTTTTTTTACATTCATAATGTATTTAGTTGTGAATTTGGTCGTGGACATTAAATTATGAAGCCACATACATTATTAATGGGTGTTTCCAATTGAGAGGTACTTTATTTATATTTTATTTATTTGAAGTAAATAATTGTTAGAACTGAATGAAATATATGATTAGGTTTTTATATTGTAATTCTAATATATCTAGGCCATTTGAAATCATACATGACAAAAAACCTCAACCTGAAGGATCTCTTTTTGAAAGATATTTATAAGATGAGTGATTTACCTTTTTTTTCTTGATACTTAGTTGATATTGAGATAAGATTCCATTAGGTTGGATGTGTTGATGACACAATGACTCAATCTCAACTACAATGGAAATCGAAAATATTTCTTATTGTTGGTCGATTAGTTGGGAGGATCTCAAATGTTACACCGAAATAAATGGAATTATTATAGGAACATATGTATGTTCTAATGAATAGTTATATTGTTAAACCATATATTGGGGATCTCAAGATACAAACAAAGTGAAGTATGAGAGGCTGAACATGAAATGAGAAAGATATAACAAAAGTTGTTAATAAATATCTTGTATAATTGTTTGCACATCATGTATGTTCATAAATATTTGAATCAATAAGGATATTAGGTTGACACATATTTTTTAAATCTAATAAAGTATATTACTTTTTAAATATAATTAATAATGAGACTGAGGCTGATTTTTTATATGATTAGAATTTTCTGGCTTGAGGACCTCTTAAAGATTCTTGAAAAACAGGTTCTTACAATGTAAACAGTTTAAATTTCATACAGTAGATCGAGAAGTGGGTTTGAAAACTGATAAAAATGGTATATTTATAGTTTTTTAATTCGGATACTATGAAAAATCGACTGATATTATTGAATTAAACTACCATAGGAATTTTTTGTTTTTTATTCAAATACAAGTGGCTTAATAATACCAAAGGTATTAAAAGAGATTCCTGGTAATTTACTTATGTGAACTTATCTCTCTTGATAGATGTCAGTCTCATGGAATTACATGATCCATATATCTTCTCATCACAAGAGAAAACTTTTATCTTGTGTGGAGGGTTTCATTAATGAAGGTCCGAGTGTAGTTGTTCACATAAAACAGAGAGACTTGTATGATATGGGTGATAAAGTGGATGCTTTTTCATATGACATTTAATCCCTTAAATATCAAGAAAAAACATATTTTTCCATTATGATATTGAAAATATTAGGCTTTAAATGGTGGATGAAGTAGATGAAGTAGTGGTGGAGCAGGACAATGAAATGATTGAAGGAAAAATGATTATATATGCAGTCATCCATTAATTTATCAACCACTGAAGTTATATGTGTAATTATTCAACATTATATCAATGTATATTTTTTTTAGTAATATGAATATTTTATCCTTTCTAATATTTTTGCTTCCTGAATTTTTTGAATTATTTATTATGAAGTTAATTTTATTTGATTAAATGACAGGAATTCTAAGGAACAAGTGTTTCATCGATACTAGTTGACTCCCAATTGACGATCCCTTGACCACAATAGTACACAAATCATAACATGTAAAAATTTTCAAATTTATTAAACTACACACTACAATAGAAGTAATGAAAATTGTCAAACTAGAGAGAGATTTTTTGTAGACACATTGAATGTCCTTTGGAAAGGATAATCAGGAAGACATGTTTTTAATGTGATTAAAAATTAAAAAGTACTAATAACTAAATGTATATTTAAATTAACAAAAACTCTCTAAGTGAACCAAAATAAACAATTCAATATTTCAGTAGAGATGCTAGTGTTAAAGTTGTGATATCTGTTCAGGTGCATGAAATTCCATTTATTTAAATCCCACATCAGAATATTTTTTTATTCATTGATATCTGGTTCCAAATTTAATCAAAATACTATCATTTCTTGTTCTCTAATGTCAGAAAATATTCTAATTTTTAAAAAAATCATTTGTCATTTCGTTCTCTTTCCTGAGGAATAATTTGTACGCCATTGTAACAATGAATCACATGGTGAAATTCCACAAACCATTACACACAATTTCAATGTATATTCCTACGTTGGGTTCACTCATATGAGAATAATTATTTTGTATCACTCATGAATGTTTGATGGTTGATTCACACAAAATATTAATTTCTCAATTAATATATTTATTTACATGGAAGTCACTCACGTGTGATTTACGATTCTCCCACACTCGTAATCGATATCTGAAGAAATAAATTCTATGATGATATATCACCCATGATCAATTAATAGGTATCGCAAATGATTTAAAGTAGATTCTAAATTAAAATTAATTCAATAAATAATATAATTGAATAAATAAACATACAAATAAAAAAATTATTAGTAATCAAACATGAAAATGAAATAAATGCATGTTGTAACCATCACATTCATCACATCCCTGAAAAAATTAACTAGCCCACCACGATGAAAAAACTACACATAAAATAATAAATAGATATCACCATGATCTTATCGTCAATGTTTTCCCCACAATCTCCCATCAAAGATCATGAAATAATAATCACCCCTTCATTGATCACCGTAACATTGAACCAAACCATCGAGAACATACGTCCACATGAAAAAATATCATATTTTTTTCTCTCCCACATTTCAAATGTCAAAATTCTAAAATAAAATGTAAAACTTCACATCCAATGATGTCGAACCAGAACCCCCAATGCACACCTGTAATGGAGAAGGTCGGCATAGATGAAGGAGATGGTGGTCCATTGCAGTATAAGAGGTAGGTCAGTGTGAGGGATACTGATGCCTGGATGATGCGCACTGAGGAGGGTTCAGTCGACGTGCTGCATACTATGCAAATGGTAAAGATGGGCCACTGCTTTTTGGTGTGTGGTAGAAATATAACAACGTCTCATGGCTCATGCATCCTGGGTTCAGAAAAAATTATGTAGGGGGGAAGCAGCGGGGGAAGGGGAGTTGGGGGGGGGGGGGTGGAGGATTAGGGGGAGCTATATGGGGGGCGTTTGGGAGGGGGTGAGGGAGGGGATGGTGATGTTGGGGAGGGGGTAATGTGGTTAGTGGAGGTAATGTTGAGGGAGGTGTGGAGAGTGGAGTGTAGGGGCATTTGGGGGGAGGGGAGGGAGACGACTTCCCAAAAAATAAGCCAAAATAGATATTCTAATTCACGATTTTAATATATATATATATATATATATCTCTCTCTAAAAATGTTAACAAATATATAAAATAGATAATATACTAATTAATTATATATATAAAAATTAAAATAAAATGTCATAAAATAGAAAATAAATAAATATTTATGCACATATAATTAAACACCATATAATATAGATATAATAATACTATGAAAATAATATGACCTATATTAAATATTAATATAAAAAAATAAACTTATAATAAAAAACTACTTTTATTAATACAAAAAATATATAAATGAATAAAATAAGATACTAATATAGACAATTAATATATATACTTATAAGTGTTAAAAAATTAATAATAAAACTAAATTTACCGAAACTAATAATAATAAAATATAGAGTTAACTATAATGTAAAAATTAATATAACTAATAAAATACAAAATTTCCAATATTAGTATATAAATTAACTAAAAATTATCAAAATATATAAAATACTACAAAATAAACCTAAAAACATTAAAATACATTAAAAAATAATTAAAATTAAATTAAAAAATTATTAAAAATACAATCCAAATTTATGCACATAAAATCCCTTGAACTTAATATATTACACTTCTATAAAACAATAACAAAAATAATATAGAATTGGACCCTTAGAAAGGTCAAAACATCAAAATTACAAGTTTAAAAAAAGTTCAATCCCTTTTACCCACAAAATATCACGCTTCATTTAAAATTCCAATTATCAAAAATATTTTACCTTCCAATCAAAACCATTCCAAAACAAGTACCTACATTCAGACATTATGTGACTTACCTCTCTATCACTCTCATTGCTTAGAAAAAATTTACAATTTTTGAATCAATTCTCATACACATGCATGATTACTATAGGCTAGATATGAATTTCTTATCTCCCAAACTGGAAATCAAAATAATTCATTAATATTTAGGAATTGAAATTTGGTTCAAATATCTATGAGGCTGTGGGATGGTGGGTCATAAAAAATTTGACAATTTTTGGTAGAAAGGAGGGTTGAATCATGAAATAAATTCATGATATGATTCAATCCAAATGTCTTCCTCAAACTCTCTCTCAACCACACATAAAATGTTTCTTGTTCCCATGAATATGAAAATCCAATGCCTCTATCGATGATTAGATTAATGTTTCTTTATTTTTGTATTTTCTTAAGGGACACAACTCACTCAAATAATATTGGGAGAAAAAACTGGTCAGTACCAATTCGAAACACCATGAAATATATGTAAGAATAAAATACCAATGAAAATTACAAAATTGTGCAAATGGATTAGCATCTCACTGAAAGTAGGTGATATAGAAAACTCTATAACCCAAAAATTAATGAGTCATTACTTTTATAGGTATCCCTAAAGGAGAGGGTTACCGCATAATTTCCATAGATGTACTCATTGTTGAGAGAAATATTCTATATTACCATATAATAATATATGTAATGAATGTGGATAGTGTTAAATATAAATCATATAATAAATATGGGATAACGTCGATCCATGTACATCAAATGACTCACTATCCCTCAAATAACAAAGTCCCTAAATTAATCTATTCCACTTATATAGATTGAAAATCATCATGAAAAATTCAATAAATATGTAGGGAAGGGTATCGGCTATGCGATCATCCTAAAAAGTATTCTTCATGGATTCTAAGGGCTCAAAGACAAAGAAAATGTATCTATGTATCAGTGGGTCAAAGGGGATAAATAATCAAATAGATAACTCAGTCATTTTAGTGCAACTTTCAAAATTCATATGGATTTTATGGAAAAATCTGGAAAGTTCTAGAAAACATAACATGGTAAAGATTCCCTCAAGAAAAATGGAAATATAAGATCATAAAAAATTGTTCCATAAACGTTATGGGGAAGGAAGCATAATTTTGGACATCACAGATAAAAGTTATTAAAAATTATTTTCTCAAAAATATAGAAGTTTCCAAAATAACATTTTCAATGAATAGAAGAACATGAAAAATAATTTAAATTAGCGTATCAAGAATCAAATCATTCTAATTTGGAATAATGAGCTCAAACTACCCAGATATACATGTGGTATATTCCCAACTATGTTATAACAAAAATATAATGGTTTTCATGTGGTTTTAATAAATGAAAATACTTTTATTATTATTTTATATTTTTCAGTTTTTGGTTTTTTTTAATAATTTTACCTTCTGTTTTTATAATCATTAAATTTGATTGAAAATTAAAAAATTTCCCTATGTAAGTTTATATAGATGTAGAAAAGCTCTATGTATTTGATGACCCTATTAAAATGATGTACCTATAAAATATACACATATAATAACACATACACACATCATATCAATGAATTCACACCATAATAAAAATAATTTGGATGATAAAAATATTTATGATGAATGATCAACTCCACTATAGTGCCAGAAGAAAAATAATGTGGTAAATGAATGTCATTTTATTAAATAAAAAAACTAAATGAAATGAAACTAAATGCAGTGAAAATAAAAAAAATGATGGGTTCCCTCCCATTGAGAACTATGTGTAACGTCCTAGGTTTTTCCAAAGTTATGGTGAATTTAATGTCTATTTTTAATTCCTTAAAACGGTTGTTAGTTTGATTACATTGAGGTTAAGAGAGGTCCTCGGGACATTCAGGGCTCGGTTAAAGCTTGGAGCACCGAAAATGGGGTAAATAGGTTTAGATGCATGGTTTTTCAAATCATGCTACCAGTTTTAGGTCTCAAATAGTGGTAAAATTCATGGTTTTCACACAGTTAATCAAACTATAGGAATAGTCATTCGAGGTTCTCTTGTGAAGCAGAACATGTCACATTACTTAAACATAGTTTCATCATCCATCCCACCAAACCGTGTGACCCCTTCTTTGTGGGTAAAAATTAAAATCTTATTTTATTGATTTTTAACCCACATTTATCCCCTCCTTTCTTCACATGGGATTAACCCTTCCACCAAGCGCACAATGGTCTTCCTCCTACTCTATGGGGGGTTTTATCTATCTCCCTCTTTAGTTATTTGTTTTCATTATCGTTGGAAGCTAATGACTCCTCTCAGTAATCACTTCCATCTACAACCCTTGAATTCACAGTTCCTCCTCTTCTCATTGCACTATTTTTATGTGCTGAATTTTAGATTATTTTGGGTGTTTTTCAAAATCTCTTGATTTCTCCCTCCATAGGTTGAACCAATCCTTGTTTCTAGACCTGTGGAGTACTATGACCATGAGGTAGGGAATATAATCTTTTTTCCCTTCAACTTTATTGCCTTTTGGGGTTGCACCTTTGGGACACGAGCTAGAACCTACCAAAAAAGGTTGGCTATCACATATTAAATTAACCAGGATGGTATACCATGTCTGTAGTGACAATAAATCATGGGAAATCACATATGTGGGTTTTTGGTTTATTTTTTGTAAACCCCATTGGGTGTGTCCAACCAAAATGGACTACCTTCCCATTTATCTGAATGTTTAATTTTTCATTGTGGTGAATTTCATCTTGGATACATGTTTTCAAATGATATAATTAAGTAATAAGGGTGTTAAACAATGAATTGGATCCCTTTGATAATGTATAGGATTGATTATTATGTTATTTTCCATGTGTATTGACTTATAGCTTTGGCATAACTTCTTTTTATTGAATGAAATATGTATTACATTCTAACATTCTCATTTATAGTTATATGAATACCTTTCCTTATAATGACATTCTTACTCCTTGTTCTAAAATCATTCAATTCATGAAACAATCATTTCACAGTGGTATTGTACTCAAATTTCCATGTTCATTCCAATGCACAATGCTAATGCCTTAGGATAAATGATTATTTTCAATATCATGTGAAATTTCTCACCTTAACTCATGCCAAATTATTATTCCTTTTTTGGTGCTCCTTTAATTAGCCATTTGGATGGTTTAAATGGAATGTTATTCTTTTTCAAGTGTGAAATCTTGATATTATGAAATAATATAAAGGACATATTGGTAAGTGGCATGTTTATGCCATATTCTTTGCTTAATTTTCTTGAATATGAAAGTTTCCTTAGTATTATTCCTTTGATAGTGGCTTGAACTATATTGATGTCTTTTGAAATCCTGTTAGATTGTGTTGTTAATATGCATGTATCGACATGAAATTGTATAAGGATTATGCCATGTAGCTTATGCCTTTTAATTTTCTTACTCATATTTAATGCTTATTTCCCTGCTATATGAAATGTTCCTTTATTAATGGTATTGAAGTAAATAGCGTGGTTAAATGGTAAGCATGTGGTATTGAGATGATTATTGTTGGCTAGAAATCATAAATACATTTCTTGATATGTCTGCCTAGTGTGTCATGGAATTTGTCATGGGGTGGGAGGGAACCTGGGTTTCATATTAAGGACACATAGAAGGACTCTTCCTAATCAATGGGTTACAACCCAATGCACTAAGGGTGATTCTTTGACTTACGGTGAAACGATTCACGAGTGGTTTCTTATACCCTTAGGTGATATCGGTCCCCTAAGGGAGAAAATGTGGACAAACCTTTTAGAACAATGGATACGCCATACCTTGGATGGGCTCAGTGGTATTTTCTTATAAAGGATGTTCCTATTGGGATACTTGTGATTATTTTTGATCTCCTTAAATGGGCATGAGACTCCACCATATTAATTTATGGTTCTCTTCGATTGAATTGTTTGATTGTTTTAATTGATTATTTATGATGATATTCCTCCATAACTTTTCCCATGACCCTGTTGGGATTTTCTTTGTGTATACTTATTAATTCTTGTGCAATGAAATAAATACATGATCCCAATCTAGAGCACAAGATTGGGGGTATGTTTAGTTGGATTCCTTGATTACATTGGAACATGATATATATTGTGACATGAGTGGGTTTCTTATTCAGACTTCTGACATAGGCTGAACTTGGTGGTATGGGATGGGTGTCTGTTTAGGAACCCAAACCAAGATGTAGTTATTTAATTATTTACTACCAGGTCATTTATTATATATGGCACACTTTCTTCCATTTATTGAATGAAATTTAATGAACTATACACCGTGGGTTCCATCATATTGGGATAATATCACACAGCCTTCTCGGGTATCGTTAGTTACATGAGTACACTTTATGACCGTAGGTACGGATAAAAAAGTGGGCTTCTTCATATTATTGATTTTTCTTGCTATTTTGGATAGAGACATGGGGGTAAGAATACCAATCCTATACTCGAGATATTGTTTATATATATTTTTTTCTTGTTTATTTTTTGATAGCATGCAATATATTCTTTTACCCCCATCACCTATAGTTCCATTTTTTTATAGATTTAGGAAATAAAATCATCATAATTTTTGTTTATAGTATTGATATTCTATTTTAAGATGTTTACTTTAATTTCAACACTCATTAATTTTATTCTATTGTTATCATATTATCTATATTCTTCCAATATTTTTTATATTTTGATAACCATATTTTCCTACATAATACTGTGAGGGAATATTTTTACCATGAAAACATGTAAGGCCCTTGCTTCTATTCGATAGCCTCTGGTGTTCGGGGAGATTCCCTTGAGGTCATGTGGCCCACAATCTCAAGGCCCAATTCAATGTCACTCATTTAAAGAGTATACCAAGTGGTCACATTGGGGTTATTTTCCATTTGTCTTAATATTTGGGTTAGACAGGAGAATTGGATAGTGGAATTTGGACTTAACCCTTTTCTTGGACATAACTAACCCATGTATTGGGGACACCAAAATTTTATGGGTTTTGAATTGTAGTTATTGATTATTCCATTGATGGTCAATACAACTTCACCGTTGGTTGATTCAGAAGATTTGGGATGTTATTGATTTTGGTTTGATAAAAATGATGATTTCCTATTACTCCAACTCAATGAAATGTGGGTGTTTCATTAATTGCCTCATACTAGGAACCATAAGGAATGAATTTCCATGCATAATTCCATGCCACATCTACTTTCAGTGCGTGTCTTCTTATTTTCATTTTATTTCATCTGTGATTAGTTGTTATATCTTGAAGTGTTGAATTTTATAATAATAGAATTGTTACATTTTATCTTTCAAGGATATGTTATGGTTTGGATTCAGTGGAAACCACCTTCAACTCTTGAGGTGTATGGGCCCTCATCGATTGGGATGGTGATCCACCTAACTCAACAAAATGAAAAAGGTAATTAAATCCATAAATGTAAGATAAATAACCACCTATTAAAATGAAATGGCCACCTCATTTGTTAATATGTGACCGTGACTTTACCATGTCAGGGGATGTTGGATGAATTCCTTGTGAACCCTTGAGGTCCTTTCTTCTTATCTTGACCCGGAACGTACAACAGGCATTCAATGGTGTTATGATCATAGGCATTCCATTCTCCTAACCTCTTATTGATGTCATTATATATTGTACCAAGATCAGAGAGGCTTAGTACCTACCCTTCTTATTCTTCTTTTCATATCTGCTTATAAAATATATTATAAATCTTTCATGATATATGTGTTCGTAAATTGTAGAGCTATTCCACCACGATGTAATCATGCTACATTTAAAGCGAGTGGAGATGAGGACACTCCGGAGGTGGGGGTCATGATCCACCCATTGTACCTCCTATAGTACCTCCTGAGGCACCTCATATTGATCTTCTACTGGGTGCTAATGTTCAGTTTAGGGATATTTTATGAGGATTATGAACGTTGTTTAGGGTTCTCTATAGACATCCCCCATTATATAAGAACATATATGGGACTTTAAGTAGCATCAACCTCCCACATTCTCAAAGAATGGAGGTCCTTATTCAGTAGATTCATGGATAGAAGATATGATATCCATCTACATCCATCGTGTCACTCATCCAGAATGGAGGGTCAATATTTCTTCCTAAATGATTTGTGACTCCACCAAGCATTGGTGGGATGTCATGTCTCAGTCATAACATTACAGAGTCATGAGTTTGGAAGGCTTCCATATAGATTTATTTAATCACATCTTTCTACATACATTGATTGTGGACTGAGCCAGGGAGTTATTGAATCTTCATAAAGGCTCCATGACTGTTGTTGAGTATTCTCCTTACTTCACTGAGCTTCTTCAACTTTCACCATCTCTGATGGGTTGTGAATTGACTGCTTCAAGATGTTTTGAGGACTAGCATGTATACATTGTCCATGCTCATGTGAACACCTTTCAGTTTTCAACCATTATATAGATAGTGAGCCAGGTCTTGATCACATAGTTGAATCTTAGGGAATCTAGAACTCTAATTTAGTGGAAGGGGATCAATACTAGCACCTTTATCAAGTACAAGATCTATGAAACCTTGTCAGACTAGGAGTTGGTCCTCTACTGGACAATCTGGATGACATAGTATTGGCCACAGTGTTGGCTACCATGCATCAGATCATCATCAATAGAAGAGTGGATCTACTCAAACTAGTCAGACTGCATCTCAGGGTCATGGTTCAATCCATATGTATGCAGTGGATCCATGGCCAGAGGAGTAGAGTCCAGGGCCCTCTGTTGCTAGAGTCACTATCCTGGAAACCTCTACATTACTTCATATACTTTTTTATACATTTTCATTCCACTCTTTCATATCTATTGTGTGTTTGGAACACCTTGGTCTTGTTATTGAGTACTTATATGGTGTTTTGTCCCCCAACAATCCCATAGGGGTCAAAATGGAGGGCATAAATCATTGTCATCAGTTCCCCCTTGAGATAGGTGGGTTCCATTTCTTCATTAATTTATTCATCCTCATATTTACTAGATTCGATGTCACCCTCAGTATGGACTGGCTCAGGTTTTATCATTCCCATGTGGATTTATATCACCATCATGTGTATGTCACATCACCTGAGGGTATTGAGTATATACACAGGGGATAATGGTATATCTATGAAGATCTAGATGGACCCCAGTGGTCTGGGCTTGGTAGAGTGACAGATTAGTTAGCAAGCCTCTTTATAAGTGATCAAGGAATGAATCTCATTAATTTCCCTCCTATTGTGGATCACTTTAGGGATTTATTCCCTGATTATTTCTCTAACTTACCTAATGAGACATAGTTTGATTTCACATTTGAGCTAATGTCAAGTGTGACAACAGTTTCGTTTCCTCAATATAGGAATCCACCAAAAGGGATTTAGGAACTTAAAAAGAAGCTTGAATATCTTGAGGCTAAGGGTTTTATCAGACCCAGTACATCGGCATGGGTTTCACATGACCTTTTTTTAAAGAAGGTGGATGGTACCCTATCAGTGTGTGTGGATTATAATCAGATGAATCATCTTACTATGAAGAACTATTATCCATTTTCTTGTATAGAAAACCTCTTTGACCATCTCCAAGGATAAACAATTTTCTCCAAGATCAATTTTAGGTTGTTCTACTATCCCATTCATATGATACCATCGGATATACCACATACAACATTATGGAGTAGGTATGGATTGTACGGGTATACGGTTATGATGTTCGGTCTGATGAACATGCTGATGGTCTTTATGGATATGATGAATTGGGGTTTTCAATGGTATCTTGATTCCTTCATGGTAGTCTTCATAGATGAAATCTTTTTGTAATAATGAACTAGACAAAAACATGAAACCCATCTGGAGATCATGTAATGTACAATGAGAGAGCACAAACTATATGCCGATCATAGGAAATGAAACATCTTGATCAGTAAGGTTTACTTCATGGTTCATGTCATACTAGAGGCTAGAATATCAATTGACAGAGAGACGGTGAGAGTAGTAGATTATTGGGAACATCCCATGAACTTTTTCAACCCGCACAACTTCTTAGGACTTGAAGGTTGTTAAAGGAATATTATCTAGAACTTACCCCTCTTATAAATGCCTCTTATGGCCCTAACTAATAATTTTGTATAGTTATTATGGTCTGAATATTATTAGAATATCTTTTATGAGTTGAAAGTAAGACTAACCTAAGCTATGATTACGAGTCTTCCTAATCCTGGAATAAGTTATATAGTTTTTTTATGCTTCAATGATTGGGCTAGTTGTGGTTCAGATGCAAGGTGATCGAGTCATTTCATATGTATATCACTAGTTGATGCTGCATTAGTGGAACTATCTTACATAATATCTCATCCTAGCAGCTATTGTTCATGCTATTCATAGTTGAAGGAATTATCTTTTGGGTGACTAGTTCTTTGTTTATATGTATCATAAAATCATAAAATACATATACACATAGTGGGACATCAATTTGAGGCATAATAGGTGGGTGGAATACATGTAGTATTCAAATTTTTATATTTTTTGTACCCATGGTAAAGGAATTGTCATGGCTGATGCATTCAGCCACAAGACTCAGATAGAAGTCGTTGAGGTAGCTAGAAGTGAGAATCAGATGATGGATATGCTTTTTAAGTTGCATATGGATATTCCAGAGAAACCCATGAATCCATTCATAGCTGATTTGGTAATGAAATATTATCTTTATTAATGGGTTTGGATTCCACAATTATCAGATTCTGAGGGCCTTTTTTTAGGGAGAGTATCATAGGAGGGATCTCAACTCTAGGTTGGTTTTTTATAGTAGTTTTACCCTTCTCTATCATGGGTGTATTTGGGTTCCTTCAAATATACAAGAATAGATAATAAGGGAATCTAATGCCTTAGTTTGGTAATTTCACCCCTATCTTACCAAGATGTATTGGGATATGAATCATCCCTACTATTGGCCAGGTATGAAGAAGCGGATAACAAGGTTTATCACTCGGTGCTCCACCTGTCCGTTGGTGAAGGAAGAGCACTAGATATCCCCTCATATTATACAATAATTTTCATTATTGAGTGTAAATGGAACAATGTCACCATATAATTCATTACAATCATGTCAAGAGCTCTTTTTGGCATCGATTCAATATGGTATATCGCCGATTGGTTTAACAAAGTCACTCACTTGTTTTTGAACTTAGATACTTACTCTTTTGATGAGTTGGGTAGAATTTATATCTGTGAGATAGTGAAAATTAATTTTTTAACCCTTTATATTATCTTGGAATAAAATTCTCAGTCCATATCATTGTTTTGTAAAGTGTTGCAAAAAGAAATGGGATCACATGTGCTATGGAGTATTGAATATCACACTCATATGAATGGGAAGTCTGAGTGGATGATTTAAATGTTAGTGGATATTCTTATAACTATATTGTTGATTTTAAAGTTTTCTAGGAGAATCAAATTCCTCTAGTTGAGTTTTCCTATAATAACATATTTCATGAAGTAATTCAAATGGTTCTGTATGAGGCCATCTATAGTAGATCATTCCATTCACAATTATGATGGATTGAGGTAGGTGAGGCATCGCTACTGTGTCCTAATCTCATTGAGGAGATTTAAATTAAAGTAAAGCTAATTCAAAAGAAAATAGATACATCTCAATTGAGGAATAAGTCTTATACCAATCGTTGTTATAGGCCAATGAATTTTGAGGTGGGACATCGGGTCATTCTACATGTTTTTCCTCCCTTGGGACATAAATGACTCATAAGACATGGAAAGTTATCACTAAGGTATGTCTGGATTTTTCAGATAGTGGAGATAGTTGGGCTGGTATCCTATCCGTTTTTGTTAAATCATAGGTATTATTACATGAATTATTTCTTCCATGTATCTCATCTTTAGAAGTATCATCCATACTCGTGTCATTCGCTTGACACTGATGATATCGAGATGGAGGAAGATGAAACCTTTGAGGACCATCCAATTTGTATCGTTGATCATAGTATGAATGTTCTATAAGGAAGGTTAGTTCCTTTAGTTTGAGTGATATGGAATCATTGATGTGTTCAGGATAAGACATGGGAGAAGGAGGCCGATATACATATATAGTGGTAAAAACTTTTCTGAGATGACATTGTACCACCCTCAAAAAGGAAACCTGAGGATTATTTGTTTTATGGAGGGGATTTTGTAACATCCTAAATTTATCAAAAGGTATGAAACATTTAATTTTTAGTTTAAATTACATAAAACAGTCCTTTTTTTGATACCTAGGTGATTAAGAGAGGTCCTAGGGGAATCCAAGGATCTTGTAAATCTCGAAGCACAGAAAATGGGGAAAACAGGCTGGGTTGAATGGTTTTTAAAACGTGAAACTAGGGCACATGGTTGTGTGACCAATTTCTAGTCTTAGATAGTGGGAAAATGCATGGTTTTCACACAGTTAATCAATGTGTGTGCCTAAATGTGTCTGGTTCCCTAGTGAAGCAGAACCTGCCATACGGTCGGCACATAGTTGGGCCAACTATGCGGCCCCTGCTGTGTGGGTAAAAAATCAAATATTATTTTAATGATATTTTTACCAACCTAATCTCCACTCTCCTCTAAACATAGTATTTTCCCCTCATCCAGACAAAGGACTTCCTCTTCCTCCATTGGGGTTTAGATATGTCTCCCTCTTTAGTGATTAATTTTCATCATCATCAGAAGCTACAGACTCCTATTAGTAAGAACTTCCTTCCACAACCCTTTATTTATTTGTTTCTCCTCTTTTCATTATTCTATTTATACATGATTAATTTTATCCCAATTGTGGGGGTTTTGTTAAATTTCTTTATTTCTCCCATTCTAGGTTGAATAAACCCTTGTTTCTAAACATGTGGAGTAATATGACCATGAGGTAGGTAATCTACTCTATTTTTCCCTTCAATCTCATTACTATTTGGAATTTCACATGTGTACCCCTATATAGAACCTACCCTAAAATCTTGGTTATCACGTATTAAATAAACTAGGATAGTCTACCGTGTTTTTAGTGATTATCACTCATGGGGAAACCCATCTGTGGGTGTCCAATTTGCTCTTGTCAACCCTATTGGGTGTGTCCAACAAAAGTGTCCTACTATCCCTTTTCTTTGGATGTGTAATCTACCATGGTGGTATGTGGAACCTTTGATACATGTTTTAAAATGATAAAATCAATTATTAAGTGTGATAAACTATGAATTGGATCCATTTGATAATGTCTTGTCTTGATTATAATGGATTGGCCTATGTTTATTGCCTCATAACTTTTTCAAAGTTTATGTTCATTGAATAAAATATTCCTTACATGAAAACTTACTCATTTCAAGTTACATGAATACCTTTCCTTATAATGACATCCTTATGCCCTGGGATTAAGTATTAAACTTCATGTAATGTGTATTTGTTAGTGGTATTGTACTCAAATTACATTGTTTATTCCATGTGCAAAATGCTAATTATTTAGGATAAATTCTTATTGTTAATATCATATGAAATATCTCACCTTACAACATGCCAATGGAATGTGCTTTGTTTTTTTCTCCTTACTTGATCCATTTAAATGTTTTAAATGGAATTTTATTCTTTTGAATGCTTGATAGCATGAGATTATGAAATATTATAAATGAAATATTGGTACGAGGAATGTTTATTCCATATACATTGCATAAATTTATTTTTTATAAATATTTCCATTGGATTATGCCCTTGTTAATGGATATTACTATATTTAACACCTTGAAATTATTGTTAGTTTGTGTTGTTAAGATGCACATATTGACATGAAATTACTTCAGGCTTATTCTATGTAGCTTATTCCTCATACTGTGATTACTCTTATTTAATGCTTATTTATTTTCTTGATGAAATGTGTCTTAGTTAATGGGATTGAAGTGCATATCTTAGTTAAATGGAAGGCATGTGGTATAGATTTGATTATTGTTAGAGAGAAATAATAAATTAATTGCTTGATATATATGTATTTTTTGATATAGAAATTATCATAGAATGGGATAGAACATGGGTTCTGTATTAAGGACCCATGGATTGACTCAGTGTGCTCAATGGGTTAAAATATGATGCACCGAGGGTCGATGATTTTTCTTGCTAGGAAAGGGCTTTCTAAGTGATTTCTTTTACTCCTAAGGGTCGCTTTGGATGAGATAAATGGTATTGGATTATATTTGATGTTACTGTTGCTATACTTATGATTATTTTTATCACCTTAGATGGGCACAAGACTCGACCTCATGAATTGATGGTCTTATGTGATTGAAATGTTTGATTGTTTGGACTGATAATTCTAACGAGATTCATCCATTACGTTTACGCTAATCATGTTGTTATTTTCCGTGTGTATTCTTATTCATGATTATGCAATGACGTGGATAAATGACCTCAATCCAGAGCACAATCTTTGGGTTATGTTTTGTTAGTTACTTTGTTTACACTAGAACATGTTATATATATTATGCCCTAAACAAGTTTCTTTTTCAGAATTCCATCATAGGCCAAAGCAGGTACTATAGGATGGGGGTCTGTTGAGGAACTCAAACTAATATGTAGTTGTTTACTTATATACAACCTTTTCATCTATTATATCTATAACATTGTATTTCGTTTATTGCATAAAATGGAATGTCCTATACTCCTTGTGTGCCAGCCTACTGAGATTCTATGTCATACCCTACTCATGCACCATTTTATATCTATGTAGACTTTATGACCTTATATATGGATAATTGGAAGTGTGATGATTCCGATGCTTTATTTTTATTACTTCCTAGGAAAGAGCTTTTGGGGGAGAAGACCGAGCCTTTTCTTGAGATGATTTGTATATGTTTTTGGATTTTTAGTTTTTGATAGGATGAAGTATATGCTTATACCACATCACCTGCATTTAATTTTTTTTATAGATTCAGGACATGAAATCATCAACATTTTTTATAAAGTGTTGATATTATGTTTCAAGATTTTTACTTTAATTTAATTTGTCTTTCATTTTCTTATTATATTATCTACTTATCTATATTCTTCCACCACTTGTTATATTTTTTTACTGCAATATTTTACCTAACACTATAAGGGAATAACCTTACCATGGACACACTTAAGGCCCCTTCTACTAGTCGGCAGACATTGGAATTCAGGGGGATGTGCTTGAGGTCATGTGGCACACCGTCTCGATGCCCGATTAAGTAGAACTTAGGGCGGGATGCTACGCTATGTTTACTTCCTCTTCAGAAAGACATTTTTGAAACTCTACCACGATCAAATGGAAATGTATACAAGGAATCTACTTATTTATATTTGGGATTGTGGAATCCCTTCATTATAAATGAAATTATCCTACATGATGCACAAAATCACAATTAAAACTTGTTAGAAAAATGGATGGGTGGAGTGAAATGAAAATATCCCAAATTATAAGGGAATAATTATACCTCATATCAAGAAGTACACACCTAATAATTGAAATTTGTGCCAGGTTCATTATCACGATGATCAATAACATTATAATTTTGAATTTCCAAAAGAGATGAAAGGACCTTACCATACTCTTTCTGTCGTTGGATTATATATATCCCATTCTTGAATGAGGTATCTGGATTGATGTTGTATCCCAACTCATTTTCACCACCAACCACTAGAATAGGAAAATCCACTGGTTTCCAACTCAATTAATGCTCCCCGATGTCATTTATTTTACCGAGGTCAAGAGTAATGCTAGTATCTGAAGATATTTCATATGAAGTGTTTTTAACCTTGATTCATGGGTAAGTGGGGTGTGCATAGTTGGGGTAAATAATCCAACTATTTCATGAATGATTTTGTTTCAAAATTCTCTTCTATACTACCCTCGTTATATTTATACATTTTCATATGTGTCACCGCAAACTCAATATCCTCCAATAAATCTAATTATTCTATTGTTTATAATAAATTATGAGTTTCATCCACCACCAATAGTGAATAGTTTTTTGACTTCTATATTTTTTCATATGTCTCTATTTTGTAAAAAGTTTTAGTCGTACATATATTTTCAGAAATAGGCAATTCAATTTCATCGGAAGTGATATCCTCTTGTGTGTGAAAATGCATGGTGTATTGGCTCAATTCAAACTATATCATGGTAAATAATAGTCGTAGAACAATGTATTATTCATCCTCTAAAGGATAAATTAAATATAAATTTGGCGTATCGTTATTAACTTTGGGATGGATGGGTTGTAAACTCATAGAATAAGGACATGAAATCACATTTTATAAGGGACCATTATATTTAATAGAGTAGAAGATTGAGCTCACATATTCTTGAAATGTGCGTAGATTGGTAGAGTTAATTTGAGATGGAGACGATTCATCAAGTGTATGATAGGAAGAAGGATCGATCAAGGTTGTCTCGTCAATAGAATATGGAACTGGATGTTGTTTAATTGGAACCTCTACTACACTTTCCTAAAAATATTTATTCTGAATTAGAACATAAAGAGGTAGTGGTGAAACTAGTTCAGTAATATGATTCATTTTATATAATGATTTATTTAATTTATTTTCTAGATCATTTATTGAGGATAGAAACATTTCATTACGTTCATCATTAAGTTCAATCATCTGATTTGTCTCATTGATTGTAGAAACCAACATAAGACCAATTATTGAATCATTTGTTTCACCTGAATTATTGAGTTCTAAATTTTTAGGAATGCATTGACTTTTAGATTGATTAAATTATGGGTGGGAACTATAAGTAGAATATAGTGAGTAATTTTCATATGGATCATGACATGTACTTCAATAAAAATCAATATAATTAAAAGGATTACCTGGAGAGATGATGTGAGGTGAATCATTATACATCTTATCTTCAGGAGTTGCTATATAGGGAAGGTATTGACTATAGATAAATGGTGATCAACAAACCATTTTGAAAATTTGGTGGTCTTTAAATTACCTGCAATAAAAAATTCCTAGAGTAGTAAAAAAAATGTTTTTTTTATTATTTATTTTTTACCTAAGTATCTCTTTTAAAGGGACTCTTATTATTACTATTAACCTCAAAAACAGTGCGAGAAATTTTGTATATGTGTTTAAATTCCTGAAATTTTGAAAATTTATTAGCCTATTAACTACTCTAGTAGTGGTGAGTAGGGTCGAACCTTAGAGAGAATGTGCATAGAAACTAGGAATATCCTTTTGGAAGGATGTCCTAGTAGAAACGTTATTAATGTGATTAACAACTAAAATGTTATTAAAACTAAATTTATATTTAAATATTAATATTTAAATAAACTAAAACTATATAAGTGAAACAAACAAAGCAATTAAAGAAATTGGTGGAGATGAAAGTGTCAGAGTCGTGATGTCCGTTTCGGTGCATGCAAAGCTAGTTAATTAATTCTGACATATAAATATTCATTTATTGTATTATCACCAGTCCCAAATTGAATCAAAATACTATCATGTATCATTATATGATGTTAGATAGTATTTTTATTTTTACAAAAATCATATTTCATTTCCTTATATATCTCGACAAATAATTTGGTCATCATTATAATGATGAATCATTTGGTGAAATACCATAACCTGTTTCTCATGAAGTAAAAGTATCTACCTGCATCAATTTCACTCACATTAGATTGCTTATTATGTATCACTTGTGAAAGTTTTAAGGGGGAAGCAAACGATTATTAATTTCTCAATTAATATATTCATTTATCAATAATTCACTCACATTTGATTCATGATTCTGTCACATACATGATCGATTTTTGAAAAAATAAATTCTATGATTATATTTCACCAATGATTACTTATTCGGTAACACATGAACGTGATCCAATGCATGTGTGAATACTCTGTATGAAAATTAATCTAATCAAAAATTCAATTAAATAAATAAAAATAAAAATAAAAAAATAATAAATTGGAAATAAAACATGGAAATAAATTAATTGCATGTTGTTACATTCACATTAATAGAAACTCTGACATAAAAATAATTAATCCTCCATGACGAAAACACAACACATAAAATAATAAATAGATATCACCATGCTCAAGTTGTTGTAGTTTTCCCCTTAATAAGTCCTGGATAATTGCAAAAAAATAATCATCACTCTGCTGATCACCGCAATATTGAACCAAAACATCAAGAACATATGTCAACACAAAAAATTATATTTTTTTCACTCTCACCATGAATCATTGATATTTTGAAATAAAATATAATCCATCACATGTGATGAAATCACACCCGAACCACAGCTACACACCAAGAATGATGGAGGTCGGTGTAGATGACGGTGATGGTGGTTTGTTGCATTAGAAGTGGGAGCTCGGTACGAGGGGTATTACTGCCTGGATGATGCACAATGATAAAGGCTAGACTAACATGGTGTGCGCTTGGTAGATGATAAATATGAGGTAATATTTTTGGTGCATGATGGGAAGAGAGGAGAACTTGGAGACTACGTTTCAGATGAATGATGGAGTGGGACAATGGTGGGGGAAGGGGTGGTGGGTACTTGATGAGGGGTGGGGCATTGGAGAGGGGGGGGCGTTGTAGGGGGTGAGGGAAGATGGGGTGGTGATGTTTGGGATGGGGGATGAGGGGAGATGGGGTGATGCTGGGGGTGGGGATGCGGGAGATATGGGGGTGGGGTGTTGGGGGGAAGGGGAGGGATACATTTGTCTGAAACAAAAAATAAGTGAAAATAGAAATTCAATTTCAATTTTTTTAAAAATTCTAATTATCTAAATATGTTAAAAAAATAACTTACTATTAATAATATAATTAAATATATAATATACTAATTAAATTTTAAAAGTTATTTAAATAAAATGTTATAAAATTGAATGTAAATATATAATTATGGACATGTAATTAAACAGACTAAAAAATATATAATAATACTTTGAAAATAATATGACTACAATTAAATATTAATATAAAAATTTAATAAAATAATAATAAAAATACTTTTATTAACACTATAAATAAATGAAATAATAAAGTAAGGAGCTAATATAGACAATTAACATATATAATAATAATTGTTAAGAAATATATAATAAAACTAATTGTAGCAAAACTAATAATAATGAAAAGTAGTGTTGAATATAATATAAAAAATTGATATAACTAATTAAAATACTAAATTACCAGTATTAGTATATAAATTAACTAACAAAATTTAAAATAACTAAGACACCATAGGTCTTCCCCCCTTCAGCATGTTTTAAACCCTCTATTCCATCATCAACTGGAACACCCTCCTTCTCCATCACATCAGCATATGAGATACTACCTCCCCATTCAGTAGGTTTGGTATTAAGGAAATATGTCACTAATTTTGATTTTATGTGAGGATATTGTTGGATTTCTGTTATAGGTAAAATTTTAATGTGAATAATGTTATTGAAATTTTTTATACTACTAACTATTTTTAAATAAAAGATTCAAAAATGACAATATTGAGATGAATATGAACAGTTAATATGTCTAGAATCTACATTAAATGAAAATATATGTCCTATTTGACTGTTATGGGGTCCCCACATATGATGCTATGGGATTATTTGGGATGATTTTAGGCCAACTAGTGGTGGATCCGGTTACCCTTCCTATTACCTATGATGATTGGAGGATTGTTCCTTATTCTAGGGAAATATAAGTCTTTGATTCCCAAATAAAGGTAATTTTAATACATTATTGTGTAATTTAATGTCATTATGTTATTAAATTCTAATATTTAAAAAAATAATCTCTTTCTAAAGATGTTATTCCACTTTATCAATGTAGATCTCACTACACAAAAGTGGACATTAAAACTTTTGTGTATGAAATAGAAGTATTTTAAATGGATATTATGCAATTAATTCAATGATGATTTTTTGACCACTCATTATTTGTATGATAAGGATCCTTAAAGGTTACCTAGGGAGCAATGGAATGTTTTTATTGATAGTCGTCATCATGAGAAGCATGTGGAATTGAAATATATACTATTATATTAATCTCATTTTAAATATATACATACATAGATGAAGGAAATGATATTATATAAATTACTATTAAATTGAATATTATTTATTATATGAGGTTTCAAAGAATAATGTATCATGTCACTCTAAAAAATCATCCCCCACACTACTGGGTTAAAGTGTATTTCCAGAAACAGATCGACTCTATTAATATTTTCATTATATTAAATATTTATGAGATAACATTATCTATTTTATATATTAAATTCTTGATTTATCATTATTTGACGTAGAAAAATAATTTCGGTCACCAAGTATCTAGAACAAAACATTTTTTGGACATTTATAAAAAAATCTAATGGGAGTCATGTTAACGAACCCGCCAAAGAAGTTGGGGTATAAATTCATTTTTAATTTTAACAAATTATTGTAAGTTTCCATTATTTAATTATGTATTTCCTAATATATGAATGATATTTTATTTATTGGTAAAAATAAAAAAATTATTATATTCCAATAATGCGCAGTCCTGGTCGTTCTTCCTGGATGAATTCGTTCATCATGTCCTTGGGAAGGAGAATCCTGGACACATGTCCATGAAGGATTTAGGACAATTACCATCAAATGTATTTGGAAGGCCACTAGGGATGGATGGAAAATATACCCCTAGTTTTAGTTACTCTTTATAAGGATATTATCAATGGGAGTTTTTTGCAATGAAAAGCACAATTCTGGAATAGGGGTAATATATAAAGATGAAAGATTAAAACATCATTTCTCTATAGAAAGTCTTGATTGAGTAATATCAAAATACAATTGGATCTGTCCCTGATGATATTACCCCGATATATAATAGTGAGTAGGTAAATCCAAAAACCTAAAAATCATTTATTACACATAATTGTTTTGGGTTATGTTTTAATTTAAATATACAACATGATTTAATTTTCAACATAATTTTAATATAGGTGTTGGTAATAGGGAGGGAAGATAGAGATCGAGAGGGTGTCGATAAAATTTCCTCTGGTAGTGATTAGTGTTCACTTTGGATTCAGAGATGATATATAACTAAACAAACAACAAGGTAACACTAATATGGTGATTTCTTATCCATATATTTGTTTCACATAGGGATATTTTTGTTTCCCTAACATTGCATGAAAATTAATATTCTTGGTTCATTTTCAATGTTTTATTCTAAAGGGTACCATATGATGATTTTTCATTGAATATTCTATAAATGATGAATCATGACACCCCCATGACAGTCCTATATTAATTATGAAATAATTTATGGTATTTTAAATTCTTATAAGTTTTAGAATTTAACATTGATTTTTCAGAGGAAATTTTCAAATAAAATGATACTATATGGATATGTGTAGTTATGCATAAAACCTTATGTTTAGGGAGAAAAATGTCGATGAATATTATGAATGGTATTTCCTTATTTCACAGGGTTAGTGCATGACCATGTGAGTTCGAGTAGTAACCATGAAAAAATATACACATGTGAGGATTTTAGTGCAATTCGATGTGGTGATCCATTGACGAAACACATCCCCATATCACTAGAATAATGATATGATAATTCATTATGTTCATAAAACCCTCTAAATGAATCAATACAAAATTTCCTCCAAAAGAAAATATGCACTGAGTTATAATCCTCTGACTCTGTTGAAGTCCTATATATATGGTTTTCTATGTACCATTTCCATTTCCTCACTTCATATGGTAATTTTATTTTTATGAAACTAGCACCAATGATGAATAATAGTAGAGATACATATACACGTATCTCCAATGAAACCATTGTAATAGACCTATATATGGATATTATTCTTCTATGTGGATTGATGATGTTTAAACCGCCGCTATTTATTAATCATTTTCTGGGATGGGAAAAAACATTTAAAACAAAAAAATGCTCCTAAATAAAATTTCTATGATGGTTCCCAGAAACCATTTCTAAACAGATAGAACTGATTCAAGTTGGATTCTGACAAAAACATCAGTAGTAGTCTTTGGGAACCATCGCAGAACCATATAGTGGTGGGTTAAACCACTGAAAAATAAAAAAAATTATCACTATGATATGGTTTTGTTTTGGTGATGTGTATTGGTCCTTAGACTTTAAAACTATCATTAATGCATTTCATGAGATACGCACTTATATTTACTATCAAAAATTGTTTCACAATATGTTGGTGGGAATTGGGGTACGTAGGGTGTGTTATGATTAAAATATAATTTTTGGATAAGTAGAAGAAGGATTTGCCACTACCAAATTTAGGGAATATGATATCTCTACCCTTTGATTGAAATTTTATAGTCTCCCTAAATTCCATGGTCACGGTGTAACAACATGTCTATTACATGTAGTCAAAGAAAGACATATCAAGTATATAGGTTGGTGACACAAATTTGAAACACACGTGATGTGATATTATAAAAAAGGTATTATATTAAATAATGAGTGTTCAAATGTGGTTTTCATCATTATGACATCAAGTTCTCTCTCTTAGGTTCCTTGAACAATTTCTAGGCATTATTATTAGAGTATAGGCAAGCCCAACAAATTCCAATGAGAAATAATTCTAGTCACTCACCTACCAAGAAACCATGTGACAATACACTAGTTGTATCCCTATCCCCATTCATCATAAAACCCCTAACATTATTGTTCCTTCGTTATTGAATATTCATCTCGCACCCATCTCGCAACTTGTTGGCCATCGCTCTATGGCGCCCAATATCCTCCCAAAACCCCTTCTCAATGCACCTCATCTCATAATGAACTCTCTGGTGTCGACTCTAATTTTGATAATTAGGCATGCATAACAGATTCCTCACTGTAGAGGCCATTGATATAGTTCCATATATGAGTCACCCTCATCATTAGTTTTTTTAATACCAAAAAACTTGTTCTCTACAATCTTATACTACACTAATACTATGTAATATCTTTGATTTTTTACTCCATTCTTTCATTTGGTCTTCATATTCTCTCCAATAAATAAATCTAAATAATATAGTTATCCATATTTTTATAGAAAAAACATATACCCAAACTAAATTTTAAATTTTCATTTCAACTGATATTTTTCTTTTTCATTCACTGAGCTCTATTGTATTGTTTTCATTTTAAAAATAAAATGGTCACATAAAAAATAAAACAAATGATACAGTTTTAAAAGTCAATGATATTTTATCTCTAATAAATAATCGTGTTTTAAAAAAATTAAAATAACAAATTTGAATACTATTCAAATTAAAATTATTTGATAATAACTATTCTAAATAATTATATATATTTTATAATAATAATAATTATTCCACCTATTTTTTCATTGGTTTTTTTAAATTCCAATTCAAAAATAATCCACACAAGACATCAAATTCAATGATATATTATGCCAAATTAATTTTCTAGATAGATTTATAGGAACAGTAAGATATTTTTATTTCTGATTATTATTTGATAGGGTTCCCCATTTGGGCCTCACGTATTCATGCTCATTGGATATATTGAGCATCTAGAGGTTCTAGGGTTTAAAATCCATGAATTACTACGAACTGAACTCATTATGGAATAACTTCCTTAGTTCATATCTTGTTTTGTTTTGATTTTTAATATAAAAAATGATGATAATTCTCTTCCACATATTCTCTCTCTTATTTCCAATGTAGATAAGATTATGAAGTGCAAGAAGCCTTCCAAACTTATAGTGAATGAATGGAAAATGAATGTTAACAGATTTAATCCAAATGATTCTTCACATTTCTTCAAGATGAGGAAGATAAATTGGTAATAATGATATTAATATGATGTCTATTTTCACATGGTATGAAAGACCACTAGGATAAAAACTGAACCCAACCAAAGAGGAAATGGGAACCATCATGTGCATTTATTATCGAGTTCAATTTAAATGTTTTTACAAATTGGGTATTGGATACAAATTAAGGTGCTCATATATGTATTCATATACAAGAACCAAGTAGATTTAGAATGATTTACCAAGAGAAGGTGGATCTAAAAGTAACTAATTGGGATAAAATTGCTAGTGTGGCTATTGAGGACTACCACCTCAAGTTGTAGACTGTAATGATCATGGTTATGAAAGGTTGTTATTGTGTTACATCTGTTACCACAAAAATTATTTCTATATAGATAATTGATACAAATAGATTTATTTTTGAATTTGGGAATAAATTTTTCATATTTTATAAATATAACATTTTTTATGGTAAGACACATTTAAATGATGTTCACTATGTGTTGGATTACATGAACCAAGTAATGACAATCATTAACTAAGTTACTTCACATGAACACACTTGAATTTGGTATCACTAATTAGGTCATGTTAATGAAAAGTTCTTGACTAAATTTATCAAGATGGATATCAAAATTCATTTAAAATAAAATGAATTGGTGTATGTCACACAGGATTACAAGGAAAAATAACCAAGCCCCCATTTAGTTGGAAAGGTGAAAGGGATAAAGATTTTATTGAATTGTTTCACACTAATGTGTGTTAACCATTTCCTGTTGAAACATGAAATGGGTACTCATACTTCATAACATTTACTATTAATTGTAGTATATATGGATATTTCTATGTAATAAGGTATAAGTTGGGGTATTTAGATAAATTCAAGCAATATAAAAATGATGTTTTGAACCGGTTTGTTATGATGATTAAGTAACTTTTATTAGAACATAATAGAGAATATATTCACCAAGAATTCATTGGTTACTTATGAGGGTTTGAGATCCTATCGCGAATCACATCTCCTTACACTCCTTAGTGTAATGGTGTAAGGTAATGAAGGAACCACATCTTATTGTACATGGTGAGATCAATGATGATTCATGGGATTCTTCCAGTATCCTTTTAGGGATACACATTAAAAACAGTAGCACATATACTATGAAAATTACCAACTAAATTGATAAATGGTATTTCATATTTAATTTGGAGTGAAAATAAAACAATTTTTTAAAATATTCATGTCTGCTAAAGTGATGTTTTAAAGGCATCTTGGTGTAACAAACATGAACCATAAGGCCTAACATGTACCTTTATAGGATACATCAAGGAAACAATGGGTTATTACCTATACAACCCCTCATAGATAAATGTTCTAGTGGAAAGACATTCCATATTCATTGAGAGGGAGAAAAAATCAAAAATATATAGTGGGAGAGATATAGACTTCGATGAAGTCGATGCTCAAAGTACACAGGGGTTGGTACATAAAGAGATTCCAAAAATCCCTATGGAAGAAAAAAACATTTCCAGAGATTTAAGAACTACATAAGATTATTAGAGAGGTTAGGGAACCATTTAGTTATGGTTATCTAGTAACCTATGACGGTGACTCATTATTAGTGGATAATAATGATCCTCTAACCTGAGAAAAACCTGAGGGAGTCTGGTAATTTGAGCAAGGGTGGTTCATCTTCCTAGTAGAATGCTAATTTATCTAGTAGTAGGAAGCATCATTTTGAGGGTGCACATGAGGGAAGTACCAGAAAGATATCTTCTACTAATAGATTAGTGGTTTGTCACCAATGTGGTATAGTAGAGTATTAAAATCCCCAATTCATGAGGAACCCAATCAAGTGCCGATATTGAGGAATAATGGGTAACCTATAGCATTTATACTAATATTTTCATGATGTATTCATTGAGAGGGGATCTATTCCAACACCAATCTTGGGTATAGGATAATTGACTACATGTTAGGCTGGAAATTGGTCTACTATCATTTGACCAGCAAAAGGAGGTGGCCATGTTTGAGGTAGTAAAACATATTTGGTTCATTTCCAGTAGATAAAACATTCCCCAGTTATTCAGGTTGCATATCAAGGTCATAGATCAGATAATATCTATTTAGTGAAACCTACTCCTATGGAGAGGATTCTAGGGTCTTCTACTATAAGAGGTACTATTCTAGTAGTCTCTACTTTAGTTTCATCCCATTTTGATATAGGTGTATCACACTCATTCATATATGATTTAATTATGGGAAGAATGGGCCTACTTATAGAGTAATTAAGTGCTTTCATAACTCTTGACACACTATTAGGGGTCTGTCCTGAGGATATATTCTAGTGAAAGGAGTGCCCCTTAATATAGTTGGGTACTGTTTCTTATGAAATTTCTTTGTCCATGAAATGGTTGTCTTCGACGTCATTCTCCTAATGGACTGGATAATACCTTATCGATCCCATATTGATTGATATCACCCATTGGTGTTATTTACATCACCTAAAGGGATAACATATATTAATTAAAGGATAATGGGATATCTATGTGAGTCGAACTAGAACCAAGCATAATGGGCTTGGAAAGGTGAAAGCCCAGATGGCTAGCCTCATTATGAGCAATCATGGGATGTATCTTATGGAATTACCTCCTATTGATGATAATTTTAGGGATATATTCCCTGAAGATTTCATTGGATTAACACTAGAGAAATATTTGGAGTTCATTATTGATCTTGGTCCAGGTGTTGCACTAGTTTCCATTCCTCTCTATATGATAAATCCTACCGAGATCGAGGAACATAAGAAGAAATTGGAATATTTAGGGGGAAATGGTTTTATCCAACACATCACATCTCTTTAGGGTTCACCTAACCCTTTTTCAATAAAAAGGATGGTAACCTTAGGTTGTGCATGGATTACAGATGATTTAAGTAACTTTCAATGAATAACTGGTATTCACTTCCTCATATAGATGACCTCATTGACCAACTCTGAGGAGTGTCAATTTTCCCTAAGATCGATTTGAGTCTAGGATAACATTAGGTGCATGTAATACCATCAGACATACCACATACATTATTCCAGGGTTGGTATGTATTATACAAGTATTTGGATGTGTCATTTGGCCTTATGAATGTGCCATAAACATTTATAGCTCTTTTGAGTTGGGCTTTCCATCGATACCAAGATTCATTTTTTTCGTCATCATTGGAGACATATTAATGTATTATGGTAGTAGACACGACCATGCTACCAATGTTGTGATAATTATGAATACACTAACATAGCATCAACAATATGTTATGATTGACAAATGCTACTTTTGGATTAGTAAGGTTATCTTATTAGGCCATATCATTTTAGAGGTTGGCATATCTATTGGCCCCTAAAAAGTGAGAACCATGGTTTCTAGGGAGTATCCTAAGAATGTATTTGATATATGTAGTTTTTTGGGACTGAATGGATATTAAATATGATTCATATAGGATTTATCATAACTATAATCATATATTATGGTCCTAAATAATAAAGGATTGAAGTTTTTATGGTATGAATCTTGTAGCCCGCCTTTCAGGAGTTGAAAGTGAAACTGACTTCCACAATAATCTTAATTCTTCCAGAGCTGAGAAGAGTCTATATTGTTTGTTTTGATGCATTAGGAATTGGAATAGGAGAGGTTTTGATATAGGAACATCAGGTTGTAGCATATAGATCCCACCAGCTAAGACCTCACGAGCGGAATTACCCTATGCACGACCTTGATCTAGCTATCATGGTCCATGATTTAAGCTATTGAAGGAATTATCTTTTGGGTGAGTGGTTAATTGTTTATATAGATATGAAGATTCTAAAATATAAATCCACATAGAAATATTTGATTCTCAGGTAGCACAGGTGGGTCTAATTTCTGTATTCATTCAACATTGAGCTTGTTTATACATCTGAAAATGGTAATGTAGTAGAATACACCCTAATCTAAAAGACACGGGCATAGGGCATCCTGGAGGCTAGTAATGAATGGAAGTAGATGGATCTATTTTCTATGATGCACTAATAGGTTTAGGAACTTCATAGGTAGCATGTTTTAGGAATTCTAGCAGTGACAACCTCTCTTATAGAGTGGGTGCGGATCAGATAGATACCAGATCATGATTGCCTCATCCTAAGGGAATGTGTCTTAGGTGAGGGAACACCACCTAGTTTGGTTGTTGACGTGAATGATATCCTAATCTTCTATTCATTTATTTGGGTTCCTTTATACATATATGAAGATATTATATGAGAATATCATGCCCCTTTTTGTCATTTTACCCTAGGATTACTAAGATGCACCACGACATACATCATCAGTGTTGGTGGAAAGGAATAAAGAGGGGCATTGGAGGTTTTATCATGATGTGTCCTACCTGTCAACTGGTGAAGGTGGAGCACCACCAACCTGCTAGACATTAATATTCTCTAACCATTACTGAATGGAAATGGAATTATGTCACTATCGATTTCGTGATGGTATTATAGAGATCTAATCGTGGCAGTGAGGTAGTATGGGTGATCATTGATAAGTTGACCAAGGTCACACACTTACTACCTATATGAGATACCTTCTATGTCGAAGATATTGGTAGGATTTATATTCAAGAGTTATTGTGCCTTCATGGAGTTACTAATTCTATCATATAAAACCAAGATTCCTGGTTTACAACATGGTTCTAGTAGGTGATGTAGAAGGAAATGGGTTCGAAGGAGCTATTGAGTAAAACTTATCACCTTCAGATTGATGGGTTGTATGAGCGGATGTTATGGGTGTTAGAAGACATGCTTCAAGAATGAATCCTTGATTTTGTATTGTCCGATAATTATAGTTTCTTGGAAACAATTCAGATGGATCTATATGAGTCCCTTTATGGTAGGTCATGGAATTAAACTCTATGTCAGTTAGGGAAGGTAGGGTAATACTACTGGGTCCTTATCCTATTCAAAAGTCTTTAGAGAAATTATAGCTAATTCAAAAACAAATGGTGACAACTAAATCCATCCAAAAGTCATATATCAATCTCTGGTGATGAAATTTGGAGTTATAAGTGGGACATTAGGTTTTTCTGCAAGTTTCACCTAGATTGGGTCATAAAAGGATTCAGATACAAGTAAATTTATCACCTCGTTATGTTTGTAATTTTTATATCATGAAGAGAGTCGGGATAGTAGCCTATCAGTTTCATCTATCTCAGAGGTACCAATCCCTACCTGACATATTTCACATGTCACAGCTTCACCAGCATCATGTTGACCCATCTCATTTGTTTGACTGAGAGGAAATTGATCTTGAGGGGGATGCATCTTTTGAGGATAATCTAATACGTATTGTGCGACTAGAGCACAAAGTCTCACTAAGGATGGTCATTTCCATAGGCCCTTTTTTGTGGTAGCATGGCCTGGTACAGGATGATACCTGGGTGTAGGAGGCTGATGAATATGATCATTTTTAGGAACTCTTCCTAGATTATGTTTTACCACCCTTATAAGGGAAACTCGAGGAAGAGTTATTTTAAGGAGCGGAGGCTATAATGACCCAGTAATCATGAAGGTATGGATCAATTTTTTATCATACATTACATAATTTTTCCCTTCTAATAGTACATAATGGGAAATTACATTTTTCACCTAAAATTTTTTTAAACAAAATTTCCTTCTCCTTCATCTCATTTGAATTGGACCACATGTAGGAGATCTCCTCCTCTACTTCATTTAGGGATTTTTCTATCTCCATCACCAGTCATATATTTCCTTCACCATTAGATGCATTGGAGAGCTATGAGTATGTTCATCAATCCACATCTTTCATTTCCATATCTCTATAATCTTCTATTATGCTATTTTAGTGCAACCTCATTTTATATATTTTCAGGGCATCTTACCATTCTTCTAATAAATATAATTCTAGCTCAATTCAATGTCTGATGTAGGATGAAGAGAGAAATACGAACCTAAGGTGGGTGTTCTAGCTTCATTCCCTATTTTTTAGTTGCTTTTATAATACTTTTAGTTGTTCTGTGCACCATAAATTTCTTTTCATGCCTCTAAATTGATTAATAAATTAAATTAAATAGTATTCCATGCTCGATACAAACTCAGTGGGTTGCTAATCAACCCTTTGGTTGATTAATTTGAATAAATCCATCCCAAAGGGTGTGATTTACATTAGAGAAATATTTTCCATTTATTATAAATTGTCTAAAAATCCCATTGAGAGGTGTTTCCTTGTAATAAATTCTTTCAGTTAATTATTTGTGCCAAGAGGAATGGTAAGCCTTATGATAGGACCCTACATACCATGCCATAATTTAATTTATTGATTAATTTATTTGACCAACTTGTTAATCGTGTCATAAATATTTACTTGTTATATGATATGATCATGATAGTCAAACATTCTGGCACACTATGTCAATAGTGATACAAGGGTCCTGAATTATGGACCCCTTGGATGGGATCAACATTCCTTAGTTAGAATTGTCAAACAGTTGTAAATACACCTACGGTGATTCTAGGTATTCCTTGTAGGGGATCACTATTAATTTTCTCTACCTCAAGTGGAGTGATACCTATTCCCTAAATGAGACCCCATGGACAAACTTGGTGGAGAGATGGTTTTACCATGAAGAGAGTGAGACTCATACTCTTATGTGAGATACCATGAATGGATCCAGAGGTTCATTGTATTTTTCACCCAATTTTGGGAGTGATTCTTGGGATCTCATTTATGGGTCGCCTTTGATGGACTTCCATGACAATGGGTTTATACAGAGCCCCTTGAGTGATACTTGGGATTCCATCAATATCACTGTGGACCTACATAGGGTGCCTAAAATTAATTTATAATGATCATAATTAAAATTAAGAGTAATAAGGTCTAACTGAAATTTTTTGGGATGCATCCACCAAGACAAATAACATGCTTGGGGATGATCCTTCCTTGGAAACATTTTTTATAATAGATCTTACTAAATTTCTTACATGTATAGGTTTCCTTTGTTTAAATACATCTAGATTATTCTAAATTAGGTAGATTCAAGGGAGTTTCCCAAAAATAAACCCAGTCTGATATATTTATTTATTTTGAAAATTGAATTTATTATTTAATGGAAGGATTCTCATTTTATACATAGGTATTAGATAGATCTATACATCATTAGTGGTCACCTACTGAGTATATCTCACACCGTTCTTGGTTCTCCTTTGGTACCCATGTAGACCGCGGGATTGTAGGCATGTATAAATGGAAACATCCATCTTCCATTGCTTGATTCTGAGTTCTAGGATAGATTGCCAGTGTAGAGGTTCAGCCTATGCTCATGATGCTATTTTTATCATCCTTGGATTATTTTTGTATTTTTGTTAGTGTGTGGTATATGCTTGTATCCAATATATCCCATATACCTATTTTTTATAACTACATGATCATTATCACCATATTTTATATCTATTATTAATTCTGATACCACTTGTTATATTTTATTGAAGATTTATTTTTCTATTGTTTGGGAGTTATTTATACTTATGATATTTCTTATTTATTTATATACTGTTTAATCCACATTGATTTATGAGGGAATAGTCTCCCCACAAATACACCGTAGGCCCTCCCCACTGGTCAACTACCTATGGAATTTGGTGAGGTGCACTTGAGGACACGTTTTCTTCTGTATTATGGCACCACAAAGTTTCTTATAGGGTGGGACACCACAATATTGAATAAAAAGTCAATACCTATAATGGGTGTCCTATAAAAAACTCTTTAAACAACATCAACGCATTGACTACAATGAAAATTGTTCATTAGCTTCAATGTTGAAATCCATTATAATTGTACATTCCATTGCATCATTCCATGAATATGAGATTTGGTAAATGGATTTCAAAACATCTTTCCTTAACAATATCCTTCAGGAAGTGTCTATGTGACACAATCCAAAGGGTTTATGACTCCAAAGGATAACAACATGGTATGCAAGTTTCCAATATCCATTTATAGATGAAATTAAGCATCCATTTCATGGAGCATTCATTTTTGGTGGGGGCATAATGGAATTAGATTTCATAAATATTTAATGTGATCCTTTTGTCTATAAGTTGTTTTGTGTGAGTGAATTTATTCTCTTAATAGTATATGTTGATGAAACATTTCTCATAGGAAATAAAATACCACTCCTAAAATATGTTAAGACAAGTTTGAATAAATTTTTATCCATTAATGACTTAGGTGAGGCAGCATATATTATTGTTATTATGATCTATCATGGTAGATCCAAGACTCTACTTGTCCTAAGTCAAGGTACATACATTGAAAATATACTAAAGAGAAGTAGTGTGGAAAAATTAAGAAGGGGATTGATTCCATAATTAAATGACATTAATCTTTCCAGGAAAATGTTTTCTTAGACACATGAGGAAAGAAACAGAATATCAAGGATTTCATAGACATAACCAATTGGGTTGGTCATTTGTGTTATTCTATGTACTTGGAAGGATTTTTCTTACATGTTTAGCGTGGTAGGAAAATATCAAGCTAATCCTATTGACCACCATTGGATGGAAGTAAATATTATCCTTAATTATCTAAGGTGTACTATGTATATGTTCCTATTCTATATAGAAGATGAGGAACTAGTCATTAAAGGATATGAAGATGCTAGTTTCCAAACTGATCTAGATGACATGAAGTCACAAACAGGATACATCTTCACTTTGAATAGATGTATTTTGAGTTGGAAGAGCTTAAAGAATGTTGTGGTCATTGATTATATAGTAGAGATAAAGTATATTATGGATTCTAATATATCTAAAGAAGCAGTACAGATGTGAAACTTCATCCATTATCTTTACCTACCACTTAGAAATAATTATCCTATCACACTCTATTATGATAATATTGTCATAGTGGATCTTGAGAAAGAGATTAGATCACATAAGTGGATGAATCACATACTTCTGAAGTTTCATATCTTGATGGATTTTACTCATAGATGTTAGGTTGTAGTGTTTATTACATCCTTGGAAGACAACATGGTGGACCCGTTGAAGAAAACTTTTACTCAGCAGAAACATGATTATCATGTGAGGTACAGTGCAATGAGAGTTGTAGGTTTTTATCTATAGTCCAAGTGGGAGTTTTTTAGAGTTGGTGTATTAGGACAACTGTATGAACTTTTATTAATTGTATATTCAATTTATTAAATATTAATTAAACTTATTATTACATATTGTTCATTATTCCACATGGATTAAACGTAATAATGTCCTAGAGTATTTTTCACATTTATATGGTCATAGAAGTTCCCTCTATCATGAGAACCTTGAAGTTAAATGACAATATTATTAATATAGTTGTGTGGTTGGATAACATACGATGATGAGACAAATATTATTTAGACCATCAAGTGAAAGTAATCATTAGTAAATGATCCCTCTTCTCATAATGTTCACACTTGTTAATCCAATGAGCCCGTACCAGAGTGGTATGGGCTCCTGTTTGGCATCCAAGCGACCCGGGTTCAATACCGGGTGGAGGTGAATTTCCGGGTACTCTAGCAGTACTGGAGCAGTACTGTAGCACTCACTATAGTAGTTACTGTTCGTTACTGTAGCATTAGAAACTATTCACCGGATTTGGGCCTTCGGGCCACCGGTTTGGTCCTACAGGTCTCCAGGGCCTTAGGGTCATCAAAGGCCTTCGGTCCATAAGGTCTTCGGGGCACGTAGACCATGGAGTATCCCATTTCACACATAACAGGACCCAGAAGAGGATTAGAGCAACAGGAGTAGCATCCACCATATGCAGAGCTAACCGGATTGGAAGAATTAGAGGGTATGGCAGCTGCCATCGGGACCAAGCACCGTGCAGCTTTGTACGGGGCAATGCTAGCCGATCAGCAATACAAGGTGGTAGCTAAGGAGATCAATGATACAAGACACTAGTGAGGGGTAGTTCTAGTGGGATGGGTTTACGGTTTATGAAATTGGCATGGTATGCCTCTGGGCCTTCAGTTCATGTATTTCAGGTCATATCGGGCCTTGTGCCTTGGGCCTACGGGTCATGTACGAGTTCCCCTTCAACCCTTAAAAGGGGTATTATCTATAATAAAATAAAAAGAAGGCATTCGGGCCATTCGAGCTAATTTCCACTCTGAGATATTATGAGAACATACCCACTAGTTGGAAATATGCAAGTTTTGGTGTCATTAGATATTCCTATCAACAAGCCAAAACTACACTAAATTCATAGATTAGTGGAAATTTAATAAATCACCAATAAAAAATTGTAATGTTTTTTAAAAACAACAACTAAATTTTATCCATTTATTAAGAAAAAAATATCTTTCTCCCCTAATACCCTATATTGATCCATCTAGAACCCCCCCCCCCCCCATTTCTCCCTCAACCACCCCCTACCCCAGGCCCTCACCATCTCAATATTTCCCCCCTCATCAATTATTGTGCTCATTTCCCCCTACACCGACGCTAGCCATCTCTGGTGATCTATTTTCCCCCAAGCCCCTAGAGCCTGAGTTGTTGTTAATGGTCTATTTTCCCCTAATCCCCCTAATCCCTCACCCTTATCAATTATTCCATTTCTCATGAGCCACACTGGACCTCACCCTTTCTAGCTACACAATTTCCCCTGAACCTCCCTCGCCCATATCCTCACCCTCACCGCCTGCGTGACATTTACCTCAAGCCATCTCCACCAGAAGGTAAATGCTAAAAAAATAATGATGGATATTCATAGTATCTAGGGTATGATATAATTTTAGGGGTTGATTTTTTATGGATTGAACAATACCTTTCTATACCCAACATGCTTTTATTTAATGTAATTTTACTATTTCCATTGGTCTAGGGTAGGTGATTCTATTTATTTATAATTTTTGACCTAACTATTTATGCATGGAAATTTTAAATTTACTTCTCCTAGATATAACACTTTTTTAAACTATCCATATTTATTTATAAAATATTTTCACTTTTCTATCATAAAAATTATTGTTTTTCAATGGGGTTTTCCATATAGGATATGTGTAATTTATTCTAAAAAAAGGGTCATTATAATTTTAATGGATTCCATAAAGAACTAATAGTTTTTATTATGTCATAATTAGAACCATATTTAGAATTTATGATCATGATCTACTGGGTTTAAATTAGGGTTTTTTATCCATGTTTGGCTTGATGTAATGGTTATATTATTTGATTCCACGCTTTTCATGTTCCATTTTTTTCTTATATATTTTTTAATCATATGATTTGAGATGGTGAAATGTTGATATGAAAATTTTTGTTTGTATACATGGATGTACATGTGTGACATGATAGTATTATAAATATTTTTCATGGTCTTTTAATTTTTGGAATTTGAAAAATTCATCGGAAGCCTTCGGTATCTAAGTGTGAGTTCTAGGTACAAGTGTTTTAATCGTATGATTTCATTGTACACATACTCATATTAATGATTTCACTCTAACTATTAGCATTCACTCACAATGAGGTGAAGGAAGTTTACATTAGGTTGTTCCAATAGGATTGTATCATTTTCTATAATGATGGTTATGTGTGAGAGAAGTACTAGATTTTCTAATTAAGACATTGATATTTATCAACAAATGTTTAACCATTTTTTAATTCTTTGATTGATTTTTTTCACCATATAAAAATTATCCTTATTTTGAAGATGAATAGTAAATAGATTGTTTATTTTATTTAATATCTATTACAAATTTAAAATTATTTTCTTATTTTTTTCCAAAATATAATATATGGTCTATAATATCATTTAAAAATGGGTTCTTGACACTAGTTGACTTCCTTTAAAGAGGGGTGTCTTTCCTTCAAAAGTGATTTTATTGAAACAATTAGATTTCTAAATTGATTTTGAATGTGATGTTGGATAAATGATTTTCAATGAACATTTGAAAGGTTTTTTCATAATGATTTTATGATTTTTATCTTTTTTATATTTTACATAATACTATCCATGATTGGTTTCCTTTTTTTAGTTTGACTTTTGTAGTACTAATATGACTCTTATTGTAACTACATGGGTTGTATTTTTTGTTACTTATATTTATAGATTCCCAAATTTTTAATATTTATGTGTTTATTTTTTTTAATAAATTTTAGGCACATTGTAATATTTATGGATAAAAGTTGGAAAAAATTATAAAGAAAATCACCTCGATGACCTGCTATTGGAAAAATAAGAGGTCCATATTTGAAATGTAAATTTACAATATGGATGAAGAGACGTGATTTTTATGATCACTTTATATTAAATTAATTCCATGATAAATATTTTTGTTAGACTTGGCATAGAGAATCAAACATTATAAAATGTTTCATCACTATTTTTAATCAATAGAATGAGCTCCCATCTTCATAAAAAATGGTCAATGAAATAAATGACCTTATAAATTATGATTTTGGATTTCAAGAAAAAAACACAAACATCAAAACATATCAGAACAACCAGTTGCAGGTGCTAAAAATAGTAACTTAATAAGTGATGTTTTGGGACTATAGGACAACCCAATCAAGATTGTAACATATCAGTGGATCCTCCTCCAGATTATTTAGTTAATAATGTAAGAGAGAACTTCACTGAGAAGAGAAATTCACTTTTTAATATAGTTGATGATGTAAATCAAGAGTTTCATGGTTGATGTTTGAAATATTTAATATTTTATTTTATGCCAATGTTGTATCATATAAACTGCCCATGTGGAATTAATAATAAATATATGTCCATGATATTGTAATTTTTATGTGGTGCATTTAATCAATATAACATCCATGATTCTTTTTCTTATATGAAAAATGTCTTCAACAATATTGGATTGAATTATAAAAAAATAAATTTATGTCCCAATTACTTTATTCAATATTGGGGAGAGGATTTAAGCAGACAGGATCGAAAAAAATGTTCTTCTTCTAGATGGCAGTCAATGGGTGATGGTAGTCAATGGGTGATGTTGGATTAAAAAAAAATTCTTATTTTAGATCCAATTATATAATTTGGACAATTTTGTTGATCACTTATAATATACCTCTGTATATGTTTATGAATCAAACATATTTTATCATTTCTTTGATTATTCCAAGAAACAAAATGTCTGGAAATGATATTCATATATACTTTTATCCTCTAATAGAAGAATTATAGAAATTATGGAGAAATGGTGTTGAGACATATGATCACTCTTCTAGGACAATGTTCAAAATGTATGATTCTCGAATGTGGACCATTAGTGAGTTTCCTAGACATGGTAACTTATCTTGTTGGAAAACATTCACATGATTACCTTTTCTTATTTTAATCTTTGATTTTGAGCCGGAAAATCTAATTTAAGGTAAAAAATGGTGCTTCTTATGTCATCAAATATTTCTCGATACATCTCATAGATTTTGGTTGAACAAGTCAAAATTCAATTGCTCTATAGATTTTAGACCACCTCCAAAGTAGTTGAATAGTTCTGAAACATTGGAACAACTCAGAAATGTTGAAACATACATTGCGAAGGAGCATCATTTTAATGAAAGTTGGAAATGAGTTCATAGTGAATCATCAAGTGAAATTGAAATCAATGAATGGAATAAAAAAACTATTTTAATCAAACATAGGTATTGGGAAATTAATTTTTGGAAAAATATTCTTGATTTTATGATTATTTTATAGAATGTTGCTGATAATTTGATCTTCGCATTTATTAATGAGAATAAGAAATCTAAGGACCATCTCAATGCTTGGAATAATTATCAAAAAAATTATTATAATGATTGATATCTGGCAAGATGATAATGGAAAGTATTCTCATGAATCTTTTTAATGAGAAATAGGAATAAATATAAATTTCCTTGAATTTTAAATCATGTGATGTTATATTATGGGTATTAATGTAACATCTCAAGGTGTATCGACTTAAAACGTCATAGGTTACATGGATTGAAAATCCAAGATTCACATATTTTGTTACATGAATTACTACCATTGGCATTGCATATATTATTTTCTAAAGTGGTTACTATAGTCATACTCCAATTTTTTACTTTATTTAGACATCTATGTGTGTAAATTCTACAAATATCTAAGCTTTAAAACCATTAGGAATTATTTTTATAGATACTTTGTGTAATGGAGGCGATCATTACTCCATTTTATTACTGTCGTGATGCATTTAATTGTGCATTTTGAGGAGGAAACTAAATTAGGAGGCCCCATGATAAAACACTATTTTATTGAATATTTTATTGATATTAAATGAAATAATTTCCTCAAATTGTGTTAAATATGTTTATTTATAAAATATTTGGGATTTGATCATTCATTTGAAAATTTGGTGAAAATTCCAGTTTTACCCTTAATAGTGCATTGTAGTATTTCGAGAATAAATATTTTTATATTTATGATTTGAAAATGAAACTTTGTAACAGTGTTTCTAACTTAATTATCTACAACTTTTATTCAGGACACTAGAGCTAAAGAGTTCATTTGACTGTTGAAATTGTGCCATGAAGTCAAAGTTGGGCTGGGCTCGCCAGAATAGAGAAGTTTCTGTATTTCGGCCATAACTCCTTCATATGGGCCTTTATTGAGCCCAACTTTGGAGAGGAGATAGAAGAAACATATCCTCACATTTGATCCTTCTGGAAGGCCGGCCAATTCACGCGTTTTGGTGGTCAAATGGGCGGTGAAAGTTGGCATAAAATATTTGGCCGAATATCCACATTCACACTTGAAACCACTTGTAACCTCTCCTCCCCTACCCTCTATAAATTGGAGTTTTTCTCATTTGGAGGGTTTGGGACGTGAATTGGGAAGTTGAGGGCAGAAGAGAAGTGGATCCACTCCAATTATCCAACCATTTCAATAAGGGTAGCTCTTGAAGCAAGGATCCCTTCGACGAAGCTTTCTTCTTCTCCTTCATGTTGTAATGATTTTGTTTATGTAATAAACTTCTTTGTTCTTCTTTTATTTCTTCTCTTTTCTTCTGTTTTGTTTAAATTTCTTCTTCTCTTAATCTTCCTAATTGGTCTGCAATTCTTGAGTAGAAGCGTTATTGGGTTATACCCATTTTAAACCTTTGCACATGCAAAACGCTTCTACGATGATTACGCCACCCATGGAAGAGTAGTCTTTTAGTAATCGATCTATCTTCTAACCTCTTCATTTAATTATTTTGAATAAATGAGCTACTGTAATTCACTTAATATGATCCATGAATTGTGTTTTTAAATTGTAAGAAACTAAGCAAGCAATTGAACAATGTACACAAAAACACGTGAGGTCGGGATTTTGTGTAAATTGTGAGAGCGCGATCTTAATCGGTAATACAAGACCACACGGGATAAATTTGTAGAGTTCAAATATAATCCCTAAACACAATTCATCCTCATTTCCAGAGTGGATATGTGCCTTAATTTACCACTGACCATAAGCTAATCTTAGAACATCAATCAAAGCAGGGTGCTGCGATTGCATGTTCCGAAGTTGGCCTAAGGTTAAATTCACTTCAATCTTCGTGGTAAAGTTAATTCTCGTAGGGTTCGGGATTTAACAAATTAAGGGATCATAATTAAGTGAATATTAATTTAAATGATAATGATTAATAAATGATTGAAGAGGTAGATTTAGATCGATTACGTCTTTTAAATATTGTCTAAACAAACATCTTTTTGTTGTGTCATTTTAATCAAACTTCATTTCAAAACTAAAAACAAAAAAAATACAATCTTCTTCCAGCAAACTTCTTCTAGATTCATAAACTATAAACAAACACCCCAATCCTTTCAAGTAGTGTTTTTATTCTCTTTTATTTTACATCTAGAATACCTCTAAAAATTGTTTTAATTCACTTCCTCCTTTGAGAGACGACCTTGGTCAGCCACTCTGCTGCACCTTAAGTACCCGAAAATCATACTAATCATTTGAGGGCGCCCACGACAGCGCTCTTTCAAATTGGCGCCGTTTCCGGGGAGGCAAGTAATTATTTCAACCAATTAGAGGTATTTATTTTATCTTACATTTTATTCTCTTCCTCTATTCTTCCTTCCTTCTTTACCCAATCTGATTTTTCTTCTTCTTCTTTTAATTTCTTCTACTTATATTTGGACCATCAACTCAAACTTCTCATTTTTATTTTACTATGGTCCACTTTCTTTCTTTTCAGTTTTATTTGATCTATGACACGAACTAATCCGGAAGATCTCTTAGATCTTGACCCTGAGATTGAACGCAGCCTTAGGGCACGAATCAGACATTCTCAATCTATGGGAAGTTTCAATATTCAACCAGTTGGTGAATTCCTCTCTTCTGGAAACATTGAAATTGGAAGCTATTCAAATTCAAACATAAAAGAGGAACCAATGGCTGAAAACAATGGAAATGAACTTAATAGAACCATTCGAGAATTGGCTGCACCTGATATTAACTATCAACCAAATTGTATTGCATACCCAAATCTCGACTCGGACTTTGAATTGAAATCTGGATTAATTCACCTTCTTCCAAAGTTTCATGGCTTATCTGGTGAGGATCCCAACAAACACCTTAAGGAATTTAATGTGGTTTGCTCAACTTTAAAACCAAGAAATGTTTCTGAAGATCAAATTAAATTAAGAGCATTCCCATTCTCACTTGATGGAGCTGCAAAAGATTGGATGTATTATTTACAACCCGAAGATGTAACTTATTGGAACGATTTGAAACGTCTTTTCTTGCAGAGATTTTTTCCAGCATCAAGGACCACATCCATTCGAAAGGAGATATCAGGGATCAAGAAAGCACAAGGGGAGTCAATGTATGAGTACTGGGAGCGATTCAAGAAGTTGTGTGCAAGCTTCCCACATCACCAAATCAGTGAGCAACTCCTCATCCAATACTTCTACGAAGGACTCACACCTATGGAGAGAAGCATGGTGGATGCTGCGGCTGGAGGAGCATTGGTGGACAAGACACCAGTAGCTACACGTGCGTTGATCGACAAGACGGCCCAAAACTCTCAACAATTTGGTGATAGAGGTACACCACATGTTCGAGGAGTACATCAAGTAAGTCCTTCTTCTCTTGAAAGTCATCTGATTGATACTAAGTTAGAAGAATTGACAACTATGGTGAGGCAGATTGCATTGGCACAAAAGACATCTCTACCCCCTCCTTCAAGGCCTTGTGGTATTTGCACTGAGACAAGCCACCCGACTGACTGTTGCCCACAACTCCAAGAAACAGAAGATTGTGCAGCAGTGTTCCCTGGGAGACCATTTCAGCAGCAACAACAACAACCATATCCCCAAAAGAAGTTTGATCCAACATACAACCAAGGGTGGAAAGATCTAGAGGACATGAGGTATGGCTCTGGACAATAACAAAGGCCCCCTTTTCAACCAAACTTCCAGCAGCCTCCACCTTACCAATAGGGTTTCCAACAACCCCAAAGGAGATTCGAAGCTCAAACATCAACGAGTCAGCAACAAGGGAATATCCAACACATGGTAGACTCTAACACTGATGATCTTTTGAAACAAATTGTTCTTAATCAACAGAATGAGCTGAAGAGTCAAGGTTCGGAGCTGAGAGAGTTGAAGACTCAAATGAGTCAGATTTCCACCGCCCTCCACGAACTTGTGAGTAAGAATTCTGGAAATCTACCTTCCCAACCCACTCCAAATCCAAAGGGGAATGTTAGTGCCATCACATTGAGAAGTGGGAAGAAAATGAACGATACATCTGCACCTACCATTCCACCAGGATTCACCTCAACTTCAGAGAATCCGCATTCCATACCAACTGATGAGCAATCCAAGGAGAAAGATAAAGGTAAGAAAAAGATTGATGATGTTCCTCCTAAACCCCTTCCTTTTCCAAACAGGGTTGTTCAAACCAAGAAGATGGCTGAATAAGCAATGCAAAAGAAGGTTTTGGACACATTCAAGCATGTGGAGATCAACATTCCTCTACTTGAAGCCATTAAGCAAATTCCAAGGTATGCGAAATTCTTAAAAGAACTTTGTACCAATCAAAGAGGGATCAAGGGGAATGAGAGGATCAACCTTGGAAGGAATGTCTCGGCACTCATTACACCAACTCTAGCAATGTCAACAAAGTGCAAGGATCCTGGGACATTCACCATCCCATGTACCATAGGGGAGTTGCACTTCTCTGATGCTCTTTGTGATTTACGAGCTTCAATAAATGTGATGCCTCACTCTGTATTCTCTTCCTTACAGGTTGGTGAGTTGAAGCCAACAAGAGTAGTGGTACAATTGGCGAATAGAGCTACGGCATATCCAGCGGGAGTTCATGAGGATGTACTTGTCCGGGTAAGAGACATGATCTTTCCAGCAGACTTCTATGTGCTTAACATGGAGGATGATCAGGTAAGTTCTCATGCCCCCATTATCCTAGGTAGACCCTTCCTCAAAACTGCAAAAACTATCATAAATGTCAATGAGGGTACACTTTACATGGAGTTTGGAGATGAAGTTGTGATATTTAATGTTATGGATTCCATGAAGTACCCCTCAGAGGACCATTCTGCTTTTGTTATCTCCCATTTTGAACCACCAAATAAAAACTCCATAGAATTTGATTGTCCTATGCTTAGGGAGATTATGAGTATTGGTTCTAGTTTGATGTCTAAGAATACTTCTACACCCATTTTTAAGGAACAAGACTCTCTAAGATTTGATTTTGAAATGGAATCATATTCTGATTTTGATCATGTGAACTCTGATTATGACATGGCTATTGAGTATGCTGATGGATTTGGTGCTTTATTCTCTGATTGTGATGATTTTTATTCTGATACTGATGTTCATTGTGCAGATATGTCTGTTGCATCAATTTCTCCATCCATACATCACCCACCTACATTGGAACTCAAGCCATTTCCCCCAAATCTCAAATATGCATACTTGCTCAGTGGTGATAGATTACCTGTCATAATTTCTAACAATCTCTCTTTTGAACATGAAGAAAAACTTTTGAATCTTTTGAGAGATAACATTAGGGAAATTGGTTGGACATTGGCAGACATATCAGGTATTAGCCCCTCCATTTGTATGCATAGGATTCTCTTGGAGGATGGGGCTAAACCGGTGAGATAGCCACAAAGGAGACTTAATCCCACCCTCCTAGAAGTTGTTAAGAAAGAAGTTGAAAAATTACTTGAGGCTGGTATCATTTACCCTATTTCTGACTCACAATGGGTTAGCCCTGTTCAGGTTGTACCAAAGAAAACTGGTTTCACTGTTATAAAAAATGAAAATGATGAGTTAGTTCCTGTGAGAGTACAAAACAGTTGGCGAGTGTGTATCGATTATAGGAAACTAAATCAATCCACTCGTAAGGACCATTTCCCACTTCCATTCATTGACCAGATGCTTGAGAGACTAGCTGGGAAGACACACTATTGTTTCTTGGATGGATTTTCTGGCTATTTTCAGGTTCCCATTGCAGCAGAGGACCAGGAGAAGACAACATTCACCTGCCCATTTGGTACCTTTGCATACCGGAGGATGCCATTTGGACTTTGCAACGCCCCAGGTACCTTCCAGAGATGCATGGTGAGTATTTTCTCAGATTTCATTGAGACCTATATGGAGGTATTTATGGATGATTTTACAGTTTATGGGTCCTCATTTGATGAATGTCTCTCTAGTTTGGGTGATGTGTTGCATCGTTGTATTGAGAAGAATCTGGTCTTAAATTTTGAAAAATGTCATTTCATGGTCGAAAAGGGAATTGTCTTAGGTCATATAGTCTCACAACATGGAATTGAAGTTGATAAATCTAAGGTAGACATTATTTCATCCCTCCCATATCCTACATGTGTGCGTGATGTTCGATCATTCCTTGGGCATGCTGGATTTTATCGACGCTTCATCAGAGATTTTAGTAAGATCGCTCTACCCTTATCTCGATTGCTTCAAAAAGATATTGACTTCAATTTTGATGATTCATGCAGGGTATCATTTGATGAGCTGAAGAAGTGTCTGACCACTCCACCAATCATACAGCCCCCACGGTGGGACCTTCCATTTGAGCTTATGTGTGACGCCTCCAACTTCGCGGTTGGAGCTGTCTTATCTCAGAGGGTGGAGGGACGTTCACATGTGATCACCTATGCATTGAGGACGCTAGATTCAGCCCAATAAAACTACACTACCACCGAAAAGGAGTTTCTTGCTGTCATATTTGCTTTAGATAAATTCCGTTCATATTTATTGGGCTCTAAAGTAGTTGTTTTTTCTGACCATGCAGCTTTGAGGTACCTCCTAAAGAAGCCAGATACAAAGCCACGACTTATCCGTTGGATGCTCCTTCTTCAAGAATTTGATATTGATATAAAGGACAAGAAGGGATTAGAGAATTTGGTGGAGGACCACATGAGTAGGCTTACTCGCACACTAGAGGATGACACCATGGATCAGGTACCACTTCGGGACACTTTCCCCGATGAGCATATCTATACCATCTCAGGTAAGCATCCTTGGTATGCTGATTTAGTTAATTACATTGTTGGCTCTGAAATCCCAGTAAATTTGAAGAAGCATCAAGTCCAAAAATTAAAATGTGAGTCTAGGTATTATGTGTGGGATGATCCGTACCTCTGGCGCATGTGTAGTGACCAAGTCATTAGGAGGTGTATTCCTGATCATGAGTTTGAGTCTGTTTTGCAATTTTGTCATACACTTGCATGTGGTGGACACTTTGGACCCCAACGGACAGCTAAGAAGGTTTTAGACTCTGGATTATATTGGCCTAGCTTGTTCCATGATGCCCATTTGTTTTGTAAGTCATGCTCTTGTTGCCAACACACTGGGAACATTTCTAGGAGACATGAGATGCCCCAACAACCCATACTATTTTGTGAGATTTTTGATGTATGGGTCATCGACTTTATGGGTCCTTTTCCTAGTTCATTTGGATTTTTGTATATTTTGGTTGCTGTTGATTATGTGAGTAAATGGGTGGAGGCCAAGGCCACCAGGACTGACGATTCTCATGTTGTTGTGGACTTTGTCAAAGCACATATTTTTTGCAGGTTTGGAGTACCAAAGGCCATCATCAGTGACCAAGGGACACACTTTTGCAATAGGAATTTTTCTTCCCTCCTTCGAAAGTATGGGGTGACACACAAAACATCAACACCATACCACCCCCAAACAAATGGCCAGGCTGAGGTTTCAAATCGTGAGTTGAAACAAATCTTGGAGAAAACCGTGCATCCAAATAGGAAGGATTGGAGCAAGAGCTTGGATGATGAATTGTGGGCTTATAGGAAAGCATACAAGACCCCCATTGGTATGTCCCCATTTCGGATTGTTTTTGGGAAAGCGTGTCATCTCCCCGTGGAAGTCGAGCATCGGGCATATTGGGCTATAAAGAAATGTAACATGGATTTGGCCCAAGATGGAATACAAAGGAAGTTGCAAATTCAAGAGCTTGAGGAGATTCGACTGTCATCATATCAGAACTCAAGGCTCTACAAGGAAAGATCAAAAGTAGCTCATGACAAAATGATCCAACAAAGGGAGTTTCATGTTGGAGAGAAAGTCCTTCTCTATAGTTCAAGACTGAAGTTGATGCCTGGTAAGTTGCGTTCCAGATGGTTAGGTCCTTATATTGTGTCTAATGTTTTTCCTTATGGTGCAGTGGAGATCACACAAGAGGACACTGGAAGGAGCTTTACAGTCAATGGGCAACGTTTGAAGAGATACATTGAGGGACATCCTACTGATGCAGTGGATTTTATCACACTGCATGACCCCATCATCACTTGATCACATTAGGCTGTTCCTAACCCTTTCACTTTTATATTATTTGTCCTATTTAAAAATTCTGCATTTCATGTGCATATATCATCTCATGGGTTCACATTGAGGACAATGCAAGATTTTAAGTGTGGGGGAGGGAACCTTTTAGTTTAGTAATTTCAATTGTTTTCCTGTTTTAAAAAAAAACCAAAAAAAAATTGTGTGTTTTTCAAATTTTGTGTGTTTATTTTACAATTTTCTGTGTGTTTTTGAAACTTTTGAGCTGAAATGATTCTCATCACCATTTTTAAATCCATATCAATAAGTGAAACAATTTACCCCTTGAAACTAAGCTTAAATGAATGCTGAAATGACTTTGTTTCAAGTTCAAATATTTAGTAATTTCATGAAAAGTACTCTGAATTTTGAATCTCATGCCACATCTCACTGTCTTTAAATTTGAAATCACTTTCCTGTGAGGCTTCTGAACCATTATTTTCATATTTTTTACATTCACCTCACTTCTTGAGAGAACCAAACCATTCTTGATTTAACCAGAATTTGATCTATTCCTGTCAAAACTTGAGGGTTTGAGGTACTTGTGTTTAAATTATTGAGGCATTTGTTTGGTATTAAAACCCCTATTTCAAAGAATCCTTTTTTATAATGGCCTACCTTGAATATTTAATCCTTGTAGCCCTTAGAAGCCATGCACAGCCTGTTAGGTTAAGCCACATTACAAGCCAATTTTCCCTATCCAACCAACTCTTGAAGTGAAATTGCATAATCTAGTTGAGCTTAAGTGTGGGGGAAGTTGTCTTGGGTTTTGCCACCACATTCTGTGATACTTTGGGTGGAAAATTAAATTCTGAAGAGATGTGTTTGCTGCTAAAGAAAGTTATTATATTGAAAGTTATGCCTTTTCTGGATCTTTCATGACAAGTGAAGCTGTGCCTTTTCTGGAGCTTCTAATTGAGGTGGAAAGCTGTGCCCATCTGAGCTTTCAAGAAAATCATGTTTGAGAAGATTGACATTTTTTATGCTGAAATGATGAATGGTGTAAACCTTTCATGACTTTTCATGATGATGTAGCTGAATTGATACTATGGGGATTGAATAGAAGGCCATATTTAAGTGAAAATTAGATTAATGCAATTTTGCTTCAAAAGAGTCAAGCCCTCCTTATTCAGCCTCAGAGTTTTTCACATCTTAATCCTACCAACCGAAAGCCACAGAACAACCCTGAAAATTCCTCATGATAAACATATGTCCTTGACTCACATCGGGTAGCGATGTAGGAATCTATCAAGCCTATGGTGACCCTTGTATGAGTTCGGATGAGAAAGACATTGCAAAAAAAAATTGATATTTGAATGATGAGAGAAAATTCAAGCGAGGTAAGTGTTTTGTGCATGGGTGGATAAATGAAGTGGAAATATATTGAATGATATAAATGGAGAACTTGAAATAAGGTTTTTTATGAGGCATGATATCTTTTGATTCTTGGTGTGAAATTGATTGATCTTAAGGATATGTGTTTTAAAATTGGTTTTGATTTGATATTGATGTTTACTTGATATGAGGTTTTGCCCAGGTGTGCAAAAGGGTAAGTGTGGGGGAGTTGATAAAACACTATTTTATTGAATATTTTATTGATAGTAAATGAAATAATTTCCTCACATTGTGTTAAATATGTTTATTTATAAAATATTTGGGATTTGATCATTCATTTGAAAATTTGGTGAAACTTCCAGTTTTACCCTTAATAGTGCATTGTAGTATTTCGAGAATAAATATTTTTATATTTATGATTTGAAAATGAAATTTTGTAACAGTGTTCCTAACTTAATTATCTACAACTTTTATTCAGGACACTAGAGCTAAAGAGTTCATTTGGCTGTTGAAATTGGGCCATGAAGTCAAAGTTGGGCTGGGCTCGCCAAAATGGAGAAGTTTCTGTATTTCGTCCATAACTCCTTCATATGGGCCTGTATTGAGCCCAAATTTGGAGAGGAGATAGAAGAAACATATCCGCACATTGGATCCTTCTGGAAGGCCGAACAATGCACGCGTTTTGGTGGCCAAATGGGCGGTGCAAGTTGGCATAAAATATTTGGCCGAATATCCACATTCACACTTGAAACCACTTGTTACCTCTCCTCCCCTCCCCTCTATAAATTGGAGTTTTTCTCATTTGGAGGGGTTGGGACGTGCATTGGGAAGTTGAGGACAGAAGAGAAGTGGATCCCCTCCAATTATCCAACCATTTCAATAAGGGTAGCTCTTGAAGCAAGGATCCCTTCGACGAAGCCTTCTTCTTCTCCTTCATGTTGTAATGATTTTTTTTATGTAATAAACTTCTTTGTTATTCTTTTATTTCTTCTCTTTTCTTCTGTTTTGTTTAAATTTCTTCTTCTCTTAATCTTCCTAATTGGTCTGGAATTTTTGAGTAGAAGCGTTATTGGGTTATACCCATTTTAAACCTTTGCACATGCAAAACGCTTCTACGATGATTACGCCACCCATGGAAGAGTAGTCTTTTAGTAATCGATCTATCTTCTACCCTCTTCATTTAATTATTTTGAATCAATGAGATACTGTAATTCACTTAATATTATCCATGAATTGTGTTTTTAAATTGTAAGAAACTAAGCAAGCAATTGAACAATGTACACAAAAACACGCGAGGTCGGGATTTTGTGTAAATTGTGAAAGCGCGATCTTAATCGGTAATACAAGACCACACGGGATAAATTTGTAGAGTTCAAATATAATCCCTAAACACAATTCATCCTCATTTCCAGAGTGGATATGTTCCTTAATTTACCACTGACCATAAGCTAATCTTATAACATCAATCAAAGCAGGGTGCTGCGATTGCATGTTCCGAAGTTGGCCTAAGGTTAAATTCACTTCAATCTTCGTGGCAAAGTTAATTCTCGTAGGGTTCGGGATTTAACAAATTAAGGGATCATAATTAAGTGAATATTAATTTAAATGATAATGATTAATAAATGATTGAAGAGGTAGAGTTAGATCGATTACGTCTTTTAAATATTGTCTAAACAAACATCTTTTTGTTGTGTCATTTTAATCAAACTTCATTTCAAAACTAAAAACAAACAAAAAATACAATCTTCTTCCAGCAAACTTATTCTAGATTCATAAACTATAAACAAACACCCCCATCCTTTCAAGTATTGTTTTTATTCTCTTTTATTTTACATCTAGAATACCTCTAAAAATTGTTTTAATTCACTTCCTCCTTTGAGAGACGACCTTGGTCAGCCACTCTGCTGCACCTTAAGTACCCGAAAATCATACTAATCATTTGAGGGCGCCCACGACAGCGCTCTTTCAAATTGGAGCCGTTTCCAGGGAGGCAAGTAATTATTTCAACCAATTAGAGGTATTTATTTTATCTTACATTTTATTCTCTTCCTCTATTCTTCCTTCCTTCTTTACCCAATCTGATTTTTCTTCTTCTTCTTTTAATTTCTTCTACTTATCTTTGGACCATCAACTCAAACTTCTCATTTTTATTTTACTATGGTCCACTTTCTTTCTTTTCAGTTTTATTTGATCTATGACACGAACTAATCCGGAAGATCTCTTAGATCTTGACCCTGAGATTGAACGCAGCCTTAGGGCACGAATCAGACATTCTCAATCTACGGGAAGTTTTAATATTCAACCAGTTGGTGAATTCCTCTCTTCTGGAAACATTGAAATTGGAAGGTATTCAAATTCAAACATAAAAGAGGAACCAATGGCTGAAAACAATGGAAATGAACTTAATAGAACCATTCGAGAATTGGCTGCACCTGATATTAACTATCAACCAAATTGTATTGCATACCCAAATCTCGACTCGGACTTTGAATTGAAATATGGATTAATTCACCTTCTTCCAAAGTTTCATGGCTTATCTGGTGAGGATCCCAACAAACACCTTAAGGAATTTAATGTGGTTTGCTCAACTTTAAAACCAAGAAATGTTTCTGAAGATCAAATTAAATTAAGAGCATTCCCATTCTCACTTGATGGAGCTGCAAAAGATTGGATTTATTATTTACAACCCGAAGATGTAACTTGTTGGAACGATTTGAAATGTCTTTTCTTGCAGAGATTTTTTCCAGCATCAAGGACCACATCCATTCGAAAGGAGATATCAGGGATCAAGAAAGCACAAGGGGAGTCAATGTATGAGTACTGGGAGCGATTCAAGAAGTTGTGTGCAAGCTGCCCACATCACCAAATCAGTGAGAAACTCCTCATCCAATACTTCTACGAAGGACTCACACCTATGGAGAGAAGCATGGTGGATACTGCGGCTGGAGGAGCATTGGTGGACAAGACACCAGTAGTTGCACGTGCGTTGATCGACAAGATGGCCCAAAACTCCCAACAATTTGGTGATAGAGGTACACCACATGTTCGAGAAGTACATCAAGTAAGTCCTTCTTCTCTTGAAAGTCATCTGATTGATACTAAGTTAGAAGAATTGACAACTATGGTGAGGCAGATTGCATTGGCACAAAAGACATCTCTACCCCCTCCTTTAAGGCCTTGTGGTATTTGCACTGAGACAAGCCACCCGACTGACTGTTGCCCACAACTCCAAGAAACAGAAGATTGTGCAGCAGTGTTCCCTGGGAGACCATTTCAGTAGCAACAACAACAACCATATCCCCAAAAGAAGTTTGATCCAACATACAACCAAGGGTGGAAAGATCTAGAGGACATGAGTTATGGCTCTGGAAAACAACAAAGGCCCCCTTTTCAACCAAACTTCCAGCAGCCTCCACCTTACCAACAGGGTTTCCAACAACCCCAAAGGAGATTCGAAGCTCAAACATCAACGAGTCAGCAACAAGGGAATATCCAACACAAGGTAGACTCTAACACTGATGATCTTTTGAAACAAATTGTTCTTAATCAACAGAATGAGCTGAAGAGTCAAGGTTCGGAGCTGAGAGAGTTGAAGACTCAAATGAGTCAGATTGCCACCGCCCTCCACGAACTTGTGAGTAAGAATTCTGGAAATCTACCTTCCCAACCCACTCCATATCCAAAGGGGAATGTTAGTGCCATCACATTGAGAAGTGGGAAGCAAATGAACGATACATCTGCACCTACCATTCCACCAGGATTCACCTCAACTTCATAGAAGCCGCATTCCATACCAACTGATGAGCAATCCAAGGAGAAAGATAAAGGTAAGAAAAAGATTGATGATGTTCCTCCTAAAACCCTTCCTTTTCCAAACAGGGTTGTTCAAACCAAGAAGATGGCTGAATAAGCAATGCAAAAGGAGGTTTTGGACACATTCAAGCATGTGGATATCAACATTCCTCTACTTGAAGCCATTAAGAAAATTCCAAGGTATGCGAAATTCTTAAAAGAACGTTGTACCAATCGAAGAGGGCTCAAGGGGAATGAGAGGATCAACCTTGGAAGGAATGTCTCGGCACTCATTACACCAACTCTAGAAATGCCAACAAAGTGCAAGGATCCTGGGACATTCACCATCCCATGTACCATAGGGGATTTGCACTTCTCTGATGCTCTTTGTGATTTAGGAGCTTCAATAAATGTGATGCCTCACTCTGTATTCTCTTCCTTACAGGTTGGTGAGTTGAAGCCAACAAGAGTAGTGGTGCAATTGGCGAATAGAGCTACGGCATATCCAGCGGGAGTTCTTGAGGATGTACTTGTCCGGGTAAGAGACATGATCTTTCCAGCAGACTTCTATGTGCTTAACATGGAGGATGATCAGGTAAGTTCTCATGCACCCATTATCCTAGGTAGACCCTTCCTCAAAACTGCAAAAACTATCATAAATGTCAATGAGGGTACACTTTCCATGGAGTTTGGAGATGAAGTTGTGATATTTAATGTTATGGATTCCATGAAGTACCCCTCAGAGGACCATTCTGCTTTTGTTATCTCCCATTTTGAACCACCAAATAAAAACTCCATAGAATTTGATTGTCCTATGCTTAGGGAGATAATGAGTATTGGTTCTAGTTTGATGTCTAAGAATACTTCTACACCCATTTTTAAGGAACAAGACTCTCTAAGATTTGATTTTGAAATGGAATCATATTCTGATTTTGATCATGTGAACTCTGATTATGACATGGCTATTGAGTATGCTGATGGATTTGGTGCTTTATTCTCTGATTGTGATGATTTTTATTCTGATACTGATGTTCATTGTGCAGATATGTCTGTTGCATCAATTTCTCCATCCATACATCACCCACCTACATTGGAACTCAAGCCATTGCCCCCAAATCTCAAATATGCATACTTGCTCAGTGGTGATAGATTACCTGTCATAATTGCTAACAATCTCTCTTTTGAACATGAAGAAAAACTTTTGATTCTTTTGAGAGATAACATTAGGGAAATTGGTTGGACATTGGCAGACATATCAGGTATTAGCCCCTCCATTTGTATGCATAGGATTCTCTTGGAGGATGGGGCTAAACCGGTGAGATAGCCACAAAGGAGACTTAATCCCACCCTCCTAGAAGTTGTTAAGAAAGAAGTTGAAAAATTACTTGAGGTGGGTATCATTTACCCTATTTCTGACTCACAATGGGTTAGCCCTGTTCAGGTTGTACCAAAGAAAACTGGTTTCACTGTTATAAAAAATGAAAATGATGAGTTAGTTCCTGTGAGAGTACAAAACAGTTGGCGAGTGTGTATCGATTATAGGAAACTAAATCAATCCACTCGTAAGGACCATTTCCCACTTCCATTCATTGACCAGATGCTTGAGAGACTTGCTGGGAAGACACACTATTGTTTCTTGGATGGATTTTCTGGCTATTTTCAGGTTCCCATTGCAGCAGAGGACCAGGAGAAGACAACATTCACCTGCCCATTCGGTACCTTTGCTTACCGGAGGATGCCATTTGGACTTTGCAACGCCCCAGGTACCTTCCAGAGATTCATGGTGAGTATTTTCTCAGATTTCATTGAGACCTGTATGGAGATATTTATGGATGATTTTACAGTTTATGGGTCCTCATTTGATGAATGTCTCTCTAGTTTGGGTGATGTGTTTCATCGTTGTATTGAGAAGAATCTGGTCTTAAATTTTGAAAAATGTCATTTCATGGTCGAAAAGGGAATTGTCTTAGGTCATATAGTCTCACAACATGGAATTGAAGTTGATAAATCTAAGGTAGACCTTATTTCATCCCTCCTATATCCTACATGTGTGCGTGATGTTCGATCATTCCTTGGGCATGCTGGATTTTATCGACGCTTCATCAGAGATTTTAGTAAGATCGCTCTACCCTTATCTCGATTGCTTCAAAAAGATATTGACTTCAATTTTGATGATTCATGCAGGGTATCATTTGATGAGATGAAGAAGTGTCTGACCACTCCACCAATCATACAGCCCCCACGGTGGGACCTTCCATTTGAGCTTATGTGTGACGCCTCCAACTTCGCGGTTGGAGTTGTCTTATCTCAGAGGGTGGAGGGACGTTCACATGTGATCACCTATGCATCGAGGATGCTAGATTCAGCCCAATCAAACTACACTACCACCGAAAAGGAGTTTCTTGCTGTCATATTTGCTTTAGATAAATTCCGTTCATATTTATTGGGCTCTAAAGTAGTTGTTTTTTCTGACCATGCAGCTTTGAGGTACCTCCTAAAGAAGCCAGATGCAAAGCCACGACTTATCCGTTGGATGCTCCTTCTTCAAGAATTTGATATTGATATAAAGGAAAAGAAGGGATCAGAGAATTTGGTGGCGGACCACATGAGTAGGCTTACTCTCACACTAGAGGATGACACCTTGGATCAGGTACCACTTCGGGACACTTTCCCCGATGAGCATCTCTATACCATCTCAGGTAAGCATCCTTGGTATGCTGATTTAGTTAATTACATTGTTGGCTCTGAAATACCAGTAAATTTTAAGAAGCATCAAGTCCAAAAATTAAAATGTGAGTCTAGGTATTATGTGTGGGATGATCCGTACCTCTGGCGCATGTGTAGTGACCAAGTCATTAGGAGGTGTATTCCTGATCATGAGTTTGAGTCTGTTTTGCAATTTTGTCATACACTTGCATGTGGTGGACACTTTGGACCCCAACGGACATCTAGGATGGTTTTAGACTCTGGATTATATTGGCCTAGCTTGTTCCATTATGCCCATTTGTTTTGTAAGTCATGCTCTCGTTGCCAACACACTGGGAACATTTCTAGGAGACATGAGATGCCCCAACAACCCATACTATTTTGTGAGATTTTTGATGTATGGGGCATCAACTTTATGGGTCCTTTTCCTAGTTCATTTGGATTTTTGAATATTTTGGTTGCTGTTGATTATGTGAGTAAATGGGTGGAGGCCAAGGCCACCAGGACTGACGATTCTCATGTTGTTGTGGACTTTGTCAAAGCACATATTTTTTGCAGGTTTGGAGTACCAAAGGCCATCATCAGTGACCAAGGGACACACTTTTGCAATAGGAATTTTGCTTCCCTCCTTCGAAAGTATGGGGTGACACACAAAACATCAACACCATACCACCCCCAAACAAATGGCCAGGCTGAGGTTTCAAATCGTGAGTTGAAACAAATCTTGGAGAAAACCGTGCAGCCAAATAGGAAGGATTGGAGCAAGCGCTTGGATGATGCATTGTGGGATTATAGGACAGCATACAAGACCCCCATTGGTATGTCCCCATTTCGGATTGTTTTTGGGAAAGCGTGTCATCTCCCCGTGGAAGTCGAGCATCGGGCATATTGGGCTATAAAGAAATGTAACATGGATTTGGCCCAAGCTGGAATACAAAGGAAGTTGCAAATTCAAGAGCTTGAGGAGATTCGACTGTCATCATATCAGAACTCAAGGCTCTACAAGGAAAGATCAAAAGCAGCTCATGACAAAATGATCCAACAACGGGAGTTTCATGTTGGAGAGAAATTCCTTCTCTATAGTTCAAGACTGAAGTTGATGCCTGGTAAGTTGCGTTCCAGATGGTTAGGTCCTTATATTGTGTCTAATGTTTTTCCTTATGGTGCAGTGGAGATCACACAAGAGGACACTGGAAGGAGATTTACAGTCAATGGGCAACGTTTGAAGAGATACATTGAGGGACATCCTACTGATGCAGTGGATTTTATCACACTGCATGACCCCATCATCACTTGATCACATTAGGCTGTTCCTAACCCTTTCACTTTTATATTATTTGTCCTATTTAAAAATTCTTCATTTCATGTGCATATATCATCTCATGGGTTCACATTGAGGACAATGCAATATTTTAAGTGTGGGGGAGGGAACCTTTTAGTTTAGTAATTTCAATTGTTTTCCTGTTTTAAAAAAAACCAAAAAAAAATTGTGTGTTTTTCAAATTTTGTGTGTTTATTTTACAATTTTCTGTGTGTTTTTGAAACTTTTGAGCTGAAATGATTCTCATCACCATTTTTAAATCCATATCAATAAGTGAAACAATTTACCCCTTGAAACTAAGCTTAAATGAATGCTTAAATGACTTTGTTTCAAGTTCAAATATTTAGTAATTTCATGAAAAGTACGCTGAATTTTGAATCCCATGCCACATCTCACTGTCTTTAAATTTGAAATCACTTTCCTGTGAGGCTTCTGAACCATTATTTTCATATTTTTTACATTCACCTCACTTCTTGAGAGAACCAAACCATACTTGATTTAACCAGAATTTGATCTATTCCTGTCAAAACTTGAGGGTTTGAGGTACTTGTGTTTAAATTATTGAGGCATTTGTTTGGTATTAAAACCCCTATTTCAAAGAATCCTTTTTTATAATGGCCTACCTTGAATATTTAATCCTTGTAGCCCTTAGAATCCATGCACAGCCTGTTGGGTTAAGCCACATTACAAGCCAATTTTCCCTATCCAACCAACTCTTGAAGTGAAATTTCATAATCTAGTTGAGCTTAAGTGTGGGGGAAGTTGTCTTGGGTTTTGCCACCACATTCTGTGATACTTTGGGTGGAAAATTAAATTCTGAAGAGATGTGTTTGCTGCTAAAGAAAGTTATTATATTGAAAGCTGTTCCTTTTCTGGAGCTTTCATGACAAGTGAAGCTGTGCCTTTTCTGGAGCTTCTAATTGAGGTGGAAAGCTGTGCCCATCTGGAGCTTTCAAGAAAATCATGTTTGAGAAGATTGACATTTTTTATGCTGAAATGATGAATGGTGTAAACCTTTCATGACTTTTCATGATGATGGAGCTGAATTGATACTATGGGGATTGAAGAGAAGACCATATTTGAGTGAAAATTAGATTAATGCAATTTTGCTTCAAAAGAGTCAAGCCCTCCTTATTCAGCCTCAGAGTTTTTCACACCTTAATCCTACCAACCGAAAGCCACAGAACAACCCTGAAAAGTCCTCATGATAAACATATGTCCTTGACTCACATCGGGTAGCGATGTAGGAATCTATCAAGCCTATGGTGACCCTTGTATGAGTTTGGATGAGAAAGACATTGCAAAAAAAAAATTGATATTTGAATGATGAGAGAAAATTCAAGCGAGGTAAGTGTTTTGTGCATGGGTGGATAAATGAAGTGGAAATATATTGAATGATATAAATGGAGAACTTGAAATAAGGTTTTTTATGAGGCATGATATCTTTTTATTCTTGGTGTGAAATTGATTGATCTTAAGGATATGTGTTTTAAAATTGGTTTTGATTTGATATTGATGTTTACTTGATATGAGGTTTTGCCCAGGTGTGCAAAAGGGTAAGTGTGGGGGAGTTGATAAAACACTATTTTATTGAATATTTTATTGATAGTAAATGAAATAATTTCCTCACATTGTGTTAAATATGTTTATTTATAAAATATTTGGGATTTGATCATTCATTTGAAAATTTGGTGAAAATTCCAGTTTTACCCTTAATAGTGCATTGTAGTATTTCGAGAATAAATATTTTTATATTTATTATTTGAAAATGAAATTTTGTAACAGTGTTCATAACTTAATTATCTACAACTTTTATTCAGGACACTAGAGCTAAAGAGTTCATTTGTCTGTTGAAATTGGGCCATGAAGTCAAAGTTGGGCTGGGCTCGCCAGAATGGAGAAGTTTCTGTATTTCGGCCATAACTCCTTCATATGGGCCTGTATTGAGCCCAAATTTGGAGAGGAGATAGAAGAAACATATCCGCACATTTGATCCTTCTGGAAGGCCAGCCAATGCACGCGTTTTGGTGGCCAAATGGGCGGTGAAAGTTGGCATAAAATATTTTGCCGAATATCCACATTCACACTTGAAACCACTTGTAACCTCTCCTCCCCTCCCCTCTATAAATTAGAGTTTTTCTCATTTGGAGGGGTTGGGACGTGCATTGGGAAGTTTAGGGCAGAAGATAAGTGGATCCACTCCAATTATCCAACCATTTCAATAAGGGTAGCTCTTGAAGCAAGGATCCCTTCGACGAAGCCTTCTTCTTCTCCTTCATGTTGTAATGATTTTGTTTATGTAATAAACTTCTTTGTTCTTCTTTTATTTCTTCTCTTTTATTCTGTTTTGTTTAAATTTCTTCTTCTCTTAATCTTCCTAATTGGGCTGGAATTCTTGAGTAGAAGCGTTATTGGGTTATACCCATTTTAAACCTTTGCACATGCAAAACGCTTCTACGATGATTACGCCACCCATGGAAGAGTAGTCTTTTAGTAATCGATCTATCTTCTACCCTCTTCATTTAATTATTTTGAATCAATGAGCTAATTTAATTCACTTAATATGATCCATGAATTGTGTTTTTAAATTGTAAGAAACTAAGCGAGCAATTGAACAATGTACACAAAAACACGCGAGGTCGGGATTTTGTGTAAATTGTGAGAGCGCGATCTTAATCGGTAATACAAGACCACACGGGATAAATTTGTAGAGTTCAAATATAATCCCTAAACACAATTCATCCTCATTTCCAGAGTGGATATGTGCCCTAATTTACCACTGACCATAAGCTAATCTTAGAACATCAATCAAAGCAGGGTGCTGCGATTTCATGTTCCGAAGTTGGCCTAAGGTTAAATTCACTTCAATCTTCGTGGTAAAGTTAATTCTCGTAGGGTTCGGGATTTAACAAATTAAGGGATCATAATTAAGTGAATATTAATTTAAATGATAATGATTAATAAATGATTGAAGAGGTAGAGTTAGATCGATTACGTCTTTTAAATATTGTCTAAACAAACATCTTTTTGTTGTGTCATTTTAATCAAACTTCATTTCAAAACTAAAAACAAAAAAAAATACAATCTTCTTCCAGCAAACTTCTTCTAGATTCATAAACTATAAACAAACACCCCCATCCTTTCAAGTATTGTTTTTATTCTATTTTATTTTACTTCTAGAATACCTCTAAAAATTGTTTTAATTCACTTCCTCCTTTGAGAGACGACCTTGGTCAGCCACTCTGTTGCACCTTAAGTACCCGAAAATCATACTAATCATTTGAGGGCGCCCACGACAGCGCTCTTTCACCCCACATATTATTGATGGATGTATCCAATTAATAGGTACTTTATTTATATATTTTTTATGTTAAGTAAATAATTCATGGAACATAATTAAATACATAATTAGGGTTTATTAATTTTAATTCACAGATATCATTTCTACTCGAAACCAGACATGAAACTACAGCTCAACCATATGGCTCTATTTCTGAAGGATATTTAGAATATGAGATTCTTACCTATTATTATAGAAACTTGGATGATATTGAGACAATATTATATCAAGTTGGTATTTTTGATGACACATCGACTCAATCTCCACAGTATGGGAAATCAAAAATATTTCATGTTGTAAGCCAATTAGTTGGGAGGATCTCAAATGTTACACTAATAAAAATTGAATTATTATAGGCACATAGATATGTGCTGATGAATAGTAAAATTTTATACCCATTTATTGAAGAGGTAGGGGCACAAAAAGGAGATTTATAAGAGGAAGAACATGAAATGATAAAAATATAACAAAATATGATAATAAAGATCTTTTAGAATGTTTTGTAGGTGATGTATGTTCATAAATATTACAATTTATACAAAATTATGGTTAACACATATTTTGTAAATATAATATTGTATATTAATCTTTTTATATCATGAATATTGATACATGTGTTGAGTTGTCAAAAAATTTTATTTTTCTGGCTAGAAGTCCTCTAAAACAGGCTAGAAAATTCGATGCTTACAGTGTCAATGGGTTGAAATTTCATACAATTGAATGGGAAGTGGTTTAAACTACACAGAATAGTCATATATTTATAGTTTTAAAATGGGGATACTCTGGAAAATTGACCAATATTATGGATTTAATCTACCGTGAGTATTTTTTTGTAATTTTATATCAATTCGAGTGGGTCGAAATTACCAGGGGTATTGAAAGAAATTCCTAGTAATTTACTTAAGTGAACTTCTCTCTTTTGATCGATGTCAATGATCATGAATTAAATGATCTGTATATCTTCTCATCATAAGAGAAAATGGTATATTATGTGTAATATGTTATTAATTAACAGTGGAGTGGAGTTTTTCACATAAAACAAAGAGACTCGTATGATATTGGTGATGAATTTGATGATTTTTTATTTGACATTGAATCACATCAACAACAAGAAAAAAATTACTTTCCAATCATGATATTGAAAATATTAGTCTTGAAAGGTTGGATGAAGTAGAAGAAGTAGTGATGGAGGAGGAAAATGATGTGATTGAAGGCCAAAATGATTGTATGAGAAGTCATCCATTAATTTCACAACCACTTATATTATATGTGCAGTCATTCATTATCATAACTATATTTTTTGTTAGTACTATTTATCATTTATCATTTCTAATCATTTCTCTTCATTAGTTTTATTAAATCAATGTTATAAAGTAAACTTTATTTGATTAAATGATAGTAATTCCAACAAATAATCATTTCACGGATCCGAGTTGAATCCCAATTGATGTTCCCTCGACCACTCTATTATGAGAATATATATGTATGAAAATTTTAAAATTTATTAACCTAATAATTATTATATAAGTGGAGAGCATGGTCAAACCATATAGAGAATGTACATAGACACTAGGAATATCGTTTTGAATGGATATGCATAAAAAAATTATTTTTATTGAAAACTAAAAATATATAAAAACTAATTTACTATTTATATACAACTATTAAAATTAACAAAAAATAACTACGTAAAAAAAACAGAAAGGTTGAATGAACTGGTAGAGATGAAAGTGTCATAGTTTTGATGTTCATTTAGGTGCATTCCATGCCAATTATATAATTCCTACATTTGAATATGTATTTATTAAATTATCACCAGTTCCAAATTTAATCAAAATATTATCAGGTATCTTTCTCTAATGTTAGAATGTATTATAATTTTTCACAAATCAACCGTCATTCCATTCTCTAACCTGATGAATAATTTTCACATCATTGTATCAATGAATCACTCGGTTAAATACCATAACTCATTTCACACAAAGTCAAAGTATCTAATTATGTAGAGTTCTCTCAAATGATATTACTTATTAGGTATCCCTGACGCATTTTTTAAGGGGGGTTTATGAAAAATATTAAATTTTCAATTAATATATTTATTTATCTGAAAGTAGCTCACGTGTGATTTATGATTCTGTCACATGTGACTGATTTCCAAATAAAGAAATTATCTAATGTTCTCCATCCCATTATTACTTATTTGGTATAACACTAATGGGAACCAATGAATGTGTATAGACTCTGAATGAAAATTAATTCAAAAGAATGTATAATTAATTAAATAAAAATATAAATAAGAAAACAATAATAGGAAATAAAACTTGGAAATAAATTAAAGTCATTTCATTAACATCATATTCATCATAATTCAGATACAAAAACAATTTTCTCACCAAGAAGGAAACATAATACCTAAAATAATAAATTTATATCACTGTGATCATTTCATGAAAGTTTTCACTACAATCCACCATCAACAATCACAAAATAATAATCACAACTTCTCTGATCACAACAACATTGAACCAAATCATCAAGAATGTACGTGAACATGAAAAAAAATATATTTTTGTTTTCTCTTGACTCACAATTTCAATCTTCCAAAATCAAAATAATCCTTCACATGTGATGGCATCACACCCGAACCACCACTGGACACCCGAAATGGAGGAGGTCAGTGTAAATGATGGTGATGGTGGTCTGCTATATCAGAAGAAGGAGTTCGGTGCAAGGGGTATTACTTCCTGAATGATGCACAATGAGGAGGGGTTGGTCAGCATTGTACATGCTTGGTGGATGGTGAAGTGGAACAGTGTTTCAGGTGTGGGGTAGGAAAATAGGGGCTGCTGGAATCTCCTACGGTTTTGGTTCAGATGAAGGATGTATAGGGAAATAGTGGGGGAAGGGGAGGGGGTGCTGGAGGATGGGTGGGGGCGTTGGATGAGGGGGTGGGTGTTAGGGAGGGGTATGAGGGAATATGTGGTGGTGATGTTGGGGAGGGGGAATGAGGGGAGAGGGGGTAACATTGGGGAGGGGTAATGGGGGGGTGGGGATGGGGGAGACAGGGGGTGGGGCATTGGGGGGGATGCTTGCAGAATAAAAAATAAGTTGAACGAGATATTCTAATTCAAAATTAAAGAAATATAATTATCTAAATATGTAAAAAAATAAAAAATAAGAATAAAACGGTAAGTCTTGATGGGTAAACTATCCTTTGGGGGGGATATGTCTTACCTTTCCAGCCTCTGTGTGTGGTGTGTGTGTTTGATGTAATAGTACCCCCAAACCCCTCAAATAAATAAATAAAATAAAATGTGATACTAATATAGAAAATTAATATATATACCAATAAATTTTGATAAACTAATTACATAACTAATGTTAGTGAAACTAATAATAATAAAATAAAGAGTTAAATATAATATAAAAAATTAATTTAACTAATAAAAATACTAAATTACCAAAATTGGTTAATAAATTAACTAAAAAATATCAAAATATCAAAAATAATATAAAACTAAAAAAGACACCTAAAAACACTTAAAGAGGTTAGAAAAATAAATAATACTAAATTAGAAAAACATAAAAAATCCAAGTAAAATTTATGTACATCAAATACCCCACACTTAATGCAAGAACCCATATCTCAATTTCAGGTATGGATCTGTCTTCGAGTTTTTTTAGGAAAAAGGGAAGAAATGGAAATTTTTTAAGTACATGCCATGTACTTCTGAGTACACTCCTTGTACCCTGTTACCACGTACAACCATGTATTGGTCATGTGACGGTCGAGACAAGGTTGTGTGGGGTGACGTGGCAGACCACTAATGTCGGTGGTCGGTTGAGGCAAATACACAGCGTGTTCCTTTACTGTACACACCATGTAATTTTTTTTATTTACATATTTTAACAGGGTCACGTCTAACCCTCATATTTGTCCTCTTCTGGCCGTGCGTCATGATGGAGTGCATAGAATAACTGATTCGACTTGGAGCAACCTATTTTTCATCTGTTCTCTAAATCAAACATTGACGGCTGTGTTCGAATATCCTTAGTGAGTTCTTCCTTCTTCTTGATCCCTTTTTCCTGATTATTCATCGTTCTATAGTTATTTGAGGTTGAATGATTTTGACATTTTTGTTGATCTACATCGTTCTAACATGACTCATGGGCTGATGCCATAGAATATCAATCATACATCATTGAGGTAGGTGTTTTGTTTCCATTCATAGTTTGTCTTCAGGTTATAAATTCCAACATTCTGATTACCCTTTCTTTGGGTATTTTGAGTTAAGAAAATTGAACCTTTTTATCTTACTTAGAATGATTGTTGGATTAAGGGTTTCTTGATGTGATATTATATAGAATTTATTTTTTAAGAAACAACACATGGGTATGTTTCCTTGTTTGAATTTTTAGTGATGTTTGGTCTGAGATTCCAATGAGTTCGACCTTGTTTCATGTCCTTTCTTGATAGGATGGAACTGATTGTCTTTTACTTCTTGTTAAATTCTTATGGAATTAATTAGAATTGATTAGCCATGTATTAGTGAGATTACATTGTAACACCCTGATATTTTATGAGAAATAGTTTTTTATATCTTATGTTATATGAAACATCAAAGAAATATTTCACTACCCACAACACTAGCTTGGCTTGAGTTATAAGTAAGAGCATCCTTCCTCGATAGCGTGTGGTATGCAATATCGAGTTTCACTGAACAATGATATATTGTTATAATATTATTATGGACTAGCCATTATGAATAGTATTAAATACATTTTTAATTTTATAACATTATTATTCATCTTACACATTTTCTAAAACATCGTAGGTGAACAAAATAAATTTTCCGGCTAAAATAGGTATTTTTCAATAAATGGATTTTTGCTGCCTTTTGATGGAACACCAACATTAAATCTATTTTTTGACATGTTTATAAGTTCAATTTGACAAAATTAAATTCTTCTTTAGAATCAGGATATAAAAATTTACTTTGGATAAATTTTTCATATTATTCTGATAACTTCCATATTTTAATGAATAGTAAAAACACGCTATATTTTAATTAAAAACTACTTTTTACATCGCAATAATTTATATGGTTAAATTATAATATTGAATTGTTTTAAAGTATAAATAGAATATATTTTTACCATTTAATATAATGTATATCATTACCATTAATTTTACATTGAATTCATAGGTAAAAACATGTCAATATACTGATATGTTATTATAAATATGAAGCAATCCCATTTCACCTTCTATCCATCCCACGAAAAACGAAATCACCGCGCGTGAGTACGTGCGGAATACCGTCTCCATGTCGTGGTGTAATCTGTTTTTCCACCACCACATTACTTGGATGGGTATAATGGAGTAAATAATAACTATATATGGTTATTATTACATCATACTAATTCTGAGATATTATATCATCCACTCCGATTCTATTCATTAATTATGGGAACGATATCATCGCTCGTACGTACGTACGGACTACCGTCTCCATGAACACGATGAGATTAATTTTCCATGATTAACCATTAAATTATGATTATAAAGTATATATAATAAATAATCATGAAATATATTACATAATAATTATACTGGATTTATTTAAATATATTTTTCATTTACTTAATTCTATTTAATTCAATAAGGAAATGAAAGCAGTGTTCAGGCGTACATACGGCCTACCGTCTCCATGAATGGTGTATTTCATTCCATTTATCTATCTATCATATATATTTATATGGTGAATATATATTATATATAAATCATTTTTTACATTATGAAATTAAGTAAATCAGGATATAAGTAATAATATCAAGAACTACAAGTCGAAACACATATGATAAATGAAACGATTTTACCCAAAATGCTACTTTAACCTGGAATTTACAAAATAATGGGTAATATAAAGTAATAAGTGAACCATATATGATATAATAACAATGAATATGATTATTTTATAAGTCAATGACATTATTTAAATCATTATACATGATTTTCGGATACATATGAAGCATATCGGACATAAGGTAGTGGATATCTTTTCCAATCTCATTTTTTATCCGAGATTGTTTATTCGTAAGTATTTACTGGGGTTATATTTTTCATCCAGGTCCATAAATGTGTTTTTAATAAAGTTTTTCATATTTTTCCATTTATGTTATAAGTCATTTTTACCTCTTTTGACTTTTACTTTGTGTTATGGAAGGAATCTTTCTTTTTTTACCATATGAGGAACTTTTTGACTTTTCCGGCAAATGTATGAGGAGAATGTTTTTTTAAACTTATACGGAATGAACAGATTTCTTTACAATTTCATAAAGCCTTATTTTCATGAAGCTTCCTCCACAATATTTCAGGATTATTTTCAAGAAAAATATTTTCTTTTAAAATTGAATGGCATTTTGTGAAAAGAAAATGATTTTGATGAAGAAAGGATATTTTCCTCAAGAATTCATTTCAAGTGTTTTGTCAAAACTATTTTCCATCTAAGATGGCATTATTTATTATGATTATCTTCCAAGTATAATTTATCCATTATTTACCTAGTTTAATTCTTCTTATGATGAAATGATATCCATTTGTTTTATATGGATTAAGTTTTGATGGGATGATGTTTATGAAACCCATTTTATTATTTGGGTTATGATGATTGATTTATGTTTATTTTGTGGCACAAGTAAGAATGATTTCATTAAGAGATGGGTGGGACTTATATCTCCCTCCAATGTATTGGGTAATGATTTATATCTCATGATATAGACATGTCTAGAACGATAAGTTAATCCGGTTCAGTGATACAGGACTTGAACGAGGAGTGAACTCGATTCAGAAAGGGAATTTGTCCACTAATATGGTCTTGGCAGCAATGCCTTGGGTACTATGGAAATCATATCATGTGATTAATGGTTTTCCACAATTACATGTTTTATTCCCATGCTATTTTATCATGATTTATGTTTCTTTATGATATATTCCTTACGTACTTCCAAGATTTATGTCTTTGCTCAAGATTTTGATGTTTAGATTTTATGTACAAGTTTTTGCAATCAAATGTTTATGGACTGTTTTATGTTCTCTATGTTTACCCTTACTGAGAATTTGAGCTCACCCTTTTTATTTTTTCCTTTCCCCGGGATATAAAGAAAGGTTTTTGGTATGAAAATAAAAGGGGAATATCTTTATGGGAGATGTTGAAGATCATTCACCATGATTAGAAGATTATTTTGTTCGATTTTCTAAATACACTAAACTATTATGGTCCTTGTGTGTTTTTTTATGTATTAAGTATTATAAAAATGTAATGCAATGTCTATGTATGTTAATTTCAGGTCTCTATAGTTGGTATGAGAGGAAATGTTTAGTTAACCTTTGGAAACTAGGATGCAAAATCTTTAGTGATATCCCTAGATATATTTATATGGTATGTCTAAGGATGTCCTAATGGTTTAGTATAACACAGTCCTAAAATTATGTTGATGATTATGAATAACCTAGGTTGATCCTAAGGTTTCCTGGATTAAATAATGTGTGATATGTTAGACATCCCATAAGTGACTTTTTATGATTATGTGGTTCCCCGTTATTTTACACCATGGATTTTGGTTTTAGTCAATGGAGGGAACCAGAAGGAATTGGGTCAACATTGAATCCAATGGACAAATTGGTGACTATAAGAAATTGAATTGAGTAATTCCTAGAAAGAAATATTTTGTGATTATTCTGAATCATTCATCGCGATATATGATTAACAAGATGAACGTAAGTGGTATTCCTAATTCATGAAATAAGAGTAAGATGGACTTTTATGCATGTTCTCATGTTGAGGAGCATAGATAAAGAAAGATTGATATTTCTAAAGAAAGGAAGAAGAACCATGATGAATACATCAAATGGAGGGGAAGATGTTATCTATGTGGAGAGAAGGTTCATAGAGTCATAGACTGTTATGGAGTTCAATGTCATATCTGTGGAGAACATGGTCATTACCCAACTCAATGCCCTAACCTAAAAGGTTAATTCTTAATAAAGGAAGGACTTATTCCAAGAAAATCATTGAAGAAGATGGATTGAACTATTTATGTATTGGTATTCAAGAATAATGTTGTTGAGGTACTCTTATGGTATATTGGAATATCTATGTATTGGTCCATTGTGGCTTTCCATAAGAATATGGCATCGGTAACCATGAAAAGTGATTGAAATATTTTTTGAAAGCAGATGATATGCACATAATGAAGGGATAAAGAGAAAATAATATGTTTGATAGTATTCATGAACTCCTGACTAATATAAGGAAAATGTGATATCATGGTTTGAGTATAAAGAATTTTTGGTATTTTGGTATGTGGAAAGAGATAACTTTTGACAACATTCATGTTTTCACTATGGTTCTATGGTAATTCATGTTGCAAGAGAATACAAGATTTAGGTATTCACATGTTTGGAATGTGATCAACAAGATATATCTTATGATATATTGGGGATAAATGATGGTTTTCACATGCTCGGTAGATGACATTTCTAGTAATTGTTTTCTTAATATTATGATCTTGGAAAGAAGTATTTTGAATAAGCCTAAAGATTGGAATGGATTATGTTGAACATTTGTTAGTATTGTTTAAAGATAGAACTTTTTTCAATATTATTGATGGAATGTTATAATAATTTAGTTTTAGAAAAAGGAAAACCTACAGGATGGGAGACAACCCATCACGTCAGACAAGGCTGTGGGAATCAAACCCAGAACCAATGTGCGTTGGGCCTTTATCGCCTACCACTAGCCTACAGGAAGTCCCTGGTTAGTAGAAAAAAGTTTTATTTTATTAAGCGATATGATAGATGAAGTATAAGTCCATTTTTGGAATCATATACGATTAAACTCACCATATATGCACTTATGTATATTTGATAACTTTTTACAACCTTTTGTTTGAGATAGATGGAATGACCCATCATTCCACCACATGATCTGCTAACACTTCAAGAATGACAATTTCAACTTCATTTCTTAAAGAGATAAAGTGGAAATTGTTCAAGGCCCGAACAATGGTGATATTGTACCAAAATAAAGTAAGTATTTCTTTTAATTATTCTTCAACTTTAGGGAAATGATCTTGAAAAACAGAAATGTTGTCCTAATGGCCTTGTATCCGATGAATCAGATGGTACCTTAGATCATCACAAATTTATGGCTTTGTGATTGTTGGCTTTTTCATAGCTATGTTCTCTACCACTCTCCATCAGAACTTGATAGTTATATTTCTCTTCCATATCCATATTTTCACCTATGTTATCCTATGTGGAAGACCAGTGATTAGTTAATTTTGGTAACTGTTACGTTTCTTAAATTAGTTTTTAAAGATATCTTTTGATATTCCTTTTTATGATGTGGGTTTCTATGAAAGAAACTCTCATGTAATAAACCATTTATAACCCCGATGAATTTCGAGGGAGAAATTCATTTTAAGGGGGGTTGAATGTAACACCCTGATATTTTATGAGAAATATTTTTTTATGTCTTATGTTATACACAACATCAAAGGAATCTTTCACTACACACAGCACTAGCATGTCTTGCGTTGTACGTAAGAGCAACCTTCCTTGATAGCGTGCGTGGTACGCAATATTGAGTTTAACTAAACAATGATATATTGTTATAATATTATTATGGACTAGCCGTTATGAATTTTATTAACTACATTTTTAATTTTATGACATTATTATTCATCTTACACATTTTCTATAACATGGTATGTGAACAAAATAAATTTTTCGGTTAAAATAATTATTTTTCAAAAAATGCAGTTTTGTCGCCTTTTGATGGCGCACCAACATTAAATCTAGTTTTGACATGTTTATAAGTTCAATTAGACCAAATAAAATTATTCTTTGGAATCGGGATATAAAAATTTACTTTGTATAAAATTTTCATATTATTCTGATAACTTCCATATTTTAATGAATAGTAAAAACACGCTATATTTTAATTAAAAACAACTTTTACAAGCACAATAATTTATATGGTTAAATTTTAATATTTAATGGTTTTAAAGTATAAATATAATATACTTTTACCATTTAATATAATTTACATATTTACCATTAATTTTACATTGAATTCATAGGTAAAAACATTTCAATCTTTGGCAATGTTTTAACTTTTAAAACCCATTATCCTAACAACAGAATAAATTTTAAATTAATTAATGCAAATTATGCATTTTAAATTTTGAAAAATGGATTCCATATTTTGATTCTATGGGTACAAATTATGTTAATATGTTACTTTTATTTTTTTGATATTTTGAATAGTAACTACGATAATTTATATTTACAGCAGTTAAAGGTAAATCTAGTAATTAAGGGTAAAAATAAGATTACAAAATTACCATAACTCCTACCAAAATTCTATTGGATGAATAAAAGTCATCCTTTATCACTTAACGGTAGGAATAAATTCATTTTATGTACTTTTCACTATTAAAATAATTTTATTATTATTAAAACCAAAGAAAGTGACAAAATGTCACTCTCTTAAATCTTATAATTATAATAATTTTAATTTAGTGATAAGCTTCATGAAACATAAAACATGAATAGTCTATAAAAATATAATAAAATTATCTATATCATGTGAATTTATTTATAATTTTTAGGGATTAAATAATTATCATTAATTATGACACAATAGTGATGTTGAAATTATTTTATTGGTTGAATTATCAAATAAATGATTTTAAAAGTATTAAAATAAAAATTATATGAACTATTTAATGAGCTACACTAATTTTCTAAATAAATATGACATGTTATTAATCTATTAAATCTTTTAGTTCAAACATATATTCTGTGTATAATTTATTTAAATTCAAATAAATGAATAGTGTCAAAATTGACACTATTGTTATTTTATAAAAAATACATATTATAAAATTGTTTACAAATCACAAAAATATTTAAAAATTATAAATTAAAATGTATATGGTCGACAATGTAATAATGTTTAAAATTATGGACAATTCACAACATATAAGTAATTATTTACAATGATTTAAAATTTAGAATATTATTGCAACAACTAAAATTAAATAGATTATATAAAGATAAATCAAGTTGATAATGTTTAAAATAAATTCCCAACTTATCTAAATTTTATTGGTTGAAGATATTACAACCCTATATCATCTATTCATCATATTTGAGTAATTTTTGGTGGGTTTTAAGTGGGGTTGGAATTTATTATAAATTAATATTTCTTATAATTCCAAACGTGACCATCTCCTCTTTACACAACTTTGAGACTTAAATATCAGCCAACCCCTGCACATTTATCTTCTCCACTTCCCTAGAAAAAATCTGGAGGTTCTCGTCTTCTCAAAAGACCAACTCTAGTCCCTTAAGAGTAATATTTATAGAGGTGTGTCGAAGAAGAGGTAATCTCTTCTACCGATTCTTTCAAGTTTCTTTCTTCTTAAACTTATTCTTCATTAGTTTTTTCATTATAAAGTAATAACATCAGTAACACTAATATACTGATATGTTATTATAAATATTAAACAATCTCATTTCACCTTCTATCCATCCTACGGAAAATGAAATCACCGTGCGTGTTTACGTACGGAATACCGTCTCCACGTCGTGGTGTAATCTTCTTTTCCGCCACCACCTCACTTGGATGGGTATAATGGTGTAAAGAATAACCATATATGGTTATTATTAAATCATAATGATTCTAAGATATTATATCATCCACTCCAATTCTATTGAATAATTATGGGAATGATATCATTGCTCGTGCGTATGTACGGACTACCGCCTCCACAGACGTGATGAGATTAATTTTCCATGATTAACCATTCAAGTATGATTATAAAGTATATATAATAAATAATCATAAAATATATTACATAATAATGATACTGGATTTATGTACATATATGTTTTATTTACTAAATTACATTTAATTCAATAAGGAAATGAAAACATCGTTCATGCGTACGTACGGCCTACCGTCTCCATAAACGGTGTATTTCATTCCATTTATCTATCTATCATATATATTTATATTCTGAATATATATTATATTTAAATCATGTTTTATATTCTTTAATTAAGTAAATCAGGATATAATTTACAATATCAAGAACAACAAGTCAAAACATGTATGATAAATGAAATGATTTTACCCAAAATGCTGCTTTAAAATTGAATTTACAAAAGAAAGGGTAATATAAAGTAATAAGTGAACCATATATGATATCATAACAATTAATATGATTCATGTAATAATTAAATTTCATTATTTAAATAATTATACAGGAGTTTCGGATACATACTAAGCATATCGAACATAAGGTAAGGGAAAATTTTTCCAATCTCGTTTTTTATCCGAATTGTTTATTCGTAAGTATTTACTCGGGTTATATTTTTTATCCATGTCCATAAAAATGTTTTTCATAAAGTGTGTAATATTATTCCATGAATGTTTAAATTCATTTTTACCCATTTTGGACTTTTACTTTGTGTTATGGAAGAAATCTTTCTTTTTTTACCATACGAGGAACTCTTTGACTTTTCCGGCAAAAGTACAAGGAGAATGTTTTTTTATCTTATACGGCATGAACGGATATTTTTACGGTTTCATAAAGACTTATTTACATGAAGCTTCCTCCACAATATTTCATGATTATTTTCAATAAAATCATTTTCTTTTAAAATTTAATGGCATTTTTTGAAAAGAAAATGATTTTGAAAAAGAAAGGATTTTTTCCTCAAGAATTCATTTAAAGTGTTTTGTCAAAAGTATTTTCCATCTAAGATGACATTATTTATTATGATTATGTTTCAAGTATAATGTATCTATTATTTACATGGTTTAATTCTTCTTATGATGAAATTATATCCATTTTTTTTAGATGGATTAAGTTTTGATGGGATGATGTTTATGAAACCTATTTTATTATTTGGGTTATGATGAATAATTTATGTTTATTTTGTTGCACAAGTAAGAATGATTTCATTAAAAGATTGGTGGGACCTATAGCTCCCTCCAATGCATTGGGTAAATATTTATATCTCATGAGATAGACATGGATGTAATGGTAGGTTAATCTGGTTCAGTGATACAGGACTGGAATGAGGAGTGAACTCGATTCAGAAAGGGAATTTGTCCACTAAGATGGTCTTGGAAAGAATGCCTTGGGTACTATGGAAATCATATCATGTACTTAATGGTTTACCACAATTACATGTTTTATTCCCATGATATTTTATCATGATTGATGTTCCATTATGATATATTCCTTACGTACTTCCATGATTTCCGTCTTTTCTCAAGATTTTGATGTTTAGATTTTATGTTCTTGTTTTTTCATTTAAATGTTTATGGATTGTTCTATGTTCCCTATGTTTACCCTTACTGAGAATTTGAGCTCACCCTTTTTATGGTTTCCTTTCCCCAGGATATAAATAAAGTTTTTAGGTAATAAAACAAAAGGGGAATATCTTTATGGGAGATGTTGATGATCTTTCACAGTGATTAGAAGATTATTTTTTTCCGAGTTTCTAAAGACACTAAACTATTACAGTCCTTGTGTGTTTGTTTTTGTTATGTATTAAGTATTCTGAAAATGTAATGTAATGTATATGTACGTCAAGATCAGGTCTCTATATACTTTGTGATATTTGATATCGTATATGCACAATTGAATTACACATGGCTATGAGAACATGGAGTAGTCAGACAACAGAGGGAATTGACGTTGAGTTATTCCTTAGAGTGTTTGATATATTTCACACTACGAGACCACATGGGGTAATGACTGTGAGTTCTCCCTCAGAGTTTTTATAGCCTACGTTACGAGACCATAGGGGTAATTGACGTTGAGTGCTTCTCCATTGAGTTTGTAGTCATTGTAGAAAGACCATCGGCGGAATTGATGGTGAGTTCTTCCTTAAAGTGTCTTTGACCTTTTATTTCATTTCATTGCTAGATGGGTTAGACTGTGTGAGATACCAAGTAGGTTAATGTAAATATTGTTTTTTTGTGATGCATCTTCCAAGGAAAATCACAATATTGGATTCTGTACTACTAGGTAGTCTTCTGAGATACCTGCTTTTGAAACATCCATGAATAAATGTTGAATAGTAGATGCTAATTATTGTCAATGGAAACTATAGGATCATTTACTTTTTTGTACTCATAGTTTCTTTGATGCATTTATATTATTACCTTGTATATATAATCACTGACAGTTAGGCACAACTCTTATGGTGGTTTCCTACTGGGATTCTTCTCACACCCTGTTGGGTCTTGTTTTTGGACCCAAACAGATCATATGGTTGCAGGTATAGAGAAGGGAAATCTACCTTATAAATGAGGTACATGATTTTTGGGGATATAGAGAGAATGTGACCATGATGAGGCTTGTGATTCAGTTGGGTTTTAATTGTTTTATGTTTTACTTTGTATTCGTACTGTATTTCTAGTATTGTGACTTGTTTTTCTGTTTTTCTTAGAAATATGTGCCACGCATCATTTATATAAGTGCTCCAATTGTTTTTTTTCTATCAGTGTTCCACTGTTTACTTGTTGTATTATATTATGGCTTCGGTTTTTTTTATTATTTACTATTTTTCTATGTCACTCTACCAATGATGGCATTGTTTCCCATTTATCACACCTGAGGCCCTCAATTCTAGTCCGTTGCCTCTGGCATTCTGGGATATGTTCTTGAGGCCGTGAGACAATCTGGGTACGGGGCACCTAGATCCGAGACGTTACAAAGTGGTATCAGAGGAGTTTAGTTTCTTCTTTTTCTTATTGTTTGGATCCTATAGACTTGGATAATAAGGAATAGGTACTTGGTAATAAGTTGGGGCTTGGAGTAGCTGACCCAGGTATAGGGAAAAGCCAATATACCTCGAATATTGAAATGTTTTTGCTTTTGAAATTATTATAGTTTATTTTATTCCTCCATTGGATTATTCACATGTTTTGTGCTATTATAGTTGATATTATTGAGGTTTTATTTCTATTGCAACCTGATGATATGATAGTAAGCCATCTCATGCGTCATATAGAAACTTTCTATATATCACATGTCACAAATTATTGTTATGCTGTTTATGGTGAATTATTTATTACATGTTGTTCTAATATATGTTGTGCGAAATATGCATGCTATTGTGATAGATTCCATGATATAATACCAACTATTTTGATAGGGTTTTTGAATATGTAATGTTTAATTTGGATGGATGCCAAACTTTGGTTCATGAGGTGTTATAGGCCCTATAAGATTAGAATTTGATGGATCATGTATAAATTTTATTTTAATTTTGTCAAGTTATGATATGAATATGGATGAAAAACATTTATTCGTTGGAGTATGGTATCACAAGGGTTGGAATTTGTCGCTTCGTAGATAAAATATTAAGTTTTTAAGGGTTTTGGGATGTTTTAGTGGCCTACTGTCTGGAAACCCAAACAACACGGCATGTGGCATTATGATCACATGCCTTGTGTTCTCTAGTTCTAAAAAAACTTCTCTTAAGTACATGTCGTGTACTGAATGTACATGTCGTGTAGTCTTTAACCGTGTGATTTACGTTGTGGGAAGACACATGGGGTTAGGGAATGTTTGGTGGAACATTCCATGTACTATAATTACACGCAGTGTTGTAGAGACCATGTATCTGGTCATGTGACTAGTGACACGGGTGGATGAAGCTTAGGTTGTACACGTTGTGTCATTTTCATAAATTCCGTGTATTTTCGATCGTGTCTCCGACCATGTGACTAATGACATGTCTTCTTTGAACATAAGTGGTACAAGAAATTTGTATGATGAACACGCCGTGTCATTTTACCCAGGAGAGAACCGTGTGGTATAGCCGTGTAGATGAAATTGGGCATGCGAGAAAATTCAATTACACATTGTGTCTTGAGGAGGAACACACCATGTGTAGTGGTGTTAGAAGACTAGTTTTGGTAAAGGTACATGTGATGTTAAAAGCTTCAGGGGACATGTCGTGTGTGGGTCATACATTCTATGTATCCATGTTTTAAAAAACATGAATGTTTTCTTTCTCTTGTTCCTTTATTTCACAACTAAGTTTCAGTCCTTTATAATATTGAATTTTTTTGTGTGCATGACCTTGTAGAGTCATGCCACTGAGACGTCCTCCTGTTGTACACCAGATATAGGGTAATGATCAGACACTGGAAAAGGAAGATCAAGGACTACCAGAAAATCCTCCTGTCATGCCCGTCTTGGCACCAAAGGTTATATCGGACACAAGTGATAATGCGTAGTTCCGAGAAAACATCATGAGGTTTATATAGACCTTTCAGTGAGCACTACATCTTTCCCCAACTATGGTAGAGTTGACGCGAGTTTTTCCGCAACACCATCCTCCCACTTTCTCAGGGGATAGGGGACCTCAGGCTATAGAGTCATGGTTGGAATCCATGATTTCAATCATCAAGAATATCGAGACACCTCTAAAGAGGAGGGTGAATATTGATACATACATATTCGTGATTCCACCAAGATATGGTGGGATGGTATCTCACGGGCAGGAATCCAATGAGTTATGGCATGGCTGGATTTCTAGTAGACCTTCTATGACTATTTATACCCGATGAACATGAGGGTTGACTGAGCTCTAGATTTCATCGGTCATGAATACATTACTCTTTCAGTCATGGAGTATTCTTCCAGCTTCACAGAGTTTCAGCATTTCACACCCTTTCCGGGGGTGGTGATCTATTTCTTACGAGGAAGTCTGAGGATGGTCTGTGACATGACATCTGATCCCAGGTGAACATATTTAGGTTGAATTTCATATCTTTAATAGTCAAACAGGAACTGATTACCTAGTGTAATCTGAGGGTGTTTAGTGATGTGATCCAGGGACGTTTTTCATCTAGTGTTTTTACTACTCCAACTGATAGTAGGAAGTGTATTAGGGAGTCTAAGCACAGAGATCCGAATAGATGATATAATCCTTAATGTAGAAAAGTGGTGTTACACCAGTGTGGAAATAGTGGTCACACGAGACCTCGGTTTATAGGAGACCCAATTGAGTGTTGATCATTCGGTAATATGCGCAATCTTCGTCATTTTTTCCGATTCTTCTCACCACCATCTAGAGATTAGATTTCTTCTACAACTCAAAATTTGGGAGTACCACCAGCAGTTTCTCCCCAGTTAGTGAACTATAGTTCGTCAGGCCGTTCATGTCAAGGAGGTGTATGTGGCCTTGGTAGTTAGGCTTTAGGGATTCAGAAACAGTAGGGTGGATCTGCTTAGGGTAGTCAGGCAGGGTCGCAGGGTCGTGGTACAGGTCACACTTTTTTTGTGGAGCTGACCCAGTAGGAGTTGGATCCCAGACCCTCTATAGTTAAAGGTACGATTCTAGATGCCTCAATTTTAGCATTTTCTTTTTTTGATTCAGGTTCTTCCCAGAGTTTTATATATGTTTCTAATGTGGAGAGCCTCAGGCTCTGTATCTTTAATTCTGAGGATGTTATGATGCTAGACACTCTGTTGGGGATTAGAAAGGCTAGTGTACATCAGTACAAGGAGTTACCTCTTGAGGCTGGTGAGTATCTCTTCTTATGGGACCTATATATCTTAAAGATGACCGGCTTCGATGTCATTCTTGGGATGGCCTGGTTAGTCTTCATCCAGGACTTTGTTGACTGCTATCGTCATAGGGTTATTTTCATGTCACCAGAGGGTGGGTCTCTTCTCCCCATGGGTGAATAGGATGTTCCAGCGAGTAGAGATGTACCCGGGAAACTTGGGTTAGGAAGAATTACAACCCATATTTCTAGTTTATATCTAGATGGACATGGGAATTCACAGATGGGCTTTCTTATATTGGTAGATCATTTCTTATATGTCTTTATCGATTAATTTTTAGTTTTAACTCCAATGCGAGAGGTAAATTTCTGTATTGAGCTTGTTCTAGGAGCAGTACCAGTGTCCATTCCTTCTTATTGGATGTCTGCAACAGAGTTACATGAGCTCAAGAAGCAGTTAGAGGACTTACAGGAAAAGGGTTTCATCCGACCCAGTACTTCTCCTTGGTGTTCAGCTATCCTATTTTCAAATAAGGTAGATGGTACCCTCAAAAGTTTCTTGGACTATCAGATGGTGAACCTGTTTATGGTTAATAATCGATATCCTTATCCAAGGATTGATGATCTCTTTGATCACCTTCTAGGAGCTTGTATGTTCATGAAGTTTTACTTGAGATCATATTATCACCAGTGGCAAGTTATACCATCAGATATACCTCTTATAGACTCTCGAAGTAGGTATGGTCGATTTGAGTATGTGGTTATGCCATTCGGTCTCAAGAACGCTCTAGATGTTTTCATGGAACTGATGAACCATGTGTTCCATCCTTACTTGGACTCTTTTGTGGTTGTTTTCATGGAAGATATCTTTTTGTACTCTCAAACTTGACATGACCATGCTACCCATATTTAGAACATTATGAGTACACTGAGAGAGCATTAGTTATATGTTATGATCTCAAAATTCCACTTTTCGATGGACCAGATTCAATTTTTAGGTGATCATATCTCATATATTGGAGTATTAGTGGACCCAGATAAATTGAGAGTATAAGTTTCTTAGGAGCAGCTGAAGAACATTTTTGAGGTATGAAATTTTCTATGGATGGATGGATACAATTGGTTCTTTATACCGGACTTTTCATGCTTATTAGCACCACTAATAGGCCTGACTAAGTAGGGTGTGAAGTACTTGTGGTTAGAATACTGTGATTCAACCATTCAAGAGCTAAAAGGGAGGGTGACTTCAGCACTGATACTGAACTCTCCAGAGCCAGGAAAGAGTTAAAAAGTTTAATGTGATGCATCCGGTATTGGACTGGCAGTAGTGATTATGTAAGGGGAATGAGTCGTTGTGTACAGGTCCCGACACTTAAGGCCACCTGAGAGGAATTACCTGATTCGTGATCTCGAGTTAGCTGTAATTGTGCATGCATTACACTATTGGATACATTATTTGTTGGGATACATTGTGTGGTTTTCACCAACCACAAAAGTCTCACGTATATCTTTACTCAGTGTGATCTAAATTTGAGACAGCGAAGGTGGGTTGAATACCTTCAGTCTTTTGACTTTGAACTTTCCTTCACACATAGGAATGGGAATGTAGTGGATGGTGTGTTGAGAAGGAGGGATAAGATAGAGGATGTTATGTAGGCCAGTAGTGGGTGGAAACATGTGGACCAGTTCTTTGTTATGCATTTGGAGGTTGATGATAGAAAGGGGCAAACGTTACTTTCTTTTATAGTTGGTACCTCTACTCTATTGGATCGGGTGTGACTGATATAGATATCATATTCTGAAGGCCAATTCATATGGGAGAGTGTGTTAGGAGAGGACCCTACTTCTAAGTGGATCATAGATTAGGATGAGACCTTGTGCTTTCATGGATGTGTATGGGTGTCAGTAGACATATACGGGGAGCTGATATAGGATTGTCATTCCTCGGCTTGGGCAGTTCATCCTGTTGTTTCCAAGATGTATCCTGATATACACCATCAGTATTGGTGGCTAGTTATAAATAAAGATGTTACTGGTTTTGTGATGAGATGTTCTAGAAGTTAGTAGATGGAGGAGGATCATTAGCGACTAGTAGGGCTATTACAGCAGTTACCCATTCTCGAGTGGAAGTGGAATGATGTCATGATGGATTTTTTGATGGGGCTACCGAGTTCTCCTCTAGGGGATGATGCAGTATTTGTTTTCATTTATAGGCTCACGAAGGTTGAAAACTTCTTAACGATCAAGTATAACTTCAGTGTTGATGATATGGGAAGTTTGTACATCCAATATATTGTACGTTTTAATGGGGTTCTATGCTCCATCGTTTCAGACAGAGATGCTCATTTTACTTCTCGTGGATGGTAGGCACTACAGAGTGCTTTGGGTATATAGGTGCTTATGAGTACAACATACCATCCCCGGACATATTGATAGTCTGAACTCATGATTCAGGTGCTGGAGGACATGTTTCTAGCATTCATTCTAGATTTCATGGGTTCTTAGGAGATACATATACTGCTAGTTGAATTTTCCAACAATAATAGTTTTCAAATGACAATTAATATGGAACCTTATGAGTCTTTGTATAGTAGGACATACCGATCACCCCTATATTGGCTGGAGGCAGGAGAGGCGGCTATGATGGGACCCTATCTTTTCCAGGAGACTGCTGAGTAGGTGGAGTTGATTCAGAAGAGGATTTCTACTGCACAGCCTTTCCATAAATCTTATGTTGGTTGACGGATATGACATATGGAGTTCAAGGTCACAGATAAGGTTTTCTTCCGTGTCCCACATAGGTTGGGACACAGTAGGTTTAGGATACAGGGAGCGGGTTCATCGAGATACATCAGGTTGTTTGAGGTTTTGGAGAGATTTGGGCCCATTTCCCATCAGTTTCAGTTATCTTGGATGTACTGGTGTATGCATGGAATCTTCCCTGTTTCTCAACTATGACATTACTTTTTAGACTCATCTCACATTTTTAACCCGAGGATGTTGAGATGGAGGTGGATGCATCCTTTGAGTAGCACCCTATTCAGATTATTGATCACAACACGAATGTTCTCTATGGATGGTATGTTCCTCTAGAATAGGTGCTATGGTAGCACGGGCGAGTATTGGATGAGACATGGAAGAGGGAGACCGATGTGTGATCGTAGTGGACAAATATGTTTGAGGATTCCTCTTCGCCGCCAAGTTAGGGAAATTCGGGGATTAATTTCATTAAGGTGGGATGATTTTAAGAACTCAGGTCTTCATTTCAGTTACGGATTTGTCTTTGGGTTATTTTGATGAAAAAGGGAATAATTGGAAATTTTCTAAGTACACGTCGTGTACTTCTGAGTACACACCTTGTACACTGTTACCGCCTACATCCATGTTGTGGGCGTGTAACAGCCAAGACATGTTCATGTGGGGTGATGTGGCAGACCGATAATGTCAGGGGCCAGTTGAGGCAAATACACGGTGTGTTAATTAATAGTACACACAATGTAATTTTTCATTTATTTGACATATCAGACCATGGTCGCAGCTAACCCTCATATTCATCATCTTCTGGCCATGCCTCACAAAGGAGCGCACAGAATTTCTAATTCTTCTCCAAGACACTGATCTGTCATATGTTCTCTAAATAAAAAACGAACGGTTATGCTGGAATCTTCATGGTGAGTTATTCCTTCTTCTTGAGGCCTTTTTCATAATTCTTTATCATTCAAGAGTTATTCAGGTGGAACATTTTTTATTTTTTGTATATCTATGTCATTTTAGGCTGAATCAAGGACTGATTCAGGAGTATATTGATTTTACATTATTGAGGTAGGTGGTTTACTTACTTTTGTAGTTTTTCTTTGAGTTTTATATTCCAACGCGTCGATTACCCAGGATTTGGGTATCTTTTTAAGGAAAATCAATCCTATTTTTTATTCCTTATAATGATTGTTGGATTTAGGGTTTGTTGATGGAATATTATGTGAAATTTAATTTTTAAGGAACACCCCAGTGGTGAATTTCCTTGTTAAAATGTTTAGGACCGTTTGGTCCAAGTTGCCTCTAAGGAAGACCTTGTTTCCTTGATTTTCTTGATAGGATGGAACTAATTGGATTTTAATGCTTGCTAAATGATTGTGGTATGAATTAGAATTAGTAATCCATATATTATTGAGATTACTTTGGGCTATTTTATATCATATATGCATTATTGAATTACACAGGGCGGTAATAACCTTGTGTAGTTAGACCACAAGGGGAATTGATGTTGAGTTCTTCCTCAGAGTGTTTGTTATATTTCCCGCGACGAGACCATAGGGGGATTGACGGTTAGTTATCCCTTAGAGTGTCTATAGTTTACATTATGAGATTACAGGGGGGGAATTGATGTTTAGTGCTTCCCTAGAGAGTCTATAGTTATTGTGGAATTACAATAGGGGGATTAACGGTGATTGATTCCTCATAGTGTCATTGCCATTTTATTACATTACCAGGCTAGATCAGTTAGACTGTGTGAGCTACCAAGAGGATTAATGTAAATATTGAGTGTTTATTATGCATCGCCCAAGCTAAATCACATGCTTGGATTTGGTCCTTCTAGGTAGTCTTCTAAGATACCTTCTTGTTGTGCATACTTGAATAAATGTTGAATAGTAGATGCTAATGAATGTAAATGGAAACTATAGGATTGTTTAATTTTGTGTACTTCTAGTTTCTTATCTAAATTTCCATTATTACCTACTATGTATACTCACTGATAGTTATCCATAGATCATGTGGTGATTTCCTACTAAGATTCATCTCACACCCTGTTTGGGTCATGTTTTTGTACCCAAACTGATTATATGGTTGCAGGTTTAGATAAGTGAAAATGCCTTCTACTTCAAGTGAATGATTACAATGGAGCTGGAGAGCATGATACCATGTTGTGGATTGCGATGCTATTGTATTTTACATGTTTTATATTTTTTACTTTGTCTTAGTATTGTATTTCTAGTATTATAACTTGTTTGTATGTTTTCCTAGTCATATGTGTCATGCATCATTTCTATAAGTTCTCTAGTTGTTTATTTACTATTAGTCTTCCATTGTTTACTTGTTGTATGGTATTATGGATTCTTTTGTTGGTTATTATGTACTATTCCATTATGTTACTATGATTATGATGTTATATTTTCCCCACTATCAAACCCAGGACCCTCGTTGCTAGCTAGTAGCCTCTGGTATTTGGGGAAATGGGTTTGAGGCCATGTGACAAACCAGGTACGGGGAACCATTGGGTGGCACATGAATCCGGGACATTATACTAAATCTTTTCCACTCATTGGGAAAACAATTATAAAGAATACACAATTTTACTCTTATAAAATTCAAAGCATTAAAATTACAATTTTAAAAAAATTAATCCCTTTTACTCAAAAAGTATCATGCTTCATTTTAAATTCCAATTTTCAAAAATAGTTTCTCTTACACTCAGAGTATTTGTAAATCAAGTACCTATACTCATTCATCATGTGACCTAACTCACTATCTATAAAATCCCAAGAATCTGTGTTTCATGTAATGATGAAGTTTATATTTTATGTTACCGATTAATCAAACAACTGGTTTCTTATGGAAAAGTAATAATAAAATTTTAATGAAATAGATTAAACACACAAAATGAACGAGAGACTATTTATTCAAATGGGAACACCATGGTAATTTCAATACACTAAGATAAAACTGGAAATTAAGCTAACATTAAATACCAATTAAAAACCTATTAAAATTACAGGAAGTCCACTCAAAACAACGAGAACCCCGAGTAGATAATAGGGGTCCTTGGCATCTGCCATAACAAACATAAGAGTGGCTGAAGCCACCGCACCCGCACTAAGCACCAAAGGAATGAATTGAACCATATTCTCCTTCTTCATCAATAACCTTAATCTTAAGACACCCATGTCTTGGTTTTATAGGGAACTAATATGACCGTTAGAAATACTTATAGCCGTTGGAATTCAGATGAAGTGACCGTTGGAGTTTTTGGTCTAATGATCTTTAGTGTTTAATTAAATGGATATAGTTATAATTTAAAGATAGTTTCTTGTAAATAAGAACAGAAGATTTATATTTTGTAATTTAGACATACAGTTTAAAATAATTAATTTTTTCTTACTGAATTTTATAATTAATAGAATATTTTTTTTATAAATATACAAAAATATGAATATAACTAATTTATTACTTATTCTTAAAATATGGTATATATACATATATATATATATATATGTATATATATATAAGCATAAGAATATTATAATACTATAATCTTATATATAATGTTTTAATAAATCATATGTATTATTTCGTTTAAAAGAAATGTTATTTTAATTATAAATAGCATGCATGAAATTCAATATTTTGTACCAATTATGATAATTATTATTAATTTGATATATTTTCAAATTACAAATTTAACTTATAACTATTTAATTATATAATATGACATATATATATATATATATATATTTCATAGATAAACTTGAAAATTGAATAAATATATTTTCATAATTAGAATTTTGTTTGATGTATATGTATATGTTTATGTATATTGTGATAGGATACATAAATACGTAATAGACAAATTATTTTTATAATTAATAATACTTTAAAATAATATAAGTAATAATAATAATATGTAAATGTTTTATTAACAATAATAAGTACATTTTATTTGTTTCAAATTAGTTTAATTAGAATTTGTTTTTCAAAAATTATATTAAGATTTATATATATATATATATATAATATGAATGAGTTTAATAATTAAAGTAATAAAACATTCCTTTTTAAAAGTATTGTTAAAATAAATTAACTTTTGACTTTATAATTTATATAAAATGATAATGATATAATCATAAAGTTATATAATATAATAACTAATATAATAATAGCTAATATAATAAATACAAAATAAAATATAATAATATGGAAGAGAAAGTCATGAGATTTATTGAAGGAACCAAATCCTGTATGGGATTTGGGGGGGCGGGAAACCCGGTTAGGGTTAGTGCGGCCAAACAAAAAAAGAATCAAAACAATAAAAAATGGAAATAAAATGGGACTTAAGAAATATAAAATAATAATAATAATAATATCAAACGGGGGTCATCTTCCACCCCAGCCTGCAGCGAGGGACGACATGAGCTCCCCCGCGAACCAATCAGTGATGCCACCGCGTCGCCTTGGCTTCGGCCGCCCGAGTGCCGCCGCCTATGCACCGCCGCGCGATCCTTGTCGTCGCCTCGCCGACCTTCATGAGCGCCTCCCCACCGACGCGTCATCTTCCCCAGCAAAGTAGTGACTAGTAGTCATCGCCTTCACCTCCCCTCCTTCTTCATTACACCTGACGCCCATGACCCTCGGAGGGTCCCTTTTTCCTCACCTTTACACGAACCTACCCCACATGTCCACCTGATTCAAGCTCCTCAGATATGTTTATTTTGAATATATATATATATATTTGCATTATTTTTTACCCAACTCAAGACTCTATCCTCACCGTTGGTAGTCATGCAGTAGGACCCTCGTGGGGAGTGTTCCGAGGATTGCCAAGAATCCCCCGACCTTTTAAATTCTCACCCATGCGGGTGAAACCGTACGGGTTATAACCTCTCCACCATTCCGTTGAGCTCCCGAAGACCCCCCAGCAAGCCTCTACCAACCCGGCTATTCCACCTCTACCTAGGTAAGGGTGGTTTTTCATTCTAGAATATGTTGAACTTGTCTTATATAAGTTAATAAAATTATACAGATTATATATATGGGTGTACAATCTTTTTTTCGTTTTTTAAAACACTAAAACCCTCTACAAAGCCTTTACATTTAAGGTTTCAAGCTTTTCAAAGGAGAGTTCTTATTATTTGGAGTGAAAATGATTTTCTTACATAAGTATATATATTTTTATACTGTTTTTATATATATGTATATAAACATTTTGATCCATGTTGAAAGCCATGAAATTCCATTCTTAATTACTATTTTGAGGATCTTAGAATTGGTTTAGGATGTTTGCAGTTTTTATTCCTCATGCAAATAAAATTTTACATTTATATATATATATATATACATATATATTGATATGTTATAGTATGTTCCATTCATGAACTTGTTGGAACAGTATCACCTTCCATTTTTTCAGGGAGGTTGTTCATGGTTTGTAAACTCAAATAATTTATGTAGGGTTAGTTTTGAAAGGCTTCCATTATATTTCTTATATGTATATATTTTCAGGTGTATAAGTATATATATATATATATATATAACCCCAACCCAAATCAATTTTTGATTATTTTCAAATAAATCAGTATGATTTAAAAAGGATTATATACACATAAAGGTTATTTCGAATTTACTTGCAATATGAAAATCCCTTTTGGTATACTTTATATATCTAAATGTATAATTATGTCATAACCCGCCTTCGGAAGGATGATGGAAGTGGCGGAAAAGGCCCCCGCCCTTCCTTCTTTAAGTCGAAGACGAGATAATGACCCCCGAGTCCCGCCTCCAGTAGGCTTCAGAGTGGCAACTAGAACCAAGGGTGTAACATTTTCACAATATGGGAGGCATTACCCTTTTTAGTTAATGAAGATTGGGAGAATGGATGAGTCAACTCCAAACACCACCATGTATATAAAACTCAAAGGAAAAACAAACTACATGCATGTTTTAATAATAAAACTGATCAGGGTACAAGAACTCCAAAGTACAAACCAATAGGACAAGAAACATGCGAATAAGAAAACAACAGTGACCAACACCAACTCCAACATCCAGACTGGTAAGGTCCTGCATGGCCTCAGAAGTCCTCTTGAGAACCTAAAAGTAAATTTAGGGTGGGCATACAAAGCATACTAAATAGAAAAAACCTATAGCTCTCGTGCACAAGTGGGGAGACGTACTAAAGTCTTGTGAGAAGCAAAAAAACCAACATATATCAAGGAGTCTATCCTTCCCATCTCACAGGCCATGCTCACCAAATATCACAAGCAGTAAGGTAATAGTAAAGGAACAAAACATTTGGGTACCCCTGCACCACCATTTCCCCCACTAGCTAGTTGCTCATCCCTAACGGAAAATGTCCTCACGCTACCACACTCTTCCCACCCGCACACACCTGGGCCTCACAACCACACAAACCTGCCCGCACACACCTAGGCCTCATAACCACACATTACAACCCGAAAACACCTGGGCCTCATCCCGAAGACACCTGGGAAAACCAACCAAAACCAGAACCACTACCCAAGAACACCTGGGCTTAAAACACACCAAACAAAACCTACCTGAAGATTCTTGGGTTCATGGTCACCTCTAGCCATCACAACTGAGGGAGGAGTGAGCAAGAAGGAGAGTAACTATGGGGAAACTCCCTTCCCCGTGAAATGGGGTGTTCGATACTAAGTGCCCAATGCGGGTGGGGTGTGACTAAACATAAAACATTCAGTTATACATATATATACCAGCACATAGCCCAACCTATGGCTCCTCAAACAAATACAAGCAGGTACATAGGCACTGCTACCTCAAAAATCAGGCACACAACAAACAGTTCACAGTTCCCCTGTTCAAGTTATCATTCATAACAGTTCAGTATGAGTTAATCCCTTCACTGTGGGACAACTAATAGGAACATTCACAGATGAACAATTATTACACCCGGTTCTCTAGTGAAGTCACTACAACTAGGGGTCAAGTGAGATCCCTCAAGTACTGGAAACAAAACAACCATGAGACACAACCCTATGTCCTTAAAAACCAAAAGTCAATGGTTTCTTAGTAATAGAGGATTCCACCCCAATTTTTGATATAAACAGAATAACCACCTAGCCTCAAGTTCACAACCAGCGAAATTATAACAAGGGATCCCATCCCCACCCATATCACCCTAGTAGTCGGCCAGTGAAGGAAACAACCAAACCACTACCACCAACACCAGGACGGACAAAGAAGGTATTTTCAGATTTAAAAGATTTAACACACTCCATGGTTTCAATTCCAATGTACTTTAACCGGGGTTATCACGGAAAAGGGTTAATCTTGGTGATTTCAATTTATTTAACCGAGTATACATAGTTATCCAATTCCATGTTACAGTTATTTAAACATCCAATAACACCGAGGTTCATTAGTGCAAATAGAAAAACCACCAACGGCCATGATTTTTAGTGGTCATAGGGCCGTACAATTCAAAACACACAAAATCATAAGAGAGAACAGCAGAACATTGATTCCCCCCCCCTTATTCTTTAATGTCCGTTCATTATCTTTATTAAGTTGGGTTTTGTTAATTTCCACAGAAACAAAAGCATACCCACCCCACATGATACACAGATAGGAGAGACGAAGGTATTATCCCCACCTGAATGATCGAGGATTGACATTACGTCCTCACATGGAAACAGGGAAAATAGGAGTAGCAGGAACTCCACAGAATGTGATCAAGGAAATCTTCGCAACGGTTCGTCTGGAGGAAGGGTATTCTGAGCGCACGGTGATAGAAAAAAAGAAACATAGGGTGAAGCGTTTAGGTTATAAAGACTGAGATACGCCAGTCCCGAGATGGTTGAGATACTAAAAGAAAAACTCCAAACCAGATAGTAAGTGGAATCATGGGTTGACCACGCGGTTGGGACACCCCACATGCCACATAAAAGGTCCCCGCCTTCGGTTTAAACTGACGCACACGTCATGGTTTTCATTTAAGGAGGGTACCTCAACAATCATTTAATTTAAAAGTCATTAATTGGCATTAATGGGATTTAAAACGGGATTAAAGGGGTCAAAACATGGTTTAAAACCCAATTTACGCAAAAAGGAGGCGCTACTGGAAAACCCGTGGGGGGTAGGCGAGAGCTACCGATAGCCGAGAGCCACCGGTTGGTGGCAGCTACCGGTAGTCGAGAGCTACCAGTAGCTGAGGGCTACTGGTACCCCAAGGTCACCGGTAGGCTAGGTCTACTGGTAGGTCGAGGCTACCGGTAGGCCATGGCTATAGCTAGGAGTCACTGAGAAGCTGGGATGGCCTCCCAGACCACCCATAACACCTCAAACATCAAATTTTTACCAAGTAATGGACCCCAAAAACCCAGGACATTACATCAGGTACTTCTCAAACTATTTTCGTCCTCGAGAATATAAGAACAACCTAGAAAGGAGAAAAGTGGGGTCCAAACAACTACCCTCTAAGATACTTCTCAGGGGCAAACCCTTGAGTTGTTCGAAAGCAAGAATAGAAACCTACCCCTACATCAGGAATACTCCCCCAAGAGTTATCAACCACAAACATTCACAATAAGCACAAGAATCACACTTTCCAACACATGAGTTAGGGAGTCCCTTCCTACATGTCAGGATATTATCTACTTTGGGCGGAACTGACTCACTCGCACAGGTTTAATCGCATCCACATTAATTTGTCCAGATTAGCAGTCAGGTTTTCCCATCATCACACATTCGGACACACACACATAGGATAGGGAACATATCATCTAGTAGCTAAGAAAAACTAGCATTTCATATTAAAGCACAAGGTTCAATATCTCAACAAGAATCAGAACAAAAACATCAACAAGGAAGTCAAAATAGCTCTGGGTACTGAACGCATAACTGAGCCTCCTACTCCCAAGTGCTCTCTTCCAGGCCCCCATGCCTCCAAAACACATGAACCAAGGGGATGGTTCATCCACGAAGCACTTTCTCTTTACGATCCTCGATCTTGATTGGTCGTTCTATGAAGGTGTCATCGTCTTCGACATCAATCTATCCCCAATCGATGATGTGGTAGTCGTCGTGTAGATATCGACAAAGCTAGGAGAAGTGAAAGATGTTGTGAACTTTCTACAACTGAGGTGGCAATACCAGCTGATACGCCACCTCACCAACTCATCCCAACACCTCGAAAGGTCCGATGAACCTAGGGGAGAGATTACTCCCCTTCTCAAACCTTCGCTGCCCATGTCATGGTGAAACCTTCAAGAACACATGATTCCCAACCTTGAAATCTGAGGGCCTCCTCCTACAATCAGCATAAGACTTCTACCGGTCCTGGGCTACCTTCATCCTCTCACGCAGGAGTTGAACCTTCTCAGTGGTTCCTTGTACCACTTCTAGCCCAAGAACAGCTGCTTCCCCATTCTCTGTCTAGCAAACGGGTGAACGACACGGCCTTCCATACAAGGCCTCAAATGGTGTCATTCCAATAGTTGAGTGGAATCTATTGTTATAAGAAAAATCTACTAGAGGCAAGTGTCGTACCCATGATCCCCCAAAATTCAGAACACATTCCTGCAGCATGTCTTCCGACGTCCGAGTCATTCGTTCTGTTTTCCCATCTGTCTGGGGGTGGAAAGTAGTGATAAGGTGTAGTTGGGTGGAAAATGCATGTTGTAATCCCCTCCAGAGTCGTGAGGTAAACTGTGTGTCTCGATTGGAGACAATAGATATCAGGATCCCGTGAAACCACACCACCCCATCGACGAACCTCTGGGCTAAGGTGCTCACTGGTCTCAACTCCTTAATCTCTATGAAGTGTGCTGATTTTGTCAACTGATCCACCAATACCTAGATGGCATCATAGCCTCCTATAGCCTTGGGTAGCCCTGTGACGATGTGCATCAAGATGTCATCCCACTTCCACTCAGGAACATGTAACGTCTGTAACAGCCCTCCAGGAAAATGTTGTTCATCCTTTACTTGCTGACACATGAGGCGCATTGCCACAAACTCTTCCACCGACCGCTTTACCGTGGGCCACCAAATCTATCTCCTTAGGTCTTGGTACATCTTTGACACCCCAAGATGTAATGCTAATGTCATTCCATGAAACTCACTGAGAACGCCTTTACACATCATCTCCGAAACGAAAACCCTTCCATGGAAAAACATCTGATGTTGACCATCCTCTGACCATCCCTCAGGAGCATTTCCCTGATAAACACGATCTCGCATCACTTCCACCTCTGAGTCCCCCCACTGAGACTCTTCCACCTGCACGACTAAGGAGGGAACTACAGTTATATGAAACATATAACCTCTTCCACCTTCCATCCTTGTAACCAAATTCAAGGTCGCTAACTCTTCTATCGCTCTCCAAGCATCTGATGATTCCCAAACTAATTCCTTCTGTGATTTCCTACTTATGGAATCATCCACAACATTTCCCTTGCCCTTAGTATAAAAGATCTCGAAGTCGTATTCTTTGAGGAACTCAACCCATCTCCGCTGCCGCAAGTTCAGATCTCACTGGGAAAAGATATAACGCAAGATATTGTGATCTGAGAAGACCACAAAGTGATCTCTGATGAGATATTTCCACCACAACTTCATTGAGAACACCACATCCGCAAGCTCCAGATCATGGGTGGCATAGTTAATTTCATTAGGATATAACTACCTAGACCCATAATATATCACTCCTCGTTGTTGTATCAGCACACATCCCAACCCAAGGCCATAAGCATTATAGAACACTTCAAACAACACCCCTTCCCCTGGTAATATGAGTACTGCAGCACTATCCAGCTTCTCTTTTAGGTAGCCAAAAGTTGTGTGGCACTGGTCACTCCACACGAAGGCCTGGTATTTCCTAGTCAAATTTGTCAACAGAGTTGCAACTCGATAGAAGTTGGTCACAAACCTTTGGTAATAGCCTGCCAAAACCAGGAAACTATGAACTTCCACAATGTTCTTGGGTGCTTCCCATGAAACGACTGCCTCGATCTTTGATGGGTCTACTGCTATTCCCCTCTGAGACACTACATGTCCAAGGAAATGTACCTCTTGAGTTATGAACTTTCACATAGACAGTTTCCCATAATGATGGTGGTGTCAAAGGACTCCCAAAACTGCCCTAATATGTTCAACATGCTCTTCCTTTGATCATGAGTAGATAAGGATGTCGTCGATGAACACCACAATGAACTTGTCCAGAAACTCTTGTAAAACAGAGTTCATGAGGTTCATGAACGTAGCTGGTACATTTGTAACACCAAAAGGCATGACTATGAACTCAAAGTGGCCACATCTACACTTGAAATCTGTCTTTGAGATATCACTTTCCTTCACTCTCAACTAGTGGTATCCAGACCGCAAATCGATCTTAGAGAAACAACCTGCTCCCCTCAGCTGGTCGAAGAGATCATCTATCCTCAGGAGGGGTTAACGATTCTTGATCGTCACCTGATTCAACCTCCGGTAGTCTATTCATAGTCATAGACTACCATCTTCCTTCTTTACGAACAAAACTGGGGCACCCCACGGCGAAACGCTGGGTCGAACAAAGCCCTTCTCCATCAGATCGTCAATCTGAATCTGCAACTCCCACAACTCAGAAGGTGCCATCCAGTAAGGAGCCATCGAGATCGGGCGGGCACCAGGCTGTAAGTATATCCCAAACTCAACATCACGTTGAGGGGGTAGAGTCACAACCTCATCGGAAAAGACATCATGGAAATCTATTACGACTTTTGGGATATCCATCATTCCTGCACCTGCCGACTCTACTGACATCTCGTTCAGCATAGAAAGGAGTGGCTCTATGTGCCGACTCCCCTCCTGATAACTCTTCTCCCCAAAAAAATCCAGACGTTATCCATCCTCGTTGGAGAATTCAATTCTTCTCTGATAGCAGTCGATGATGGAATGAATGGAGAATAACCAGTTGATGCCTAGAATGACATCATATTGATGCATCTGCAATGAAAGAAGGTCTGCACTGGACTGATGTGGTCACAACATCAGTATAAAACCCCAGAAGAATTAAAATACACTGTTCTGACCCCCAACTGGTGTTCTCAACACTAGGGGCACAAAAAGTCTCTCAGAATCCATACCCAAAGCATGGGCTAACTCGGGCATAACGAAGGAGTGTGAAGCCCCCGAATCAAACAAGGCAGAAACAAGAGTGCTGAATAAACAGATCATACCTCGATCGACCTCTAGTTTCATCATAGCTACTAACTATTTGGCATGAAACTATCCACACCTAGATTTTATTCCTCTCTATTGTTGACCACCTCCCCGACCACGCACGGGTCGAGGTACCTAAGGAGCACCCTACTGTCGATATCCTCCTACAAGATCGTCCCTCAGAGGGCCAGGGGCCTACTACTCCTACTGGAAAGACCTTTCCGGCAATGGATGCTATTGAGGTGAGTGCTGAAACTACCCACCCCCACCATGTGTAGCTCGAGTCAGACACCGGCTCTGGACGTGCCCGAAAAATCCACAAGAGAAACACTTTGGTCATGGCCCCACAAGAATAGGGAGAGGGCCAGAAGCTCGGGACTAGAACTGATGAGGCCTAAACCATGCTTGTCGAAACCTGAAAGGCCCTGTCGCTGGAGAACTGATGTTGACCACCTTCCTCTTTGATGAACTCGGTTGGTTCCCTTCTCGTGGTGTGCCTCCCTCCACGTGCATCCTCTCTACTATCTATGCCTTCTTCTGTACTTCAAGTTATGTCAGAAGAGTGAAGGCAGTGACAGTTTACTGAAGAGAAGTACGGAGCGCCTCCTCTAACCGTCTTGCCTGAGACTCCTCATCCAAAAACGAGATCTGGGGAAAAGCGAAAAAGATCATTGAACATGATCCCCATCTCCCTCACTGACATGCTTCCCTGCTGAAGGGAGAGAAACTCCTATCTCTTCTCAACCTTCAGCGTAGAGGAGAGGAACTCCTCACGAAATTCCTTCTCAAAACTGGCCCATGAGACCTCTACTCTGTCTTCTCTCCTAGTAAAAGCATCAACCACTGACGTGCTTCTCCTCTCAGCTGATTGACATCCAACGGAACCCAGTACTCCCTCAGAGCACGGATTAAAGAGAAGGTGATGGCCAGCTCCTTGACCCATCCCTCCGTTACTGAGTCAGAAACACTGCCCTCGTATTTCTCGAGGGTTTTTTGCTGGAAGGAGTGCAGAGTCCTCTGCCACAAGTCATCTTCCTTATCTCAGTCAAACCTCTTCTGGTTAAATGCCTCGATCTTCTGGGCCTCAACCGCCCGAGTCGCTCATGGATAACGTCCAGGTGCCATAGCTGCAAGGTAACCAAGGATTTCTTAAGCCCGAGTAGTAAGGGAATTATTATTATTATTATTATTATATTTTTCTCCCCAAGTTTCCCCAAATCAAATAAAAACACAAACAGTATGATGCATATACCTTCCCTAGGTTCTATACCCTGTAATAAATTTAGTCTCACTTGGTAATTTGATAGTCTCAAATTCCTTGCATCGGATCACTGGGGGGGCCTAAAATCTCGTGTCCTAGTCGGTCCTCCCTATCCTATTTCACGAAATAAGATCACCTAACATTGTTTCCCTACCATCCCATGCAATCCCCATTGTGCCTAAGTCCAGACTCCATCCTATCCCTCAACCACCTTATGATACCATTCTGTCACGACCCGCCTTCAGCAAGACAATGGAAGGGGCGGCAAAGGCCCCCCACCCTTCCTTCTTCAAGTCGAACACGAGATAATGACCCCCGATTCCCGCCTCCAGTAGGCCCCAGAGTGGCAACTAGATCCAAGGGTGTAACACTTTTACAATATGGGAGGCATTAATCTTTTTAGTTAACCAAGATTGGGAGAAAGAATGAGTCCACTCCAAACACCACCAAGTATAGAAAACTCAAAGGAAAACCAAACTACATGAATGTTTTAATATTAAAACTGAACAATGTACAAGAACTCCAAAGTAAAAACCAACAGGACAAGAAAAAGGCAAAGCATAAAACAACAGTGACCAACAGAAACTCCAACGTCCATACTTGTAATGTCCCGTACGGCCTCAGAAGTCCTATGGACAACCTGAAAGTTAACGTAGGGGGAGCATACAAAGCATACTTAGTAGTAAAAACCTATAGCAATTGTTCACAAGTGGGGAGACGTACTAAATTCCTGTGAGAAGCTGAAAAAACAACATCTATCAAGGAGTCTATCCATCCCATCTCACCGGTCACGCTCACAAAATTACACAAGTAGCAAGGTAATAGTAAAAGAACAAAATATTTGGGTACCCCCGCACCACCATTTCCCCCACTAGTTAGCTGCTCATCCCTAACGGAAAACGTCCTGATGCTAGCACACTCTTCCCGCCCACACACACCTGGACCTCACAACCACACATCCCTGCCCACACACACCTGGGCCTCATAACCACACATCTCTGCCCGAAAACACATGGGCCTCATCCCAAAGACACCTGGGAAAACCAACCATAACCAGAAACCCTGCCCCAAAACAGTTGGGCTAACAACACACGAAATGAAACCTACCCGAAGAATCTTGGGTGTAAGGTCGCCTCCAACCATCACAGACGAGGGAAGAGGGAGTAAGAAGGAGAGTACCTAGGGGAAAACACCCTTCCCCATGAAATGGGGTGTCCGACACTAAGTGCCCAACGCAAGTGGGGTGAGACTAAACATAAAACATATAGTTATACAAATATATACCAACACACATCCCAACCTATGGCTCCACAAACAGATACACTCAGGTGCACAGGCACTGCTGACTCAGAAATCAGGCACACAACAAACAGTTCTCAGTTCCCCTGTTCAAATTATAATTCATAACAGTTTGGTATGGGTTAATCCCTTCACTATAGGGAAACTAACAAGATCATTCACATATGAACAATGATTACACCTATTTCTCTTGTGGTGTCACAAAAACTAGGGATCATGTGAGATCCCTCAAGTACAGGAAACAAAACAACCCCGAGACACAACCCTATGTCCCCAAAAACTAGTAGTCAACGGTTTCTCAACAACAGAGGATTCCACCCCAATTCATGATATAAACAGAATAACCACCCAGACTCATGTTCACAACCAGTGAAAGTATAACAGGGGATCCCATCCCCGCCCATATCACCCCAGAAATCGGCTCGTGAAGGAAACAACCAAACCACTACCACCAACACCAGGCCAGCCCAAGCAGGTATTTTTAGATTTAAAATATTTAACACACTCCATGGTTTCAATTCCACTGTACTTTAACCAGGGTTATCACAGAAAAGGGGTAATCCTGGTGATTTCAATTTATTTAACCGAGTATACGTAGTTATCCAATTCCATTTTACGATTATTTAAACATCTAGGAACACTGAGGTTCATTAGTTCATTGAGAAATACCACCAACGACCATGATTTTCAGTGGGCATAGGCCCGTAAAATTCACAACACACAACATCATAAGAGAGTACAACAGATCATCTATTCTCCCCCCCCCCCCCTTTATTCTTTAATGTATGCTCATTATGTTCATTAAGTTGGGTTTTGTCAATTTCCAAAGAAACAAAAGCATGCCTGCCCCGCATGATACAAAGAATGGAGATACGAAGGTAAGATCCCTACCTGAGTGATTGAGGATTTACGTTACATCCTCGTGTGGAAACTGGGAAAACATGAGTAACAAGAACTCCACAGAACGTGATCAAGGAAAACATCGTAACGGTTCGTCTGGAGGAAGGGTATTCCGAGCGCATAGTGATAGAAAAAAGGAATCTCAGGGAGAAGCATTTAGGTTATAAAGGCTAAGATATGACATTCCCAGGACGGTTATGATACTGAATGAAAAACTCTGAACTGCGTAAGAAGCAGAATCGTGGGTTGACCACAAGGTTGGGACACCCCACACGCCACATAAAAGGTCCCCGCCTTCAGTTTAAACCGACGCACACCACATGGTTTATCATTTAAGGAGGGTAGCTCACCAATCATTTAATTTAAATGTTATTAATGTGAATTAATGGGATTTAAAACGGGCTTAAAGGGTTCCAAACATGGTTTAAAAACAAATTTGCACAAAAAGGAGGTGCTACTGGAAAACTCATGGGGGTATGCGAGAGCTACCGGTAGCTGAGAGCCACTGGTTGGCGGCAGCTACCGGTTGCTGACAGCTCCCGATTGGCGGCAGCTACCGGTTGCTGACAGCTACCAGTTGGCAGCAGCTACTGGTTGCTGACAGCTATCGGTAGCTGAGAGCTACTGGTGGCCGAGAGTTACTGATAGCTGAGGGCTACCGGTACCCCATGGTCACCGGTAGGCTTGGACTACCGGTAGGCCGAGGATACCGGTAGGCCAAGGCTACTGCTTGGACTCACTGAGAAGCTGGGATGGCCTCCCAGACCACCCAGAACACCTCAAACATCAGATTTTTACCAAGTAATGGATCCCAAAAACCCAGGCCATTACAAATTATGTAATTATGTGAATATGTTTTCCAAAACAATCAATTATTACTTTCAAGACGTGAACACTAATCCTTAAGTAATATTTTATATGCGAACTATGTTTAGGGTTCTAAATGGAATAGTGTTTCTAAATCCTATATATATACATATTTATGTATCACCACTCAAGTCCATTTTATAATTCTGAAAGTATGAATTAATAGCCTTAGTTAATGTTTTAAATACGACATGTCATTTGGGTTCAATTGGATTTACATTTGGTGTAAAATCCCTAAATTTCATACATGTGTGCACTTTCAGTTACACATGTTATAAACCTTACATGTTTTGGTATTCGTTCAAGTGGTTTTATTAATTAAATATTTATTTGAAATATTTATTACATGTAAGATGTTAATAAATATTATTCAGTTATGGAAATATTAAATACGTACATATATTGTACAGACAGTTGTTTAAATATTTGAATATGTATGATTTCCTAAAACCATATTTCCATGTAATGAATAACAGAATTTAATTAACGCATGTACGACCATAGTGAATGCTAATTTTAGTGGTTAAACCAAAATGTGCTTATGTCAAACCATCATTGATTATATTTACTCCGTTGTGATTTTTAAATGATTTTCTTAAGGATAAAATGATTTAAGTAATTATGTGTTTTCTCATTAAATGCTTATTAAGTAATAACCACCCCCCCCCCTCCAATTTTTTGTTATTAGTTAATCAAATTGTGATTTGGTCTAATTGAATGTTCACTAGGACTTTTATCAGCATACGTTTTATTAAATGTGCATGAAATAGGAACTTTAAACTAAGAATTTATCCTTTCATGTGTAAAACCCCATTCATTCATCATTTTATGTACTTTTATTATTATTAATGTGCAAAAGATATTCTACTTAACCATGCCTGCCTTGGAAAATAGTTATCATCATACATTATATGTTCCTTGTCATATCATGTATTTCTACCGTAAATGTATAATAGTTTCATTGTCCACTTTATTTATTGATGTATTCAATATTTCATGCATATGAAAAATAATGAGAAATGAAATTAAATTGCCCAAAGTAGTATGGGAAACCATGGGTAATATCTAATAAAATAAAATTAAACAAATCTAAGTGGTATGTGCACTTTGATTTATGAGATATGAGGAATGCATTGGACTTATTATGTGACGGGTGGGGCCCGATATAGCCCCTCAATGCATCGGTAGTTCTAATGAGACAACTAGAAGAGGGATTGGTCGAGGGATTTCCCATTTTATGAGTTATAGATTTTGGTCGAGGCCTTATTCACTAGACGTCTTGGCCGAGGCCTTGAAATAGTCCGACATATGCATTTTCCTCACTATGACTATGTAATTTAATTAACCATAAAATATTAAATTAGAATAATATTGATTAAAGAGATTATGGATTATGGTTGAGGCCTTAATCAATAAATTTCTTGGCTGATACCTCGAAAATATGTTTACATAAGGTTCTGCATTGTTCATATGTTAATCAAGAACCATTACTTATGAGTATGAGTTTAAGTGCATATGACATATGCTGCATGACCATTTTTCCTTCCCAGATTATTAATGAAAATGTTATCATTACATTTATTATGTCATCATGTGAATTTAGATAAGTTGTACTGAGATTAATTATGCGCGACTCTGATAGTATTCTTGTCTAGTAGTATTGGCACACCTTGCATGCTATGTTGTTCTTACTTAGTAGTATTAATGTACCTCTATGCAAGCATACTTATTTTTATAGTTTAGTAATTTTTAGTGGTATGTTCAAATAATTGTGCATGTCTTTCTGTAAATGTTTTATAGCTACCTTTGAGGTGTCATGATGTTTTCTTAAAAGGAATTATTTTATGTATGTGAAAGTATTTACAAAGGTAGTTTTCATAAACTGTATTAAGTATTTTCAAAACCCCTTACTGAGTATTTCAATGCTCACCCTATGTTTTTGATTAAAAAATTTAGGTTACTATTTTTAATAGATGGACCATTTCAGAATGTAGCTGGTTTTCCCAGAACCTGAACCTCACGAGCATCTGTAATTTTGGGAAATGATGTATTATTTGTAAATGTTTGTAATTAATTTTTAGTACATCATGCCTCATGGGCACTGGCTCCAGGCATTCGGGGGCCAGGTCCTTACAGTTGGTATCATTGGATAGGTTTAGATAACTCTGGAAATCCAAGAGGTATAAATATATGACTGAGTATTACTGAGTAATTATATTTTAATTTTCAGATGGCAGACGAAAGACCACTAACAAGTCTTTTGTCCCTTCCCATTGAAATGCTTGAGACTATAATCGTTAAGTCGAGTATGGAAGACTATGAACCCTTTGGGAAACTCTGACTATCCTGCAAGAATCTTTACCAAGTGTCGAACAACTCTAATATCCTTCGACTCTTCCGAGGATCGAGTCATGTTTACTATCATATAACTCATGTACAACTTGCGTACAATATGTGTCAGGGGAAATATTATGAAGGTCTTTTCCTATGTTTTACCATATCTTCAAACTATGTGGCTTTAAGGGTTTTTTGAGAAGCCGTAGAGGAGGGAAATCTATATGCAGCCTATCTTTTTCACATCTTGAGTTTCAGTCTATACGGGAGACTCTTTAACATCAACCCCTCGACTTTGAGGTAGTATGACGAATCTGTAGGGACCAAGTTCATTTTGATATCGCGGAGTTTTTCACTGATCATGCCTCTATCTAGAAGCCCAACTGTTCTATCTGGGAGTTTAACCCCACTTGCTCAAGGTGTATCAGGGCAAAAGAGATTGAGAAACTGGGAGCCACCTTGGGAATATAGTTGAGGACATCAGAGAACTGGTTACCAAGGTGGGCTCCGTAAAGGTACAATATAGTTGTTTTATGTTCTTTTTAGTGTCTGAATCTTAGAATGTTTGAGTAGGGACATCACTAAGGATTTCAGGGAGTTTTGATTCTCTATGTGGAGTTCGTATAGAAAATCAATAAGGAAATTCGGGCACTAATGTATAAAATTATGTTTTATTGAAATATTATTTGTTTTATTTTCTCGTCTATACCTTATCGGAACTTTTAATTGAATTATCATGAATGGATTTTCAGATGGCTGGACAAACAAAAATCTCATCCCTACCCGATGAAATTCTAGAGGATATCCTAATCAAGAAGTGTGCTGTGGACCATCCTTCTTTCCTCCATCTGTGAGGATCATGTAAATGAATGTATGAATTGTCCAACAGCCATGAAATTCTTCATTCCTTCCATGGGGACGACCATGTATTCTACCTCATTGCTAATACCCAACTCCCTTATTATAGACATAGGGGGAGATATTTCAAAGGACTTTTTTGAAGTTTCACTCTGGCATATAATTTTTCTTCTAGAGCATGTTTTCTGGTAGCAGCCCAAGATGGGAACAGCAAAACAGCCTTTATGTACCATATTCTAAACCTCAATATTTTTGATCGCATCATTCCAATGGAATATCTTGAGCGTGATATAGTTCGGCGGAGTACTAGAGAATATGTCCATTTATAAAACCCTGACTTTATTACTGCACGAGCCTCCATATGGAAGCCTATGTGTAGAACACATGAGCAGGAGTTCGAGACATACTGCTCAAGGTGTATCTGGGCTAGTGAAGCTGAGGAATTGAGTACCAACTTGGGTATTCCGATGACCAAACCAAATCTCCCATTTTGGTTATGGTGATCATCTGGGGATTTTCAGTTTCATATTATGAGTCGATTTGTGAGGACGCAATTCTTTGTAGGGGGAATAATATAACATCCCAATAATCTGTGTTTCGTGTAATGATGAATTTTATATTTTATGTTACCCATTAATAGAACAACTGGTTTCTTATGGAAAAGTAATAATAAAATTTTAATTAGAATAAACACACAAAATGAACGAGAGACTATTTATTCAAATGGGAACACCATGGTAATTACAATATGATAAGATCAAATAAGAAATTAAACTAACCATAGATACCAATTAAAACCCCTATTAAAATTACAGGAAGACCACTCAAAACAACGAGATCCTCGAGTAGATGATAGGGGTCCTTGGAAGCTGCTATAACAAACATAAGAATGGTCGAAGGCACAACAACCTCACTAAGCACCAAAGGAATGACTTGAACCATCTTCTCCTTCTTCTTCAATCACCGTAATCTTAAGACACCCAAGTCTTGGTTCTATACGGCACTAATGTGACTGTTAATAATAATTATAGCTGTTGGAATTCAAATAAAGTGATTGTTGGAGTTTTTGGTCTAATGATCTTTAGTGCTTAATTAAATGTCTATGGTTATAATTTAAGACTCTTTCTTATAAATAAGAACAGAAAATTTATATTGTGTAATTTAGGCGTACAGTTTAAAATAATTAAATTATTCTTCCGGAATTTATTATTTAATAGAATATTTTTTATAAATATACTAAAATATGAATATAACTAATTTATTACTTGTTCTTAAAATATGGTATATATAAATATATATATATAGATATATATGTATATATATATATATATAAGAATAAGCATATTATAATACTATAATATTATATATAACGTTTTAATAAATCAAATGTATTATTTCACTTAAAAGAAATGTTATTTTCATTATAAATAGCATGCATGAAATTCAATATTTTGTACCAATTATGATAATTATTATTAAGTTGATAAATTTTAAAATTACTAATTTAACTTATAATGATTTAATTATATAATATGACATATATATATATATATATATTTGTTTCATAGATAACCTTGAAAATTGAATAAATATATTTTCATAATTAGAATTTTGTTTGTTGTATATGTATATGTTTATGTATTCTGTGATATGATATATAAATACATAATTGAAAAATAATTTTTATAATTAATAATATTTTTAAATAATATAAGTAATAATAATAATATGTAAACGTTTTATAAACAATAATAAGTACATTTTATTTGTTTCAAATTAGTTTAATTAGAATTTGTTTTTAAAAAATTATATTAAGATTTATATATATATATATATATATGAATGAGTTTAATAATTAATGTAATAAAACTTTCCTTTTTAAAAGTATTGTTAAAATAAATTAAATTTTGGCTTTATAATTTATATAAATTGATAACGATATAATCATAAAGTTAGATAATATAATAATTGATATAATAATAGCTAATATAATAAATACAAAATAAAATATAATAATAGGGAAGAAAAAGTCATGGGATTGATTGAAGGAACCAAATCTAGTATGGGATTTCGGGGGGGAACTCGGTTAGGGTTAGCACGGCCAAAAAAAAGAATTAAAATAATAAAAAATAGAAATAAAATGGGACTTAAGAAATATATAAAATAATATTTATAATATCGAATAGGGGTCGTCTTCCTCCCCAGCCTGTAGCAACGGACGACGCGAGCTCCTCCCTGAACAAATCAGTGATGCCACCGTGTCGCCTCGCCTTCGGCTGCCCGAGCGCCACCGCCTATGCATCACCACGTGATCCTTGTCGTCGCCTCCCCGACCATTATGATCGCCTCCCCACTGACGCGTCGTCTTCCCCAGAAAACCAGTGACCAGTAGTCGTCGCCTTCACCTCCCCTCCTTCTCCATTACACCCGATGCCTGTGACCCTTAGAGGGTCCCTTTTTCCTCACCTTTCCATGAACCTACCCCATTTGTCCACCTGATTCAAGCTCCTAGGATAAGTTTATATGGAATATATATATATATATATATATATATTCATTATTGTTTACCCAACTCATAACTTTGTCCTCACCGTTGGTATTCATGCAGTAGGACCCTCGTGGAGAGTGTTCCGCGGCTTGCCCAGAATCCCCCGACCTTTTAAATTCTCACCCAAGCGTGTGAAACCCTACAGGTTATAACCTCTCAGCCTTTCCCTTGAGCTCCCGAAGACCCCCCAACAAGCCTCTACCAACTCGAATCTTCCTCCTCTATCCAGGTAAGGGTGGTTTTCCATTCTAGTTTACATTGAACTAGTCTTATATAAGTTTACAAAATTATACAAATTATATATATACGGTTGTATAATCTTGTTTTCGGTTTTTAAAACCCTAAAACCCTCTACACACCCTCTACATTTAAGGTTTCAAGACTTTCAAAGGATATTTCTTATTATTTGGAGTGAAAATGATTCTTTTACCTAATTATATATATGTTTATACAGTTTGTATATATATTTATATAATCATTTTGATCCATGTTGAAAACCCTGAAATTCATTTCTTATTTACTGTTTTGAGGATCTTAGATTTGGTTTTGGATGTTTTTTGTTTTTATTCCTCATGAAAATCAAAGTTTAAATTTATGTTTATATATATATACATATATATAGATAGGATATAGTACGTGCCATGCATGAACTTGTTGTGATAATATTACCTTCCATTTTTCCAGGGAGTTTGTTCATGGTTTTTAAACTCAAATAATTTATGTAGGGTTAGTTTTGAAAGGATTCCATTAAATGTCTTATATGTGTATATTTTCAGGTTTATAAGTATACATATGTGTGTGTATGTGTTTGTGTGTATATAACCCCAACCCAAATCCATTTTTGAATATTTTCAAATAAATCAGTATGATTTACAAAGGATTATATACACATAAATGGTATTTCAAATTTACTTGTAATATGAAAATCCCTTTTTGTAAACGTTGTATATGTAAAGGTATAATTATGTAATTATGCGAATTTGTTTTCCAAAACAATCAATTATGACTTTCAAGACATGAACACTAATCCTTAAGTAATATTCTATGTGAGAACTAAGATTAGGGTTTTAAATATAATTGTGTTTCTAATACCTATATATATATATACATATGTCTGTATCACCACTCAAATCTGTTTTATAATTCCTAAAGGATGAATTATAATCCTTATGTAATGTTTTAAATGAGACATGTCATTTGGGTTCAATTGGATTTACATTTGGTGCACAAAACCCTAAATTTCATACATGTGTGCACTTTGAGTTACACATGTTATAAACATTACATGTTTTGGTATTCGTTCAACTGGTTTAATTAATTATATACTTAATTTAAATATTTATTACATGTAAGCTATTAATAAATATTATTTCGGTTATGGAAATATTAAATACGTAAATCTATTGTACATACAGTTGTGTAAATATTTGTATATGTATTATTTCCTAAAACACTATTTCCAAGTAATGAATAACAGAATTTAATTAACTCTTGTACGACCTTAATGAATTTTAATTTTTGTGGTTAAACCAAAATGTGCTTATGTAAAACCTTAATTGATTATATTAACTCCATTGTGATTTTTAAATGATTTTTTCAAGGATAAAAATATTTTAGTAATTATGTGTTTTCTCATTAAATTCTTATTAAATAATGACCCCCCCCCCCCCCCCCGTAGTTATTGTTATTAATTAATCAAATTGTGATTTGGTCTAATTGCATGTTCAAATTGACTTTTATCAGCATATTTTTTTAATAAATGTGCATGAAATAGGGACTTTAAACTAAGAAGTTATCATTTCATGTGGAAAACCCCATTCATTCATCATTTTCTGTACTTTTATTATTATTACATGTGCAAAAGATATTCTACTTATCCATGCCTACCATGGGAAATTGTTATCATCAAACTTTATATGTTCATTGTAATATCTTGTATTTCTACTGTAAATGTACAATAGTTTAATTATCCACTTTATTTATTGATGTATTCAATAATGCATGCATATGAAAAATAATGAGAAATGAAATTAAATTACCCAAAGTAGTATGGGACACCTTGGGTAATATCTAATAAAATTAAATTAAATAAATCAAAGTGGTATGTGCACTTTGATTTATGAGGTATGGGGAATGCATTGGACTTATTATGTGACGGGTGGGGCCCAATATATCCCCTCGATGCATCAGTAGGTCACATGAGACAACTAAAAGCGGTATTGGTCAAGGCCTTTCCCATTTTACGAGTTATGGATTTTGGCCGAGGCCTTATTCACTAGATTTCTTGGTCGAGGCCTTGACATAGTCCGGCATATGCATTTTCCTTGTTATGACAATGTAATTTAATTAACCAGAAAATATTCAATTATTAGAATATTGATTACAGATATTAAAGATTATGGTCGAGGCCTTAATCAATAGAGGTCTTGGCCGAGAACTCGACAATATGTTTACAGAAGGTTCTGCATTATGTGTATGTTAATCAAGAACCATTACTTATGAGTATGAGTTTATGTGCATATGACATATAATGAATTATCAGTTTTCCTTCCTAAATTATTAATGAAAATGTTTGCATTACATTTATTATGTCATCATGTGCATTTAGATAAGATTTAGTGAGAATAATTATGCGTGAATATGATAATATTCTTGTCTATTAGTATTGGCACACCTTGGATTCTATGTTGTTCTTAAGTAGTAGTTTTTATGTACCTCCCTGAAAGCATGCTTATTTTAATAGTTCAATAACTTTCCGTGGTATGTTCAAATACTTGTGCATGTCTTGCTCTAAATTTTTTATAGCTACCTTTGAGGTGTCATGATGTTTTTTTAAAAGGAATTATTTTATGTATGTGAAATTATTTCCAAAGGAAGTTTTCATAAACTGTATTAAGTAATTTCAAAACCCTTTATTGAGTATTTTAATGCTCACTATACGTTGTTGATTAAAAATTTTCAGGTTAGTGTTTTTAAAAGATGGAACATTTTAGAATGCAGCTGGTTTTCCCAGAACTTGAACCTCACGAGCCTCTGTAATTTTGGGAGATTATGTATTATTTGTAAATGTCTCTTAATGAATTTTTAGTACATCATGCCTCATGGGGACCGGATATGGGAATTCAGGGGATGGGTTCTTACACTATCGCTGTCATCACTCAAATATTTTGAACTGTTTTCTCAATTCTCATAAACATGCATTTTTACCATAGTATTTAAATGAATTTAACATCTATCCTAGTGGAAATAAAAATAATACATTAATATCAAGGACATTGAATTAGGTTCAAATTTCATTGAGGATGTGGGATGGTGGGTTATACAAAAATCAATAATATTTTGTATAAAGGAGGGTAGAATCATTAAATAAATGAATGATAGGTTTCAATCCAATTTACATATTCACACTATCTCCCCCAAAATTAAAATATTGTATCCCCAAAGTATACTAAAATCCAATGCCTCTCTCAAATATTTGATTTTTTTATTTGTTTTTTTATATTTTTGTAGGTATACAACTCTCTAAAATAAGATGGGAAAACCCTGGTGAGTATCAAATCCAAACCCCATGAAATTTATGTAATAAAAAATCCAAAAGATATGCACACATGTAGAACGTAAACTGTATCATCTCAGGGAAATTATTTCATATAAAAAACTCTCTAGCTCCTAGAGTAATGATCCATCACTTTTATAGGTTTCCATTAAGGTGAGGTTTAGCACAAAAGGACTACGGAAGTAAACATTCTTAGAACAAAAAGGATTCTATATTACTATAGATAAATACATGTAATGAATGTGTCTAATTTGAAATGTAAAACACATAATTATGAAGGGAAAATGGTGATCCATGTGCATCAGATGACTCATTTCCCCTCAAGTAACCCTCTCCATGAATAAATATCCCCCACACTTAGATTGAAAATCATCAAGTAGAAAATTCAATAAATAGGTATGGAAAGGTATCGATTGTTGGATTATCCTATAAATTCTTCTTCATGGATTCTAAGGGCTACACAATGGAGAAAATGTACGGGTGGCACAATGGGTCAAAGGGTATGAATTTAAAAAAAATACCTCTGTCATTTCAGTGCAACTTTCAAAATTAATATCACTTTAATGAAAATTCATGAAAAGTTCTAGAAGTCGTAACATGATTAAGACTCCCTAAAGAAAAATAAAAACATGATATTATATAAAAATGGGATAAATTATCATGGGTATAGCAAATATAATGTTAGAAAACACAGATGAGCATGATTTAAAATAAGTGTCTCAAAAATATACAAGTTTCCAAAAAAACATTTTCAAAGCATAAAATAATATAAAAAATCATTTAAATTAGAGTATCAAGAATCAAAGAATTCCAAATAGGAATCATGTCCTCAAACTACCCAGAGATATAAAGCGTATGTTCCCAAATATGTTATTATAAAAATGAAATGGTTTTCATGTGGGTTCAATAAATTATACAAATGTTATTTTTTCATTTTTATTTTTTTTATTTTTTGTAATAATATTACATGGTGCTTTTGGAAGCATAAAATATGATATAAAATAAAAATACACCCTTTTGTAATTGAAGATAGACGTGGAAAGGCTATATTTATCCAATAATGCTCCAAAAATGATGTACATATAAAATATACACATAGAACAAAACATACCAACATCATATCAAAGAATTCACACCATAAAAAATCATTTGGAGGATAAAAATATGTATGATGAATGATCAAATCCATTATAGTGATAGAAGAATACAGACTGTGGTAAATGCATGTCAATTTATTAATTAAAAAACAAATTGAAATGAAACTAAATGCAGTGAAAGGATGAAAAACAAATGATGTGTTGACACCCCTTGATCTGTAAGATTACTTTTTATTCATTCAGATATTGTATAATCTCAACCAAGATCTATCAAAAATGTATACCATGCATTTGCTTCCATATTAGTGGGAGTGTGGAATCCATTCATTGAAAAAAAATTATCCTGCAAGCTACACAATATCTCAATAGAAACATGTTAGAAAAATGGATGGGTGGAATGAAATGAAAATATCCCAAATCATAAGGGAAAGAATATAACTATTATGAATAAGGATTCATTGAATAAGTGAAATGTGGGGAAATGGAATCATCATGATGATAAAGAACATTATATTTTTGAATTAACAAAAAAGAAGAAATTCCATTACCAAAATCTTTCAGTGGTCAGATTATATCCATCTCATTCTTGAATGAAGTATATGCATCGATGATGTATCCCAATTCATTTTTACGACCAACCACTTGCATGGAAAAGTCCACTGGTTTCCAACTCAATTAATTCTCTATGATTTCATTGATTTTACTATGGTCAAGGGAACTTCTAGTATATGTGGGTATTTCAAGTGATGTTTTTTAACCTTGATGCATGTTGTGGGTGGGGTGGGTGTAGTTGGAGAATGTGAATCAATTTTTTAGAATTATAATGTTTTCAAAAGTCACTTCTATAAATCCCTTCTCATAATTATCCATTAACATATGTGTCACCATAAACTCAGTATCCTCTAGGAAACCTCTTTCATCCATTATTTCTAAGAAATTATGAGTTTCCTCCACCACCAACATTGATTGATTTAATAAATATAGAAATTTTTAATATGTTAGTATTTTGGAAAAGGTTTCAGTCTCATATAAATTTTTAGAAAGAGTCTATTCAATTTCATTTGATGTTACATCCCCTTATGTGTGAAAATTCATGGTTTCTAGGATCAATTTTGACTATATGATGGCAAATAAGGGTTCTAGTTAAATTAATTCTTCATCCATAAAAGGTTTAGTTCTATAGACATTTAATTTATCCTTTTTAACTTTTGGATGGATGGGTTTTGAGCTCAGAGAATAATGAAATTAAATTACATTTTCTAAGGGACAATTATATTCAATGGAGTGGAAGACTAAGCTGTCATATTTGTGAAATGTGATTTGATTGAGTGAATTAATTTTTTATGAATAGTAGTCATATATGGTATTATAGGAAGAAGTATTTATGAACATAGTCTCATCATCATAATTAGGAACAAGATGTTGTTCAATTAGAACCTCTACTGCACATTCCTCAAAATAATTTTTTTGAATTAGATTATCACGTGATAGTCAAACAACTAGTTCAGAAAGATGATTCATTTGATTTCCTAGTTTCTTTAGTTTATTTTAAATATTTATTTTAGGAAATAAACATTTCATTACATTCATTATAAAGTTAAAATGTCTGATTTGTCTCAATGATGGAAGATACCAACATGCTACCAATTATTGAATCATTTGATTCACATGAATTATCGTGTTCTAAATTTTTAGAAATGCATTAACTTTTAGAATGATCAAATGGCGGGTAGGAACTAGAAGTATAATATCGTGATGCATTATCACTTGGATCATGACATGTGATTTAATGAAATCATTATAATAAAAATTATTACTTGTAGATCTCATGTACGACAAATCATTATATATCAATACCTTAGGTGTGACTGCATAGGGAGTGTACTGATTGTAGTTTTATGCTGATAACCACACGATTTTGAAATTCTGGGTGTCTTGAAATTACATGAATAGAATAATTCCTATATTTCTTAATTGAACGTTTTTATTTGTTTGTTTCTTTTTTTAATTTTTAATTTTTTGACCTAAATCGCTCTTTTAAAGGAACTCATAATGCTACTATTTTTCTTGGTAACTGTGACATAAATTTTGTATGTGTGTCATATCGACTGAAAATTTATTAACCTAATAACTACTATAGAAGCAGTGAGAAGGGTGAAAACATATAGAAAATCTTTTTAGTCATAAGGAATATCCAATTAGAAGGATGTTTGGACAAACACGTTTTTATTGTATTTCAAAAATAAAAAGTTATAAAAATTAAATAACTATTTTAAAATAAATATTTAAATTAACAAAAATTATCTAGGTGAAACAAACTAAAAATTTGAAAAAACATGCCGAGATGGGAGTGTCATAATTTTGATGTCCATTCAGGTGCATACACAGCCAATTATTTAATTCGCACGTCTAAATATTTATTTATTCAATCACCATTGGCTCACAATTTAATCAAAATACAATCATATCTCATTCATTGATGTCAGAAAATATTCTATGGTTTACACAAATCATCCATCATTTCATTCTCTATCTTGAGTAATAATTTTCACTTCATTGTAGCAATGAATCACTTGGTGAAATATCACAACCTATTTCATAGAAATTCAATGTATCTACCTGTATAGAGTTTTATTGCATGATATTTCTTATTAAGTATCACTCATGAATGTTTGAAGGGGTATGCCGATAAAATATTGATTTTTGAATTAATATATTTATTTATTTGGATGTCACTTACGTGTGATTTCTGATTCTCTCAAACGCGTGATTGATTTACAAACAAATAAATTCTCTAATGATCTCTCACATGTGGTTACTTATTAGGTATCACATGAATGGGCTCCAAAGACTGTGCAAGGACTCCGAATAAAAATTAATCCAAAAGAAAATATAACTAATTAAATAAATTCAATATAAAAAACAATTAAATGGAAATCATAGATGGAAATTCATTAAAGACATTATTTACAGTAAAAATCATCATAACTCTGACTCAAAAATAATTATCCCTCCATGATGATAAATCAATACATAAAATAATATAAATATATCACTGTTATCATGTCATCATAGTTGTCAATGAAAACTGCTATCGATGATCACAATATAATAGTCAACACTCTGCTGATCGCCTTAACGTTAAACCAAACCATCGAGAACTTACGTCAACATGAAAAAAATAATTAGATCAATGCTCACAATAGTTGTAAAATGTTGAACTTATGAAATCAAATATAATACTTCACATGTGATGATGTCACATCCGAACAGGGGCTGGACACCTGGAATGGATGAGTTTGGCCTAGATGATGACAATGGTGGTGTGCTACAGTAGAATTGGGAGGCCGGTGTGAGGGGTATTGCCTCCTAGATGATTTATAGTGAGGAGGGGTCAGCTGGTGTGTTGTATTCCTAGAAAATGGTGAATATGGGTTGTTTCATGCTTATTTGTGGTAGGAAGAGTGGACCACCTGATGGCTAGGCTTCAGATGAAGGATGGAAGGAGGCAGCTGTGAGGGAAGGGGGAAGGGTTCACTAGATGATGGGGCTGGGGTGTTGGGGAGGGGGACGAGTAAAGAGAATGTGGTGACATTAGGTAAGGGGATGAGGGGATATGAGTGACATTGGGTAGGGGGATAGTGTCATCAACCTAAAACAATGAATAAGTGGAAATAAAAATTCAAATTCAAAATAAAAAAATCTCATTATCTATATATGTTTAAAAAAAAGTGTTATTAATATTAAAATTATTCATATAATAATATAATTAACTATAAACTAAAATATTTAAAAGTAAATGGTATAAAAGTGAAAATAAATAAACTTTTATGCACAAGTAACTAAACAACCTAAAATATATATATAATAATGCTCTGAAAATAATATAACTAACCTTAAATATTAATATAATACAAATAATAAAATAATAATTAAAAAATTACTTTTATTAATACTAAAAATATATAAACGATTAAAATATGAAACTAATATAGAAAATTAATGTATATAATAATAAATTTTAATAAACTAATAATAAAACTAATGTTAACGAAACTAATAATAAAAAAAATTATTGTAAACTATATTATAAAAAATGAATATAACTAATAAAAATACTAAATTACCAATATTAATTTATAAATTAGCTAAAAATTATCAAAATATCTAACACACCCTCTGTCACCCCCCCCCCCCCTCAGTGTCTCTCACACCCTCTATTTTTTCATCATATGCCACAACCTCCTTCTTCGTCCCATCAGTATCTAAAATAGTGCCTCCCCATTCATGAGGTTCAGCAGTGAAGGAATAGGTCATCAGTTCTGCTTCTTCATGAGGATATTGGAGGGTTATTGTTATTGGTACAAATTTTAATGTGAACAATTTATTATATATTTTTTATAATACTATCTTTTTTTCATAAAAGATACATACAATGTTACTACAGAGTGAAATATGAATATTTCAGATGTATGGAATCTAAATAGATGAATATTGTTGTCCAATTTGACTATTATGGGGTCCCCATGGATGAAGTCATTGGATTATTTTGCCAGATTTTTGGCCAGCTGGCAGCATAGCCGGTTATCCTTCCCATTACCTTTATAGATTGGTGACATGTTCCGCAATATTGGAACCATTATTTGTTGGATTCTTATATAATGGTAATTTTAATACATTATGTTGTAATTGATTTTCATTATGTTATTAAAATCTAATATTTTAAAAATGAATCTCTTTTTTCAGATGTTATTCCACTTTACCATTGGAGATCTCATCACACGAAAGTGGACATTGAAAATTTTGGATAAGAAATGGAAATTTTTTAAATGATGATTATAGAATGAATTCTGCAATACTTCCTTGAAAACTCAACATCTATTTGATAAGTTAGATGAAGGGTTACTTTAAGAGAAATGGAAGGTTTTTATTGATAGTCATCATCATTAGAAGCATGTGGTATTGAAATATATGTTATTATATTAATCACATTTTACATATATACATACATATGACAAGGATATGAAATTACATACAAAACTATAAAATTATATGTTTTTTATTTAAGGATGTTTCAAGGAAAAATGCATCATGTCAAGCTAAACAAATCATCCCCCACAATGTCGGGTCAAAGAATTTTTCCAGAAACAGATCGACTCGGGTAATATTTTCATTAGTTTAAATATTTATAAGATAAAATTATGTATTTTATATATTAACATGTTGATTTTTATTTGTTTAATGTATTAAAATAATTTAGGGCACCAAGTCTCCCAAATGGAACTTTGTTTGGATGTTCATACAAAATCTGATGGGATTTTTGTTAATGAGCTTGCCAAAAATATCGGGATATGTATTCCTTTTTCATTGTAAAAACTTATTTACAATTTTCAAAATGTTAATATGTATTGATTAAAATATGAATGATATTTTTTTATAGGTAAAAATAAAATAACTATTGGACACCAATCCCACGTAGTCCTTCTTAGTCTCCCAGGAAGATCTCATTGGTCAAGTCCATGGGAAGGAGAATCCAAGTCACATGCGCGGAGTGGGTTTAAGACCATTACCATCAGAGTTATTTTTAAGGCCAACAGGTATTGAAGTAACACCTAAAAATTGTTATTGTTACTCCCTACCTTGATATGGTTAAAATTAGTTTTTTTGAATGCAAATCACAATCCAGGAATTGGGGGAACTTATAAATATGCAAGTTCTAAAGGTTGTTTCTATGAAGAATGTGTTGCTTGAATCATATCAGAAGGCAACTCGATCTGTCCCCTGTGATATTGCCTCAGTTTATGGTAGTGAGTAGGTAAATAAAAAAATATTAAAATCATTTAGTATTCAAATTTTATTGGATTTTAGTATAAATTTAAATATACAACACTAATTATTTTTCAACATAATCGCCATGCAGGTGCCGATAGCAGGAATTGAATACAAAGATGAAGAGTGTTTCAATCAAAGTTCATCAGGTGGTGATCAATGTTCACTTTGGATTCAAATATGATGTGTGACTGAACTTATGACAATATAACACTAATATGGTGATTCAGAATCCATATTGTTGTCTATCGTAGGGATATTTTTATTTCCCATACATTGCATAAAAATTTGTATGTTTGGTTCATTTTTTATGTTTTCTTCCAAGGATTACCTTATGATTTGTTTTCCTTGGATATTATATAGATAATGAATTGTGACACCCCCCCCCTTCCACTCTTATATTATATATGATATAATTATTGGTATTTTATATTTTTATGAGTTTTGGATTTTAACTTTGATATTTTTTAGGAATTTTTCTAATGAAAGGTTTCCATGTGGTTGTGTGTAGCGATGCATAAAACCTTATGATTGAGAAAAAATAATGAAGCTAAATCTTTTTCATGGGTTTTCCTAATGGAATAAGGTTATTGCATGATCATGTGAGTTCATGAAGCCCTCTAAAAGATTCTATTTAAAATTTCCTCCAAAAGAAAATGTGTGCCATGTTATAATCCTCTGACTTTGTTAAAGCCCTAAAAACATATTTTTACATGTACCATGTCTATGTTCTCACTCCATATGGTCATTTCCTTTTTGTGATACAATCCCCAATTATAAATTATCCCAGAGCTACTAATACACATATATCCAATAAAACCATTATAATATACCTCTATCGAGAACTCACCTTTGACAATGTATAAGGTTATCAGAATTATGAACTCCCATTGATCCTTACTCTATGTGAACCATGGAAACAAAGAAAATTTCTACCACTACATCCATCCTATTCTCAAACATTCAAGAGTCCACCTCCATCAGGAAAATTTTATTTCTATTTATTTGATCATATTCTGATGATTTTATTCATAGTTATTGAAGAATTAAAAAAATTATCACTACCATTGCAAAGACACATGTTCTATAGATAAGGGACATTGATATCAAGTTTTAACATGATAGTTGTTAACTTATCCAAGACATTGATGATAATAGGTAAGTAAATGCCAAAATCCTGGACTTAAAGTGTATATTTAGATGACACTACCCCAAAAAACTATTCTACCAATTATGTACCATTCAATTTTCCTAGTTATCCTTTTCAACTTATAGGTAAATAAATATAAATGTATTTTCATAACTCCACCTTGGTCTATGATTTATTATCATATAGAATACTATTATAGTCCAATACATTCATAATAGTTCTTCTTGATGAAGTTATGTTTAAGTATAATGGATCCTAGGATATTATCAGATATTTTTAATTTTGGATTCCTATTCTTAACTCATTATGGATATTGAATACCTATCACTACATTAGAATACCACACTCACAACCATCATGATCTGAAAAAATCATATATTAACCAAGTATATGTATCCTTCCTTCCACTCATTCTTATGAACTCATGAAAACTATTCCATAAACACCATATTCTTGAAATCTTCATTTTTTTAATTTCTACTAATCCATATAGAATTCTCTTTTTGAGTTATACAATTATCAACAATCAATAAACCCATAAATCCACAACCATTAAGCAATGTTCAATTAAAAAATCTCCATCTATTCCCTGGCCAATATTTTAGGACCATCCAATATTTATTATTTCATTCCACAACATGATAGAACCACCACTCTAATAATCATGAGGTTTCAAGAACATTCCACATGATCCCCTTTCAAATGTTATGTGATAACAACCCTAGTGTCACTTATTCTGACTCAAAGTAGGATAGATAACATATGTTAGTAATGATAACCACACCTAAATCATCCATGGAATTTATAAAATATTTGGAAACTAATCCATCAAAGAATAACGCTTCATGTATTCTGATGTTCTATCACAATCTATCTTTATAAAGGGAATTGACTAAATTACATCGATTTCAGAAACTAATCCATTAGATAACTTCATCATTGAATCCTCCTTCATGGAAATCCATCAAATCAAACTCATTACACAATATAGATAATCCATCTATACTTTATGTGATGTATTTCAATTATCCAACCAAATATGTGGCTAATTCTTCCATATAATTGAATATTATAATTCCCTAACTGTAGTATCACTATAATTCTCCGAGATTTACATAATTCACCATTCTAATATCAATTCATGCCTAACACATGCTACATTATCCTCTAGAAATAGTACTCCCAATGCATCTAGGCAATGTAAAGGAGAAAATTATATCATCCAAAATTATTCTATAACAGACCAACCAATATCTAAATGACACATTGATGAACAAAAAATGGTACCATATTTACAATGTACATGGAAAATATTTTATAAATCCCATGCTACTTTATACAGTTTCCAACTTCATAGTGAAAATTCTTCTGAAACATACTAACACTACTTGAAAAAAACTATATACAAATGTTTTAGAAATGATGGTATAGGTCTCCAAACCATTGGTAAAGCCTTGAAAAAGGGTTCACAAAACCATTAGTATAAACCTATACTAAAAATTTTGAGAACTGTTGGTATAGGTACCGTGATTTTTTTTATACCAACAATTTTTACAAAACCATTCAAACCCATTGGTATAGAGTCTCTCCATGGTACTTGTGCTGATGATTTTTAAAAAACCACTATATAGGGTCACTTTAAGATGCCTATAACAATGGTTTTTTCCAAAAAAAATTATATAGGCCTATGGGTATAACTCTAATTTCTAACAGTGTAACCCACTTAAGAAGATGAATCCAGTAGTCTCCAAATGAAGTCCTAACATTCAAATATTACAAAAAATTTCCCATAAACATAATCCTTCATATATAAATTTCAATACAATAGATAAAGATTAGATACCAAAAATGTCTTATGATAACATTCTCCCAAATATTTGATTAAATTCTCAGTATAAAATTTTATACTCCACTCTAACACCAATCATAATAACCAATATGTGATACAACTATTTATGTATCATGTAGAATGTTTGATCAATTGATGACCACTACCAAAAGCTCCACATATGGAATAATCCTCTAGAAAAAATTTAGACAGAACACCCCTAATAGTTCAAAATTAGGAGCTAGGTTTCCTTGGTTCTCCATGTATTGTGTAGATACACTCTCTTCACATATGGTTTTATCCCTCCTCATAGACATCCCTATAGATAGTGAAAAATAATATAAAATAATACCAATAAAAAATGAATTAGAAAAATGTACAAAAATAATAAATAAATATTTCATTGATTGGTATTGAATCCTATATCAATTGGAGAGTGAACACATTCTCATTTAAAGATAACATTTGGGTTTTAGGGAAAACATACCTTCCAGTATCCCTGCTTATACTAATAGAAAAACACTTACCAACACCTTCTTTTAACCATTGAATCTTATGCTTCCCACATTCACATATCCTTCCTTATAGATTTAAATCATTTTTTTAGATATGGTTTCACTATAATGTGAATTCTACCAACATAACCACCAATCGATATCAACCTTATCCCAATTCATTAAGATCTATATTATTTTTGGAAGGTAAGATTATTTTTTTCCTATTTATTATCCTTCCTCCTTCCCCTTCCTCTTGATTTCTTGTTCCCCTATAAACCCTAATAGTACTGACTGTTGAATTTATTGTTTGGGAGGATCTTATTTTATAGAATTGGTTTAATAAGGCTTGTGGAGGTTGATTCCTTTATAGGTTGTGCTTCCACCATTGAGGATGAGTGGTTTCTGGTTGATTGATGTATGTGTTTTTGTGAAAATCATTTCGTAATGAGTTTGTAATTATTCCTATTCATTTTTTATGATATTATCTTTGGGATTCCCATTGTGCAATATCTTTGTATCACCTTGTGATCATATTCTCTTTTTGTAACTACTTATTTATAATTGTTTTCTCATATTATGATTTATTAACATGATTTTTCATGTTTTTATATTTACATTATTTCTATTATGGATTGGTTTATAATTTTAGAACCACCCTATCACAAATGGTGTGCCAAATTAATGATTTAATATTCCTTATGTTCCCTTATCAACCAACTACTTGGTAGCTAGAGAGAGTTAGGGTCAATCCCCTAGGAAAAACAGGGAAACAATGGTCAGTGAAATCCAGATGAATCTTGGCCAATTATCCAGACATGTAGAAGCAAAGAGAACTCTCTATTAAATTGAAACAATTTTTGGAAAATTAGTAAACACATAAGGAGAGAAGAACAATAAAAAACACACACATGTTATGGTAAAAATGCAAATAGGGTTTATTGAATTCATTGTTCCTTAGAATTGAAGATTTAATTGACATTTATTTACCATATAGATTGAATTAAACTGATTTTTCTTGGTCTAAAAGAATAAATTAAATATTTAATGGTTAATTATTCAGTTCGACAATTAACTGCTTAAAAAAGGTTTAGGTTTGTTGCCACTAAAATAGTGTCAATGATTTCCCGCAATGACCGTGGCTTTACCCTCCACAACTCCTTTAGTTTTCACCATTTATATCTTTCTTGGTTAGAAATAAATATTTATGGTTTTGAAAATATGTTAATGAAAGTAATTTTAAACCAAAAATCATAAACTACAAAATACATCATAATTCAACTAATAATGAACCAAAATCTTATTACAACCCAAACACGAGGGGAACTAGCCTCTTATGACCATAGTCATGGTGTGCGGATGGAGTCAGAACTCAATTACTACAAGGGATATAAGAGTATAATGGCGAAAAGAGGGAAATACACTAAATAGAAATTGAAAATAGAAATAGAAAACATGAAATGGATCTGAGGGAGGATAAAATGGTAAAGTGACAGCACATCACCTAGATGTTCAAACTCGAACATGGAGGGATGCCATCATATTTATAGAAAATGAGACTATATATCATGCAACACAAAGTACACACTGTGTATATTGGTTAAATCATTTTTTCCTTGTTTTCTCGGTCGGTAGGTGATCCACCGCGTCACTCTTTGACTTTGAAGGCATCAGTGGTTGGTTAGTAGGAGTACACGACATGTATCACTGCTTCCCATGGCATGTAGTCTCGTATTCAACCACCAAAAACTTCTAGAAGGGCGGAAATGATGTGTATAGTGAAGTACGTGACGTCCAATATCTGGCCAGTTATATGGACATGCATTCAGCCTAGCCATTCCATATCTGGGTAATGGTACACAACATGTGTTAGAAAGTACACACTGTGTATATATTTAATCATTGTTTTGATATTTCGCGATTTGTGAATTTAGTATGAAAATACATGAAAAGTACCATGAACATCGAAATAAATCACTTTATTAATAAAACAACATAAATCCGGTGAAAATATATTTTTATACTCAATAGAATGTATGAAAATATATACAAAAATCGGAAACATCATACTCCCCCACACTTAGTCATTTTCTTTCCCTCAACAGAAATATCAACATCTAATCAATAGAATCCATATTGTAAAAAGGGAATCATTAATATAATTTCACTTATAAATACTATATCCATAATAAAGGATTTTAGAAGGGACGAAACGTATTTCAATTCCATAGATATTCTAATCACACCACCTATATTATTCAATTAAATATTTTAATCCTCTTTCATACAAATTGTATATCATTTTTTAAATAAACATTCTACTTGATGATTTACCTCACCAAAAAGTACCACACACATCACTCATGAATATTTTATCAGATTTGTGCTCGATCTCAACTATACGAACTCTATCTATAAGATATAATGTGTTCATATTCTCCACATAAAAATTAAAAGAAAAAAATCATGGGAGATTTCAATAAGGTAAAAAATTTTCTGAGGCTATGGGTTGGTAGGTAATGATGTGAAAAATAAACCTAGAAGCTTGAAAAAGGAGGCTGAATTCTTAAAAAATAATGCATCATATTCAAAATAAAGCTTACTGAAAAAGCATCCCCAATACAGATCTCTCAAAAGTTATCATCAGTATGATATTACCTTACCAACATGGGTCCATAAACCATAAATAATGTGTACCAAATGAGTTTAGTCCCTCTTTTAAATTTTCCAACCCTTTTAATTTTTTATTATTTTTCTTTTTTAAAAGGGTCGACCAAGAATACAATAAATACTGGTTTTGGAACCCTTATTCTAAAATGAATATGATAAATTATCCACAAAACTTAATTTCATTGTGGCTCACCAAAATATACAATGAATAGCAAAAAAACCATCTCTAAAGCTAAAATGAAAAATCATGAAAAATTATGAAATAATTAGGGTAAGAAGGGTAAATAGTCTTGTAATGTAGCTTTCTAACAAGTCAATTCATGGTTTCTATGGGTTATATGAAAATCAGATTTAGGGTATGTCTCAAGGACAAAGGGGATGAAAAACAATCAAATGCCTCAATCATTTTAATGTGATTCATAAATCATCATGGTTTGAAGGGAAAGACTAGAATGTACTGGTAGTTATGCATATCCCATGAATCTCTCGAGAGAGAGGGTATAAAAAAGAATATGTCAAAAGGGATTAGAATACCACTCAGGAATAAGGAAAAATAAAATTAAAATTTGTTCATGAAATGAGTACAAATGATCAGTATAATAAATGTAAATGTACAAGACTTTAAGTCCATAATCAAACTATACCAGGAATCATTTAAAAACACATTGGAACCTAAATTAAGAATGTAACTTTTAAAATTACCTTTTCTGTCTCTACTATTTATAATTATAATTAATAAAAAAAATTCCACATTTTAAAATATTTAAACTATTAATGATGTCTCTTATATCATTTTAAGGGAAAATACTAGTATAATCAGAGACTCTCCCCTGCACTCAATATCACACATGGTAACCCAAGTGCAACACTAAGGTAGAAGAGAGGATGTGGGGACACATGGGTGGTAAGGATGAGGGGAAGCAGTGAAAGAAGTAAAGTCAAAGTAAAAAAATTAAAAAGAAAATATGAAATAATACTCCCCTCATGTTGAGTCGACAATTATGAAAATTAGTTGAAAGAAAAGTGCAAAAAAAATGCCCAATAAAACCTTTGACTTGTGAAGAAAAAGAAAAGGAAATCTATAGAGATATACATCATCATATAATATGCACAAAATTTTATATATATATATATATATAAAGAAAACAAATGTGTCGAAAACTAGTCCAGGGGTGGCCTTAGAAGAGGTGTCATCGGAAATAGGGGGATCCGCCAGAGGTGGATCAGACATAGTGGAAACTGGCAGCACCTGATTTATGCTCTGAGTGGAAAGTGTAGTGGTGAAATCTTTCCCGAATGTATGAGTATTAGTATCCAGAGATACTAGATTGATGCCCTTCATGGGAGGCTTTGCTGACACTTCCAGGTTGGAAGTAGTATTTATAGCATTACGACCGGTAGTGGATAGGAGAACTGGATCAGTGGAAAGTACCATCATTGGTGGCAGTGCTGAAAAAGGATGAGGAGTAGATGGAGGAGAATGTGTTGGGTATAACTGAATGCTATGATATGGAATAAGAAGGCCCAACATCTACTCAAGCTGAATCTAGGACTGTAGGATAGAAGTTTGCTGGTGCTCAAGGATGGCCAGACGGTGGGACATTACGGCCAGGCAGAGGGTGATGGGAAGATCAGCTAAGAGTTCATATGTATGTGGGGATGTGTAAGAAGATGGAAGAGAGAAAGAAGTGGGGTGAGGTGGGGAAAAGGAATATGTTGGGGGATGGGGTGGGACCTTCTCAGCAACACTGTTGAGAGTAGTTAGATCATCTCTTTCCCCCACTAGAGTTTGGTCATCCTGCACGATCACATAGCCTTCACCCCAATCCTTGAACATCCTCATAGAGATAACCATGAGAAAGTTGAGATGCTGAGGAGAGCCTATGGGGTCGTGAGGGAGAGAGGGTTCAAAAACACCTAGGTTGTGTGCCAAGCGGTTGGCATAGATACTTCTATTTAGGTTTCCCTGATTTTCATGGATCATGTAATGGAAATAGGTAGCGACAAGATAGGGGAGGTCCGGGTAATCATGCAAAAGAACACTAGTGAGAATCTCTATGTCTCTCCCGAACATTACACCCATACCCTCATGGGGGGGAAATAGATGGCGTTGAAACCACGATGAAGGAAATGAAGGGGAGGGGAAATGATGAGTGTTCTATTCTGGGATTTGGGATTGTAACTATGGTTAGGAAATGCTAGCTCCTACCAAATAACAATTAGGCTAGAGCGCTCTGGGAGAGTGAGGGTAGAGACAGGAGGTGGGGTCGTAGTATGAGGGAAAAAGTTGCACCCTCAGCCAAACTCAGCCATGGTCAGGAAAAGGATTCCACCGCCCAGCCGAAATCGAATCGGGGTGGCTGTATATGTGGAATTATGGCGGTAGGTGGGCCCATCAGACTCAAAGGTCATAAATAACCCCAAAAATAAATCAAGGAATGTTGTAGTGTTGACGTGGAGTGTGTCCAATAAATGTGTATTCCCAAGGAGATCCTCAATCTCCTCCCAGATGTCGAGGAGGCACTGCAGAATGATGATATCCAGAAAGTATCCACTAAACTGTATCGTATAGAGTGAAAATAACCACACCCTATTAGCCACAAGATTTCCCACAGTGAGGATCTGGAAGGGATGCAGTGTAGTTCTAGATGATACTAGTGCAGGCTGGGGTGGGCCTGCAGCTGCGGAGGCGGAAGGTCCTGTCGTAGTGTCAGTGGGTGGAGCATGTGAAAATGGGTTTTCAAATAGTAAAAATTTTGTTTTGGGTTTTTTCATTCAAAATTGGTTTCAGTTTTATTTTCTTGTTATTATTCTTTTTGGGTTTCTGTTTTGTGGTCTTTTCATGTTTGTTGGGCCTATTCGTTGGGCTGATCCTGGGGGTGTCCCTCTTGATGTTCGGCCTTCCTTCCACCGTGGAGATCCTGATTATTCGCCTTTTTTTATGACCATTGATGCTTGCTGATCCAACGGCTCTGGTTTTTCCATTTGTGTTTCTTCAGTGACCTTATCTGTGCTTCCCTTTCGATGGTATCCGTACACGTGCTGTTTGTTCGAGATTTGTTGAGTCGGTGCCTGCTTCGAGATCCTTCCGCCCATCCGTTGCCCGCCGCGTGGCTCTCGTCTGTTGCGCCTGTCAGTGGCGTCACTTCGTTCTTTTTTTTCCACCAGTATTAGGGGGAGTTGGTTTTTTTGGGTGGTTCGTCGTCATCTTTAGTTTTCCGCTCCCGAGAGCTCAGAGAGAAGGAGAGCATTCAATGGTTTGGTGACCCGCCGCTTGTACGTCGTCACCTCAACGACTGTTCTGGTGCATTTCCAGTGGATACCTCTACAGAAACCAGGGAGGCAACCATGGAAGGGATCCGTTCTTCTCGGTGATTTTTTTTGTGAGCCCGTTTTCTTTCTTGTATGTTCTTTGCGTTGTATGTTCTTGGTTTCCTTTTCTGGACTATTTATAGTCAGGGTTTTTCATGCGTGAGTCCATCTAGTTTGGAAGAATACTCCACTAACTCCAAGCCAGGGTTCATCACTAGCTCTTGGTGTGTAGAGATATTCATTCTCAGATAGCATTTGTGGTCTGCGTGCGTGGTCTGTATTTGTTGCTTCTCTATTTTGTATTTGCTATGTTTTTTCGTTTTCATAATAATAAAGAATCAGTGGTGGTGTTCTTGCTGTGGAGTAGGACCATAAGGTCCGAACCATGTAAATCCTATTGATCCTTTTATTTTCCTGCAAGTTTCATTTTCTGTTTTCTGACTTTTTTTATAATACGTTTTATTCTCGGCTGTGTTTACATTATGTTTATCTCTGTAAACTGCATTATTTCCGCAACAAGTGGTATCAAAGCCTGATTACTAGTTTTATTTTCAATTTCTGTCAAGTTTGAAATTGATAAATTTTACGGAGAAAATGATTTTAATTTGTGGAGAGTTAAAATTTTTGCTTTACTTGTTCAAAATGGACTTTCGATGATTTTCACGGTAGTAAGAAACCTTTTGTGAATTTCACTGCCGATGGTAAGTCCACCACTACTTTTGTCGATGTTGATCCTGGAATATTAGAGAAGGCTCACTTCACTCTACTGTAAACTTTGGGTGATAAGGTGATGCGTGAAGTACCACATGAAACTAATGCTAAATCGATTTGGGATAAACTCGAGTATTTGTGTATAACTACGTCTTTACTTGTGCTTCTGTATAAAAAAATTCATTTATACAATTTTAAAATGTCGCTTGGTTCTTCTATGCATGTTCATATAGACGTTTTTAATAAAATTATGCTAGATTTAGAAAACATATACCTTGAAGTTAAGGATGAGTACCAAGCTTTAATTCTGTTATCCTCTCTTGATGGTTCTTTTAACTCGTTAAGGGATTCCATAATGTATTCTCGCTATTCTATTATGTTAGAAGAGGTTAAGTCTGTTGTCCTATCTTGGGATCTTCAAACGCATTGTTTGAAGGATGAGTTGAGTTCTATTAAGAGTGAACCTCAAATGTTGTATACCAAGGATCCTTTGCAAAATAAGGGTAGTAATGGAATGAATCGGTTTAAAGGATTTTGGTGTTTTGAGTGTGGTAATATCGGCCACATTAAATGTTACTATCCTAATCTAAAATGAAAATATAGTATGGACCAGAAAAATGTGGTATGTCCTGATTATGATTCTGCAGAAGTCCTTTAGTCCTTTTATCAGCCCCTTCGTTAGAACTAGACATAGGTTCTTTGTATTTTTTTATTGCGTTCCTAGGACTAGATTCACTTGTTTTTTTCAAGGAATCGTGGTTAAGAAAAAACATATGTGTGTGATGGTCTAAGCTGTTTGGGCTTAGGTGGAGATGATGTTCTCCTGTCGGTTTTCTATTCTGTGATGACTATGTTTATTTTTCTACTGTTTTGATTAATGATTCATTGTTTTTAAGCTTTCATGTTTTTACATTGTATTTTACCCCTGGGAAAGGTTGTTTGAATTTCTGGTTGTTGGTGCATATCATACCAACTATTCCGGGTTGAACCAATGGTAAATACTGGGTAAGATTGATAAATTTTGGTTTCTTAGTTTAAAATTCTGAGCATGTTTAATCTATTTAATAGTGGAAAAGTAGTGTGGGTAGAACATGTGTCACTACAGGCACATGCTAGGTGATGTTCTACTGGGAGAACATTTGTAGACTTAGGATTTTCTGATTATCGAAAGTCTACCCACACTAGTGATATCCTGTATCGGTAGATAGATGGTTTACAAGAACACCATTTGTTTTTTGTTTTTTTTATAATTTGAAATGGTAGATATTTGTGAAAATGGGTTTTCAAATATTAAAAATGCTGTTTTCGGTTTTTCCATGCAAAATCGGTTTTAGTTTTCTTTTTTTGTTATTATTCTTGTTGGGTTTCTCTTCTGTGGCATTTTCATATTTGTTGGGCATGTTTGCTTGGCTGATCCTGTGGGTGGCCCGCTTGATGTCCGGCCTTCCTTCCACAGTGGTGATCCTGATTATTCACCTCTTTTTCTGACCGTCGATGATTGCCGATCCAATGGCTCTGGTTCTGTCGTTTGTGTTTCTTCGGTGACCTTATCTGTGCCGCCCATTTGATGGTATCCGTCCATGTGTGCTGTTTGTTCGGGATTCGTTGAGCCGCTGCCAGCTTCGAGATCCTTCCGCCCGTCTGTTTCCCGCCGTGTGGCTCTCGTCTGTTGCGCCTGTCAGTGGCGTCACTTCGTTCATTTTTCACCACCATTATTAGGGGTGTTTGTTTTTTTTGGTGGTTCATCTTTGTCTTCATTTTTCTGCTCCCGAGAGCTCCAAGAGAAGTAGAGCCTTCAGTGGTTCGGTGACCCGCCGCTTGTACGCCGTCACCTCGACGTCTGTTCTGGTGAATTTCTGGTGGAGACCTCTACGGAAAACAGGGAGGCAACCATTACATGGATCTGTTCTTCTCGGTTCTTTTGTTTGTGAGTCTGTTTCTCTTTCTTGTCTTTTCTTTTTGTTGTATGTTCTTGGTTTCCTTTTATGGCCTGCTTATAGTCGGGGATTCACGTGCGTGAGTCTATCCAGTTCGGAAAAATACTCCGCTAAATCAGAGCCAGGGTTCATCAATGGCTCTTGGGGTGGAGAGATCTTCGTTCTAGGATAGCTTATGTGGTCCACGTGCATGGTCTGTATTTGTTGCTTTTCTGTTTTTTATTTTCTCTGTTTTTTCATTTGCACAATAATAAAGAATTCGGTGGTGGTGTTCTTTCCGTGTAGTAGGACAATATAGTTCAAACCATGTAAATCCTGTTTTTCCATTTATTTTCCTACAAGTTTCATTTTCTGTTTTCCAACTTTGTTGATAATACGTTTTATTATTGGCTGTGTTTACGTTGTGTTTATCTCTGTAAACTGCATTATTTCCTCAACAGAGCAGTTGGTGTCGGGGTAGGTTCTAAGGTCATGCCAGCACAATATGGTGGAGTGGGTGTAGTTGGGTCCCCACTGGAATGAGGATCTAGACCGGGGCTCTTGGTAGTGAATGATGGAGTCGCGAACACAGTCGATGGTGATGTACTAGAAGCAGGTGAAGCAGCGGCTACTAAAGATGGAAGTACGGGGGGCATCTGTACAGGAAGAGGTTGAAGAAGGGGATTCTAGTGGATTTTGTTGTAGCAATGCCAGCACTGGTGACTTCAACATGGGAAGACCTGATGTTGGTGCTACAGGTGATCTGAGCCAAATCCTTTGTGGGGGTCGGCCAATATCAGTGGTGGCTATGGGTCACTTCCCACCCATGTTTTCCCCATCTGCCAAAGCTGAAATGGAAAGAATGGAAAACAAAGTAAGAAAAAGAAACAAAAAAGAAGGAAGAAGAGTGATAAATCATGAAATCAAAATTACACTGCATGTAGATCCATTATAAATTTTGTGTAGTATGATCAGGTTCAAAATCCATGTACACGGGATAGACATGCTGAGTGGGCGTGTGTTCAAGAAAAAGGCACATACACGTGTACTAATGTAGAAACACCATGTGTAAGTACAGGTGTTGTTGTTCTGTGTGAATACCCATACACTGAATTGGCTAGTAAGTGATCAAATATCACAGTACATGTTGTGTGTAAGCCAGACATGACCTATGTATGAACATGTTGTCAAATGCGTGTACACTTGTTACACAGACTAATCTAGATGAACATGATACAAGGTGCGTACCGAACATACACTCCATGTGTAGATAAATGGGGTGTTATCCATGTCGTCTCAGTACATGGGTTGCTCTGAAAGGAGGGTTAAAGGCACTTGACACGGCATATACCTAACGTACACGCTGTGTGTTTTTAAAATTCCAAAAATCATTGCATGTGGTCTTGTATGTTAGAGTGCACAGCGTGTGTTCTTCATTGAACTTGTGTACTGAGAAAGTATTTTAACGGTCAACCGATATCTAATCTACAATACACATGAGTAAAAATTTGAAATTAAGGGTGTCGATAGGCATACCTAAAACGAGGATCATTGTGGTTTAGAAATCTGAGCTCAAATCTCACTAGGATTGATGGTGAGACGAGGGATGGGCGACGACGTATGAGGAAAACTTCCAGGAGATGAAAATGGGGAGGAGGGGGGTGTCGACACGGACTGAGCTCGGATGGGGCATCAAGGTTCTATATGTGGATTAAACTACAGGTAGTGTGATTCACACTACGTTGATATGCTTTTTTAGAGAAAATATATTATAGTAAGATGTATAATAATTATTATTTATAATGTAAAAATAAATATTAATGAAAAATAAATTTTAATTACTGACAAAACTAAACCTATAAAGGTAATTTATTGATGCAATACACGTCGTGTTTTCTAAAATTTGAAAAACTGAACTATAACCTTTGGTCCAGGGCTTGGGGTGTGATTTGAACCAGTGACCAACCATTCTGAACACAATACCTCAACCACTAGAGTGAATGTTATAGTGATACACATTTTTAATAACATTTAGTAATTTTATTATAGGTTTATAACTACATGAGTAAAAGAAAAACAGCAGAAATGTGGTTTTAATTTGAAATATTAGGATGAAGCAGGGAGATTAGCCGAGTTCAATCCCGGGTTTGTTGAATCTAGGGCTGAGACTCTTCCAATCAGCCAACTTCACCCACATGTAATTTATTATTTTTAAAACCATTTACATTAATAATTAAAACATGGCGCACATGACGTATATCAAAATGCACATCGTGTGGTTTTATTAACATGAAAAATTATGTAACTCGGTTGGTTTTCAAAATTTGAACCTAGGACTTTTGGATTTGTGGTTTACAACCCTGACTAGAAGGTCTATCCCCATAATGGGATTTCTTTTATTTTAAAAACATTTATTTCATTTTGAAAACACCTTACACATAGTTTAAGTAAAACAACTGTTCAAAAATAATGATTGTTGTACTGAAGGTAGATGTGGAGCGATTGGAACCTGCGATGGCTCATATATATCCCAGTGACCATTCCATTGACATGGGTCTCATCCATTTTTATTAACATAGTTAATAGTTACTTATACTATAATTTCTTTTAAAATATATATTAAAATTAAAATTACATTCTGTGTGATAAGAGTTACATGACGTGTGTTGTCATTTTTTTTCTTATTTAAATAGTAAACATAAGATGGAGTAGTACACGATGTGTGTAGTATGAGTAAACATCATGTGTTTATTAAAAATAGAATAGAAAGACAAGAAATAAAGAGGGAAAAATAAAGACCGAGTTGCCTCCCAATACGCATGTTTGTTTTGGTTCATTGGATCGACCTGATTTATGGGTAAGTACCTGTAATCCGAAGGTAGATTTGGATTTCACAGTGCAAACCACCACATATTTCTGGCATCCACATCTTTGATCCATGATTCTTAACATTCTGCTGATCTAGGCGGTGGCTTGTAGTATCCCTACTCCGTGGCTAGTAGATGCTGAAGGTGGACTTGGTTCTTCATGTGCTTAGGTATGTCCTCTACCTTGTAAGGTTCCTACTCTGAAATTCTGAAAACTTAAATAAAATGACCAATTTCCCCTGAAACAATTATATAATAAACTGATGGTTTTGAAATATTTGAGCCATTAAAGACAGACTTAACAAGATATGATGTGTCTCCATATTGAAATTTTGAATTTTTAAGAATAATTTCTGAATTATTTAGTGTATTACATGTGGGGCTCATACCATAACATGTTTCCTCAATTGGAATGAAATTAGAACACCAATACTCATCCTCAAATGGTGTATCTATATTGGAAATTATCTCAGAGAGCTACTCTACCATATTTCCAAGTCATCCCAACCATTCAGTTTGGTCTAACTGGAATGTGTTAAAGACCTCCATCATCATTAATAACCATTAAGTATTACCTGAAGATGGTTTCAAATGAGAAGAAGAAAATGGTGGGTTAAAGGATGTACATCGGTGTTCGTCTTATTGGAACCCATCATCCGTGTATGGATAATATTCTTCCAGGTAGGGGTACAACAGTGCTCCATCATACAGATAAAAATCCTCTCTAGGAAAATCGTACCACTCCCCAGTTGGATAGTAATCCATGGGTTGTGTCTTAAGGTGAACAAAAAAAGAAAGACAAAAAAAAAGAAAAGAAATAAAATTCTAGGGAAAATGACCTTAATGCCAACATGCACTTGTGCTTTTCATTCCCTAGAAACAGTTCCAAAATTTGGCACTGCCCCCATCGAAAAGTGAATTCCAAGTTAAATATTTTATAATCCTTGTGTTCCATTCTGAACCAATAACTAGATTGCTAGCAGCAGACATGGATGATCCCATAGGGAAAGTGGGGAATCAATGGTCAGTGCAAGCCGAATGAATCTTGGTCGATTATCTAGACATAAATAAACGATGGTAACTATCTATGAAATTGAAACAATTTTCAAAAAATAAGTAAAAATAGAAGGAGAGCATAACAATCATAAAAACACATGCCTCGGGGTAGCAATTCAATTAGGGTTTATTGAAGTCATCATTACATAGAATTTCAAATTTAAACGACATTTAGTTACCATGGTGATTCAGTTAAACTAATTTTTCTTGGTTTGAAAATAATCAATTACATGTTTAAAGGTTAATTCCTTGGTCGGGTAACTATCTCTTTAAAACAAGTTTGGGCTCGTTACCCTAAAAATAATGGCAACGATTTCACACAATGATTATGTGTTCACCCCCCCCCCCCAAACTTCTTTGGTTTTCTCTATTGATGTCATTCTTGGTCCAAAAACATCAATGGTGGTTTTGAACATTTGTTCATTAAAGGAATTATAAAGAAAAAATCATAACAAGCGAAACACTTCAGAATTCAAATAACAACGAACAAGAATCTTATTTCAACCTAAGTGTGAGGGGAACTATCCTCTTATGACCATAGTTATAGTGTTTTAATTGAGTCAAAATTCAATACCTATCTTGGAAATAGGAGGATAATGGGGGAAGGGATAATTACAGTAAAACATAAATTAAAAACAAAAAAGAAATACTTGAAATGGATCTCTGGGAGGCTCGAACGGCAATGTAAAAGCACCTCCCCTGGATGTCCAACCCTAAAAATGGATGGATTCCCACGTATATATATAAAATGAGACTACACTCATTTTAACCCATATTAAATTCCATGTATATTGGGTAACATGGGTTTTTATTGATTTCTCCACTGGTAGGTGATCAACCGAACCATTCATTTACATTGAAGGTGTCAGTGGTCAGTTGGAAGGAGTACATGGCATGTACTGCCGTATCACATGGCATGTAGTCTCACCTTCAACCACCAAACACTTATAGAAGGGTGGACACTATGTGTATAGTGAAGTACATGGCATAAAATATCTGGAAGATTATATTGGCATATATTTGGCATGGAAAATCCATGTCTTGGTAATGGTACAAGATGTTTTTTAGAAAGTACACACCATGTATATTTTGAATCTTTTTTCTGAACTTTCTGAATATTTGACTTCAGCATGAAAATACCTAAAAAGTACCATGAACACCGAAATTAATCACTTTATTCATAAAACAAAATATATCCAATGAAAACATGTTTTAATACTCAATATAATATATGAAAATGTATACAAAAATCAGGAACATCAAATTTAATTTTTTAAAAATATAATTTATGAATTGTTTTATAAAATAAAAAAAGGTTTGATTTTTTTTCATAAACACGAATGTCCACCTTTTAATTGTTTTATAGTGTATTTTTATAATGTGTTGGATCCACCCCTTGGTTGAAAAATATGTGTTTTTTAGTTAATGGTTTCAATGGAATGATTGATTTCTTCATATGGGATTAAAATATTGGGTTTCAACATGAATAATGATTTTTTCTAATTATTACTGTTATGATTATGTTATTATTATTGTTCTGATAATTTTCTTTGTATATTTTCATATTTTTGTTTTTTGTTTTTTTGTTCTAGGGTCATATATTCTGCAGCTGTATTTTTGTTGAAAAGAGATATATAGTAGCCCTTTAAACAACCGATATATATGAAAAATTATTTTTTTAGTGGCGCTTTAAACCACTGCAATATGAGGTCGAAATTTGTTTTAGCGGAGGATTCCCCTTCCAAAAAATGAGTGGATGGCGATGGTTTAAACCACCGATTTTCTTCAGCATCTTTCGGGAGGGGAAACCGCCACCCAAACAAAGAAAACAACTGCTTCTAAATAAATTTTATAGTATGATTACCAGAATATTCCTCTAAATGGATGGAACCAAAAAATGTTGGATGTCGACAAAAACATTAGCACAGTTTTTGGGGAATTTTTGTGGAACCATATGATGATGGTTTAAACCACCATGAAATAAAAAAATTGTCGTTATCATTCTATTTTTTTAGTGTTATGTAATGATCCTTAAACATTATGATCATAATTGTTGCATGTAATGAGTCACAAAATTAGATTTAATGACCAAAATCATCATCTAATATGATTGTGGGAATTTGGGTACATTCGATGCATCATGATTGACAAGTCATTTATGGATAAATCGATGAATGATTTGTCTCTACTATCTTTATGGAAGTGGATATATGGACCCTTGGATTGAGATATATTTGTCACCCTAAATTCCATGACCATTGTGTTTATTCCAAGTAGTTAAAGAAAGATATATCAAACATATAGGATGGTGACAGAGATATACAACCAACATCATGAGATACCGTAACAAAGAGATTATATTACACTGTTAGTGTTCGTATGTGGTTTTTGTCGTAGCGACATTAATTTATTACTTTTCGGTGCCTTGACCCGTTCCTATAAAATATTCTTATACTTTAGGCAAGTCTGCCAACTTCTAGCGAGAACGAATTCTAATGTGTCACACAAGTGTTTCTGGTCATCTCGATTAAATATCATTTGAATTTTATTAATGGAATAAATATTATTCTCAATTCCAATTATTAAATTTATTCAATTATATAAATATTTATTCACTCTCATGTGAGTAAAAATATATTTATTAATTTTATTGAATATTTAATAAATATTTATATACTTGTTTGTTAATTAAATATTTATTCAATAGAATAAAATATTTTATTCGAGTATTCAATAAATGATAGCGGAGTTTGAATGGATCAATTCTGCATCTGATGATAAATAATTATTTATACGGTGATAAATATTATTTATTAATTTTCCCAAGTTAGTGTGTGCCACAATGTAATAATATTATTATTATTATTATATGACATTAGGATTTATTAAAGATTATAATATTAGTTAATGTATAACAGGAAATTAAATTATTATTTTAACATAAATTATAGCTCTATAAATATATGGTTATATATACAATGTAGGGAACACAAAATTGAAAATAGAGATTTCTTTGATACTGAAGAACGAGCGATCTAGAACGAATGATGCAAGACAATCAATTTATCATGCTAGAACCTTTAGATCAAGTGATATTTCATGGCGATCATTAGACCATATGTGGTTAACCTTTTTTTGCTGCGGTGATAAAATTTACCTTTATCTGTGTTTTTTTTAGCATTGATACAAGTCATTTTATCAGCGTTTTTTGTTCAACACTCATTAACATTGGTGTTGAAAATTGCTTGACCAATAGTTGCTTTAGGAATCCACTCATAGCATGAGTTTGAAATAGAATTAATTTCATATGAATTGTAAAAGATATTAAGATTAAGAATGACTCATGTACGGCAAAGAAATTTATTATAATTATTTCAAAAAATTATTATAGAGATGATGAAAAAAATTTATAATTAATTTATAACCATCTTTATTTTTTAAAATGAAAAAAAATGAAAACACTTCGTTAAATGATTTAAATTATTATGTTTAAAAAAAAATTATATTCAACTAATTTATTTGATTTTAAATGTATTTTAGAAAAAATAAAATAAAAAAATACATATATTAGCCAAATAAAGTTTCCCCGTGTATATTTTAATGGGTTTAAAGCTGATATAAGGAGAATGAGAATGTAATTTTCCATGGGTGGACTCAAAAAAAGAAACAAATACGGTCATCATGACCATCATCTCTGGATATCCAAACTATATATAATAAATTCTCCAAATGCATGAAGTCCTGGTGGTGCCCCGCATCACGATTCCATTAGATAGAAGCACCAATAAATGATTAGAACCATTTGTTGGGCACCTTCCTGTTTGGCGCACCGGGTAATGCCTCCTCAACTGGAGCATCACGCGGTTTTCTCCTTTAATGTGGTGTTTTAATAAGTGCCAAGACCACGTGAATTAATTCACGTAGTGACACTCTTTTGACGCGGAGACATTATTTGATGCTGATTCTTTTCCTATATAAGGAGGCAGAGGCAAGGCATTTCAACATCACCGGCAGCAACAACACCAAAAGAAAAGCCCATTTGGTGATCACCTTTCTTCGATGATCATATTTCTTGCTCTCCACATTTTTATCCACACTTTTATTCTTGAGTATTACTTTTGAGATCCCTTCCATTTTGGGGAGTATCTACAGTGTACTTGATTTTAGTGGATCCCTATTTCTAGACTAGGTCCCGTTGTTTTTCCATTTCGGGTTTTCCACGTAAAAATTTCTGGTGTCAAATTTATTTTCTGCACATTTAATTTTGTCGCTACGCATCCGCTTATATTTGGGGGGGAGATTCGATTTCTGTTGCACGTTCGCTTTTTATTTTGTTTGCACGTTCATTGCTTTCCTGTATTTCCCAACATCTGGTATCATAGGGTTTGGTTCTTTTCTTTTCGTATTTATTATGGAGGCCAACTATAGTCGGATGATTTTGTTAAATGGTACCAACTACCATATGTGGAAACTTCAAATGAAGGATCTGCTTTTTTTCAAGAGAATTCATCTTCCATTGTTTAGTACCCAGAAGCCAGAGAGGATTTCAGACGAAGAATGGGTGTTCGATCATGAGATGGTCTGCGGCTTCATTCAACTATGGGTTAAATACAACCTGATGAACCACATTGTCAACATCTCTCACACCAGAACATTGTGGCAGAAGCTTGAGACGACCTACGCTTCGAAGACGGGAAACAATACATTCTTTTTTCTCAAGAAAATTATTACCATGAGGTACAGAGAAGGTACGTCTATTTTTGATTACTTAAGTAAATATCAAGGATTTTTTGATCAGTTGTCTGGCATGTGTTTCAATTTTGAAGATGAGGTTTTAGCTCTTTTGCTTCTTAACACATTACCCTATTCATGGAAAAATTTACGTGTTAATCTAACCGGTTCTTCTTCTAATGGCGGTGTGACATTGAGTTTTGTCTAGTCTGCTATTTTAAATGAATAGGTAAGGAGACACACTCATGAGAAATCTTCTTCCAAGATTTTGGTCATAGAGAACAGGGGGAGAATCCAGGACCGGGGGAAGAGTAGTCGAGATAAGAGCATAGGTAGAAGAAAATCCATACTGAAGCATATAGATTTTTAATGTCATCATTGTGGTAATAAGGGGCATGTTAAGAAGTTTTGTTATCAGCTGAAAACAGAGAATAGAATGAATGAAAACCCACAGAAGAAAAATGGAAATGGAGATGATCATGTCGCCGCCACTACAGGGGGTGATCTTGTTTTTGTTTATGACTCCATTAACATTTCTTCTGATGATTCTTGTTGGGTTGTTGACAGTGGTGCCTGTTTTCACGTGACATCGAAGAAGGAGTTATTTAAATGTTACAGCCCAGTTAATTTTGGGATTTTGAAGATGGAAAATTATGGTCATGCTAACGTTGTAGGCATCAGGACTGTTTGTTTAAAGATGAGTACAGAAAGTAAGCTGATTTTAAATAATGTCATACATGAACCTGAGGTTCGTTTGAATATTATATCTACCAGCGTTCTTGATGATGAAGGGTTTATCTGAACTTTTTTTGACTGCCAATGGAATCTTTACAAGGGATATTTGATTGTGGCTCGAGGGAAGAAGCGATCAGGTTTGTACTGGAATAGAGCTTCTATTTCTTGTGATACTACTTGCGTTGTTGAGTGCAGTGTTTCCTCCAAGTTGTGGCACAATAGGCTCAGTCACATCAGTGATAAATGTATTGGTTGTTTGTCCAAGAGAAATATTCTTCCAAATCTAAAGAGTTTTAAATTGGAAACATGTGATCATTGCATGGCTGGGAAACAGAGCAGAGTGAGTTTCAGCAGTCACCCTCCACACAGGAAGTCACAGGTTCTTGAATAGGTACATTCTGACATTTGTGGTCCTTTGAAATCGAAGACCTTTAGTTATAGTCTTTATTTTGTTACACTTATTGATGACCACTCCCGACATGTTTTTGTGTGGCAAAGAGATTAGGTAAGTTCACTTGCGAGTTTTTGGTTGCAAGGCTTTTGTTCATGTGTCTAGAGTAGAGAGATCCAAGATGGATGGTAAGTCACACCAATGTATTTTTATTGGATATGTACAAGATGAGTTTGGTTAAAGGTTTTATGATCCTATTTTCAAGAAACTTTTCAGAAGTTGCGATGCAGTGTTCAAGGAGGATCAGACTATTGCAGACATTAATAAGGGAGAAAAAGATGCTTCTCTAACTTCTGATGGTTTTGTCAATCTTGAGCCAGGTTCTGATTCACATTTACCTCCTATTGTTGATTCTTATGATCATGTTGATGTAAAAAATGATTCTCAAGGTGAACATGTTGGATTTGATGATTATGATGCACCTTTTGTTTCTGATGATCCGGTTCCAAGGGTTATTAATGAACCCACAGTTCCACTCCGGAGGTCATCTCGGCATCGCACCACTTCTACTCGAAATTCACCTGATGAGTATGTGCACCTCGCTAAAGGGGGAGAACCAGAATCGTTTGATGAGGTAATGGAGAGTGAATAGAAAGACAGATGGGTTATAACAATGGATGATGAGATGACATCATTGCACGACAACCACACTTTTGATCTGGTGATGTTACCGACAGGGAAGAGAGATTAGCAAAATCGGTGGATTTATCGGATTAAAAATGAAAAATACAGTTCCCTTCCATGATACAAGGAATTTTAGTTGTCAAAGGCTTTCGTAAGAAGAAAGGTATTGATTTTTATGATATTTTCTCACCTGTTGTCAAAATGTCTTCCATTCGGGTTGTTCTTGGTTTGGCTACTAGTTTAGATCTGCAGATTGAGCAGGTGGATGTGAAGACAGCTTTCCTCCATGGATATTTAGAGGAGATTTATATAGAGAAACCAGAGGGTTTTGTTGAAACAGTTAAAGAAAATCTTTTCTGCAAGTTGAAGAAGAGATTGTATGGTTTGAAGAAAGATCTGAGGTAGTGGTATAAAAAGTTTTAATATGTCATTTTTCATTAGGGTTTTAGGAAGCCATCTTCTGATCATTGTGTTTTTGTTCAGAGATTTACTGATGATGATGTTATTATACAGTTGCTATATGTTGATGATATTCTCATTGTCTTCCACGATACTTTTAGAATTGACAGATCAAAGAAGGATCTTTTTCATTCTTTTGTGATGAAAGACTTGGGGCCAGCACATCAGATTCTTGGCATGACGATCTCCCATGACAGGAAGGCCAAGAAGTTGTGGTTATCTCAGGAGAGATACATTGAGAAGGTTCTTCAGAGATTTTATATGGATATAGGGAAAGTGGTTAGTGCTCCACTTACTTTACATTTGAATCTCAGTACCAGTCAGTCACCTTCTACTGATGAAGAGAGAGAGGAGATGCAGCACGTACCTTATTCATCTACTGTTGGTTGTTTCATGTATGCAATGGTATGTACTAGACCTGATATTTCTCATGCAGTTGGTGTGGTCATTCGTTTTCTATCAAATCTAGGTAGAGAGAATTGGAGAGCAGTGAAGTACATTTTTCATTATCTTCTTGGTACTTCTGATCTGAGATTGTGTTTTGGCAAAGGGGAACCTATACTTTGTGGCTTTACAGATTCAGATGTGGTAGAAGATATCGATTCGAGGAAGTATACTTTAAGCTATTTGATCACTTTTGCAGGGGGAGCTATATCTTGGTAGTCTATATTGCAGAGATGTGTTGCTTTATCTACCACAGATTCAGAGTTTATTGCAGCTACTGAGGCGTGAAATGAATTGTTGTGGATGAAGAAGTTTATTCGAGAGCTCAATTTAAATTAGGACAGGTATGTTTTGTTTTGTTATAGTCAGAGTGATATTTTTTTTGGAAAAGAATTACACATTTCATGGTAGGTCAAAACATATAGATGTTCGATATTATTGGATCTGCAACGTCCTTGATTCGAGACAGTTAGAGCTTGAGAAGATCCACACTGATGACAACGGGTCATACATGTTGACCAAGAGTTTACCCAGAGGAAAATTCGAGACATGATGACAGATTGTAGGGTTGGTGGTGATCCCCACATGAGTCATAGGGGGAGTTTGTTGGGCGCCTTCTTGGTTGGCGCACCGGGTAACACCTCCTCAACTGGAGCATCACGCAGTTTTCTCCTTTAATGTGGTGTTTTAATGCGTGCTAAGACCACGTGAATTAATTCACGCGGTGACACTATTTTGACGCGGAGATATTATTTTATGATGATTCTTTTCCTATATAAGGAGGCAGAGGCAAGGCATTTCAACATCATCGGAAGCAACGACACTGGGAGAAAATCCCATTTGGTGATCACATTTCTTTGATGATCATCTTTCTTTTTCTCCACCTTTTGATCCACAATTTTATTCTTGAGTAATAATTTTTAGATCAATTCCATTTTGGGGAGTCTCTACCATGTACTTATTGATTTTAATGGATCCCTATTTCTGGACAAGGTCTCGTGGTTTTTCCCTTTTGGGGTTTCCATGTAAAACTTTCTGGTGTCAAATTTATTTTCGGCACATTTAATTTTTTCACTATGCATCCGCTTCTATTTGGGGGGGAAAGATTCAATTTTCGATGCGCATTCGCTTTTTCATTTCATTGCGCGTTCGTCGCTTTCCCGTCTTTCCCAACACCATGGCCCCCTCTAGAGCCACACATCTGCAGTATCCAATGGGATCTTCGGTTGGCATATCGCACGCCTCGGGTGATATAACATTTGTTATACATTTTAGGTGTCATTGTGTGAATTTTTTCACCCAAATTCCAACTTCCAAACATATTATACACACTGATTACACATAAAAATATATATAACACACATTGGTATTCAATATTGTATATTTTAATACAAATATTATAGATTGGTTCACATTGTTTTCATTTTATACTATTTTTTTTTGTTACATATATATATTGAAAATCATATGCATTGTTACAGATTAAAAAAATACATTGATTTAAGATTATAAAACACATGTTGTACACATTCCATTCTATGTACACATATTTATTTGAAAGTAGTTATTTTCTCTCTTTATATATACACAAATTTCAGACTAAATGAACATTCCATAAAAAAATATTGTAGATTATGATATATATTTATTATAGTTTATACATAGATTTCAAATTATAATACACAGGTTGTACACATTCCAATCGATTAAAATATTCTATATATTGTGTTCATATAAATCAAATATATTCTATTGCACATTTGAAAATTATTAGGAAAAATGATATATAATGTTTAGTGCATATGTGTAAATTATTTTGTCTTCATCATATTTTAAGTACATATTATGTTTTTCATTAAGGATAAATGAGTGAAACAAAGGAAAATTGAAAAAATATCTGTTTACCGTGAATGGTGAAAGGGATATAGTGTTTCTTTAATTGGTTCCTACAGATGTATGTGGACCATTTCCTATTGAACCAAGGAGTGAGTACTCATACTTTAACTTTTATTAGTGATTTTATTAGATATGGATATGTCTTCTTAATGTATAAGTCGGGTTTTTTTGATAAATTTAATCAGTATAATATTTTGATAAATTCAATCAATATAAGAATGAATTTGAGAACCAATTTGGTAAAATAAAGTAACTCTCCTCGAATCATGGTGGAGAATATATTAATCATGACTTCATTGATTACTTATGGGGGTTTGGGATCTTATCCCAACTCACTCCTCCTTACAGACCTCAGTGGAATGGTGTAACCAAAAGAGGAAACCACACTATGTGGGAGATCAATTATGAGTCATGGGAGCTTCTCATTATGCTTTTGGGGATACACGTTACAAACTGGTAGCATATATACCGAACCTAGTATCAACTAACTTGATAAATGGTATTTCATATGTATTTTGGAGTGGAAATAAAAACATTTCATCACATTTTCATGCGTGGGGAAGTGAAATGTTTGTTATGGCCTCTTCAAGTAACAAACCTGAACCCTGAGGCATAACATGTACCTTTATAGGACACCATAATGAAACAATGTGATTTTACTTATACAACCCCTCATTCAAAAATGTTAGTTGAAATACAATCCATATTCCTTGAGAGGGAGCACATTTCTAAAATAGCTAGTGGGAGTGTGAAGGACTTCGATGAAGACGAGGCTCAAGGAACACAAGAGTTTGTACAAGAAAAGATTCCAAAAAGCCCTATGGAGTAAGAAACTATTTCAGACACACAAGTACTACATAGGAGTGTAAGAGTGGTTGAAGAACAAAAACATTATGGTTTTTTAGTAACTGATAAATGTGACTCAATATTTATTGATAATAATGATCCTTTAACCTATAAAGAATCAGTAAGTTTAACAAATGTTTCCCGGTGGAAAGAAGCATTGAATTTTTAAATGAATTCCATACACCAAAACCAAGTATGGATTTGGGTAGAACCCCTAGTTGATGTAATGCTTGTTGGTTGCAAATGGGTATTCCAGAAGAAATTTCACATGGGTTATGACCCAACTATTCAAAAAGTTACTGATCATTTTTTGGCATAAATTCCATAATTTGGACCTTGTAATGAAACTTAATTTAATCATAGAGGTCATCTGGGTGTCCGGGACTTGTTGGGAGCTCAGAGCCCTAGGATTGGGACAAACATTGGGTCACATGGTTAGAAAATACCATGCAGCCCAACATGCACAGTTTCTCCTAACTGTTCGCGCTGTTTTAGAGGAGAGCAGGTTGTTGCATGGTTTTTTGATACCATGAAATTCAAGGAACACACTCATGTGAGATTATAGACATCCTTTATAGTGGCATTTCACATGTCTATTGCATGATTAGTCAATCTGTTCCCTTAGCCTTTGCGATAGATCCCTTTAGATAGTGTGGGGCGCATGATTGGCGGACAGTTTGTCCAACCATGTTGCCAAACCATGTGTCCCAGAAATAAAGGGAAAATAACCTTCCCCCAAGAAATTTCATTAATCCAAATTTCCTCCTCCTCCATCTCATTTCCATTGGACCACATGTAAGAGATCTCCTCCTCTTCTCTGTCTATGGATTTTGATATCTACCTCATCTGTGACCAATTTCCTCCAACATCAGATGCGTTGGAGATCTAAGATTATGCTCTTTAATACTATTATTTCTTTTCAAATATTCTATACTCCTTTCTTGTGCAATTTTGGTGTGACCACATTTTCCCTATTTTCAGGAAATCTAACGATTCTTCTGATAAATCTTATTATAGCCCGATTCAATGGTCGACATTGGATGTGAAGAGAGATACAAAACAAAGGTAGGTGGTTTAACATCTTTCCCTCAAGTTTCATCACATTCATAACATGTGTCATTGTTCAACATGCCACTCCTTTCTAGAAACACATCTAAATTGTTTAATAAATTGAATTAAATACTTTACAATGCTTGATATGACCCCAAGGAGTGGCGAATCAACCCTGTGGTTGACTGTTTTGACTTAGGACACCCCAATGGGTGTGATTTACCTTATAATAATATTTTACCAATATCATAAATTTTCTAAACACCACATTGAGAGGTTTTTCCTTGTAATAAATGTTGGTTCGGGAGAGGATCAGCTCTAGGATAAACTTGGTTGTGATAATAATAATTTGTGAGAATCACCAATGAAAATGAAACGTAAAAATCAAACAACAGAATAATAAGTGGGGGGAAAAATTTAACATGGAAAAACCCTCTAATATGGAGGATTAAAAACCCACAAGGAAACATCGAGAAAATATACTATGAATAAGAGAGTACATAAAATCCACGTAAGAAGCCCAAACTTGAATTACAACAAAATAGTGTAGGAAACCTATGTGAAATTCACATACAAATATGCCACCGTCATGACTTTGATATTAATCTCATGATAAGTAATAACCATATAGAGATCAAAAATTAACGTGTTGTGTTTTTGCAACCCCTTCTTGTACAATACTATTTTATGATTTCTGTTACCACCCAAAATTGAAACTGTTGCCTATTTTTTCCACACAAGCCTCTTCGCTCTACTATTGTGTGTGGGCACCTCTTCTCTTCTTGAAGCAGAAATGCCGACTTTTATAGTAAATCATTTCCGCATCAAAATAAAGTGGTCAATAGACAAAATGTGAGCAATAAAAGTGAATAAATGACCATAATTTAAGCATTCAATAAAGGGAATAATGAACATAATTTATGATGATATGGGTTGAACCCAAACAATCTCACCTTTCATCCCATTGAAGAAGGAGATCTCATCCAATAAAATCAATTTTAAATATAACTAGTTGGTATTGCACCAACCATCATCCTCTATATAAATTATGTCCCCCATTTATTTCATCTCTGATAGAAACTTGAATTTTCCCCCTGTAGAATAAATCCAAATGTCGAAGTCTTCATCATATCTATGACTGCACAATTATACCATAATCAATCATATCTAGCTCCCCCATAATTGTTATCACCAAATAATCTAGAGCACTAGAAGGAATAACTTTCTCCCTCTAATAAACATCCTCTAAGCAGTCAAAAACACTCAATAAATCACCCCGGTCATTGATTTACATTATTTCTTAAATAGTTGAACTCTTGGAAGAAAAAGAATTATGCTAATGATCTGAAACACATGACCTAACATGATTCAACATCCAATCCTTCTTTAACATAGTCTATGGTATAAGACTCATTCATGATGATTGACTATGAAAAAAATCTAACAATTCCATCTTCGTAACTGGATTATTCACATCACTACACACCTTTACATATATCCTATAAATCATGTCATCCATTTTTCCTCACACGGAAACCATAAATCCTCTAGAAAAATTAAATCTTCCACCACCAAACTAACTTCATAATCCATCAGTATCAATAACATAAGAAGATGAAAAATTATTGCGTATACCTGACACATGTCGTGCATCCCTAAATTTCAGTGTACAACCTTCATTCGTAGTGATAAAAATATCACTGACAGCAATCACATCAGAAGAAGATCTTTTTCCCATATTCAATCTATCAAATTCTTATTATTCTTATGAATAAAATAGTCCCCTATTTGGTGAAAAATGGTACAATGCTTCCGAATAAACCACCCACTAAGTGTACAGATCTGACCTACAGAAATCCTCGCCAACTGAAAGTAAATCACCCTCACCCAGAACATGATTTATGTCAGTATCCTCAGAATTGGTGTCATGTGTCTTCTTTTCCTCATTAAGACTTTTCAATTCATTTTAGTATCTCTACACATGACCCTCCTAGTCGCAAAAGAAACACTTCACATTTCTTCTTCTCTTTGACCGACCTCTCTAACTATCATTTCCATCTTTCATAGCAAAAAATACCACTATTCCCTGAAGATTGACCATAATTTATCTTTCACTGAGTCTCATTTATTAACAACGAAAAAATCACATCATACATCATCTGTGTACCTTTATCTAACAATAGTGTGGTGACAAGTTCATCATATCAATCAGGTAACAAACCCAAAATAAGAAAATCCATATCTTCTTCTTCTATTTCAGTAGGTACCATGTTACCTTTTTCATTGATCATGACCACCATCGAAGATATCTCCATCATAAGTTCGTCTAACTCATCCATATGGTTACCTAAATCTCCATTCTTCGATTTTCAAAAACAATTCAATTGTTTTTTAAAATATAAATGTTCTGTGAGGGATTTTTATTTTTACCTGCTTTCATGATTTTCCCAAATCACTTATAGCTATTTCATATTTATCACTTCCCATAGTGTATTATCACCCAAATACATTGGAATTGTGATTGTCTCAAACTCCCTCATATCCTGCCAAGCACCAACACTCATCATCTCCAGTTTATCTGATTTTTTCTTCAATGCCTTCATTGTCATCTCACGGACCAGAATATTTTTAACAGTTTGTTGACAATGTGTAAAATCTATTTTCCCATTAAACAATTAGATGTGGGAAGGAATACCACGGTGTGAATCACCATATTTAATTAGAAAGAAACATAAATAACCTCTTTTGATACCATATGTTGGGTTGGAATAATATCACCTCCAGGATAAACTTTGTTGGGATAATAACAGTTTTTGAGAATTTACTAAGAAAACAAATCATAAAAATCAAACAGCAGAATAATAAATGTAGACACATATATTAACATAAAAAAACTATCCAATATGGAATATTAAAATACCATGGGGAAACTCCAAGAAAATTATATATTAATCAATGTTTACATAGAATCCATGTAGAAACCCAAACATAAGTTAAAAAGAAATAAAACAGAAAACCTATGTGAAATTCACACCCCGATAGGCTTGTGTCGCCTCTCTAAAATTCATCTTGTGACATGTCGTCAACATTTGGAGATCAAAACCAAAAACATGACATTGTTTTGGAACCTCATTTCACAACCAAATTCGTTATTGTGTTCTATCACCGACAAATGAAACTATTGTCCACAATTTTCTGCACCAGACTCCACCCTATGTTGTTGCATATGCGCCCCTCTTCAATTCATGATGTGGCATTTCCCCCTTTTATAGTCCATCATTTCCACGTGAGAATAATAGTGTTAATAGAGTAAACATGTAAAATAAAGGAGAATGAATGGCCATAATTTACACGTGTAATAAAGGGAATAATGACCATAATTCCTAATGATCTAGGTTAAACCCAAAAAATAAATTCCTTGAGTTGATGACTTGAGTTATGATGAATGGTATTATTTGATTTAGTCTCCTACACCACATTCCATTATTGATTTTCTTGATTATGTTATTTCAAAAACTTTTTAATCGTGCTATAAATGATTCATTGTCAAATCATATGATCATGATAATCAAACATACCCACACATTATGCTGAGAGTGATACAAGGGTCCTGACATAAGCAAACCTTGGATGGGCTCATCGTGCCTTAGTATGAATTTCCAAAGAATTGTAAATACATCAGGGGTGATTATATGTATGACTTGTATAGAATCATTGTGCATTTCCTCTACCTCTAGACGAGTGATACCAGTTACGTTGGGGAGAACCCATGGACATGCTTGGTGGGGAGATGTTTGTATCATTCCATGAGTGTGAATCAGACCCATGTCTGATACCAGGGACAGACTCAGAGGTTCATTGTTGTTTCCATACAATGCCCGGAGTGATACATGGGATTTCATTTATGTTTTGCCTTGTAGGGACTCCCATAGAAATGGGTTTATATAGAGCCCTTAGAGACATTACTTGGGATTCCTTTTAGATCACCTTGGACATACTCATGGTGCCTCTTATTAGTTTATAAAGATGTTAATTAAAATTAAGAGAAAGAATGTGTAAATGTGTGACTAAAATTCTAGGGACGTGTCCGCAATTCCAAATAACATGCTTGGGGAGGGTCTTCCCTTATTGACATTATTTATAATATCTCTTACCATATTTATTACATGAGAAAGGTTCCTTTGTTCAGAGACATTTGAATTGGGAAAAAGCAGGTAGAGTTGGGTGGGTATCCCAAATGTAACATGGTCTAACATATTTATTTATTTTTATCATTGAATTTATAATTTTTTGGCACACTACTCATTTTATACACATGTACTAGGTTGATATAGAGAGTGTTGGTGGTGACCTACTGAGTATATCTCACACCTAAGGATTTAATTCAATCATCGTGGCCTGAATGACTATGTGGCCTAACCCGAAAAAACCCATGTCGAGCTATGGATGGGATCAAGAAGATTGTTATTCAGGTCATAAATGGCCCTATGCAAGTATACCCGTAGGCCGGTCTAGACCATGGGCCTGTATGAAGCCTGTCTTCTGTAAAACATTACAGGGAAACTGCCAGTAGGGAGACTCTACCCCCTACCAGAAGTTTCTGAGGCTGCACCTTGAAAAATTGGTTAAAAATTACTTGACTATATATATATATATAATAATATATATATATATAATAATATATATCTAGATAGAAAAAATACTTATAATTATATATCAATGATTTAATATACATATATATATATACAAACTCATTATAATTGAAACAAACACACACTAACCCAGTGATGTTCATGCACACACCCCCAGCCTCATAGTTTTTCATTAGTATGATGAAAATTTCATATATTATATTATATATATGTATTTATTTAAATATATTTAAAAATAATTAACCCACCCATTTTTTTCACCCCTCGTTATTTTTTTACCACCTGCATATATAATATATGTAACATACCAACCCAGATCACCTCTAAGACGGTGGCTGGATCGGTGGGTCACAAGACCTCAGGAACGTCTCCCCATAATCCGGAGGCTGCCGACTAGAAGTAAGTGTCATAGGTGGTGATAGTGGGATGACTATACCCTCTTATCATAGATTTACAATGGTATAACAAAGTATAGGTAAAAGATAACAACAGAAGAAACAAATAAATATTTGACAGTAGTAGAATACAATATAAATAACTAAAAAACAGCAAAATAAAATATTTAACAATTTAATAACAGTTTCCAACATCAAATTATACAAAAAATTAATGTATTTCATGGTGATGATACATTCTAAAAGCAGTAAATAATACATCATTTCAGACAACCCGGTACAATAATAAAGAGAAGAGAACAAAGCCCCACGTTTTATCTCCTTCAGCATGCCGAGCTCCAGCTCGGTCCTTTTCTCCCTACTCCTAGACTCAAAAAACACATCATAAGAAATTAATAGTCCTCCACAATCCTACAGGAAAGAAAATTCTACTCGGGTACCCCAGTGCAACAGTATCCCATGTAGTATGTGAGATATAAATCTCAGTAGGCTGGCACCACTGGTGTCTAACCCAATTCAGTCTATGAATTGTAAATTAAAAAGTGTTCAATATAAAATAATTGTGATTCATATAAACTAAAACTAGAAACCTTTTCTGGGTTCCTAATCGACCACTCATCTCATATAACATGCTTCGCCCTATTCCATAATTATGCAATGATTACCTTTAATAAGAAAGATGTATATTTATATATAAAAATCCAAGAAAATAGAAGGTAGAGAAAATGAAAACATACCCCAATGTCTGTGTATTAACTTTGGGTCTAATATGTGTATCAACAAATAGTGTCATATGAAATCACAATGGTATCAAAATCTACAAGGGAAAAGAAACAAATTCTTTATTATGATTATGTTCAAGTTGTAGAGTTGGAGTCTGATCCCGTCCCGAAGGAATTTCTACGGTACATCCTTAAAATTACCCAATACCACTGAGCCTATCCAAAGAAATCTTTCAAAAGACCATGTATCTCTCGAGGCATGGATTTTCCATGATTCTCTCTTGGTATCATACAGAAAGGATTGAGTATCACCTGAGGCTTGGCATAGCCACTTTTTTATTGAGTCCTTCCTTAAAAATCCATTTGGGAACCTGTGTCACTCATAAGTATTTAGAAATCCCAGGGAAACCCTTGTATGGCAGAGCCAAAGAAATCATTTCCTCAGCGCATCATGGTATAACCACCCATGCCTGGGATCCCATCTATGAGTCCTTAATACAGAACTCATGTTCTCACCTGGCCCATATCAGGAGAACCATAGTAACTCAATCACATTGGAAGGCAATCACTGATACATATATCACATGGAAATCATATACATAAATTATTCTATCAAATAAGAATCATAAACCAAAAGTAATTCAACCTATCAAATAAAAATATTTAATGCATCAACACGGAATAAATCATCTAGAAAAATTAATCATGTAACAATTACAGGAAAATATTAGAACTTTAAATTATCAGTCCAACAAGATTTGAAAGTAGATAAAACCACTAAAATAGGGTATCACAATTTGTCACATTCATGAGTGATAAAATGTAAACAAAATCATACTCCATCAACATTCCTCAAAAAATATGTTTTTAATAACATAAAAAGTACAAGATAACTTGTTTTTTGAAGAAGGGAATTCAATTTAAATCGACAATTCATTTATTACATGGCATTTAGGTGGGGTGTACCCAAAGGGGTGGCCAAGAGGCAAGGTGAACACCTCAAATCGGTTTCTCCATAAGAAAAGGACATAATAGGTACATTTGAAAAACCCCGACAAATAAATAAGCGATAAAAAGGCGTAACCGGAAGGTTGTAGTGAATTTCACAAAGACATGACATGACATAAGCGGCGAATGGAATAGGAAAGATTCCCTACACTTGTAGTCCTAATTACCTATTGAGCCACGTATATAGGAGGTTTTTTGGATCATAAATTGTTTTAAAAGGAAGCGAGGACATTTATAAGTAACCATTAAGGGAACAATATATGCACACCATTTAACAATTTACATCTCAAACAATAAGAGACATAAATACAGTAAGGAAAGGAATCATAAAAGTATATAACTATATTTTCATCTAGAAGACATCTCAACTCCATTGGAGGAGTTTTATTAAGAAAATATGACACTGCATTATCAAACCATTCATTTAGTTATATTTAACATTTGTTCCAAAACTCGTTCAGAATTAATCAAATGTAAGAAGCCAATCAAACTAAAAAGAACCATATGTGGGTTTTCACAGACAGTGCACCTCCATTGGAAAGGTTTTATTATAAAACCATGAATTTCTCATCAAGAAACCATTTATCAAATTAAAATCTTCTATCAGGAATCATAATCAATTGAAATTAAAAGTCATGTAGTCTATACTTTACTACATTATGTAAAATCAAATAAAAGCATAGATTGAAATTTATTAAAGATAATCATTAATTAATTCTTTAAATTAAAGCATAGGGAATGGGATCCTACCTCAAGTGGAACTAATCCATCCACTCCTTCCCTTCACACTTTCTAAATAAATGACGATTCTCCCCCACTGGGCTTATGCAACTACACAGAAATGTAAGGACACCTAGCCCCTATGCACACACCTGCATGGCCATGTTCCTATGAAAGGGGGTCCTTACAAACGTGCTTATATAAAGATGCTTGTATCCACTCGCATGTGAGTAACCCTTGACTTGGCGATTCAAAACCAATATGAAGGTACCCAATCTCTACATGATAAACACTAGTAACTCTAAAACACCCAAAGAACACCATATAACAAGGCAGAAACTAAACAATGGGTCAAAAACCTTACCTCAAACAATGACGACAAACCAAGTCACCCTGAAACCACACAACAAAGTTCCAGGAACTATAGGAAACATGCCAGAGACTCATAAATTCCAAAATCCCTAAAATTAACAACTACGAAACAAAGAAAGAGGTGAAAACCAAACCTCAAATCCAATCTGACAGACCGAAATCACCCGAACAGCCTCACCTTCAATGACTGTTGTCGGAACACGCATCAACACATCCCGAAGACTCCTTTTCAAAACCTTGAACTGAATGGAAACTGAAATCAATGACACCCCCAACCATATGGTGTTCAACCAAACCTAAATAGATAAAAGTTGAGGCTGAAAATCTACCATGGAGGGTCGTTCCATGGGGCGTCTAGCCGAGGGAGCTCGAAGGTGGGGGTGCACGTTGCATGGGGGGTCGGCCTAAGAGGGTTCCTCCTTGGAGAGGGGGAGGTCATGTTATCCAGGTGAAAAGGGGAGGGCTCGCATGAGGAAGAGTGGGAGAACCTCTTCGGGTCTTCTCCTAAGAAAAAATAAACCTAAATAATTTTTTTATAATAATAAAAAGAATAATAAAATTAATAACATCAAAATATTATTATTATTATTAAAGTATTTATTTATTATTTAATTCATTATTTATATAACTTCATTTAATTCATTTTGATTTTAAAATTTTAATTTAATTAATTTAACTTCTTTTACAAAGAACACACATTGTGGGGCTTCTGACTCTCAGAAAAATGTTTCGATGCTCTGTTTTAAAAACTCCATGCCCATTTAACGGGAAAAGTTAATTTGTTGCGATTTTTAATCCGATTCAAAACACAGAACATTAAAAACTTCCCACCATAGAAATTATCATCCCTAATATTCCTTTGGGAACAACATAAACTTCATCTAATCCACAAGTTTCATTAAGTCGTGAAGAAAAGTTTGTGTTGCGTCTCTGAATGCCCAACACACATTCAAGCATTGACTTGGAAATAGACACATAATTCATTAAGATCCGAGCCAACAATCATTTTCTAACTGAAACATTAATATGGTTCTTATCCAAGACATTTTATCTAGAGAAAAAACCAGGTCACTATCTTATTAAAATTATGGCTAATGTTACTTCCCACCTTTGGATTTAACATTAGAAAGAGGAAAATTCCCAATGAACCATAAGTCCCATGTCAAGCCATCTTTTTATGAAAATCCCCGTTCGACACAAACTCCACTTCCATCTGAGGGAAACTCAAGGAGAAACTTATACTATCCTCACATGATGTTTTAAATGAGTAAAACACTACATGTTCCATTCCCATGCCTTTTACATTTAATCACCTTTATCTTTTTTTTAAAAATTTACATGGTTTTAAAGAGACTTCAAGTACCAATTTTAAAAAAACACTAGGTACTTGATTGATCTAATTCCCCAAATGGATAAGCCTGTCACTACAAGAAGATTACACTAAGAAGAAAGATATATCAATTAAGCATGTAATTTTAATCACAGAGACATGCTAATAACCACAAATTCATGATATAGGGAAAACATTCTAGTCAATATGATGCATGAAAACATGCTAGAATTCTGAATATATAACTTAAAAATGGTTTATGTTAAGTCAAGAAAAATAAATACAAAACATGGAATACATATAGGGAACTCAATTATATCAGCAAGAAAACTACAATGAAACTACATTCCATGAAACTATCCATGGAATGTAAATTTACATGGGCATAATATGATGCATGTTATGTTTCATCTTTGACTTAACAGGACAGTGGTAAAATATCATAAACATCATAAATCCATAATAGTGGAAATTACACTAATCACTCAAGGTGAAATCATATCAACTGTAATATTGAAAATAATGAAAATCATTTCCCAGCCTTGGTCACATGGCCATTTCCTGTACGTCGGGTGATCATTCCAAATCACAAATATTAAAAATACACCGATGTGTTATTAGTCTCTAGTATACCAACCCAAAAGGGTAAGAAAAAAGAAAGGAACCTCCCTCTAATACCACATTGTAACATACCGACCTGGGTCACCTCTATAACGGTGGCCAGACCGGTGGGTCACGTGACCTTAGACGCATCTCCTCGTATGCCAGAGGCTACGGACTAGTAGTGAGGGTCTCTGGAGGTGATAATGGGGAGAATATACCCTATTATCAGAGTTGAACAATGTTATAATAGAGTAAAAGTAAAAGACAACAGTATAATCAATAAATAAATATCTGACAACAACAAAAGACAATATAAATAATTGACAAGCAATGAAAGAAAATATTTAACAATTTAATAAAAGTGACCTGAACCAAATTATACAACAGAAGAATGCTTTCCATGGTGATTATACAAACAGAAAACAGTAACCAATAAAACATTCTAGAAAACTGAGTATAATAATATAGAAAATATATAAAATCCCCATGGTCGATCTCCATGAGCATCCTAAAATCCAGCTTAGTTCTTTTCTCATAACTCTCAGACACAAACAATATAGCATAAGCAATCAATCATCACCGGCAGTCCCATGAAAAAGAAATTTCTAAATGGCTACCCCAGTGAAATGGCGGCCCTGGTAGAGTGTGAGTTGTAAATCTCAGTAGTCTGGTGCCACTGGTGTGTAACCCAATCCAGACAATGAAATTTAAATTAAAAATTCTCCAATATAAAATAATGGTGACTGATAGAAACTAATACTAGAAACTTGGTATGGGTTCTTAAATAGACACCATACCTATTTCACCAGCTTCAGCCTAATCCAGAAATCTTAAATGAGTACTTGTAAGAATAAGGATGTATATTTATATATAAAATGCTTGAAAACAGAAGGTAGACAAAAAGGAAACATACCCCAAATCCTATGATATAACATAAGGTATACTATATGTATGAAAAAATAGTGTCATAGGACATCATAAAGGTATCACAGTCCATAAGAGAAACCAAAAAACATCTTTATTATTATTATGTTTAATTTGTAGGGTCGGGGTCTGAGCTCATCCCGAAGGTATCACTATAGTACATCCTTCAAATTACCCTTTACCACCGAGCCTGTCCAAAGAAATCTTTCTAAAGGACAAGTATCACTTGAGGTATGATTTACCATGAGTTCATCCCTGTATCAGATAGAAGTTTTCAAGTATCACCCGTGCCTTGGAGTAACCACTTTTCCAATGAGTCAGTCCTCAATAATACCTTTGGGAACCATTATCCATCATAATTATTTTGAAATCCTAGGGAAACCCTCATCTAGAAGAGCCTAAGACATTATTTCCCTAGCGTGTTGTGGTATAAACACCCAAGCACAGGAGTCCATTCATGAGTCCTTAATATTGAACTCTTGTTCTCACCCTGCCCGTATCAAGCAAAACATAGTAACCAAAGAACATTATGAGGAAAACACCAATACATATATCACATGGAAAGCTTATAAATAAATTATGCAATAAAAAAATCATCGTGAACCATAATTCATTCAAGCTATCAAATAAAACAATTCAATCCATCAGATGACATAAATCATCTAGCACAAAGTAAGTAAGTAACAATTACATGAAAATATAATCACTTTAAATTATTAGGAGAAAAAGTTTATAAATCAGGTCAAACCACTAAAATAGGGTATCAAAATTTGGAACTTTCTTGAGTGATAAAATGTAAACAAAATAATAAGCCATCAACATTCCTCAACAATAGGTTACTAATAACATAAAAATTACAGGCTTACAATTTTGTTCAAGTATGTCATTCAATTCAAACCATAATTTCATTTATAACATGGCATTTAGGTGGGAGACACCCAAAGGTGTGTCCTAGATGCAAGGTGAACACCTTAAACATATTTCTCCATAAGTGAAGGCCATAAAGGTCATGGTTGAACAAACTAGACAATTAAATAAGCGATAACAAGGCATTGCTGGAAGGTTTCAGTGAGTTCCACAAAGACGCGTCATTACATAATTGGCGAATGAAAGAGGGTATATGCCCTACACTCATATTCCTAATTAGCTATTGAGAAACCTACTTTGAAGGTGTATTGGCTCATCTTTTGTTTTACCAAGAAGTAAGGACATTTATTAGTAACCAGTAATGGAAGAGTATAAGCACACCATTTAAGAGTTTATATCTCAAACAATAAGAGATACCAATGCAACCAGAAGGCATGAAAAAAATATAACTATATTATCATCATGAAGACAGCTCGCCTCTATTGGATATGTTTCATTAGAAAATGTGATGATGCTTTATCTAACCATTCATTTAGTTATATTTGAAATTTGCTCCAAAACTCGTTCCACATTAATCAAAATCAAGAAGCCAAGAAAACTAAAAATAATCATAGGTGACTTTTCAAAATTAGTGCACCTCCGTTGGAGGGGTTTTATTATAAAACCATGAATTTATTATCAAGCAACCATTAATAAGATTTTACACTTCTATCAGGAATCACACTCAATTCACATAAAAAAGGCATGTATTGTAGACTTTACATCATTAAGTAAAATCTAATAAATGAGTAGTATGATATTTATAAAATATAATAATTCATTCATTTGTAAATCAAGGGAAAGGGAATGAGATCCTACCTCAAGTTTAACTAAGTAATCCACTCTGTCCATTCTTCCTTTCTAACTAAAATCCAATGCTACCCCACTGGTAATATGAAACTTAACACCTATGCAAGGAAACTTTTCCCCTATGCACACTCCCGCATGGCCACGGGATTGTGCAAGGGGATCCTTGCACATGTTCTGATATTAATATTCCTATATCCACTCACCTGTGGATGAATATATACATATATATATATATATATAAACACACACACACACACACATGGGCACACCTGGCCCCATACGTGCATAATCACTACCATGGGTGACTACACACGTAATGGGGCAACCCTACAAATATTTAATTACCAATGCACACACATGCGAGTCGCCATTTACTTGGACACTTGAAACCAATAGGAAAGGTACAAAGATTTATAAGATAAACACTAGGAACTCTAAAACAACCGAAGCACACCATATAACAAGGGAGAAACTAAACAACTGGTCAAAAACCATACCTCGGACAGCAACAACAAACAAAATCACTCTGATACCACATGACAGAGTTCAATGCACTATAACCAACATATCAGAGACTCATAAATACCAAAAGCCCTAAAAATTTCAAGTGAGAAACAAAGGAGGTGAAAACCTTACCCCAAAACCAATCTGAAGGACCGAAATCACCCGAACAGCTTCGCCTTCGGCAGCGGTTGCTGGAACATGCACCAACACATCCTAATGTATTCTTTGCACAACCTATAACCGAAAGGAAACTAAAATCAATGACACCCCCACCCATATGGTGTTTGGCCGAACTTTTGTAGGGAAAAGGGGAGGCCAAAAATACCCCATGGGGGGTTGTTCCATGGGGAGTCCGACCGAGGGAGGTCGAAGGTTGGGTGTGCGCTGCATGAGGGGGGGGAGGCTTGACCTTGGAGGGTTCCACCATGGATAGGGGGAGGTTGTACAATCTAGGAGAAAGGGGGAGGGGCTCGCAATAGGAAGAGGGGGAGACCCCCATTGGGTAGTATCCTTAAAATAGAGTCCTAATTAAAAATTAGTAATAATCATAATCATAAAAATAAAAAATTTAAAAAATATATATAATTATTATCATCACTAAAATATTTTGTTATCATTTCATTCATTATTCATTTAAATGAAATTAATTCATTTTAATTTAAAATTTTAATTTTAGTTGGTTTAACTTCTTTTAAAAAGAACACACATTATGGGGGTTCCGACTCTCGGAAAAACATTTCGACGCTCCGTTTTAACAACGACATGCCCATCTAACGAGAAAAGTTAATTTCATGCACATTTTCATCAGGTTCAATATACTGAAAATTACAATATATATATATACACATGTTTATGTATATTTAAAAAAATTAACACACCCACCCTCTACTTCCCCACCTCCAATCAATCATTAATTTTATTACAACATGCGCATATTATTTTTAATGTTATTTATTACGATGATTGATATTTATTTAAACATGTAAATCACCAAAGATTCATATGTTTAATATTAAATTTTCAAATAAAGTATTTTAACATTATTTATTTCATGAATTGGTCTATATTTTAGATTTTCATTAAATTATAGAAAATATTACAATTATAATAGGCATGTGACGTTTAGGATGATGGTTCTTGTAAAACGCATTATGTGAGAAATTTAAAACATGTGAAATGATTGAAAATTAAATAAAAAACTTTTCAACTATAACATGTAAATGTTTATAAAAAATGAAAAGAAAATAATCATTTAAAAAAGGAAAAATTTAAAAAAAAAACTTTTAAAAATAGACTTTTAGAATACACGGTATTAGAAAAGATGTTTTCAAAATTATTTTTTATAAATAGTTTAATTTTTTTTAAATTTTTTATCAAAAATAATAAAAAATTGTTCAGAAAAAGATGTATAAGAAAAGAGGTTTCAAAAAAGTGGCTTTAAAATAGGAAATTTTAAAAAATGGTTTAAAAAATTTTAAACTTTAATTTAATTTTTTAATTAAAAAAAAATTCTAAATTTAACGTTTAAAAATACATATTTAAAAATACATTTTAAAATAAATTTTAATGTTTTATAAAGAGTAAAAAATTAAAAAACTTTTAAAAATTAACGTTTAGAAAAATGATTTTAAAATAATTTTTTTTAAAAATGTTTATAAAACCATTAATAAAATATAAATAATGTTTTTAATTTGTTATATATTTTATTTAAAAAATAATAAAAGTTTCAATGTCCAACCCGTTGATGGACCCAACTCGACGGTTTAGGCCATCCCATGTTTGGGCACGGACCGCCTCGTGGGGTTGTTTGGGCCAGCCGAGGCCGAACCAAATAGTGGATTGCAACTTGATTTTTTAGAGGGAATGCCTTGCGGAAATTACAACCTTACACCTTTCTTGAGATGCCATTGGTACCCATGTATACTTCATGAATTCAGGTATAGATAAAGGGAAGCGGCTTGCCTCTGATGCATGATTCTGAGTTCTATGTTGGAGTGTGGGTATAGAGGACCGAGATTATGCTTTTTATGTTAGTCATTGGAGATTATGGATTCTTTATGTATTTTTAGCATTTTGTATATTCATGTATCCCCTATATCCCATGTAACTTTTTTATAAATATAAGATCATCATCATCATTTGTATCTATTAATGATTCAGCTTCCACTTGTTATATCTTATTGATGATTTATTTTTCTATTGTTGGTATTATATTACATCTTTTATTATTTATTATTTATTTATATACCATTGTGATTCACTTTAATCTTTGTGAGAATACTCCCCCGTTCACACATCCAACCACCTTGCTGCTAGTAGGAGGCCTTTGGCATTTCTGGAGAGAAGCTTATGGTCATTTTGTCCACTATCTTAGGGCCCTGCTAAGTGGCTTCTGTGGCGGGATTCCACAAAGTGGTATAAGAGCACTTTTTCCTTTTGTATTAATTTTTGGGTATTAGAAAAAAGACTTGGAGTATTGGGATTTGCTAATGAGCCTGTGTCTAGAAATAGATAACCCACATATAGGGGAAACCCAAATTACCTGGGATGGGTTAATGTTATTATTGGTTTCTCTTGTTACAGTTTTATGGATTTCACCGTTGGGTGATGCACTTTTTTTGTGTCATTATTATTATTGATATTGCTATGTTGGGATTTATTCCACCATGGATCCATGATATGAGGGTGTATCAGTTCAAGCATCATACTAGGCTCCTTAGGACTTGAATATCTTGAATTATGTCATTCCATATCTATATTCTGACGTTCAATTCATATGTTTCTTGTGGTTACTGAGTGTGACTTGATTTGTATATATTATATGTTCTAATATTTCTTGAAAGAAGAGAATAATTGTGTTAATTAATGTTCCCACTTTACCAGGAACTGTAGCAGTACTGTAGAAGGCAACGTTCAGTTTTGTAGCAGCCAGAACTATTCATCCATCTGGGCCTTCGTGCCACCGGTTTGTTCCTCGGGTCCTTCATGGTTTTCAGACTACCCAAGGCCTTCGGTCCAGTTGATTCTCAAGGCCTTCGGACCACCTTCAGGCCTTTGGGCTACCCCAAGGCCTTAGGTCCACATGAATGCAGGCCTCGAACACACTACAAAAAAAGGAGCAGCCCCAGAAGAGGATTCAGAGCAGGTGAACTCACCAGAGCAGATCCAAATGGATTTTTAGAATGAGAGGTTATGGCTATGCCATCGGTACCAGCCTGCTCTTGCACGGGAAGCCTTGGTAGATGGTCATGCAAAGGTGGAGAGCTATTATCAAGATGCAGATGGTGGGGAGGGGCAGTTCCTTATAGATAGTCTGGTTCAATTCCCTAAGACATTTGGGTCATGTACTCTCCTATGCCTATGGGCCATGTAATATCTAAGCCTACAGGCCTTGTAAGGGTTCCCCTTCATCCCTTGAAAGGGGGTTCTCAAAAATCAATAAAAATAAAGGCCTTAGATCCATTCAGGCAATCAAGTCACAATACATGACCTGTTATATCCTAACACCGGACGTGCAACCCAGATCTTAGTTATTTTATGTTCTAATTCGAGTTTATAAAGAGTATGGTCCTCTATAAATTTAGAATTGGTGATGTAATTAACTGGATTGAAATATCTATACTCATATAAATAAGAATGAATTGAAATAAATTATGTTTTTAAAATAAAAATTTTACCACTATATTAGGATTCCAAATGAAAATTAAAGGGTGTTTTTTTCTATACCATTCAATTGAAACTTCATATACTATAACCTAGACTATGTTATATGAGACCATGAACCTGACCCAACCTTAGTACATGGTTGTATTCAGTGTCGCATGTGATCCTTAAGTGAATATTTTATCACCTAGACATGAATTTAGGATCAGGCAGTGATGTGTGACTCATAATGGGAAATCTTTGTAACTCTCCTTTCCTAGATTTTCTTTTCCTATCCATTATAAATCTAATATGAGGAGTGTGATTTCAAATTGAAGAGTTATACCAAAGTGATGTCTTCATGTCATATGCCAATAATTTGGTGATGATCATTCTCTAGAGGCAGTGGGCCCTGATCTATTTGTATTACCACGTGAAGTGCCATTTGTGGAACCTCCTATTAATCTTCCACTAGGAACTGATGATTACATCCAAGAGAGCTTCTTCCATTTAATGCAGTTTTTATTGGGTACTTCCTGACATTCCCCTACTATGGAAGAGATGACCCGAGAAATCCAACAGCTACATCCTCTTTCCGTTCCAGTGGATAGAGGTCCTGGGGATTATGAGTCCTAGGTGGAGGCCATGTTTTCTATCTTCAAGTATATAGAGACACCTCTAGAGTGGAGGGTAAAGCTCACCACCTATATACATTGAGACTCCACCAAGATTTGGTGGTATTTACTCACATAGGTTGGTAGACATTAGAGTGTGGTCTGTGATGACTTCCAGGCAGCCTTTTTCAACTACTTCTTTCAAAAAATGTTGAGTAAATACCACGCCCAATTGTTTATACACTTGTTGTATGGTGATATGTTGGTGGTGGTGAATTCATCTTATTTCACTAAACTTATTTGTTTTTCATTGACTATGACTGCAGATGACCTGACCTTTGTGATATGATTTGAGGATAGTCTTTCTATGCCATCAGATTATATGTGAATGTATTTTATTTGGCCACCATTTCTGAGATAGTGATCCAGGACCGACTCATTGAGTTGAATCTTAGGATGTCTGGAAATGGGATCTAGGGTGGTTTAGCTTCCAAGTAGGGATCTAGATTATCGAGTGTTATGATGTTTCATTTATAGGGTGTGTGTAGGGGTAGTACCTGAAAAATGGAATACATTGATAGCTTTGTGGTGTGTCACTTGTATGGAATGGTAGGGTTTAAAAAAACTAAAGTTGCATGAGTAACTCGATCAAGCACTGATCATGAAGCCATATGGGTGACCTTTAGCATTTATACGGATATATTCCTCCTGTATCCAGTGAGAGGGAATATATTCCAACACCACTCTCAGGTATAAGTTCATTGACCCCATGTTAGGATGGGAGTTTGTTTACTACTATCTGATCGGGCCGAGGAGGTGGTTGTAGCCAAGGTAGTCAGGCGTATGAGGTTCAGCACCAGCAGATCGGACCCTCCCATATTGGATAAGTTTCATCTTAGGGCCATATATTTTTCTATATCAATGTCGAACAACCTATGCATGAGGATAAAAGGTTGGGGACTTCTACATTATGAGGTACTATTCTAGTAGACTCCACTTTAGTTTCTTCCCTTTTGATACATGTACATCTCTCTCCTTCATATCTGTTTTAATTAATGGATTTTTGGGCCTAGTGATAGAGTAATTAAGTGGCATCATGACTCTTGATATGCCATTTTGGGTCCAATCAATGGTTATATTCCAGTGCATTGAGTTCCCCCATAAGATAAGTGGGTATCGTTTCTTATGAAATTTCTTCATCCTCAAAATGACCAGATTCAACTACTCGGTATTGACTGGCTAGTACCTTATCATGCCCATGTTGATTGAAATCATCTGAGGGTTTCATTTACATCACCAAAGGTAGTCACATATATTCATAAAGGAGAATGGGATATCCAGGAAATTTGAACTGGGCCTAAGCGTCATAGTCTTGGCAAGGTGACACCCCAGATGGAATGTCTCATTATGACCGATTTGGGGATGTATCTTATGGAATTTCCTCATGTTGTGGATTGGCATGTCCCACCCCTTATCATTGGATTAAGAGGGTAGTGAGACGTTAGTTGGCCTTAAAAGACATCCCCATGATACCAAAGGCTGGGAAATAAATGCCAATGGTCTTAAATATACGTGGGGTGATTTTTTCCATTAATAATAAAACCACTAAGCCAACATGCAACAACAAAATAAACAACCATATGATGCATGATAAAATGAAAAAAAACTAAAACATTTATTTTTTATCAAACCAACCAAAACCAAGTACCAAAATGGAATATAAATAACATCAATGTGAATAGAGAAATAGAAACTAATGATCCAAGAAAATAAATTTTTCATGCTAGGACCATTAGGATCCCAAAATAGATGGTTATATATATAGTTAAGGGAACCCAAAAATTGAAAATAGAGATTTCTTTAATAACGAAGAATGAGCGATCTAGAACGAATGATGTAATACAATCAATTTTTCATGATAGAACCTTTAGATAAAGTTATATTTCTTGGAGATCATTAGACCATGTATGGATCACCCTATTTAGCCATGATAAAAGTTACCTTTATCTGTTTTTTTGTTAGCGTTGATACAAGTCCCTTTATCAAGGGTTTTTGTTCAATGCTGATTAACATCGGTGTTGAAAATTTCTTGACCAATAGTTGTTTTAGGAATCCACTCACTGCATCAAATTGAAATAAAATGTATTTCAGATGAATTTTATAGGATAGTAAGCTTTAGAATGACTCAAGTATGGTAAAAAATGTATTATAATTATTTTAATCAATTATTCTATAGTTAAAAAAATATTATAGAATTCATTTATAACCTTCTTTATTCTTTTAAAAAAAATGAAAAAACATCCTTAAATGATTTGAATTTTTATCTTCAAAAAACATTTTCAATTCAACGAATTTAATTGATTTTCAATATAGTTTAGAAGAATTATAATAAAAAAATACTTATAGGATCCAAATAAAGTTTTCCAGTGTATATTTTAATGGGTTTAAAGAAGAAATAAAGTGAATGAGAATGCAATTTTCCATGGGTGGACTCAAAAAAAAAAGAAATAAATATGGCCATCATGGCCATCGTCCTTTGATATCCATACTATATATAATAAATTCTCCAAAAACATGAACTCCTGATGCAACGTTTCACGATTCCATTAGATAGGTGAACCAATAAATGAGTAGACCCATGGTCCTCTCTGCAGCAACCCATCTGCAGTATCCAATGGGATCTGCAGTCAGCATGTCACATGCCTATGGTATAGAGTCACGCCTTTTATCACATAAAAATTCATTAAATTTTACAAAACCAAGGATCTTTAAGTTTTAGTGTCTTGGAAACCAGGAACTTAAAACATGAAAACATAAAACATTCTTCTTAAAAACTTGAAATTATTCTCCTCATGTTCAAACTAGGTTCATTACTGAAAATAATAACCTGGGGACATACATCAAAAGAAGGGGTGAGCAGAAGGCCCAGTAAGGGAAACAAGAGAAACATTTTAAATGTGAACTTCAGATACTTCAATAAGTTCCTGAAAAGAACTTTAAGGCATGAGAAAGAAATCATGAGACATATCATAATAAAAATAACATTCTTAAAAACATGAAGATGTGGCTACATAATTTAACATAGACAGTCATGAACATATAACCAAGGTCCATTTCCAAGGTGTCATTTGAAAATTACCTAGGTTATTCACCAAGATATCGTGAAAATTGTAATCTCTAGTGGTTAAATCATTACCCAATGCATTGGAGCGCTATCAGGGCGCACCCTTAAATTTTAGTTTATTATCATGTGATCCACATATATCATCATCATAAATTTCATAAATAACCCATATAGCATAAAATAAATGGGTTTCATTTCATAATCATAACGTTTTAAAAACTGCTTTAAAGACATGATCTTTACGTCACTTTAAACCCACGGAAGGGGAGAGCGGGTATCATGTATGTAAATCCCAGAATTTAAAACAGAACAACATGGTATATATGTGAATACCCATATATAAGAGATATCTTTGAGTATTCACTTAATAAAATAAAATAACTTTAGAAAAAGAGAGAGACATTTTGAGACAGAAATTCTGCAGCATAACGGCTATGTTTCGGGGTTTAGAAAACATTGAAAAGAGAGGGGACATGGGTCAAACATTCATAAATGATCCATAATATAGTATGGGGACATATTATAAATGATTTGAGAATATGGAAATGAAATTTGAAAGACATACCATATGAAATGAAAAACATGGAGGGAAGACAAAAATAAGATTTATCTTATGAAAATTCGGCAGCCTAACGGCGTCACTTAAACCTCAACAAAAATGAATTTGAAGAGCTCAAAAGTGTTCTCTCATCATATGATAATAAAATATCAGTATGATAGATATATATATCATACCCCAACTTAATAAAAAGGAACTTTAACGACTTGATATGAAAGTAGAACTTGAAAATGAGAAGGGTGAAAGAACCACTTAAAAATTCGGCAGCCTAACGGCGCCACTTAAAACATCAAAATACTGAATTGAAGAGATCAAATGGGGTATCTCATCATATGATCATAAAATATTAGTTTAATATATATAGATATCATACCCCAACATAATAAAAAGGATCTTGAAATACTTTACATGAAAATAGATCTTGAAAATGAGAAGGGAGAAAGAATCGGTTACAAAAATTTCGGCAGCCTAATGGCGCCACTTAAAACATCATAAAATGAAATAATGAGAGTAATAGGGGATCTCAAATTATATGAACATAAAAAGGGCAGAAATATTAATATAAAAGAATATCCTTTAACATAAGAACATGGAGAATAAAAGAAATGACATAAAAGAGATTACTTGAAAAGAAAGAGAGAGGTCGGATCCCTTACCTTAAAACGTAACTCTTAAAACTCAAAGGTTGGGACCTTGAGGGCTTGGGGGCACCATGGGAGGACTCCTTGGGAGGTAATTAGAGTATAACTTTGTTTGGGTAGAGTTGGGAGTCGAATGGATGAGAGTATTTCTTGGTATTTGTAGGGAAAGTGAGGGGACAAGGCATTAATGGCCAAGGGACACCTCATTGGTGGTTTTGGAAAAACCATGGGATTGCCCATGGTATTTGCCCATGGTATTGGCCACTTGGGACACCTCATACCTTATCCTAATATCCATAAGTTGACCATATTGATTACATACTGATACATCATTTAATGATGTCATTAAACACCCGTAACTTAAAAACTGTATTTTCAATATTCATCGAAAATTCAACTTTCTCAGAAAAATCCCAAAATTTCACCTTAACCAAATATCAATGCTCTGATTTCAAAAATGAACTCCATTTTATAAAAAAAAATTCTAAATATTTTTAATTTAATTTCTAATTAAAAAACACTATTCACATGAAAAAAATAATTCTTGAATAATAATTTATGAAACCGTTATTTAACCATTTTATTGAATCATATTAATTAATCAAGGTTCCTAGATTATATTAATACATTCTTTAAATGATATTACTAATACATTTGGTCACATTACTAATCCTAAGAATAAAATCACTATTAATAATTTACTATTCATCAAAAAACAATTTGATCTTATTAGACTCTAAATTTCGTACTGGACATAATTGTAGAAGACCATTTTTTGAATATAATTACATGTTTTTAATTATCTAATGTTTACATAAACATTTTTAAAATATCCTTTTTATAAAATTCATGAAAAATATGCATACTCTATTTATCTGGTAATTTGAAAATTCATAAACTTCATCATAAGAAGAAATCCCAATTTTTTATTTAAAACAAAGGATTACACAAGGTAGTTACGGTCTCATTACATAGCCCCTTATTACACCAGAATAGGACCAATGTGTAAGGTGTGCTAAGGTGAGATAATCCTTGGGAGGCTCAGCCAACATCGCACGAGTAGTAATTTCTATCATTTTGAACTTCTCGCAAAGGTGATTCCATTCTAGCTTCACAAGATGAAGTTCGGCTTGGGTTTGGTCCAGATCAAAGCTCAGTGGTGCTACCTCCTTCCCAAGTTCTGTTAGATGGGATTCGATGGGTCCAAGACTACTGGGTGAGGCCATCGAATCATCTTTCTATATTAATTAACCAAGATTACTTGTATTTATAGACAATAATCAACACGTTTAGTTTACAGCCGTCATATTGACCAATGGTCATATAACAGTCAAAACCCAACGGTCTCATTTTAATTATACTCATGTTATCAAATGAAACATTTTTTTTGAGAATAAAAATAAACTAAAATAACTAAAAAAATTAGAAAACACGATTTATTCAAAATTTTGGTTTGTTACAATCTTCCCCCCTTAAGAAATTGCGTCCTCGTAATTTTTAAAATTGGTTTTTGAAATTTCATTGAAAGTCCCACATCAGAAAAGGAGTCAGTGAAACTATTGCTTTAAAAGAAATAAAGGGAAGTACAAAGGTCACCCGAGTTAACCCACACTAGGATTCCATGTATGAAAACATGGACATGGAGGAGAAAACAAAGGGGCAAGTTCTGAGGGAGAGTTATAGAAAACATGATTAGGAGAAAGTTAACCATAAGAAAATCCCAAATTTATGATGTGTGTAAACGGTCTTTGATTACCTAGTAGGAAACGTAAACCAACTATGTTTTTGTTTTACGTTCCTTTTCGTAATTTTGAGGAATTCATTTACTTCATAGAACAAAAACATAAGAAAATATACCTTCCTTCAAGTACAGTTTAATCTGTTAATAAGTCTCTACCAAAACTAATCTTTTCTCTAAATGATTATAATTCAAAAACACTTGGTCTCATCAAAAGCAGAAGAATCATCTTCTAGAGAATCACATAATACAAAAAAGATTAACTATCTATCTCTTCTATCTTTAAACATTATCCCAAAAATAGAAAGGTTAAAGTAAAACAACTCTTCAAAAAGAAATAATCCCATAAGAATGGAAACTACTTTTAAATCTTCAAAGTTCCATGGTACTACCCAAAGTTCATCATAGACCATTCCATAAATAACGGACCTTAAAATTCCTCAAATTAAACCAAACTAAGATTAAAACCCAAATACAAGAAGGATTTGATAACATAGTCTTCCAAAATAAACTTCATTGTTCATCTCCAAAAAACATCAACCACTCCTAACATCTTATAACAAAAGTATCTACCTAAACATATTTTACCCACGATAGGTTAATAATTACCATAAGTAACCTAAATTAGTATAATTCCACCTTAAATTCATCGATTCTTCAAAATATAAGTCAACCTTACTCCTCAATGAAAATACCATAGTAATCTATTTTCCTCGATCATATAGGTTCCCCAAAATAGTGAATGTCTTCCAAAATAGTAATCATATTTTAATAATCTAATCATCTCTGTCATATTAACATGGTAATCATCGTATTTCCTATCAGATTGGTTGTTGGGACATGTTCTTCCATTTCCCACCATTAACTAAGAAGAGAAAGTATAATTAGGGGCTTAAATACTTATCCAATAATCATGAAAAGGAACATAAAGCACATAAGGATAACATATAGAAGAAAAGTATACCCTAACTTGTGATCCCCTAGGTTCCCATCTAGGTTATCCATGGTCATATATTCTTATGTGAATCTTTATTTTATTTTATCTTTGTTCCTTTAAAAATTGTTCATACTAATCTTATGAATTTACCAAAGCATATCCCCCGGGAGTGTCGAAACCAAGAGTGCAGTAAGGCCCGTTGTTGTGTACCATTTCCCATTTGAGTCTAGATCAAAGTGGTGTTTTTGGTTTTTACCCCTATGTACATCTGTTCTAGATCCACCTCTACCTGCTCGTATCCAGACAGGGATGTATTTTCTTGGAAACCCCTTACTCAATACTCACCAAAATTATAGGAAGATTTCCTATATTTAAACTTTTCAATAGGGTTATTCCTAAAGTTTTCATATCCTTATTTCCACAAATAACTAAATCATCCTTTGATACCAACTATAGCATCACGCCTTTTTATCACATAAACATTCATTACATTTTACAAAACTGAGGATCTTTAAGGTTTAGTGTCTTGGAAACCAGAAACCTAAAACATGAAAACATAAAACATTCTTCTTAAACACTTGAAAGGATTCTCCTCATGTTCATCCTAGGTTCATTACTGCATCTCATAACCTAGTGACATAAATAAATAGAAGGGGTGAGCATAAGGCTCAGTAAGGGAAACAAGAGAAACATTTTACATGTGAACTTGAGATACTTCAATAAGGTCATGAAAAGAACTTTAAGGCATGAGAAAGAAATCATGAGATATATCATAATAAAAATAAAATTTTTCATAACTTGAAGATGTGGCTACATAATTTAACATATACAATCATGAACATATCACCAAGGTCCATCCCCAAGGTTTCATTTTAAAATTACCAAGGTTATTCACCAAGATATCGTGAAAATTGTAATCTCTAGTGGTTACATCATTACCCAATGCATTGGAGCACTATCAGGGCACAAACATAAATTTTCATTTATTATCATGTTATCCACATATATCATCATCAAAAATTTCATAAATAACCCATATATCATAAAATAAATGGGTTTCATTTCATAATCATAACGTTTTAAAAACTGCTTTAAAGACATGATCTTTACGTCACTTTAAACCCACGGAAGGGGAGAGCGGGTCTCATGTATGTAAATCCCAGAATTTAAAATAGAAAAAAACGGTATATATGTGAATACCAATATAGAAGATAGATCTTTGAGTATTCACTTAATAAAATAAAATAACATTATAAAAAGAGAGATACATTTTGAGACGGAAATTCTGCAGCATAACGGCTATGTTTTGGGGTTTTAGAAAACATTGAAAAGAGATGGGACAGTGGTCAAACATTAATAAATGATCCATAAAACAGTAGTGGGACAAAATATAAAGGATTTGAGAACATGGTAACGAAATTTTAAAGACATACCATATGAAATGAAAAACATGGAGGGAAGACAAAAATAAGATTTATCTTATGAAAATTCAGCAGCCTAACGACGTCACTTAAACTTCAACAAAAATGAATTTGAAGAGATCAAATGGGGTCTCTCATAATATGATCATAAAATATAAGTATGATAGATATAAAGATCATACCCCAACATAATAAAAAGGAAATTGAAAGACTTGACATGAAAGTAGAACTTGAAAATGAGAAGGGTGGAAGAACCACTTAAAACTTCGGCAGCCTAACGGCGCCACTTAAAACTTCAAAATACTGAATTGAAGTGATCAAATGGGGTCTCTCATCATATGATCATAAAAGATCAGTATTATATATATATATAGATCATGACCCAACATAATAAATAATAACTTGAAAGACTTAACATGAAAATACATCTTGAAAAATGGGAAGGGAGAAAGAATCTGTTACAAAACTTTCGGCAGCCTAACGACGCCACTTAAAACTTCATAAAACGAAATAATGAGAGTAAGAGGGGATCTATCATTATATGAACATGAAAATAGCAGTAAGTGGAATATAAAATAATATCCATTAACATAATAACATGTAGCATAAAAGAAATGACATAAAAGATATTACATGAAAAGAAAGAGAGAGGTCAGATCCCTTACCTTAAAACGTAACTCTTAAAACACAAAGGTTGGGACCTTGAAGGCTTGGGGAACCTTGGGAGGACTCCTTGGGAGGTAATGAGACCAGTACTTATTTGGGGAGAGTGGGGAGTCGAATGGATGAGATGATTTCTTGATATTTATAGGGAAAGTGAGGGGACAAGGCATTAATGGCCAAGGGACACCTCATTGGTGGTTTTGGAAAAACCAAGGGCTTGCCCATGGTATTTGCCCATGGTATTGGCCACTTGGGACACCTCATACCTTATATTACTATTCATAAGTCGGACATATTGATTACATACTTAATAAAACATTTAATGATGTCATTAAACACCCGTAACCTAAAAACGGTATTTTCACTATTCATCGAAAATTCAACTTTCTCAGAAAAATCCCAAAATTTCACCTTAACCAAATATCAATGCTCTGATTTCAAAAATGAACTCCATTTTATAAAAATAATTTTATAAATATTTTTAATTTAATTTTTAAATAAATACACTATTCATCAAAAATTCATTTTTTTAGAAAAAACCCCAAAAATTACCTTAACATAATATCGATGCTCTGAGTTAAAAAATGAAATCCATTTTATAAAAATAATTTTCTAAATATTTTTAGTTTAATTTTTAATTAAAAAATACTATTCACCCAAAAAAACTAATACTTGAATAATATTTTATGAAACTATTATTTAACCATTTTATTGAATCACATTAATTAATCAAGGTGCCTAAGTTATATTAATACTTTAGTTAAGTGAGATTACTAATCTATTTTGTCACATTACTAATACTAAGCATAAAATCACTATTCATAATTTATTATTCATCAAAAAACAAGTAGATCTTATTAGACTCTAAATTTCGTACTAGACATAACTGTAGAAGACCATTTTTCAAATATCATTACATGTTTTTAATTATTTAAGGTTTACATAAACATTTTTAAAATATCTTTTTTCTAAAATTCACAAAAATATTCATACTCTATTTATTCGGTCATTTGAAAATTCATAAACTTCATCATAAGAAGAAATCCAAATTTTTTATTTAAAACAAAGGATTACACAAGGTAGTTACGGTCTCCTTACATAGCCCCTTATCACACCAACATATGAACTATGTGTAAGGTGTGCTAATGTGATAGAATCTGATGGAGGCTTGGCCAACATCGCACGAGTAGTAATTTCTATCAGTTTGAACTTCTCACAAAGGCGATTCTGTTCTAGCTTCACACGATGAAGTTTGACTTGGGTTTGGTCGAGAGCAAAGCCCAGTGGTGATACCTCCTTCCCATGTTCTGTTATATGGGCTTCAATCGGTCCAAGAATACTGGGTGAGGCCATCGAATCCTCTTTCTATATTAATTAACCAAGATTACTTGTATTTAGAGATAATAATCGAAACGTTTAGTTTACATCGGTCATATTGACCAATGGTCATATAACAGTCAAAACCCAATGGTCTCATTTTAATTATACTCATGTCATCAAATGAAACATTTTTGTTGAGAATAAAAATAACATAAAATAAAACACAAAATTAGGAAACAAGATTTATTCAAAATTTTGGGTTGTTACATATTGTGATACCGAATTTGTTATCACCATGATGACCCACTTCTTAGCCACCACCACAACCTCCACCCCCAGTCCCACCCCATATTCTTCCCCTTTAGCATCTCATGGCAGCACTGACCCAGCTACGGCTAGTCTACATCACCACAAACACAAACCCAAACACAACCACACGCACCACCACTGGCCGCCACCTTCCTCCATTCCTGACTCCTCGTCTCTCACCCACCTTGCAACCCGATTCCCATCCCTCGGTGCCTCTAGTTTTCCTCCCCCCCCCCCTCTCCCTCTACCACATCGCCTAATCCACTCTCCCACACCGACTTCGGCTTCGGTCACCGGGCGTTCATGTTGGAGTCATCTTCGTGATGACTGTTGATGCATTTCCCTATAAGATTCAATGCCCCCTCCTCATTATATTATGTAATACAAAAAATCATGTTCTCCCCTATCTTATTTTACACTAATACTACCTAATAACCTTGTTTTTGTTTCTCCATGATTTCATCCACTTCTCCCAGAAATATATCTAAATACTCTATTTATCATTCTTCAAAAAAACATTCATCGGAACTATTTGTATTTATAATGAATAATGCAGAAAAATATTCCAAATTAGTTTTCACACACAGAGAGATTCCATAATTTTAAATATTTCATACTATATACAAATTATAGCCATATATTTTAGATTATAGAATAGATCATTATATATATTTTAGTTTTCATTGTGTGAATTTTTTCACACAAATTCCATGATTCAAACATATTATACACATTGATTACACATAAAAATATATATAACACACATTGGTATTCAATATTGCAGATTTTAATACAAATATTATAGATTATTTAACATTGTAGTCATTTTATATAGTTTTTTGTGTTGTTACATATTGAAATTGAATATCATATGAATTGTTACAGATTGAAAACAAATACATAGATTTCAGATTATAAAACACAAGGTGTACACATTCCATCCTATTTACAGTGATTTATATGAAAGTGGTTATTTTCTCTCATTATATATACAAAAATTGAAGAATAGATGAATTTTCCATAAAAGATACTGTATATTATTATATATATTGATTACAGTTTATACGTAGATTTCAATTTATAATACACAGGTTGTACAAATTCCAATCTACTAAAATATGCTATATCTTGTGTTCATATAATTCCTCTACGTATTCTATTATGAATTTTACAATTATTTTGAAAATGATATATAATGCTCAGTGAATATATGTAAATTATATTGTCTTGATCATATTTTATGAACATATTATGTTTTTCATTATGAAAAAATGAGTGAATCAAAGGCCAAATGAAAAAATATCTGTTTAGTGTGAATGGTGAAAGTGCTAAAGAGTTTCTTGATTTGGTTCATACATAAGTGTGTTGATCATTTCCTATTGATCCATGGAGTGAGTAATCATACTTTAACTTTTATTGGTCATTTTAGTAGATATGGATTTACTTCATAATGTATAAGTTGGGTTTTTCATAAATTCAATTATTATAAGATTTTGATAAATTAAATCAATATAAGAATGATGTTTTGAACCTGTTTGGTAAAATTAAGTAAATCTTCTCAAATCATGGTGGAGAAAATATTAATCATGACTTCATTGATTACTTATGGGGGTTTGGGATCCTCTCCCATCTCAATCCTCCTTACACACCTCAGTGGAGTGGTGTAACCAAAAGGATAAACCATGCCTTGTGGAAGATCAATTATGAGTCATGTGAGCTTTTAATTTTGCTTTTGGGGATACACGTTACAAACTAGTAAAATATATACCGAACCAAGTATCAACTAAATTGATAAATTGTATTTCATATGTATTTTGGAGTGGAAATAAAACAATTTCATCACATTTTCATGTGTGGGGAAGTGAAGTGTTTTTTGAGGCCACTTCAATTAATAAACCTAAACCCTAAGGCATACCATGTACCTTTATAAGAAACTTTAAGGAAACAATGAGATTTCATATATACAACCCCTCAGGAAAAAATGTTAGTTGAAATACAATCCATATTCCTTGAGTGGGGGCAAATTTCTAAAACAGTTAGTGGGAGTGTGATAGACTTCGATGAAGTCCAGGCTCAAGGCACAGAAGAGTTTGTACAAGAACAGATTCCAAAAATCCCTACGCAATAGGAAACTATTTTAGAGACAAAAGTACTAATAGGAGTGCAAGATAGGTTAGAGAACAAAAACATTATGGTTTTCTAGTAACTGATAATGGTGACTCAATATTAGTTGATTATAATGATCCTTTAACATACAAGGAAGCAGTAAGTTTAACAAATGATTCCATGTGGAAAGAATCCATGAATTATGAATTGGATTCCATACTGAAAAACCATGTATGGATTTTGGTATAACCTCCAGTTGATGTAATGCTTGTAGGTTGCAAATGGGTATTCAAGAATAAATTTTACATGGGAAATTACCCAACTATTCACAAATTTAATAATTATTTTTTGGAATAGATGCCTTAATTTGGACCTTGCAATGCTACTTAACTAATTCATAGAGGTCATGTGGGTGTCTGGAACTTGTTCGAAGCTCGGAGCCCAAGAATTAGGAGAAACACTGGGTCATGTGGCTAGAATAAACCATGAAGCCCCCCACGCATAGTTTCTCCTAACTGTGTGGGGCATTTTTGGGGAGACCAGGTTGCTACATGGTTTTTTCAAACCATTAAAGTCGAGGAACACACTCATGTTGGATTATAGAAATCCTTGAAAGTGTAATTTCACATGTCTAGTTCATGATTAGTCAAATGTTTCCCTAATACTTTGCGAAGGATTCCCTTAGATAGTGTGGGGCACGTGATTGGTGCAATGTTTGGACAATATTGTGGCCAAACCATGCATCCCAATAAATGAAGGCAAAATATCCTTCCCCCTGAAATTTCATTAACTCAAATTTTCTTCTCATCCTTCTCATTTACAGTGGAACACATGTAGGAGAGCTCCTCCTCTTCTCTATCTATGGATTGTGATATCTCCGTAATCCTTGACCAATTTCCTTCAACATTAGATGCATTTAAGATCAAAGAGTAATCTATTTAATCAACTTATTTCTTTTCCATGTTTATATACTCCTCTCATGTGCTATTTTGGTGTGACCTCATTTTCTCTATTTTTAGGAAATATAATGATTCTTCTGATAAATCTTATTATAGAGAGATTCAAAGGTCGATATTTGATGTGAAGAGTGATAAAAACCTAAGGTAGGTGGTCTAGCATCTTTCCCTCAAGTTTCATTACTTTTATAACATATTTCGTTGTTCCACATGCCACACCTTTCTAGAAACACCTCTAATTTTTTTAATAAATTGAATTAAATGCTTTCTAATGCCTGATATGACCCCAATGAGTGGCGAATCAACCATGTCGTTGATTGTTTTGACTTAGGACACCCCAATGGGCGTGCTTTACCTTAGCGTTATATTTTACCATTCTCCTAATTTTTCTAAACACCACCTTGAGAGGTTTTTCCTTGTAATAAATGTTGGGTTGGAAGCAGATCAGCTCTAGGATAAACGTGGTTGGGACAATAATAATTTGTGAGAATCACCAATGAAAATGAAACGTAAAAATCAAACAGCAGAATATTAAATGGGGACACAAATATTAACATGAAAAAACCCTATAATGCGGAGGTTTAAAAAACCACAGGGAAACATTAAGAAAATTCACTATGAATCAAAGAGTACATATAATCCATGTAGAATCCCAAACATGACTTACAACAAAATAGTGTAGAAAACCTGTGTGAAATTCACACCCAAATACACCAACGCTATGGATATGATAGTCATATCATGATAATTAATCACCCTTTAGAGATCAAAACTAAACATGCATAACTGTTGTATCCCCTCGTTGTACAATAAAATTCACTATTGTCCGCTTCCACCCACAATCGAAACTGTTGTATATTTTTTCCAAACAAGACTATGTACTCAGCTGTTGTGTGTGTGCACCTCTTCTCTTCTTAAAGAAACACTGTCTAATTTTATAGTCCATCATTTCCTCATTAAAATAAAAGGGTCAATTGATAAAATTTTAGCAATAAAATAGAATAAATGAAAATAATTTATGCATTAAATAAAGGGAAAAATGACCATAATTCCCGATGATCTGGGTTCACCCGAAAAATATCCCCCTTCAGCCCATCGAAGAAGGAGATCTCATCCAATAAACTCAATTGGAAATAGAACAGGTTGGTATCACACCAACCATCAACCTATATATTAAATATGACACCCCTTTTTCCATATCTGATAGAAAAATGAATTTTTCCCTTATAGAAGAAATACAAATGTTGAAGTCTTCATCATATCTATGACTGCACAATAGTACTAGAACCAATCATATCTGGCTCCCCCATAATTCCGATCGCCAAATAATCTAGAGCACCTATAGGAATAAATTTATCCCTCTGATCAACATCCTCTGGGTAGTTAAAAACTCTCAACAAATCACCTCGATCATTGATTTACATTATTTCTTCAATAATGGTACTCTTTGAAGAAAAATAATTATGTTAATGATCTAAAACACATGATCTGACATGCTTCAGCTTCCAATCCTTCTTTAACATAGTCGATGGTTTTAGACTCAGGCGCAATGATTGACTTCTCTAAAAATATAATGAATTCCTCTTCGCAACTGGATTATTCACATCACCGCACACCATTACATCTATCCTTTGGAGCATGTCTTCCATTTTTCCTCGCAGAAAATCCATCATTCCTCTAGAAAAATTACATCTTCCACCATAAATAAAACTCTGAAATCCATCAATATCAATAACATAAGCAGATGAAAAATTATGGCGTATACCAGACACATGTCACACATCCCTCAATTTTAGTGTACAACCTGCATTCGTAGTGATACAAATATAACCAACAGCAATGAAATAAGAATAATCTATGTTTCCCGTATTCAATCAACAAAATTCATATTATTCATATGAAGAAAATAGTCCCATATTTGGTTAAATCTGGTATGATGCTGCCGAATCAACCACCGACTCAGTGTACAGATTTGACCTACTAAAATCATTTCCAAGTGAAAGTAAATCACCCTCACCCTGAACATGATTTATGTCGGTATCCTAAGAATTGGTGTCACATGTATTATTTTCCTCATTAATAATTTTCAATTCATGGAAGTATCAAAACACAGTACCCTCTTAGTCTCAAAATAATCAGTTAACCTTTCTTCTTCTCTTTGAAAGACCTCTCTAACTACCTTTTCCATCTTCCATAGCAAGAATACCACTATTTCCTGATGATTCACCATCATTTATCTTTCACTGAGTCTCTTTTATTTACAACTAAAAAATCATATCATACAAAATCAGTGTATCTTTCTAGAAAAATAGTTTGGTTACAAGATCATCATATGAGTCAGCAAACAAACCCAAAATAAACAAATAATTGTCTTCTTATTCAATTTCAGTAGGTATCATGTTACCTTTATCATCGATTATGACCACCACCAACAATATCTCTATCAGATGATTGGTGAACACATCCATATGGTTACCTAAATCTCCATTATCTGGTATTAAAAAATGATTCAATTGTTTTTGAAAATATAAATGATTTGTGAGGGATTTTTATTTATAATTGCTTTCAAGATTTTACCAAATCTCCCCTAGATATTTCAGATTTATCACTTCCCGCAGTGTATTATCACCCAAATACATTCGAATTGTGCTTGTAACCAACTCTCTCATATCCTTCCAAGAACCATCACTCGTCATATCTGGTTTATTCATTTTTTTCTTCAATTCCTTCATTGTCTTCTAACAGAATAAAATATTTTTTACACTTTTTTGAAAAAGTGTAAAATCAATTTTAAAATTAAACATTTATATGTGGGAAGGGATCCCATGTTGTGAATCACCATATTTAATCAGAAAGAAACACGAATAACCCCCTTTGATACCATATGTTGGGTTGGAAGAAGATCACCTCCAAGATAAACTTGGTTGTGATAATAATAATTTTTGAGAATTTCCAATGCAAATGAATCAAAAAAAATCAAACAGAAGAACATTAAATGTGGACACATATTTTAACATAAAAAACACTCCAATACGGAGGATTAAAAAACCACAAGGAGACTCCTAGAAAATCCTATGTGAATCAAATAGTATATATAATCCATGTAAAAGCCCAAAAATAAATTACAATGAAATAAAATAGAAAACCTGTGTGAAATTCAAACCCCAATATGCTTGCGTAGCCTCTCTGAAATTCATCTCGTGACAATTCATCAACCTTTGGTGATCAAAACCGAACATGTGACATTGTTCTAGAACCTCCTTTCACAACAGAAATCAGTGTTGTGTGATATCACCCACTCTTGAAACTATTTTCCTCATTATTCAGCACAAGACTCCACCCTAAGATCTTGCCTTTGCGCCCCTCTTCACTTCTTGATGTGGAATTTACCCCTTTTATAGTCCATCATTTCCACGTCAAAATAAAATGCTCAATAGAAAAAAGGCATGAAATAAAGGAAAAATATATGGCAAAAATTTACATGTGTATTAAAGGGAATAATGACCATAATTCCCGATGATCCAGGCTGAACCCATACAATAAATTCCTTGAGATAATTATTTGAGTTAACAGGAATGGTATTCTTTGAGATAGGCTCCTACACCCCATGCCATAATTGATTTTCTTGACTATGTTATTTGAAAAACTTGAAAATCATTTTATAAATGATTCATTGTCAAATTATATGATCATGATAATCAAACATACCCTCACGTTATGATGAGAGTGATACAGGGGTCTCGACATAAGGAATCCTTTGATGGGATCATCGTGCCTTAGAATGAATTGTCCTTGAATTTTAAATACATCAGGGGTAATTTTATGTATGACTTGGATAGACTCACTATGAATTTCCTCTACCTCTAGACGAGTGATACCAGTTACATTGGGGATACCCCAAGGACATGCTCGGTGGGGAGTTGGTTGTACCATTCCATGAGTGTGAATCAGACCCATGTGTGATACCAGGGATAGACTCAGAAGTTGTTTGTTGTTTCCATATAATTACAGGAGTGATACATGGGATTTAATTTATTTTTCACCTTGTAGGGACTCCCATGGAAATGGGTTTATATATATCCCTTAGGGAATTTACATGGGATTCCTTTTGGATCACCTTGGACAGACTCAAGGTGCCTCTTATTAATTTATAATGATGTTAATTAAACATAAGAGTAAGAATGTGTAAATGTTTAACTAATATTTTGGGGATGCATCCACAAAGACAAATCACATGATTGGGGATGGTCTTCCATTATAGTCATTATTTATAATTTCTCTTACCATATTTATTACTTGATCATGTTTTCATTGTTCAGAGACATCCAGATTGGGATAAAGCAGGTAGAATTGGGTGGGTATCCCAAAAGTAACATGGTATAATCAATTTATTTATTTTTATCATTGAATTATTATTTATTGGAACACTACTCATTTTATACTCATGTACTAGGTAGATCTAGACAGTGTTGTTGGTGACCTACTTAGTATATCTCACACCTAAGGATGTAATTCTAGCATTGTGGCTCGAAAGACTGTGTGGCCGAACCCGGAAATCCAATGTTGGGCTCTGGCCGGGCTCGGGCTAATGGTTCTTCAGGTCAGACTTGGACATATGAAATTATACCCATTTTTCGGGCTAGCCCATGGGCCTGTATGGAGCCTGTCTTCTGTAAAACATTACAGGGAAACTGTCGGTATGGAGACTCTACCCCCTACCACAAGTTTCTAAGGTTTCACCTGGACTAATTGGTTAACTATTACCAGACTATATATATATAGCTAAAAATAGTATATATATATATATATATATCAAGCTACTAATAATACATATATTATATATCAACGATTTAATATATATATATATATATATACTAACTCATTATAATTGACCAAAAACACACACTAACGCAGTGATGTTCGTGCACACCCCCCAGCCTCATAGTTTTTCATTAGTATGTGGAAACATGCATATATTATATTATATATATGAATATATATATATATATATATATATATATTTAAAATAATTTAACCCACCCATTTTTATGCACCCTTCATTATTTTTTACAACCTGCATATATTATATATGTAACATACCAACCCGGCTCACCTCTAAGATGGTTGTCGGATCGGTGGGTCACATGACCTCAAGAACGTCTCCCCGTATTCTAGAGGCTACAAACTAGAAACAAGGGTCTTAGGAGGTGATGGTGGGAATACTATACCCTCTTATCAGAGTTCCACATCGGTATAACAGAGTACAGATAAATAATAACAATAGAAGCAAAAAAATAAATATTTTACAGTAGTAGAATACAATATAAATAACTAGAGAGCAGCGAAAGACAATATTTAACAATTTAATAACAGTTTCCAACACCAAATTATACAACATGTGAATGCATTTCATGGTGATGATACATACTAAAAGCAGTAAACAATACATTATGCTTGATAACCCAGTACAATAATAAATAAAAGACATCAAAAGCCCCACATTTGATCTCCTTGAGAATACTGAGCTCCAGATCGGTACTTTTCTCCATACACTCATACTCAAAAAACACATCATAAGCAATCAATCATCCTCTTCAGTACTACGAACAAGAAAATTCTGCTCGGGTACCCCAGTGCAATAGTAGCCCAAGTAGGGTGTGAGATATAAATCATAGTAGGCTGGCACCACTAGTGTCTTACCCAATCCAGTCAATGAATTGTAAATTAAAAAGTGTTCAATATATAAAAAATTTGATTGATAGAAACTAAAACTATAAACTTGGTCTGGGTTCCTAAATGGACACCCTTCCCATACCACCTTCTTTGGCATGTGCCTAAATTCTGAAACGATTACCTGTAAGAAGAAATATGTATATTTGTTTATAAAAATCCTAGAAAATAGAAGGTAGACAAATAGAAAACATACCCCAAAGTATGTGCATTAACTTTGGGTCTAATATATGTATCAAAAAATAGTTCCATAGGAAATCAGAAAGGTATCACAATCTACAAGGGAAACGAAACAACTTATTTATAATTATTATGTTCAACTTGTAGAGTCGGCGTCTAATCTTGTCCCGAAGGAATTTCTACGGAACCTCCTTCAAATTACCCAATACCACTGATCCCATTCAAAGAAATCTTTTGAAAGGCCTTGTATCTCTCAAGGCATGTATTTTCCATGATTCGGTCTTGGTATCATATAGAAGGGATTGAGTATCACCTAAGGCTTGGCGTAGCCACTTTTCTAATGAGTCCTTACTAAAAAATCCCTTTGGGAACCAATATAACTCATAAGTATTTATAAATCCTAGGGAAACCCTCGTCTGACAGAGCCAATGAAATCATTTCCTCATCGCATCTTGGTATAACCACCCAAGCCTTGGAGTCCATCCAGGAGTCCTTAATACATAACTCATGTTCTCACCTGACCCGTATCAGGCAAACCATAGTAACCCAATCACATTGGAAGGCAATCACCGACACATATATCACATGGAAAGATTATACATAAATTATTCTGTCAAATAAGAATCGTAATCCTCAATTAATTTGAGAAATCAAATAAAAATATTTAAAACATCAACACAGCTTAAAGAATCTAGGAAAAATTAATCATGGAACAATTACAAGACAATACTAGCACATTAAATTATCATTCCAACATGATTAGAAAGATGATAAAACCACTAAAATAGGGTATCACAATTTGTCACATTCATGAGTGATAAAATGTTATCAAAATCATATGCAATCAACATATTCCAAAATAGGTTATTAATAACATAAAAATTACAAGATAACATGTTTTTAAGAAGGTAATTCAATTTAAACCGATAATTCATTTATAACTTGGTATTTAGGTTAGGTGTACCCAAAGGGGTGGTCAAGAGGCAAGGTGAACACCTCAAATGGGTTTATCCATAAGAAAAGGACACAATATTCACAGTTGAACAAACCGAACAGTTAAATAAGCAATAAAAAGGCATCACTGGAAGTATGTAGTTAGTTTCACACAGACAAGACATGACATAAGCGATGAAAGTAAGAGAGAATATTCCCTACACTTGTAGACCTAATTACCTATTGATCCACGTAATTAAGAGGGTTCTTGGCTAATCAATTGTTTTTCAAAGAAGATAGGTCATTTATTAGTAACCATTAAAGGAACAATATACGCACACCAATTAACAAATTATATCTCAAATAATAAGAGACATCAATGCAGCAAGGAAATAAATCATAAAATTATATAACTATATTTTAATCTTAAACAAATCTCACCTCCATTGGAGGAGTTTTATTTGAAAATGTGACACTGCATTATTAAACCATTGATTTAGTTATTTTTAACATTTATTCCAAAACTTTCTCAACACTAATCAAATGTTATAAGCCAAGCAAACTAAAAAGAATCATAGGTGGGTTTTTGCAGACAGCACACCTACATCGGAGGGGTTTTATTATAAAACAATGAATTTCTCATCAAGAAACCATTTATCAAGTTAATCACTTCTATGGGGAATCACACTCAATTGAAATTAAAAGTCATGTATTCTATACTTCACTACATTAAGTAAAATCAAATAAAATCTTTGTATGAAATTTATTAAAGATGATAATTAATTTATTCATTAAATTAAGGGCAAGGGAGTGGGATCCTTCCTCATGTGGAACTAATCAATCCAATCCATCCCTTCACAATCTCTAAATAAAATATGATGCTCCACCACTTGGAATATGCATCTACAAACATATGTAAGGACACTGAGACCCTATGCACACACCTGCATGGCCATGGGCCGAAGCAAGGGGATCCTTAAAAACGTTCTTATATGCATAAGCATGTCTCCACTCAATTGTGATTTCATTTATATATATATATATATATATATATATATATTAGAACACCAATCCCCATACACACATAATAACTTCCATGGGTGACTACACACGTAACATGGGAACCCACATACATATATTTACTTACCTATGCACTCACATGTGAGTCTCCCTTGACTTGGAGAATCAAAACTAATAGGAAGGGACCAAATCTCTACAAGATAAATGCTAGTAACTCTAAAACACCCAAATAACACCATATAACAAGGAGGAAACTAAATAACGGGTCAAAAAACATACCTCAAACAATAGCGACAAACCAAATCGCCTAGAAACCACACAATGATGTTCTAGGCACTACAAGAAACATACCAAATACTAATAAATACCAAAATCCCTAAAATTAAAAACTATGAAACAAAGAAGGAGGTGAAAACCATACCTCGAAACCAATCTGACTGACTGAAATCACCCGAATAGCCTTGTGTTTGAAGAAGGATGTCGGAACACATATGAACACATCCCGACAAATCCTTTTCACAACCTAGAACTGAAAGGAAACCAAAATCAAAGACACCCCAACCTTATGGTGTTCATAAAAACCTAAATAGGTAAAAGGGGAGGCCGAAAATATGCCATGGTGGGTCGCGCCATGGGGTGTCTAGCTGGGGGACCTTGAAGGTGGGGGTGCACACTGCATGGGGATTCTGACTCTCAGAAAAACATTTTGATGCTCTGTTTTAAAATGGCATGCCAAACTAACAAGAAAAGTTAATTTCTTGTGATTTTTCATCTGATTCAAAACACAAAAAATTACAACCTTACCACCATAGAAATTATCATCCCCAATATTCCTTTGGAAACAACATCAACATCGTCTGATCCACAAGGGTCATTAAGTCGTGCACAAAAGGTTGTGTTGTGTCTCTAAATACCCAACTCACATTCAATCATTGACTAGCGAAGAGGTAAATAATCCATTAAGATTAAATCCAACTATCATTTTCTAATCGAAACAATGAGATGGTGCTTATCCCAGACCTTTATTCTAGAGACACAACCATGTCCCCGTGTCATTAAAATTCTGGCTAATGTTACTTCCCACCTTAGGATTTAATGTTATAAAGAGGAAAATTCCCAATGAAGCATAAGTCCCATGTCGAGCCAGCTTTTTATGAAAATCCATGGTCGGCACAAACAACACTCCCATCCTAGGGAAACTCAAGGAGAAACTTATAATATCCTTACATGAGGGTTAATAGGAGGAAACCTCTACAAGTTCCATTCCCAAGACTTTTACATTTATTCACATTTATATTTTGTTTAAAAATATACATGGTTTTAAAGAGACATCAAGTACCCATTTAAAAAACACTAGGTACATTATTTAGCTAATTCCACCAATGGAAAATTCTATCACTACAAGAAGTTATCACTAAGAAGCATGATATAACAAAGAAGCGTGAAATTTTAATCACAGAGACATGCTAATAAGTACAAATTCATGACACAAGGAAAACATGCTTGTAAATGGGAAGCATGAAAACAGGATGGCATGCTGAATATATAACTAATACATGGTATATGAAAAGGCATGAAAAATAAATAGAAAACATAGTATACATTTAGGGAACTCAGTCATATCAACAAGAAAACTACAATGCAACTACATGGCATGAAACTATATATGGAATGTGAATTTCTATGTGCCAAATATGATGCATGTTATGTTTCATCCTTTCCTTCACATACCAGGGGAAAAATACCATAAACATCATAAATCCATAACAGTGGAAATTACTCTAATCACTCAACGTGAAATCATATCAACTGTAATATTGAAAATCATCAAAATCAATTCCCAGACCTAGTCACTTGGTCATTTCATGTATGTGGGGTGATTAGTCCATAACACAAATATTGAAAAAGCACATATACATTCCTAGCCTCCTTTATAATAACCCAAAAGAGTATAACAAATGAAAATAACCTCCCTTTGATACAACTTTGTAACATACTTACCTGGATCACCTTTATGAGAGTGGCCAGACTAGTGGGTCGCATGACCTTAGACATGTCTCCCCGTCTGCCAGAGGCTGTGGACTAGCAGTGAGAGTATCTAGAGGTGATTGTGGGGAGACTATACCCTATTATCAGAGTTTCACAATTGTATAATAGAGTACAGGTAAAAGGAAATAGTGTAAGAAATAAATAAATATTTGACAACAACAGAAGACAATATAAATAACTGACAAGCAATGAAAGACAATATTTAACAATTTAATAAAAGTGACATACGCCAAATTATACAACATACTAATGCATTACATGGTGATGATAGATACTAAAAGAAGTAACCAATATAACATGATTGAGAACCCAATAAAATAATACAGAAAAGATAGAAAATCCCCATGGTCGATATCCATGAGCATCCTAATCTCCATCTCAGTCCTTTGCTCCTAAATCTCAGACACAAACAACACAACATAAGAAAGAAATCATCACCCGCAGTCCTACGAACAAGAAAATTCAACATGTGTACCCTAGTGAAATGGCGGCCCGAGTAGATTCTGAGATATAAATCACAGTAGGCTGGTACCACCGGTGTGTAAGCCTTTACAGACAATGAATTGTAATTTAAAATGCCTTTAATATAAAATAATGGTGAGTGATAGAAACTAATACTAGAAACTTGGTTTGGGTTCCTAAATGTACACCCTTACAATTTCACCTACTTCGACCTATTCCAAAAATCTGAAATTAGTACCTATAAGAAGAAGGATTTATATTTATATATAAAAGGCTAGAAATTAGAAGGTAGAAAAAAAAGAAACATACCCCATGAAACTTCTTCATGCAACTTAAGTTTCATGAGCCATCAGTGGTAGTACGACCCTAACTTCGAGATGTAAATTATGATTCTAATATTTGAGGTCTTTTTCAGGTTTTTTGATCAGGTACCTGAAATGCTCAAATAATAATAATATATTATTAGTAAATCTTTGACCATCCATAACTCCTACTTGTGATGTCAGAATATCTTACCGTAACTGGCGACGTGATCATGACATTAAGACAATCGATTTAAGTCTAATTTTGAATATTAAGTTATGGTTCGTTGCTCGGGTCCACAAAACACCCAATATTATTATTATTATTATTATTATTATTATTATTATTATTATTATTATTATTATTATTATTATTACGAGATCATTTATTTGACATATCTCCCTCATACGATGTAGAAATGACGAACCATCAGCAGTGCTGGAATCCTTGGAGCGAGTCGGTCCCTTTGGTATACCCCACTTGAGATTTTGATAAAGATGGGGTACAGTCAGGTTGGATCGAGCATGAATCCAACCAGGCCCTCGTGAATAATAGGAAAATAACTCACATACAAAGCGTCAGATTGATGCACCGTTTTTTGCGTTGAGACTCCTATGATGTGGCGGTCCTTTGAGACACTTCTTAGTGGGACTTCATGGAAGTAGGAGTACCAACCACTGGCTTGGGGAGCGGACTCTCCAAGAGACGAGCAAGCCTAGGTTGGGAACCTAGTTGCTGGATGTGACGAGAAGAGTGAATGGAGATCCTGTGTGGGTCAGGTCCTAGTGATCATGTGGGGGTCAGATCCAAGGGATCTAGTAAGGGTTAGATCCTAGCGATCTTGTGCAGATCAGCTCCTAGCGATCATGTCTAGGTCAGCTCTTAGAGATTCTATGTAGGTCATCAGCAGAGTCTCTTAAAGGAGTAAGATGTTTTGGTAGTTATAATTAATCATCTCTACTACCATACCTAAGTTATACCTCGTGTGAGATGAGTCTATACCTGAGTGGTACTTTCATTTATGGTAATATCATAGTATCATTCTTCTGTGTGGTGTACCTGAGTGTTACTTACCATCATGTAAATCCTTCCTTGTGGAACATTTGAGCTTTGGGCTTTTGAGTTGTACTCTTTGTTTCCTCATTATTGAGATGGGTATACTTGATAACTTATATATATGTATGGGCATATACCTAAGTAGGGTTTTCAATTGGTTTCATGCTTTGGGGTTTATCCTCTGTAGATTTTGTGAGACCTTGAGGGTCTCGGGATCCCTACTGTGTATCGTTATACTCACCCCTACACGGGTTATGCCTGCACTTTGTTGTGTTTGGTGCATATGATAGACAACTCTGATTGAGGAGGAGAGTACCAGGACTGGAGGAAGATCGGAGGTGGATGTTAGACAAGGAGAACCACAGAGATGACGGTTCGTGAGCTATACCTACCCTTTAGGTAGGATTCGTGGTGGACGATTCAGGAGCTTCTTTTCACCCACCAGTTGTCTTGTGCTTTCTAGTTTTATTTGTACATTCCAGTTGGACTTGTATTTTGCCCCTTTTTCTTACTGTAATCGCACTATTTACTATATATAGTTATCTTGAGTTCATATCTTGATGTGTCCTTGGTTGTGTGTGTTTACAGGTTATAAAGGTAATGCCTTCCCAGTTTTAGGGAATACGCCTTCAGTACTAGTATCCAGCCCATAGCCTATGGAAGGCGGGCTTGGGGTAGTCACGTAATGGGACCTGGAGGATGTTTCATGACAAATTTGTATCATAGGAGTTGGTTCTACCGTAGAAATTATGACTCTGATCTTTTTAATGCAAATAGTGTTAAGTGTATGAGTGTGGTTATCAGTTTCGGGAATCCAGTTTTGGTGCGGTGGCCGACGTATCCATACACCAGGACCTTGAATTCTAATTTCTAACACAGTGCAAGAAAAAACTGATTGTGTGTGTGTTTTGAAAAGTTTCCTTGTGTTTTATTTGAGTCAGATCACCAGTTATAACTTAATGTTCGTGGAGCACCTGTTCCTTATCAGGATGCTGATGCGTAGATAGCTAGATAATATTCCCTTGAGAGTACATAATGATGGCCCACCAAGCGACGAGGCTCTGGTGCAAGTCCCTCATACTATGTTGGAACCTTCGGGTGGTGTACCAGTAGCACCACCACCCTTTGGGCAACAGATACCACCAGCCGCACTAGCAGACGGTGTACGCCGACTGAACGCGTTGCACAAGTTCCAGATGTAGAGGCCTCTGACGTTTCGAGGCGAGACAGATTCCCAAGCATCTTAGGGCTAGCTGGGGGAGATTTCTTGACGTTTCCTCCTAGTTGAGACACCAGTAGAGCAAAAGGAGATCTTAGATACTATAATATTCCATTGTGTGACCATGAGGATAGTCTGTATAATGATGAGGCTTCAGTATGTGGACTGTTTCCTGAGATAGTACCTTCGAGTAGTGTGTCTGCTATATCACTGCCCGTTGGTCAGCAGTTACAACTGGCTGTATTGGTAGAGGACACATTTAGGCTTAGTGCCTTACATGAGTTTCAGCATCAGATACCCCTTAGGTGTTGAGGTGAGCCCAACTCACCTGCAGTTGAGAACAGACTTAAGGAGGTGGCTGAGAGTTCTCTATAGCCTATACATCTTTGGTAGGATGATATGTCAGTAGCTCAGTATTCGTCGAGGCATACCAATCATTCCTGGGTCTCGATGAATACGTTACGATCAGTGCTTCCTGGGTCGGACTTCCGAGCGAGGTGTGTTTGAGGACATCTGATCCATCACTGTTCCTCTATGAATTTCTACTAATGTTAGGGTGATAGATAGAAACATTTTGGTTGACTATTTTTTGGATGAGTAGATACAACCATTGAATGTTAGGAGATGGAAGGCAGGAAACTGGCACCAGTCTCAGAGACTTTTTCATGTAAAATGTTTTGGGAAGAAGATTTGTTAGGGACAGATGAATCTATAGGGCAGCAGACGTGGAAGTAGAGCTAGGAGAGCAGCATGAGGTGGTGTACATTTTGACATGTTACAACCACCACATTTTTGTGGACCCCACCAGGCTCATGGAGTTGGAGGACAGGGGAAGGTAGTAGCTGCATGCTGTCAAAAAGTGCGACCCAAGGGCACTAGTATTGATTATAGGTACGGTATGTGTCTACTACTAGCTGTTGTATCAATATAAAAAGGAACCAACCATTCCATCATTCCACGAATCTTGTCCAAGACCCAGAGTTTCATGTTAAACCATTTACTTGACCCTCACATCTAGAGATATATTTGGGAGGAGACATGATAATCACACTTACGCCAATGGTGTGATCTGACCCATGAGGCATGAGTTTCAGATGGAACCTCCTGGTGGCAGCGTCAAGGCCTTACAATATTAGATTGGGTATGGACCAGACATCCACAAATCATACTCATATTGATTGTATTAGTCAAAAATGATGTGGTTTATCTACAACATTGGAATGGGGTTTTCCTTGGTCAGTGAAAAAGAAAACCCAGACAGCAAAGGATAAACTCTTGCATAGGAGGCTGCGGCTGATCACTCATGATTTAGCAAGCCTCCCCCTCCTAGTAGCAGAGGTTTTGTGTTTCTAGTTCCCAATAAGAGTGGATGGAGTTCCTCTAGGACTATGACTTTGAGATAGTCTATACTCTTGGGAAGGGAAACATGGTAGTAGACGCACTCAGCAGAAGGGTTGGCCTACATCTACGGAGTGAGGTGGCAGAGTAGCTAGCCTCTTTGTTGATATCCTTTGTGGATCGATATGGATAAGCTTTTCTTCAGTATCATACAGTCACCACCACACTTCTTTAGCGAGTCAGGGAGGCGCAGCGTGGGGACGTTGACTGTGAGGCTCGACGTGCTCAGATATCCTCAGGGCAGGCTCTTGATGGATTTTCTGAAAGTGGGGAGAACATCTTCCTCTTCAAATAAAGTACAATGGCACTGGTTTCACTTCAGAAGGAGGTGTTGAGGGAGTTCTATACATCCCATTTGGAGGTACATCCTGGTGTGGTGAAGATGTAACACCCCGACCCCATTTACCCAAAGTTGGTGCATTATTACATAACATTGGAATGATCACAAAAGATCAAGTCTCGAAAGACCGATTAGTTTAGTAGCCTTTGAAACACTAGATACATTCATAAGTCTTACATTTCATCATAAAGTGAAAAAATAAAACAAAATAGTCTCCATAGTCCACACGCATATCCCCTCAGACTATACCTGCAGGTCAGTCATAAAATACTTCTTCACATCCTGGGAAAAACAAAACATAGAAAGGGGTGAGATCAGATTCTCTGTAAGGATAACAATATAGCAGAAACTTTTATAAATAAGCTAAAACATTTAAAGTAATGTATAACTAAAACAAAAGCCTTTTAAACTTTAACTTTATAATAATATGGCAGAAATAAAATGAAATAATACCATTTACTTATTCACATGGATATTCTACTAGTCGAATAATCACACGCAATATCAATAACCACTTTCATAATGATGGAATTCATAATGCCAGACTATCATAACCACATAGTCAAGGCCTTGTTCCAAGACTACAAATAAGATTTTGTCAAGGATTTTTTCCAAGATAGTAGTTTTTCTCATGATACCTACCGATGTATCAAGGAGATATAGCGGGCTCCACTTGTCACTTATTAAGTCCAATGCATTCCTCATATGAACAGGTTTAAACATAACATAAACATTCGTATTAAAACTAGCATACGAAATGTCAATACTTTTTTCATAAAACATGAATGGCATAAAAATAACACACCCATAGTAATACATATCACAAAACCTTCAATATAATATGGATGTTTTGTATCATAATAAATCAATATCAAATAATCTTAAAATCCATCAAAGGATATTGACATAGATGAAATCAAAACTATTTCAGAGAAATATCTCCTTTTTTGAAATCATTTAAAAGTAAAATAATTATAAAAGAAAACATTTACATTTAAAATATTCTTTTAATCTTATAAGGAAATCTTCGATGATTTTATAATGGCAGAAAATATCCACACCCTCTATTTATGTTAAAAAACATTCTTACCTTAATTTTGTCGAAAAGGTTAAAAGTGCCTTGTTTGGAAAACGAAAGAAAGATTCCTTTCCAAAAAATTTAAAAAAGTAAAAAAAGGTATAAATGACTTTAACCCATAGTCTATTAAATATTAAAAACGTTTTGTATTACATTTTTAAGAAACTTGGATGTGGATGATAAAGAGGACCGAGTAGATAATTACGTATAAACAACCTTAGATAATGAATGTATTGTGAAATAAACCCTTAACTTGTACTTTTACTTGGTAGAGAGTTGGTTTACCTCCTGTATAATGGTTAAATAATTGTTATTAAATTATAAAAGAATCATATACACTAATATGATATCATATATGATCTTTTAACATATCTTTGTTAATAATATCTTAGTATTATCGTTGTTCGGGTGTTAACTGATTCGTTTTCCATTATATGCATTGTTATATAAGCCGTTTTTGTTATGGATAGGTTTTATCTTATTCATATATAGAATGATATAAAGTTCTTAAAGATTACTTTTAATCATAAAATGATAATTAGTCTTGAATGGATATGATGGGGAATGAATCTCATTGCGTTTGTGGAGACGGTAGTCCGTACGTACGCACGAGCGACAATATCATTCTTTTGAAATTAAAATCGTATATAATTGGATGGTATATCATATATACAGAATAATTATAATTTTATATTTATTATTTACTTCCATTACACATCATTATCATACCTATCCGAATAATAATGTTTTGAATAACAATTACACCACGACGTCGAGACGATAAGTTGTTCGTACGCACATATGGTGACATGTCATTCAATGGATGGATAAAAAAATGAATATGGTTGTAGCATATTTATAATAACATCACAGTATATATAAGATACTGGATATATTATTTTATAATGGAAATTACAAAGAACTAAGAAGTGGAAGAAGAATGGAACTTGAAAGAGGGTGGTGAAAACATTACCTCTTCTTCGGGTTCTTCCTTTTGATTTGATCAAAAGGGATCTTAGGTTGGTATTTTGATCAAACTAAGGCCTCGATGTTTAAGTGAGGGAAGTTGAGAGAATATTTGGGATGGGTATGAAAGATCCAAAAGGCATTGAAGGTATGAATTTGAAATAGGGGGAAGTTCCCTTTTATAAGAGGGGTGAGGGGAACCTTAGGAAAAACTTAAAATATTATTTTATAATAAATTCATATTTGATTTATAATGGCTCCAATGTATCTTATTTCGAGGATAAGGTGGGGATGGGACGAAATACTTTCATCCAAGAAATGTTAGACATGTTTGGGTAACTAAATTACCTTATCATTTATATTTAACTTTTAGTTAAATACTTTGACATTTACCATGTCTCTTTGTATTTTTATATTATATGTTTAATAAACTTACTATATACATCCAAGAGAACCCAAAGTGTTTCATTAATGATAAAAATATCATTATATAAGTCCTTTTGATTAACCTTATATTTTTAGGAATATAATATTAATTAATAATACAATATTTGTTTTAAAAACTCTTTTATGTCAATTTTGACACTATTTCGTATTTTGTTTTTTCTAAATTCATAACAGCATTATTACTTCTAAACTAATTCATTTAATCCACCATAACATGTCATATTAAACTATAAAATTCTTGGAATTAATTAAAAGTCTAAAATTATATTTATTTAGGTATTTATAATATAAATTATTTTAATATTTCACTAATAAGGTAATTACAGCATCACCATTGTGTTATAAATAAATTAAATTATTTAATGTTAAAAAATTATAAATAAAATACCATTATGTAGGAAATAATTTTATCTATCTAATGAATATTTATAATTGAATTTATTTTAAATCATTTTAGCTATCTAATGTTTTAGTTATTAAACTTTTATTTTAACTCTTTTGACTCTTCTTTGAATTAAATAATAATAAATGTCCAAATCTAATCCATGTGGACCAAAGAGATTAATATTTTATTCCTAAGGTTGTTTTTAATCGAATTATACTTAGCCAATAGAATTAGGACATGTGTTACGGTAATAATAATATCATTTTAGCCTTAATTACCCTATTTATATTTAACCATGGTAATAAAAGTAAAAAGTTACTATTCACCAAAAATTATTTTTATCTTGTTGAACCATATTTTACTCCTTGATATTAACTGTGTCTTTCGGTTTTTCGAAATTACACTCACAGAAGTGGTAAAATTATGTTTTATGTGAATTTCCAAATTCTCCTAGGAAGTGGGTAAAATACAGTGAAAAGTTCAATAAAATTTTTATATATCTAAAATTATTCTAAACTAACTCCAATGAATTAAATTGAACATATATAGGTATTATGTATCTTTTTTTACCTTAATTAAAAAAAATTATTTAAATAAAAATTCGGTTTTAAACTATAACTCAGTGTTTTTTCACTATTCATCAAAAATTGAATGTTTTCATAAAAATAACAAAAATTCACCCTAAGCTAATTTCGATATTCCGAATCCAAAAACGAAGTCCACTTTGAAAGATAAAATTTTTAAAATTTCAAAAAGTGGGTATTACTATTCATAACGGCTAGTATGATTGGTCGTGGTGTGTGTTAGAACTCGAAGTTGCGTACAACACAGGCTACTGTATTATTCAAAGAGAAGCATACCATGGATGCTTGGGGTGTTACATTCTCCCATCCTTCAAATAAATTTGTCATCAAAATTTCTAGAATACTACTTCATAAAAAAGACTTGGGTGGTTCTTCATCATAAGTTCCTCAGGTTCCCACATTGCCTCTTCCATCTTATGGTTTCTCTATAGAACTTTTACCAGACGAGTCGTCCGGTTTCACAACACTAGTTCTCTGGTATCGATAATCCTGACAGGATCTTCACAATAAGATAAATCGGGTTCAAGTTCTAATTACTCATAGGTGAGTACATGCGTTGGATCAGGCATTTATTTTCTTAATAGTTATATGTGGAACACATCGTGAACTTTGGAGAGATTTGGAGGCATGGCCAAATGATAATCTACAACCCCAATTCATTCTAGAATTCCAAACGTTCCATCCAATGTAATTGGGACTCAATTTACCTTTCTTACCGAAACTTATAACTCCCTTCCATGGAGATACCTTTATGAAATCATGATCTCCTACCTGAAATTCCAAATCCTTACTTCGGTTATAGGCATAGCTCTTCTGCCTAATTTGAGCCGCTTTGATGTGGTTTTGGATTACCTTCACCTTTTCCATTGTTTCCTCCACCAGTTCTGGGCCTACGAGTTTTCTATCACCAACATCATCCCCACAGGTTGGTGTGTGACATCTCTTTCTGTATAATGGTTCATATGGTGCCATTTGAATACTCAAATGGAAGCTATTATTATAGGAAAATTCTACCATAGTTAAATATTGATCCCACATACCCTGAATGTCAAGTGAGAAAGATCTCAACATGTATTTTAAGGTTTGAATAGTCCATTCTGATTGTCCATCAGTTTGGGGGTGGTAAGCAGTGATCAAACAAAGTTCAGTATCCAAGGCCTTCTGAAGACTCTTCCAGAATCATGAAGTAAAATGGGGATCAAGATCAGAAAAAATAGATAGTTTTACTCCATGAAGTCTTACAACTTCATTAATATATAGTCTTGCTAATCGTTCAAGTGGAAAATCTTCTCTTATAGCATGAAAATGTGCAGACATTGTAAGACAATCAACAATGACCCATATTTCATCCTTCGTTCTTGGATTATTTGGTAGTCTCATGACAAATTCCATCGTAATATTATCCCATTTCCACTCAGGTATGTGAAGAGGTTGCATGACTCTTCCAGGATGTTTCCTTCCAGCTTTCACTTGTTGAAAAACCTTACATCTTTACACAAAATCAGCAATCTCCCTCTTCATGTTGTCCCACAAAAAAATGTTCCTTCAAATCTCTATACATCTTGGTGCTCCTGGACTGTATAGAGAAATTGGAACTATGAGCATCATCCAACAATTCTCTTTTTAGATTAGGTATATCAGAAACAGAAAGTCTCTTCCCAAATTTCAAAATTCCATCTTCATACACAAATTCACTCAATCTCCCATCAGTCACAGCATTAATCTTCTTTTGAAACTATTTATCATCAGTCTGAGAACTCTTAATCCTTTCTAGTAAAGATGGTTTGGAAACCATTTGAAAAAGCATTGATGGTTCACCTTCCATTGTTATTCCCATATCCATCCTTACTAGATCCATGAACATTGGATCCTTTTCAACTCTCATTTTGTTCACAACTCCGTGATCCTTTCTGCTCAAAGCATCTGCCACCTTATTTTCATTCCTCAAGTGGTAGTGAATTGTGCAATCATAATGCTTGAGTATTTCAAGCCATCTACGTTGCCTCGTTTTGAGTTCTTTTTGTGAGAAAATATAATTCAAACTCTTGTGATCAGTATAAATCTCTCATTTGTCACCATAGAGATAGTGTCTCCAAATATTGAAAGCAAATATTATAACTGCTAAATCGAGATCATGAGTAGGATGGTTTTGCTCATGAATTTTCAGCTGTCGTGGTGCATAGGAAATAACCCTGTCATTCTGCATAAGGACACAACAAAGTCCTTTTATTAAAGCATCACTATAAATAACAAACCCATCATTACCCAATAGTAGAGTCAATATAGGTGAATTTACTAATATTTTCTTTAGTTCTTCAAAACATTCTTCACACTCTTTTGTCCAAATAAATTTAACCCCTTAACGTATGAGCTTCGTTAATGGGTTATCCAATCAGGAAAAAATCTGGACGAAACGTCGATAATAACATGCTAAACCAATAAAACTGCGTACCTTAGTTATACTCGTCGGTGCTGGCCATTATTGGATTTCTCTTGTCTTAGAAGTATCAACAGAAATTCCATCTTTAGAGACAATATGGACATGAAAAGAAATCTCCTGAATCCAGAATTCACACTTTCTATACTTCCCATATAATTCATGTCTTCTCCTAGTCTTTAATATAATGCACATGTTATTTTCATAATCTTCGTAGCTTTTGGTGTATACCATGATATCATAAATAAATACCACTACAATGTCTTCAAGATATTCCTTGAAAACTCTATTAATTAGATCCATGAAAATATAGGGTGAATTAGTCAGCCCAAAAGGAATTACTGTAATCTTGTAATGACTGTATGTGGTTCGAAATGATGTCTTCAGAATGTATTTCTTCTTCACACACAACTGATGATATCCAGATCAAAGTTCAATCTTTGAAAAGTATTGAGATCCATGAAGTTGGTCAAATAAATCATCAATGTGAGGTAGGGGATACTTGTTCTTTATTGTTATAGAATTTATTTCCCTGTAGATGATACATAACCTCATATATCCATCTTTCTTCTTAACAAAAAGGACTGGGGATCCCCATGGAGATACACTAGGGCAAATAAATCCTATATTACTCAATTCCTCTAGTTGATTCTTTAGTTCAACTAATTATACAGTGGACATTCTATAAGGGTTATTCGATATGGGCCTTGATCCAGTAATTAAATCAATGGAAAACTCAATTTCTTGTTCTGGATTATGTCCAAGTAAATATTATGGAAACACATCTACATATTCTTTCACAACAGGTAAATCCTCTATTAGAACATTCCTTTCCTCACCCACAGTTATTTCATTTCGTTCCTACCCAATAATTGAATTTAGTTGAGCTACTGGGGGTGTATCTAGATAAGAATTAGGTGGTGATGATTATGCTCTAAAGATAAGGTGTTCCTTATCATCATCTTCAAAAATCGAAACCTCCATAATCTTACAATAAATCATCGCATCATAGTCTGAAATCCAATCCATACTGAGGATTATATAAACTCAATCATAGGTATGACGATGACATCGACAGATAAAGAACATTTATTTTCTCTAATGGGAACAGATTCACAAAACTTTGTTGCAATGATACTTTCCTTAGGATTTTTAACTGAAAACTACCTTGTTAAATCAAATTGAAAATATCTAATTTTCTTAGAAAACTGGGAAGATATGAAACAGTGCGATGATCCAGAATCTAATAAAGCATTGGATAAACTTGAGGAAACCATTAAATTACCTGACACCACGTATTTCATTGCTTCTATCTCATCAGTAGTGATAGAATAATCTGGGACTTGATCCCTTGGAATTTTCCGATGTATGTTTCCATGACGATTAGGACATTCATTTCCATAATGTCCCATCTCCCAGCAATTGTAGAATTGAACATCTGTATCTTCTTTCTTCCCCTTGCAATCACGAGCTTGGTGGCCTTTTTCACCACACTTGTAACAGACACCCATTCCTTTTAAGCAAGTACCAGGGTGTTTCTTCCCACATTTACTGTAGGATGGATATTCAACTATTCCCTTCTTCCCCTTATTTCCATTTGCAGAGTGATTAGTATATATCTTCTTCTCTTGCTTTGCTTTAAAGTCATAAGACATAGAGAATTATTTTTCTGTCTTGATAGCATATGATACAATATATTCATAGAATGAGAAGGATTGTGAGACTAATGGTTGAAGGATAAATGGTTTTATCCCATCAAAGAAATGATCAATATTTCTTCTTGGGTTATGTATATAATCTCCAGAATGCCTTGCTAACCTTGTAAAGTTAGACTCCTACTTTGTAACATTCTCGTCCTCCTTTTGCATCAGACTCAGAAATTGTCTTTCCATATCTTCTCGATGGTCATGAGGAAAGTATTTTTCTAAGATAATATCCTTAAACTCCCTCCATTACATATTTGATACTAAATCATATTCCTTTGTGTTTTGAATCAATGACCACCATTGATCAGCATCTCTAGTGAGGCGGTAAACTGCCATGACAACTTTTTCCCTTTCACTACTCCCCATGGTGTGGAATATTTTCTCTAAAGAATGTATCCATTTCTCAGCTACTAGTTGATTTGTACCCCCATTTAATGTTTGTGGTTGTTGTCTCATGAAGCAATCTAACATTGATCCTCCATGCTTCAGATCAGGGTGCTCTATATGGGTAAGATTATTATTCATAACCTGAGTGAGTTGTTCCAGTATGGTGATTAGCAGATCAACACTAGTTTCATCACCATCTCCACTATAATTATCTTGAGCTGGAGGGAAATCAATACATGGAGTGTGTGCATTGATACGGTTTCCATTCCTTCCACTAGGTTCCATTTCTAAACAATGGCATAAATTAGATCAGTTTATGAATCAAAATACATAATTACATACTAGTAAAACACTAAATATAAACCAAACTATTTATAGATATAATACATAATCATAAAAAATGTTTTATTTGAGGAATTATATACTCATAAACCCTTCATAATGGTTTGTCAAAAAATGAGAATTATCCTAATCATATCCCCTCAGTGTGTCGTAACCCAGAATGCAGTAAGGCCCGTTGTCATGCACCAGTTCTCGTTCGTGTCTAGCTCAAAGCTGTGTTTTCGATTATTACCCATAGGTACATCTGTGCTAGATCCACCTCTACCAGCTCGTATCTAGACATGGATGTATTGCTCAGAAAACTCAAAAATCTCTACTATACCAAAATTCTAGTAAGTTCTTCTATTGTAATCCTCAAAGTCTATCTTAGGGATATGTGCTCTATTCAGAGTTTATCTAAATCTAACTTCCATGGTTTGTACTAAACTTCCTCTGATACCAACTGTAATAACGTGACCTAAGTTACCCAAATTCGTTTCATTATTACATAACATTGGCATGATCACAAAAGATCATGTCACAAAAGACCGATTTTTTTTAATTATAAGGCCCCAGCCTTTAACATTACTTAATCTCATGTTATTACAATATTACACATTGAGGATCTTTTCAGGTTTAGAGTTTTAGAGAATTAGATCTTAAATCATGCATTACGTCCCACATTTAAACAAAGTGGTTACAATAAAATATGGTATTAATTTTTTCCCATCAACGGAAACATATTTAAAATAAATCATGGATTCTTTCTTGACACTTCCTTGACACTATCATCATATCATGTACCTTTCCCTTGACCTATGAAAAACATTTCAAAAACTTGGGATGAGCATAAAAATATCATTAAAGGATATAAAAATATGGAAAGGAAACATGGGTACATATATTCATAAGAATGAAATCATACTTTACCCATAAAACATAATCACTTTAACATACCTCATCAAATGATGAATAAATCATAGAAATCATAATACATAAAGGTAACTTGAGGCATTCATAACATTCTTACGTAGGGAGTAACCCTCTTGGTTAATTTTGGAATACCCATCACAGTATATTCCCTAAATCTCTTCGGAGAAACCTTAACGTTTAACTCCATCGCATTACCCAATGCATTGGAGTGCTATATCGGGCTCACCCGCCCTTAGTTTATCACGAAACCACCCATCTTCATAATAATTCCCAAGAACCATAACATAATCGTATCACATAAAACATACATAAAGGAAACATAACATTTCTTCATTTCAATCACAAGATATCAATACAACACATTGATATAATAAAAACATTATGAAAACCATTTTCAATACCAAAATAAAAGAAAAGTAAAACACGGTATTTATTTTTCTTTTAAAAAAAATGTATGGAATGTAGAGGAAGCAGAAACTCAAATAATGGTCACGGCAGCGGAGAAGTCGTTGTCGCCACATACGTACGAAAAAAACATTCCCTTTTGTCATTTAGTAAAACGCTTCATATAAAAAATATTTCTTTTGGATAAATGTAAAAGTAAAAGGGGTTTATACACCGTATAAAAGAATGTTGTGTATAAAACAAAATATGCGTCAATGAAAGGAGATTGAGACGGAGTTCCATTCCTCAGGTCTGACATGACTCGATCGTTATTTAACCTCATGAATAATAAACTTGAGTTAATTTCTACTTTCTTAAGAACCATTTTCAAGTTCATTATTCCTTTTATATCACTTATTACCATGTCATGAACACTATGTAATTATTTAAGATAATAACGGTTGTTTTAACGATCATTGGTACTTGAGTCAAAAATAAACTCTTTATAATTAAAAGTTGTTCATGTATCTATTATATACAGAGTTATACACATTATTTAGATATCATATATATCATATATATCCAGTATATACATGAATTTATAATATTACATAACGTTTAGAGGTAAGAAATGAAATGCACCGTTCATGGAGACGGTAAGCCATACGTACGCATGAACGCTACTTTAATTTCTATTTCGTATTTTATGGAATGGAATCATAATGATATAAAGGTATATTATAATTCCATTATAATATCATATATAATATCATTAATTAAATCCTTTATACGTCCCACATATGGCATTAACGAATCAAATCACTTTGAGGGGGCGGTAGTCCGCACTTTCAAAAATGAAGATATCGCGTTTACCCATAATGGAAACCATAAAGGTATATCATAAATGAAAAATACAGAAGTTTAAGTAAACCATAAACATATTATATATCATATAAAAATATAGTGACATCTTAATTTCCACCTTTGAACGTGTTAAAAAAATATTGAACAATCATAGTTTCGTGAGGCAGAAATTCCGCATCCACGGAAACAGTATGTTCTTTAACCATTAGATGTAGGTGTGTGTAAGTGTAGCTCTAATCCTTCTTATAACAACATCCTAGTATATGGTAGATACTGGTTTTGTTACAAAATAAATTAATGAAAAGATTTTATATGGTTGGAGAAGCAAAATAAAACATAAGAACACAAGAGAAAACACTACCTTTAAAATGGGTAACTCTTTTTTATTTGAGCTCAAAGGCTTCTTTGGGAAGACTATTGTCCAATGTTAGGCTTCTAAGAGTTAGAGAGGGATGTGGAGAGACAAAATGGGCAGGTTTTGTCCGATCCAAAGGCTTTATAAGTGTGTGTATGGTGGTAGAGGTGGGGGCCTTTTATAAGAGGAGAGGAGGGGCACTCTTGGAAAGTTAAGAAAAGATACTTTGCTATAAAGTTATTTTCGGATAAAAAAAGTCCCAAAATTATAAATTATGAGGATAAGGTGATAAGGGTTCTAAATCCAACCATCCAATAGTTTTTTACAAGTTTAGGTGTTAGATTTTACATTATAGTTTCATTTTATTTATATTATTAAATAATGTGGTCATTGTTGCATCATCATGGTGTCATAAATAATTTATTTTATTTAATGTCTAAAAAATAGAAAAAAAATATCATGATGTAGGAAATATTTTTATCTTTATAATAAATCTTTATAGTCAAAAATATGACTTGTATAACCCCATGTAAAAATTTTCTTAGTAAAACAACTCATGTTTGTGACATTTTTACTTTATCATTAAATAAAAGGAATTATTGTCTTTATCATACCCAAGTGGCTCCATGGGGTCCCAAAAATCAACCCATGGGTTTTATTGGTCGGCCATGACACATCCAATAAGGGTATAACATTTTTCTATGTCATTTGATATTATTAAAACATTATTCTTACCTTAAATTACATTAATTGCCTCTAATCGCGATTAAAAAACTTAAAAGTTAATATTCACCAAATAATTATTTTAATTCAATTGAACCACATTTTACATATTAATGAAAACCATGTATGTCCGATTTTGAAATTCAAAACACAGAGATAGTAAATTTTCATTTAAACAAAAAATCAATTTTTTAAGTACCACTTAGTGGTTTCACTATTCATCAAAAATTGATGTTTTTCAGAAAAATACCAAAACTTCACCCTAAGCTATATTTGATATTCCAAATTCAAAAAGATGTCTATTTTACAAAATTCAAAACATATAAGTTACATTAATTAATTTAATAATTAATTCACGTTGTTAGAGCAAATAGCGCATTTTTATGAAACAATAAGTATCAAAAGATTGACACTAGTTTAAGTACGACCATTGGATTAAATGGTAAAAATATATTATAATTGTACTTTAAACCCAATTAAAAAGATAATCTAACAATATAATTAAATTAGATGAAAAAGCAGTTTTGATGTAAAATGCAGTATTTTTCACTATTCATTAAAAAATGAACATTGTCAGAAAAATACCAAAAAATTATCCATTGTAAATTTCAATGTCCGAATCATAAATAATAAGTTTATTTTGACAAATAGAGCTTATAAAATTGTCAAAAGTTTGATTTAAAAATGGTTTTCCATCAAAAGGTAGTAAAACAATCTTTTAAAAATATTAGTGTATTTCATGCTTAAGATTGGATTTATTCTCATTTTAAGCCTCTAAAACACTATCTAATTCATTAATAGACATAGTTAAAAATATCTATTATTCATTACTTACTTGGGATGTTACATCCTTCCCCCTTTAGAAAATTGTGTCCCCGCAATTTATTTACTTATCGAATAAGTGGGGGTATTTAGCCCTCATTGCATTTTCAGATTCCCATAATGCCTCTTCAATCATGTGGTTTTTCCACAAAACCTTTACCTAATGAATCACCTTATTCCATAACACTTGCTCCCTATGGTCAAGAATCTGTATCGGTTTTTCCTCATAAGATAGGTTCTCTTCCAGCTGAAATACCTCTGGACTCAAAACATGAGATGGATCTGGCATATACTTTCTCAACATCGAAACATGAAAAACATTGTGTACCTAAGATAAACTCGGAGGTAAAGCCAGTCGGTAAGCAACTAATCCAACTCTCTCCAGAATTTCATATGGTCCAATGAACATTGGAATCAGCTTTTCTTTCTTACCAAATCACATCACACTTTTCCATGGTGAGACTTTGAGAAAAACATGATCACCTACATCAAAAGATAGATCCTTCCTCCGGTTATCCGCATAACTCTTCTGCCTGCTCGGAGATGTTCTCATGTGTTTCTGTATCAGCTGAACTTTTTCTACCAACTCTTCTACCAATTCTGGTCCCATCAGCTTCCTTTCACCTACTTCATCCCAGAAAGCTGGAGTTCGACACTGCTTTCCATATAATGCCTCAAATGGTTCCATCTGTATATAGGAATGAAAACTGTTATTATAAGAAAACTCAACCAAAGAAAGATGTTGGTTCCAACTTCACTGATAATCCATCAAACAAGCACGTAGCATATCCTTCAAAGTCTTAATTTTTCGTTTTGATTGCCCATCTGATTGAGGATAAAAAGATATACTAAAATTTAATTCAGTACCCAACGAATTCTGAAGGCCTTTCCAAAAGTTAGAAGTGAACCTGGGATCATGATCAGATATAATGGAGAGAGAAACTCCATGTAACCTGACTATCTCTTTAGGATACAAATGGGAAAGTTGATCTAAGGAAAAAATATCCCATATAGCAAGGAAATGAGCAGATTTAGTCAAGAGATCAACAATAACCCAGATTGAATTATTACCTCGAGGTGTCTTCGGAAAACCCACAACAAATTCCATGGATATATTCTCCCATTTACACTCTGGAACTGGTAAAGGCTGAAGCATCCCTTTTGGTAACTGCCGCTCTTCTTTTACCTATTGACAAGTCAAACACTTCACAGTAAAAACAGCAATATCTCTTTTCATTCCATCCCACCAGTAATACTCCTAAAGATCTCTATACATCTTAGTACTGGCTGGATGAACTGAAAACGGAGAACTATGAGCTTCACATAACAACTCTCTCTTCAACTGTGAATCACAAGGCACACACAATCTCTTCCCAAATATCAAAACACAATCATTATCAATGTTGAATTCAGGCAACTTACCCTTCTGAACCGGCTCTACCTTTTTCTGCAACTCACTGTCTTGCTTCTCTACTTGCTTGATTCTGTCTGATAGAGAAGATTTCACTGATACCTGAAACAAAACAGAAGAACATCCTACACCAAAAACTTATATGCCAAATTTCATCAAATCCTTAACCAAAGGATCCCGTTCCAAACACAACATTGCTAATGAAGCATTACTTTTTCGACTCAAAGCATCAGCCACTTTATTTGCTTTTCCCGGATGGTAATGAATTGTAGAATCATAATACTTTATTAATTCTATCCATCTCCTATGTCTCATGTTCAATTATTTCTGAGTGAATATATACTTTAAACTTTTGTGATCGGTATATATTTCACACTTTACTCCATACAAATGATGCCTCCAAATTTTTAAAGCGAAAACAACAACAGCTAATTCCAAATCATGTGTAGGATAATTTACCTCATGAGTTTTCAACTGACATGAAGCATAAGCAATTAACTGATCATTATGCATTAGGACGCAACCAAGTCCTTTCAATGAAGCATCACTGTAGATAACAAACTCCCCATTCCTGGAAGGTAGTGCCAAAACTGGAGCATTCACCAATGTAACAGCCCGAGATTTTATGAAAACTATTCTTTTTTTAATTTTATTAATGTCTTGTGTTGTACGCTACACCAAAAGGAGCTTGCACAACACACATCCTTGACTTGCCTTGCATTACACGCAATTGCAACCTTCCTCGATAGCGTGTGTAGTACGCAATACCGAGTTTCACTAAACAGCGATATGCTATTATAATATTATTATAACTAGCCGTTATAAATAGTAATAACCACCTTTTAAAATTTTGGAAATTTTATCTCTCAAAATGGACTTCATTTTTGGATTCGGAGTATCAAATTTAGCCTAAGGTGAAATTTTGGTACTTTTCGGATAACTTTCATATTCTGATGAATAGTGAAAATTACTAAATTATAATTAAAATCAACTTTTTTTAATCAAAATAATTAATAGTGATAAATTATTAAATTGAGTGGTTTTAAAGTATATTTAGAATATATTTTTACAATTTAATACAGTGTTGGTCATTGGATGTAATTTCACATTTAAACCAGACATAAACAAGTGTCAATCTTTTGATAGATATTGTTTCTTAAAAACACGCTATTTGTTTTAACAGAGGGATTTAATTATAAAATTAATTAATTCAACTTCTATGTTATGAATTTGGTAAAATAGACTTCATTTTTGAATTTGGAATATGAAATATAGCTTAGGATGAAATTTTGGCATTGTTCTGAAAAACATCAATTTTTGATGAATAGTGAAACTACTAAGTGGTAGTTAAAAAAAACTGAATTTTTCATAAAACATAATTTTACCGCTTCTGTGAATGGAATTTCAAAAATCCGAGAGACACGGTTGATGTCAGTAAGTAAAATGTGGTTCAATGAGATGAAAATAATTTTTGGTGAATAGTAACTTTTTACTTTTATTTACCACGGTTAAAAGTAAATAGGGTAATTAAGGGTAAGAATGATATTAATATTACCCTAACACATGTCCTAATTCTATTTTACAAGTGTATCTCGACAAAAAACAACCTTAAGTGTAAAATATTATCATTTAGGCCCACTTGGATTAGATTAGGACATTTATTATTAATTTATTTAAAGAAGGGTTAAAATAGTTAAAATCAAAGTTTAATAAGTAAATCATTTTTAATATGGGGTTATACATAAGATAAATTCAACTATAAATATTAATTAGAAAGACAAAAATATTTCCTACATAATGGTATTTTATTTATAATTTTTAGACATTAAATAATTTAATTTATTTATGACACAATGATGATGCAGTAATTATCTTATTAATGAAATATTGACATAATTGATGTTATAAACACCAAAATAAATGTAATTTGAGACTTTTTATGAATCACACTAATTTTCTAGGTTACTATGATATATTAGTGTTTATTTAATCAACTTTCTTCGAACATATAATTCTGTTATGACTTTCAAAAAAATCATATATCAAATAGTGTCAAAATTGACACAAAATAGTTTTTAAATCAAATATTATATTATTAATTGTTATTTTATTCCTAAAAATCTAAGGTTCGGCCAAATGACTTAGATAATGATATATATATTAAAAATAAACAGTTTGGGGTTCTTTTGGCATGTTATAGTAAGTGTATTAACCATATAGTGTAAGAAAACAAAAAGACACGGTAAAAGTTAAATTATTTAACTTAGAGTTAAATCTAATTGATAAGGTTAAAATAATAACCTAATCTTGTATAAATCCTATTGGTTGATAGTATTTCGACCCATATCCACTTTATCTTCGAAATAAGACCCTTGGAAACCATTATAACCCGATTTTGACTTTAATATAAAATAATATTTTGAGATATTCCTAAGGTGCCCCTCTCCTCCCTTATAAAAGGGAACCTCCTTCCCCTCCTCCTCACACCAATTTGAGCACTCAAGCTCGTCCAACCCCTGCCAAAATCCCTTCTCCACTTCCCTAGAATAATCCTAGAGGTCCTGGTCTTCTTCAAAGACCAATCTTAGTTTCCTAAGTGGAGGATTCAAAGAGGCGTTCCAAAGAAGAGGTAATATCCATTACCGATCTTTTTCAATTTCTTTCTTCTTCAACAACTTCTTCTTTAGTTGTTTCATGATAAAGTAATAACATAAGTATTTCTTATATACTGATATGTTATTATAAATATGAAACAACTATAATTATCCTTCTATCCATCCTACGGAAAAAGGAAATCATCGCGCGTGCGTACGTACGGAATACCATCTCCACGCCGTGGTGTAATCTATTTTCCGCCACCACCTTAATTGGATGGGTATAATGGTTTAATGAGTAACTATATATGATTATTATGAAGTGATATTGATACTGAAATAGTATACATACACTTCAACACAATTCCATGACCATGGGAATGATATCATCGCTCGTGCGTACGTACGGACTACTGTCTCCACGACGCGATGAGATTCATTCTCAATGATTAACCATTCATGATTAACCATTCATGAATGATTATAAAGTATATATAATAAGTAATAATGAAATATATGAAATAATAATTATACTGGAATTATTTATATTTATATGAATGTCGTCTACTTAATTCCATTCAATTCAATAAGGAAACGAAAACAGCGTTCATGCGTACGTACGGACTACCGTCTCCATGAACGGTGTATTTCTTTCCATTTACTGATTTATTATATATGTATATTCTGAATATATATATATAAATCATGTTTTATATTCTGCAATTAAGTAATCATGATCTAAGCAATCATATGAATAATTACAAGTTAAAAACACGAACGACAAATGAGACGATTTTACCCAAAACGCTACTTTAACATGAATTTACAAAAGAACGGGTAATATAAAGTCATAAGTGGATCATATATGATATAATAACAATTAATATGATTCTGGAATAAGTCAATAACATGATTTAAATCATTATACAGGAGGTTGGGACACTTACAAAGCAAGTCAGACCTAAGGTAAGGGAAATATCACAATCTCATTTTTATCCGAGATTGTTTATACTTTGGTATTTACTGGGGTGTATTTTATCATCCACATCCATGTTTCCTCAATATGTAATATTATTTCCATCCACCTACAATTGTTTAAATCCAATTTTACCCTTCGGTGAGTTTTTAGTAAAAGATATGAAAGGAATCTTTTGTCGTTTTTCGTACGAGGTACTTTTTGCCTTTTTCGACAAAAGTACGAGAAGAATTTTTTTTTACTTATACGGCATGAATGGATTTTTAAAACCTTATTTCCAAGAAGCTTCCTTTACAAGTTTTAAAGTTTATTTTTAATCAACTTCTTTTAGTTTAAATTTGTATGACCTGTTAAGAAAGGAAAAATGTTTTTGAAGTATAAAGGATATTTTCCTCAAGAATGGAGTTCAAGAGTTTTATCAAAATTATTTTACATATAAGAAAATATAGGGTTCTGTTTCTATCTCTATTATTACATGGATTTGATTATGTTGTGATGGAAATATTTTTATGAATTCATTTATCTTATATGAATTGTTTTAGGATGTCACGATGTTTAAGATTCCCATTTTTATTACATGGGTTATGTAATGATGTATGATTTATGATTTTGTGGCACACATAAGAATGGTATCAATATGAGATGAGTGGGAACTATATCTCCCTCCAATGCATTGGGTAAAGATTTTATATCTCATAATATAGACATGGCTGGAACGGTAGGTTATACCGGTTCAGTGAAACAGGACTGGAACGAGGGTTACTCGATTCAGAAAGGGTCTTTGTCCACTAAGATAGTCTTGGCAATGAGTCTTGACTAACAAGAAATGATTCTCTATGACTGTGTGTGTATGCCAAAAAGTTTCATGTTTTAAGTTATGATTATTGGGATTACGTTTCACTTCTATGATTTACCCCATGTTATGATATTATGAGCTCTTTTGCAGGTTAAGATTTCCAAAAGCTATGTTCTTATGTATATGATGTGATTGATATTTCTTTTGTTTACCCTTACTGAGCATTTGAGATCACCCTTTTATGTTTTCTTTTCCCCAGGATATAAATAAAGGTTTTAGGTATAAAAAAAAGGGAAGATCTTTATGGGAGATTTTGAAGATCTTTCACCACGATTAGAAGATTACGTTCCGAGTTTCCAAAGACACTAAACTATTATGATCCTTGTGTGTTTGTTTTTTTGTTATGTACTAAGTATTCCGCAAAAGTAATGTAAAGTCCATGTAAGTCATGCTTCGGGTCTCTACAGTTGGTATCAGAGGAAAGGTTTAGTCAACCTTTGGAAACTAGGATGCGAAAACGTTAGTGAGATCCCTAGAGATATTTCTATGGTATGTCTAGGATGTCCCTAAGGATAAGTATACGTATAGGATATAGTCCTAGAACTACGGTAACGATCTTAGAATTTAACCTAAGATGTTAGATATTAAGGGTACTCCCCCTTTACTATGTTGTTTTCCCTAGCATGATTTTTTCCTCTCACAAGATTCTTTTTGTGTTTTAGTTAATGGAGGGAACCAGAAGGAATTCGGTTAACATTGAATCCAATGGACAAATTGGTGACTATGAGAAAAAAAATTGTGTAATTCCTAGAGATAAAGATCTTGTGATTATGCCAAATCAGTCATCGCGATATATGATTAACAAGGTGAAATTTAGTGGTATGCCTAATTCATCAAAGAAGAGGAAGATAAACTATTATGCATGTTCGCATGTTGAGGAGCATAAAGAAATGAAGATTGAGATTTCTAAAGAATGGAAGAAGAACCTTGAGGAATACCTCAAATGGAGGGACCGATGCTATCTATGTGGAGAAAAGGGTCATAGAGTGACAGACTTTTATGGAGTTCAATGTCTTATTTGTGGAGAACATGGGCATTACCCAACTCAATGCCCTGACCTAAAAAGTTACTTCTAAATCAAGGAAGGACTTCTTCCAGGACAATCATTGAAGTGGATGGACTGAAGTGTTTATGTATTGGTATTCAAGAATAATTTTGTTGAGGTACTTTTATGGTGTATTCAAATATTTGATGGTCTATTGTGGTTTCCAATAATTTTAAGGTACCGGTAACCATGAAAAGTGATTCAAATATTTTGGAAAGTAGATGATTTGTGCATAATGAAGGGATAAGGAGAAAATGAAATGTTTGACAGTATTCATGATCTCATGATTGATATAAGGACTAAGTGATATCATGGTTTGAGTATATATAATTTTGAGGATTTTGGTATGTGAAAAGTGTTAACTTTTAACTGCATTCAAGTTTTCACTATGGTTCAATGGGTATTCAAGAGAATACATGATTAAAGCCTTTGAATGTTTGGAATGTGACCAACAAAACATATCTTATGATATATGGGGATCGACGATGGTGTTAAATCTCTGGTAATTGTTTTCACTATGTTATGAGAGTGGACTACAGTATTATGGATAAGCCAAAAGATTGGAATGGATTATGTTGGACATAAGTTAGTATTGTTTAAGGATAGAAGTTTTCTCGATATTATTGATGGGATGTTATAGTAATATAGTTTTAGAAAAAGGACAACCTACAGGACGGGCGACAGCCCATCGCGTCGGACAAGGATGTGGGAATCGAACCCACAACCGAAGTGCGACTGGCCTTTATCGCCTACCACTGGCCTACAGGAAGTCCCTGTTTAGTAGAAACTAGTTTTATTATATTAAGCAGTATGATATATGAAGTATAAGTTCATTTTAGGAACCATATATGATTAATCTCACTATAGATCGACTTATGTATATAAATTTTTCTAACCTTTTGAGACAGATGGAATGACCCGTCATTCTATCACATGATCTGCTAACACTTCACGAATAACAAATTCAACTTCATTTATTTAAGAGATGAAGTAGAAATTGTTCAAGGCACGAACAACAGTGAGATTGTACCAAAATAAAGTAAGTATTTATTCTAATTCAAATTTTCAACTTTAGGGAAATGATCTTGAAAACCAAAAAAGTTGTCCTAGTGATCTTATACCTGATGAATCAGATGGTACCTTATATCATCACAAATCTATGGATTTTTGATTACTGGCTTTTCCATAGCCATGTTCTCTACCACTCTCCATCAGAACATGATTGTTAGATTTCTCTTCCATATCCATATTTTCACCTATGTGGAAACCCAGTGATTAGTTTATTCGGGTAATCGTTACATTTCATACTTTAGTTTTTAAAGCCAAGTTTTGGTATTCCTTTTTACTATGTGGGTTTATATTAAAGAAACTTTTGAATAGTAAACTATTTATAACCCCGACGAATTTCGAGGGCGAAATTCATTTTAAGGGGGGTAGAATGTAACAGCCCGAGATTTTATGAAAACTATTCTTTTTTTAATTTTATTAATGTCTTGTGTTGTACGCTACACCAAAAGGAGCTTGCACAACACACATCCTTTACTTTCCTTGCATTACACGCAATCGCAACCTTCCTCGATAGCGTGTGTAGTACGCAATACCGAGTTTCACTAAACAACGATATGCTATTATAATATTATTATAACTAGCCGTTATAAATAGTAATAACCACCTTTTAAAATTTTAGAAATTTTAGCTCTCAAAATGGACTTCATTTTTGGATTCGGAGTATCGAATTTAGCCTAAGGTGAAATTTTGGTACTTTTCGGATAACTTTCATATTCTGATGAATAGTGAAAATTACTAAATTATAATTAAAAACAACTTTTTTTAATCAAAATAATTAATAGTGATAAATTATTAAATTGAGTGGTTTTAAAGTATATTTAGAATATATTTTTACAATTTAATACAATGTTGGTCATTGGATGTAATTTCACATTTAAACCAGACATAAACAAGTGTCAATCTTTTGATAGATATTGTTTCTTAAAAACACGCTATTTGTTTTAACAGCGGGATTTAATTATAAAATTAATTAATGCAACTTATATGTTATGAATTTTGTAAAATAGACTTCATTTTTGAATTTGGAATATGAAATATAGCTTAGGATGAAATTTTTGCATTGTTCTGAAAAACATCAATTTTTGATGAATAGTGAAACTACTAAGTGGTAGTTAAAAAAAACTGAATTTTTCATAAAACATAATTTTACCGCTTCTGTGAATGGAATTTCAAAAAATCCGAGAGACACAGTTGATGTCAGTAAGTAAAATGTGGTTCAATGAGATGAAAATAATTTTTGGTGAATAGTAACTTTTTACTTTTATTTACCACGGTTAAAAGTAAATAGGGTAATTAAGGGTAAGAATGATATTAATATTACCCTAACACATGTCCTAATTCTATTGGACAAGTGTATCTCGACCAAAAACAACCTTAAGTGTAAAATATTATCATTTAGGCCCACTTGGATTAGATTAGGACATTTATTATTAATTTATTTAAAGAAGGGTTAAAATAGTTAAAATCAAAGTTTAATAAGTAAATCATTTTTAATATGGGGTTATACATATGATAAATTCGACTATAAATATTACTTAGAAAGAAAAAAATATTTCCTACATAATGGTATTTTATTTATAATTTTTAGACATTAAATAATTTAATTTATTTATGACACAATGATGATGTAGTAATTATCTTATTAATGAAATATTGACATAATTGATGTTATAAACACCAAAATAAATGTAATTTGAGTCTTTTTATGAATAAAACTAATTTTCTAGGTTACTATGATATATTAGTGTTGATTTAATCAACTTTCTTCGAACATATAATTCTGTTATGACTTTAACAAAAATCATATATCAAATAGTGTCAAAATTGACACAAAATAGTTTTTAAATCAAATATTATATTATTAATTGTTATTTTATTCATAAAAATATAAGGTTCAATGACTTAGATAAAGATATATATATTAAAAATAAACAATTTGGGGTTCTTTTGACATGTTATAGTAAGTGTATTAACCATATAGTGTAAGAAAACAAAAAGACACGGTAAAAGTTAAATTATTTAACTTAGAGTTAAATCTAATTGATAAGGTTAAAATAATAACCTAAACTTGTCTAAATCCTATTGGTTGATAGGATTTCGACCCATCCCCACTTTATCTTCTAAATAAGACCCTTGGAAACCATTATAAACCGATTTTTACTTTAATATAAAATAATATTTTGAGATATTCCTAAGGTGCCCCTCTCCTCCCTTATAAAAGGGCACCTCCTTCCCCTCCTCCTCACACCAATTTGAGAACTCAAGCTCGGCCAAACCCTGCCAAAATCCCTTCTCCACTTGCCTAGAATAATCCTAGAAGTCCTGGTCTTCTTCAAAGACCAATCTTAGTTTCCTAAGTGGAGGATTCAAAGAGGCGTTCCAAAGAAGAGGTAATATCCATTACCGATCTTTTTCAATTTCTTTCTTCTTCAACATCTTTATATTTAGTTGTTTAATGATAAAGTAATAACATCAGTATTTCTTATATACTGATATGTTATTATAAATATGAAACAACTATAATTAACCTTCTATCCATCCTACGGAAAAAGGAAATCACCGCGCGTGCGTACGTACGGAATATCGTCTCCACGCCATGGTGTAATCTATTTTCCGCCACCACCTTAATTGGATGGGTATAATGGTTTAATGAGTAACTATATATGATTATTATAAAGTGATATTGATACTGAAATAGTATACATACACTTCAACACAATTCCATGACCATGGGAACGATATCATCGCTCGTGCGTACGTACGGACTACCGTCTCCACGACGTGATGAGATTCATTCTCAATGATTAACCATTCATGATTAACCATTAATGAATGATTATAAAGTATATATAATAAGTAATAATTAAATATATTAAATAATAATTATACTAGAATTATTTATATTTATATGAATGTCATCTACTTAATTCCATTCAGTTCAATAAGGAAACGAAAACAGCGTTCATGCGTACATACGGACTACCGTCTCCATGAACGGTGTATTTCTTTCCATTTAATGATTTATTATATATGTATATTCTGAATATATATATATAAATCATTTTTTATATTCTGGAATTAATTAATCATGATCTAAGTAATCATATGAATAATTACAAGTTAAAAACACGAACGACAAATGAGACGATTTTACCCAAAATGCTACTTTAACATGAATTTACAAAAGAACGGGTAATATAAAGTCATAAGTGGACCATATATGATATAATAACAATGAATATGATTCTGGAATAAGTCAATAACATGATTTAAATTATTATACAGGAGGTTGGGACACTTACAAATCAAGTCAGACCTAAGGTAAGGGAAATATCACAATCTCATTTTTATCCGAGATTGTTTATACTTTGGTATTTACTGGGGTGTATTTTATCATCCACATCCATGTTTCCTAAATATGTAATATTATTTCCATCCACCTACAATTGTTTAAATCCAATTTTACCCTTCGGTAAGTTTTTAGTAAAAGATATGAAAGGAATCTTTTGTCGTTTTTCGTACGAGGTACTTTTTGCCTTTTTCAACAAAAGTACGAGAAGAATGTTTTTTTTACTTATACGGCATGAATGGATTTTTAAAACCTTATTTCCAAGAAGCTTCCTTTACAAGTTTTCAAGTTTATTTTTAATCAACTTCTTTTAGTTTAAAGTTGTATGACCTGTTAAGAAAGGAAAAATGTTTTTGAAGTATAAAGGATATTTTCCTCAAGAATGGAGTTCAAGAGTTTTATCAAAATTATTTTCCATATAAGACAATATAGGGTTCTGTTTCTATCTCTATTATTACATGGATTTTATTATGTTGTGATGGAAATATTTTTATGAATTCATTTATCTTATATGAATTGTTTTAGGATGTCATGATGTTTAAGATTCCCATTTTTATTACATGGGTTATGTAATGATGTATGATTTATGATTTTGTGGCACACATAAGAATGGTATCATTATGAGATGGGTGGGACCTATATCTCCCTCCAATGCATTGTGTAAAGATTTTATATCTCATGAGATAGACATGGCTAGAACGGTAGGTTATACCGGTTCAGTGAAACAGGATTGGAACGAGGGTTACTCGATTCAGAAAGGGACTTTGTCCACTAAGATAGTCTTGGCAATGAGTCTTGACTAACAAGAAATGATTCTCTATGATTATGTGTGTATGACACAAAGTTTCATGTTTTATGTTATGATTATTAGGATTACGTTTCACTTCTATGATTTACCCCATGTTATGATATTATGAGCTCTTTTGCAGGTTAAGATTTCCAAAAGCTATGTTCTTATGTATATGATGTGATTGATATTTCTTTTGTTTACCCTTACTGAGCATTTGAGCTCACCCTTTTATGTTTTCTTTTCCCCAGGATATAAAGAAAGGTTTTAGGTATAAAAAAAAAGGGAAGATCTTTATGGGAGATGTTGAAGATCTTTCACCATGATTAGAATATTACGTTCCGAGTTTCCAAAGACACTAAACTATTACGATCCTTTTGTGTTTGTTTTTTGTTATGTACTAAGTATTACGCAAAAGTAATGTAAAGTCCATGTAAGTCAAGCTTCGGGTCTCTACAACCAATCTTCTTTTCAGTTCCGGAAAACAATCATCACATTATTTTGTCGAGATAAACTTAACACCCTTCTAAGTTAGCTTAGTCATTGGATTAGATAACCGTGAAAAATTTCTAACAATCCTTCGGTAATATCCTGACAAACCAAGGAACTATGAATCTCAGTTACATTTTTGGGTCTTGGCTATTCTTTAACAACCTTTGTTTTTGCAGGATCAACAGTTATCCCATCTTTAGAAACAATGTGACCATGGAAATAATTTTTTTTCAACCAAAACTCACACTTGCTGAATTTCCCATACAATTTATTTTCTATTATGGTTTGCAAAATAACCCTTAAATGTCTTTCATACTCCTCTTTACTTTTAGAAAACACCAAAATATTGTCAATAAAAACAACCACAAACTTATCCAAGAACTCATGGAAATTTCTATTCATTATGTCCATGAATACAACAGGTGCATTGGATTGCCCAAAAGTCATTACTAAAAATTCATAATAGCCATATCTTGTAGGAAACACGGTCTTCAGAATATTTTCTTCCTTTACCTTCAACTGATGGTACCCCGATCTCAGGTCAATCGTTGAAAAATACTAAGCTCCCTGGAGCTGATCAAAAAAATCATCGATATGAGGAAAAGGATATTTGTTATTAACAGTGATGTTATTCAAGGCTCTATAATCAATGAAAAGTATCATAGAACCATCTTTATTTTTAAAAAATAAAACAGGAGCACCCCATGGTGATGTTCTAGGTCGAATGAAACCTTTATCTAATAAATCTTGAAATTGCTCCTTCAACTCTAAAAGTTCAATTTGAGCCATTCGATAAGGGGGTTTTGAAATTAGCTTAGCATTAGGAACTAAGTCTACCGTAAACTCAACATCCCGATATGGTATTATTCCAAGAAACTCATCAGGAAAAACATCAGGATACTCATTTACCACTGGCACATCATTAATATGAACAGTTCCCTTGTTATCAACAATGTGTGCAAGGTAACATTCATTTCCATCTTTTACAAGTTTCTCGGCCTCTTGATATGTTATCAACAGTAGGGGTTCATTCTTGTACACAAATTGAATTTATTTCTGAAAAGAAACTTCTTTAGCTCTACAGTCAATCTTAGCATTGTAAACAGAGATCCAATCCATACCCAGGATAACATCAAACTCTACTAGAGGTAGAACAATTAGGTTTGCAAGTAGGTTCTTTCCATGGATAAGTATAGAAAAATTATTATAAATTATTTAGGCCTCAACATTTCCCCCAGGTGTTTTTACCACAAGTTCAGGAGTCATTTCATGAGATGGTATTCCCATTTTACTAGAAAAGTTTTCAGAGATGAAAGAATGTGTAGACCCTGAATCAAACAACACACTGGCATAATCTGAAAAAACAAACAATGTACCTGATACAACTTCATTTGATGGCCCTACATCTGCTGAAGTAGTTGCAAAGGATTTCACCACCCCTTTCTGCTTGTATTCTAACTGTTTCCCATAACTCAAGCTCTTTGTAGGAAACTCAGTTTCATAGTGACCCATCTCATTGCACTTAAAACATTTCAGTAACTGTAAATAAAATTCGGTCTTACCATCTCCTTGATCTTTTTCAGTGCAATCGCGATCCTTATGTCTCATCTTACCACATCGGTAGCACTTTCCAGAATTCAGAAGACATTCCCCAGCATGCCTTTTCCCACATTTATCACAAACTGGAAACATAGTTTTCTTACCGTCAGACCTTTTTGAAGAATTCTTTCCTTTCACCTGCCACCTCAGTCTCTTCTTCAGTTGGTTGTTATAGAACACTTGATCAATAGAAAACTCCATTTCTACCTTCTCAGCACATCGAACAAGATTTTCATAACTTTTAAACTCACGAGAAGCCAATGCCCTTCGATATTTTGTATTTAATCCAATGTAAAAATGATTAATTTTATTATCAAGGTCTCGGATAAAACTTGGAGCATACCTTGCCAATCAAGTGAAACTTTTTTCATAGGTAGCCACTAAGTCTTCCTCTTACCTCAATTCCATGAATTTTTTTTCCATCCTAAGTCGAACAGCCTTAGGAAAATACATGTCAAGAAACATACCTTTGAATTCATCCTAGTCGAGAGCATCAATATCATCAGCATCCCTGATATTTTTAACCATCGACCACCAATGATCTGCTTCACCCTCCAAAAGGTAAATAACAAGACTAACCTTTTGATTGTCTGAACACCCCATGACATCGAAAATATTTTACAGTGCTTTAATCCACCCTTCAGCTAGCACAGTGTCAGATGATCCTCTAAATAATGGGGGATGTTTCCTCATGAAATGTTCCAACACTGACATGTTCCTCTACGGTTGATCTGGCTGATCTCGTGCATGGATAACACCACCATTTATCGCTTGAGTCAACTATGCCATTACTGCAACAAACTGTTCAATTCCAATTCCGACCATCTCAGGATGCTGATTCGGAAGGTTATTTCCTTCTGTATGCCTTCCTAGCACTGCTTCCCTATTTCCTCTACGGAAAACCATTCTTGACAAACATGTCTTAGATGAAGCATCATGGTAATCTTCAAATTCTATATCATTTCAATTTGACCATAAAAAAATATATTTTTGGATAATCATTTAATATAATTCTAACTCATAAATTTATCTAAACCACCCTTTGATACCAATTATAAGGCCCCAGCTTTAAACATTTCTTAATATTGAGTTATTACAAGATTACACATTGAGGATCTTTTCAGGTTTAGATTTTTAGAGAATTAGATCATAAATCATGAATTACATATCACATTTAAACAAAGTGGTTACAATAAAAGATAGTATTCATTTTTCCCCATCAACGGAAAAATATTTAAAATAAAACTTGGATTATTTCATGACACTTCCTTGACACTATCATCATATCATTTACCTTTCCCTTGACCTGTGAAAATGTAACACCCCGATACTTTATGAAAAATATTCTTTTTAATTTCATTAATCTCTTGTGTTGTATGCTACACCAAAAGGAGCTTGCACAACACGCATCCCTGACCTGCCTTTCACTACACGCAATCATGACCTTCCTCGATAGCGTGTATAATACGCAATACCGAGTTTCACTAAACGAGATATTATTATAATATTATTATGAACTAGCCGTTATGAATAGTAATACCCACTTTTTGAAATTTTATAAATTTTATCTTTAAAAATGGACTTCATTTTTTGATTCAGAATATCGAAATTATCTTAGGGTAAAATTTTGGTACTTTTCGGATAACTTTCATATTCTGATTAATAGTGAAAATTACTATATTTTAATTAAAAACAACTTTTTTAATCGAAATAATTAATAGTGATAAATTATTAATTTGAGCGGTTTGAAAGTATATTTAGAATATATATTTACAATTTAATACAATTTTGGTCATTGGATGTAATTTCACATTTAAACCAGACATAAACAAGTGTCAATCTTTTGATAGTTATTATCTCTTAAAAACACGCTATTTATTTTGACGACGGGAATAAATTTTTAAATTAGTTAATGTAACTGATATGTTTTGAATTTGGTAAAATAGAGATCATTTTTTAATTCATAATATCAAATATAGCTTAGGCCTAATTTTGGGTATTTTTCTGGAAACATTCATTTTTTTATGAATAGTGAAACCACTAAATGGTAGTTAAAAAAAATAGAATTTTTCATAAAACATAATTTTACCACTTATGTGAGTAGAATTTCGAAAATCCGAGAGACACAATTAATATCAAGGACTAAAATGTTGTTCAATGAGATGAAAATAATTTTTGGTGAATAGTAACATTTTACTTTTTTTTACCACGGTTAAAAGTAAATAGGGTAATTAAGGGTAAAAATAATAATATTATTACCCTAACACATGTCCTAATTATATTGTAAAAGTTTAATTCGACCCAAAACAACCTTAGGAATAAATTATGACCATTTAGGCCCACTTGGATTAGATTAGGACATTTATTATTAATTTATTTAAAGAAGGGTTAAAATAGTTAAAATCAAAGTTTAATAAGTAAATTATTTTTAATATAGGGTTATAGATAGGATAAATTTGACAATAAATATTAATTAGAAATATAAAAAGATTTCCTACATAATGGTATTTTATTTTTAATTTTTATACTTAATATAATTTAATTTATTTATGACATAATGATGATGCAGTAATTATCTTATTAATGAATTTGACATTATTGATGTTATAAATACCCAAATAAATGTAATTTGATACTTTTTATGAATTACAATAATTTTATATGTTAATATGACATGTTAGTAATGATTTAATTAACTTTTTTAGAACTAATCATTCTGTTATAATTTTCACAAAAATCAATTACCAAATAGTGTCAAAATTGACATAAAATAGTTTTTAAAAAAAATATTATATTATTAATTGTTATTTTATTCCTAAAAATATACAGTTCGGTAAAATGACTTATATAAGGTTATATATATTAATAATAAACAACTTGGGGTTCTTTTGGCTTTTTATAGTAAGTTTATTAACCTTATAGTGTAAGAAAACAAGAAGACACGGTAAAAGTAAAATTATTTAACTTAAGGTTAAATCTAAATGATAAGGTTAAAATAGAATCCTAAACATGTCTAAATTTTATTAGATGAGAGGATTTCGACCCATCCCCACATTAGATTCTAAATAAATCAATTTGGATCTATTTAAACCCGAATATGACATTATAATAAAATAAATTTTTTCATTTTTCCAAAGGTGACCCTCTCCTCCCTTATAAAAGGGCACCTCCTCCCTCTCTCCCTCACACCACTTTGAGCCTTAAATCTCGGAAAACCCTACCAAATTATCTTCTCCACTTCCCTATAAATATCCTATAGGTCCTTGTCTTCTTCAAAGACCAATTTTAGTGCCCTAAGAGGAGGTCTCAAAGAGGCGCTTCAAAGAAGAGGTAATGTCTGTTACAGATTCTTTCAACTTTATTTCTTCTTCCACTTCTTCTTCTTAGGTTGCTTCATTAAGAAGTAATAACATAATTTTTACTCATATACTGATATGTTATTATACGTATGAAACAACCCTATTTCACCATCTATCCAACCTATGAAAATGAAATCACCACATGTGCGTACGTACGGAATATCGTCTCCACACCGTGGTGTAATCTATTTTCCACCACCACCTTACTTGGATGGGTATAATGGTGTAAATAATAACTATATATGATTATTTTAAAGTGATATTGATTCTGTAATAGTATACATACACTAAAATAAAATTCCACGATCATGGGAACGATATCATCGCTCGTGCGTACGTACGGAATACCGTCTCCACGACGCGATGAGATTCATTCTCAATGATTAACCAATCATGAATGATTATAAAGAATATATAATAAGTAAACATGAAATATATGACATAATAATGATATTGGATTTACGTATATATATATATATATATGTGTATTTTATCCAATTAATTCCATTCAATTCAATGAGGAAACGAAAACAACGTTCATGCGTACATACGGCCTACCGTCTCCATGAACGGTGTATTTCTTTCCATTTATCGATCTATTATATATATGTATATTATGAATATATATTATATATAAATCATGTTTTATATTCTGTAATTAAGTAATCATTATCTAAGTAATCATATGAATAATTACAAGTCAAAACACGGACGACAAATGAAACGATTTTACCCAAAACACTCTTTAACATGGAATTTACAAAAGAACAGGTAATATAAAGTCATAAGTGAACCATATATGATATCATAATAATTAATATGATTCTATAATAAGTCATTGACATTATTTAAATCATTATACAGGAGGTTTGGATATTTACGAAGCATATCGGACCTAAGGTAAGGGATAACTTTTCCAATCTCATTTTTATCTAAGATTCCTTATACGTAAGTATTTACTGGGGTTATTGTTATCATCCATGTATATGTTTTATAAAAGTGTTTTCATGTATGTTTAAAGTAATTTTTACCCATTTATTACTTTTACTACATGGTATGTAAGGAATCTTTCTTTTGTTTACGTTACGAGGTACTTTTTTGACTTTTCCGGCAAAAGTACGAGAAGAATGTTTTTTTAACTTATACGGCACGAACGGATTTTTACGGTTTTATAAAGCCTTATTTTCATGAAGCTTACTCCAAAATATTTCATGACTATTTTCAACAAAATCATTTTATTTTAAAATTGCATGACATTTTGTGAAAAGGGAATGATTTTGAAGAAGAAAGGATATTTTCCTCAAGAATTCATTTCAAGTGTTTTATTAAAACCATTTTCCATCTAAGATGACATTATTTCATATGTGTATGTTTCAAGATTAATTTCTCTATGATTTACATGGTTTCAATTTTCTTATGATGAAATGTCCATTTGTTTTATATGGATTATTAGATGATGAGATGATGTTTTTGAAACCCATTTTATTCTTTGGGTTATGATGAATATTTTAAGTTTATTTTGTGGCACAAGTACGAATGATTTCATTATTAGATGGGTGGGACCTATATCTCACTCCAATGCATTGGGTAAAGATTTATATCTCATGAGATAGACATGGATGGAATGGTAAGTTAGTCTGGTTCAGTATTACAGGACTGAAACGAGGAGTGAACTTGATTCAGAAAGGGACTTTTTCCACTAAGATGGTCATTGCAGCAATGCCTTGGCTACTATAGAAATCATTACATGTGCTTAATGGATTCCACAATTACATGTTTTATCCCGATACTATGTTATCATGATTTATGTTCCATTATGATCTATGCCTTATATACATCCATGTTTTAAGTCGTTGCTCAAGATTTTTATGTTTAAACATTATGTTCATGTTTTTAAGTTCAAATGTATATGGTATGTTTTCTTTTATCCATGCTTACCCTTACTAAGCATTTGAGCTCACCCTTTTTATGTTTTATTTTTCCCTAGGATTAAAATAAAGGTTTTAGTTAAGGAAACAAAAAGTGGAAGATCTTTATGGGAGATGTTGAAGATCTTTCACCACGATTTGAAGATTACGTTCCAAGTTTCCAAAGACACTAAACTATTACGGTCCTTGTGTGTCTATTTTTGTTATGTATTATGTATTCCACAAAAGTAATGTAATATCTATGTATTTCAATCTTCGGGTCTCTACAATTGGTATCAGAGGAAAGGTTTAGTTAACCTTTGGAAACTAGGATGCGAAAACTTTAGTGAGATCCCTAGAGATATTTCAAAGGTATGTCTAGGGATGTCCCTAAGGTTAAGTATACATATAGGTTATAGTCCTAGAATTGCGCTAACGATCTTAGAATTTAATCTAAGATGTTAGATATTGAGTGTACTCCCCCTTTACTATGTTGTTTTCCCTAGCATGATTTTTACCTCTCACACTATTCTTTTTGGGTTTTAGAAGATGGCTAGAACCCGAAGGAACCGTGTTGATCAATGAAATGGACAATGCAATGATTTTCCTCCTGAACAAACAAATTTTATGTGAGATGGAGTGAAAAATCTTATTTCTATACTTTCACAAGCTATGAAACATTCTGGACTTCCAAATGACCAGAGAAGGGAAAAATATTCTATTGAGCCCTTCATGAGGCAACGTCCACCGTCTTTCAGTGGGTCTTATAATCCACTTGTTGCTAAACAATGGATCAATACCACTGAAAAGATATTTTCAGTTCTTCAATGTTATGAACATGATAAAGTCATCTTAGCAGTATATCGTTTGGAAGGTGAAGCTGATCAATGGTGGAATCTTATCAAGAATACGAGGCCAAGAGATGAAATTGAGTCTATGGAATGGGATGAGTTCATGAACATATTTTTCAATAAGTACTTCCCTCGTATTCTTCGAACAAATATGGAGAAGGAGTTTCTTGAACTAAAGCAAAAGGATGATGAATCTATTGGTGTATACGAAGCGAATTTTACAAGGCTTGCAAGGTAAGCATCTGGCTTTATCATCCAACCTGAAAGTAAAGTTGATCGATTCTTTAGTGGCTTAAAACCAAATCTTAGAAGGGCATTAGCTATAAGAGACTTCAGTAGCTATGAAGAAATTGTGCGTTGTGCTATCAAGCTAGAAATGGAAGTTGGTGTTACTTATCCATCTCATAGTTTTGACAAGAAACGAAAGATGAAGTTTAAGGAGAAATCTTAGAATAATGGTGAAAAGAATATGAATGTTTCCTTATGCTCAAAGTGTGGAAAGAAGCACGGTGGAGATTGTCTTAAAGGGACTAGAAAATGTTTTTAAGTGTGTAAAAGAAGGTCATCGAGTAGATGAGTGTCGAAGTAATGGAAAAAGAGTTTCTAATGATGTGAACAAAGAAAAGACTACAGAGAACTCACCACCAACACTTCAATGCTTCATGTGCAAGGAAATGGGGAATTATGCCAATAAATGCCCTAATCCAAGGGTTAGTGATGATCGACATGAGAAACCACTTAAGGCAAAGGACAAAGGGAAGTCACATGTGATCACTATTGGCGATGTTGAATATGAAAATTATTTAGTGGAATTATTAAGTGTTTATGTAATGGGATTCCAAAATAATGTTGTATATAGTATCATGGAATATTGGAATATTTATGTATTGGTCTATTGCGGTTTTCAATAATTTTATGGTACCGGTAACCATGGAATGTGATTGAGATATTTTTGGAAAAAAGATGATATTCACATAATGAATGGATAAGGAGAAAATGAAATTTTTGACAGTATTCATGAGCTCATGACTGATAAAAGGAAATAGGTATATCATGGTTTGAGTATATAGAATTTTGGGGTTTTGGTATGTGGAAAGAGTTAACTTTTGACAGCACTCATGTTTTCACTAAGATTTAATGGGTATTCATTTTTCAATAGAATACATGATTAAGGCCTTCGGATGTTTGTAATGTGACCAACAAGACATATCTCATGATATATGGGGATCAATGATGGTATTAACATGCTTGATATATGAACTCTTTGGTAATCATTTTCACTATAATATGAGATTGGACAGTAGTATTTTGGATAAGCTTAAAGATTGGAATGGATTATGTTGGACATAAGTTAATATAGAAGTTTTTTTTCGATATTATTTATGGTATGTTATAGTAATGTAGTTTTAGGAAAAGGAAAACCTACAGGATGGGCAATATCCCATCGCGTTGGACAAGGCTGTGGGAATCGAACCCACAACCGAAGTGCGACTAGACTTTATCGCCTACCACTGGCCTACAGGAAGTCCCTGTTTAGTAGAAACTAGTTTTATTATATTAAGTAGTATGATATATGAAGTATAAGTCCATTTTAGGAACCATATATGATTAATCTCACTATAGATGGACTTATGTATTTTTTGATAACTTTTCTAACCTTTTGTTTGAGACAGATGGAACGACCCATCATTCTATCACATGATCTGCTAACACTTCACGAATGACAAATTCAACTTCATTTCTTTAAGATATGAAGTGGAAATTTTCCAAAGAACGACCAACGGTGAGATTGTACCAAAATCAAAAAAGTATTTCTTCTAATTCCAATTTCATCAACTTTAGGGAAATGATCTTGAAAACCAAAAATGTTGTCCTAGTGCTCTTATATCCGATGAATCAAATGGTACCTTAGATCGTCACAAATTTATGTCTTTGTGATTGTTGGATTTTTTATAGCCATGTTCTCTACCACTCTCCATCAGAACTTTATGGTTAGATTTTTCTTCCATATCCATATTTTCACCTATGTTCTCCTACGTGGAAACCCAGTGATGAGTTAATTTGGGTAACCATTACGTTTCATACATTATTTTATAAAGCCATGTTTTGGTATCCCTTTTTACGATGTGGGTTTCTATTAAAGAAACTTTGGAGTAGTAAACCATTTATAACCCCGAAGAATTTTGAGGGTGAAATTCATTTTAAGGGGGGTAGAATATAACACCCCGAGATTTTATGAAAAATATTCTTTTTAATTTAATTAATGTCTTGTGTTGTACGCTACACCAAAAGGAGCTTGCACAACACTCATCCCTGACTTGCCTTGCATGACACGTAATCATGACCTTCCTCAATAGCGTGTGTAATACACAATACCGAGTTTCACTAAACGAGATATTATTATAATATTATTATGAACTAGCCGTTATGAATAGTAATACCCACTTTTTGAAATTTTATAAATTTTATCGTTAAAAATAGACTTCATTTTTGGATTCGGAATATCAAAATTATCTTAGGGTGAAATTTTGGTACTTTTTAGATAACTTTCATATTCTGATGAATAGTGAAAATTACTAAATTTTAATTAAAAACAACATTTTTAATCGAAATAATTAATAGTGATAAATTATTATTTTGAGTGGTTTGAAATTATATTTAGAATATATTTTTACAATTTAATACAATGTTTTTCATTGGATGTAATTTCACATTTAAACCAGACATAAACAAGTGTCAATCCTTTGATAGTTATTATCTCTTAAAAACACTCTATTTGTTTTGACGACGGAAATTAATTTTTAAATTAGTTAATGTAACTGATATGTTTTGAATTTGGTAAAATAGACATCATTTTTGAATTCATAATATCAAATATATCTTAGGCCTAATTTTTGGTATTTTTATGGAAACTTTCATTTTTTTTTATGAATAGTGAAACCACTAAGTGTTAGTTAAAAAAACTGAATTTTTCATAAAACATAATTTTACCATTTCTGTGAGTGGAATTTCGAAAATCAGAGTGACATGGTTAATATCAAGGACTAAAATGTGGTTCAATGAGATGAAAATAATTTTTGGTGAATAGTAACTTTTTACTTTTTTTTACCACAGTTAAAAGTAAATAGGGTAATTAAGGGTAAAAATGATATTATTATTACCCTAACACATGTCCTAATTCTATTGGATATGTTTAATTCGACCCAAAACAACCATAGGAATAAAATATGACCATTTAGGCCCACTTGGATTAGATTAGGACATTTATTCTTAATTTATTTAAAGAAGGGTTAAAATAGGTAAAATCAAAGTTTAATAAGTAAATCATTATTAATATAGGGTTGTACATAAGATAAATTTGACTATAAATGTTCATTATAAATCTAAAAATATTTCCTACATAATGGTATTTTATTTGTAATTTTTAGACTTAAAATAATTTAATTTATTTATGACACAATGATGATGAAGTAATTATCTTATTAATGAAATATTGACATAATTGATGTTATAAATACCCAAATAAATGTAATTTGAGACTTTTTATGAATTAAAATAATTTTATATGTTAATATGACATGTTAGTATTGATTTAATTAACCTTTTTTGAACTAATCATTCTGTTATGATTTTCAAAAAAATCAATTACCAAATAGTGTCAAAATTGACGTAAAATAGTTTTTAAAACAAATATTATATTATTAATTGTTATTTTATTCCTAAAAATATAAGGTTCGGCCAAATGACTTATCTCAGGTTATATATATTAATAATAAACAACTTGGGGTTCTTTTGGCTTTTTATAGTAAGTTTATTAACCTTATAGTGTAATAAAACAAGATGACATGGTAAAAGTAAAATTATTTAACTTAAGGTTAAATCTAAATGATAAGGTTAAAATAGAAACCTAAACTTGTCTAAATTTTATTGGATGAGAGGATTTCGACCCATCCCCACATTATCTTAGAAATAAATCAATTTTGAGCTATTAAAAACCGAATATGACTTTATGATAAAATAATATTTTTCGTTTTTCCAAGGGTGCCCCTCTCCTCCCTTATAAAAAGGAACCTCCTCCCTCTCTTCCTCACACCACTTTGAGTCTTCAATCTCGGACAACCCCTGCCAAATTATCTTCTCCACTTCCCTATAAACATTTTAGAGGTCCTGGTATTTTTCAAAGACCAATTTTAGTGCCCTAAGTGGAGGTCTCAAAGAGGCGCTTCAAAGAAGAGGTAATGTCCGTTACCGATTCTTTCAACTTTATTTCTTCTTCCACTTCTTCTTATTAGGTTGTTTCATTATGAAGTAATAACATCAGAATCACTCATATACCGATATGTTATTATAATTATGAAAAAACCCTATTTCACCATCTATCCATCCTATGGAAAACGAAATCACCATGCGTGCGTACGTACGGAATATCGTCTCCACGCCGTGGTGTAATCTATTTTCCACCACCACCTTACTTGGATGGGTATAATGGTGTAAATAATAACTATATATCATTATTGTAAAGTGATATGGATTCTGTAATAGTATACATATATTCCAATAAAATTCCATGATCATGGGAACGATATCATCGCTCGTGTGTACGTATGAAATACCGTCTCCACGACGCGATGAGATTCATTCTCAATAATTAACCATTCATGAATGATTATAAAGTACATATAATAAGTAATAATGAAATATATGAAATAATAATGATACTGTAGTTATGTATATATATATATATATGTATATGTCATCCAATTAATTCCATTCAATTCAATGAGGAAACGAAAACAACGTTCATGCGTACGTACGGCCTACCGTCTCCATGAACGGTGTATTTCTTTCCATTTATTGATCTATTATATATATGTATATTCTGAATATATATTATATATAAATCATGTTTTATATTCTAGAGTTAATTAATCATGATCTAAGTAATCATATGAATAATTACAAGTCAAAACACGGATGACAAATGAAACGATTTTACCCAAAACACTCTTTAACATGGAATTTACAAAAGAACGTGTAATATAAAGTCATAAGTGAACCATATATGATATCATAACAATGAATATGATTCTATAATAAGTCAATGAAATTATTTAAATCATTATACAGGAGGTTCGGAAACGTACGAAGCATATCGGACCTAAGGTAAGGGATTACTTTTCCAATCTAATTTTTATCCGAGATTCCTTATACGTAAGTATTTTCTGGGGTTATTGTTATCATCCATGTATATGTTTTATAAAAGTGTTTTCATGTATTTTTAAAGTCCTTTTTACCCATTTTTTACTTTTACTACATGGTATGTAAGGAATCTTTCTTTTGTTTACGTTACGAGGTACTTTTTTGACTTTTCCGGAAAAAGTACGAGAAGAATGTTTTTTTAACTTGTACGGTAGAAACGGATTTTTACGGTTTTATAAAGCCTTATTTTCATGAAGCTTCCTCCAAAAGATTTCATGACTATTTTCAGAAAAATCATTTTATTTTAAAATTTCATGACATTTTGTGAAAAGATAATGATTTTGAAGAAGAAAAGATATTTTCCTCAAGAATTCATTTCAAGTGTTCTATCAAAACCATTTTCCATCTAAGATGACATCATTTCATATGTGTATGTTTCAAGATTAATTTCTCTATGATTTACATGGTTTCACTTTTCTTATGATGAAATGTACATTGGTTTTATATGGATTATGAGATGATGAGATGATGTTTATGAAACCCATTTTATTCATTGGGTTATGATGAATGTTTTAAGTTTATTTTGTGGCACAAGTAAGAATGATTTCATTATGAGATGGGTGGGACCTATATCTCCCTCCAATTCATTGGGTAATGATTTATATCTCATGAGATAGACATGGCTGGAACGGTAAGTTAATCCGGTTCAGTATTACAGGACTGAAACGAGGAGTGAACTCATTTCAGAAAGGGACTTTGTCCACTAAGATGGTCATGGGAGCAATGTCTTGGCTACTATGGAAATCATTACATGTGCTTATTGGATGCCACAATTACATGTTTTATTCCCATACTATGTTATCATGATTTATGTTCCATTATGATCTTTGCCTTATGTACTTACATGTTTTAAGTCGTTGCTCAAGATTTTGATGTTTAAACATTATGTTCATGTTTTTAAGTTCAAATGTATATGGTATGTTTTATTTTATCCATGCTTACCCTTACTGATCATTTGAGCTCACCGTTTTTATGTTTTATTTTCCCCCAGGATTAAAAGAAAGTTTTTAGGTAAGGAATCAAAAGGTGGAAGATCTTTATGGGAGATGTTGAAGATCCTTCACCATGATTAGAATATTACGTTCCAAGTTTCCAAAGACACTAAACTATTACGGTCCTTGTGTGTCTGTTTTTGTTATTTATTATGTATTCTGCAAAAGTAATGTAATATCTATGTACGTCAAGATTCAGGTCTCTACAGAAAAACATTTCAAAAACTTGGGATGAGCATAAAAATCTCAGTAAGAGATATAAAAATATGGAAAGAAAACATGAGTACATATATACATAAGAATAAAATCATACTTTACCCATAAAACATAAGCACTTTAACATACCTCATCAAATCATGAATAAATCATAGAAATCATAAGACATAAAGGTAACTTGAGGCATTCATAACATTCTTACGTAGGGAGTAACCCTTTTGGTTACGTTTGGAATACCCATCACAGTATATTCTCGAAATCTCTTCGGAGAAACCTTAACTTCTAACTTCTTCATGTTACCCAATTCATTGGAGAAATATATCGGGATCACCCACCCTTAGTTTATCACGGAACCACCTATCTTCATAATAATTCCCAAGAACCATAACATAATTGTATCACATAAAACATACATAAAGGAAACATAACATTTCTACATTTCAATAACAAGATATCAATACAACACATTGATATAATAAAAACATTATGAAAACCATTTTCAATACCAAAATAAAATAAAAGTAAAACTGGTTATTTATTTTTCTTTTAAAAAAATGTATTGCTTGTAGAGGAAGCCGAAACTCAAATAATGGTCACGGCGGCGGAGAAGTCGTTGTCGCCGCATACATACGAAAAAAACATTCCCTTTTGTCATTTAGTAAAACACTTCGTATAAAAAAAATATTCCTTTTGGATAAACGTAAAAGTCAAAGGGGTTTATACACCATATAAAATAAGGTTGTGTATAAAACAAAATATGCCTCAATGAAAGGAGATTGAGACGAAGTCCCATACCTCGGGTCCGACTTGACTCGATCATTCTTTAACCTCCTGAATAATAAACTTGAGTTAATTTATACTTGCTTAAGAACATTTTTCAAGTTCATTATTACTTTTATATCACTTATTACCATGTCATGAACACTATGTAATTATTTAAGTTAATAATGGTCGTTTTAACGATCATTGGTACTTGAGTCAAAAATAAACTCATTATAATTACTAGTTTTTCATGTATCCATTATATCCAGAGTTATACTCATGATGTAGATATCATATATATCATATATTTCTAGTATATACATGCATTTATAATATTACATAACGTTTAGAGGTAAGAAATGAAATGAACCGTTCATGGAGACGGTAAGCCGTACGTACGCATGAACGTTACTTTCATTTCTATTTCGTATTTTATGGAATTGAATCATAATGATATAAAGGTATATTATAATTCCATATAATATCATATATAATATCATTAATTACATCCTTTATACATCCGACATATGGAATTAACGAATCAAATCACTTTGAGGGGGTGGTAGTCCGCACTTCCTAAAATGAAGATATCACGTTTACCCATAATGGAAACCATAAAGGTATGTCATAAATGAAAAATAGAGAAGCTTAAGTAAAACATAAAAATATTATATATCATATATAAATATAGTTACATCTTAATGGCCACCTTTGAATGTGTTAAAAGAATATTGAACAATCATCGTTTCGTGAGGCAGAAATTCGCCATCCACAGAAACAGTATGTTCTTTAACCATTAGATGTAGGTGTGTATAAGTGTAGCACGAATCCTTCTTATAAAAACATCCTAGTATATGTAAGATATTGTTTTTGTTACAAAATAAATGATTAAAAATATTTTAGAGAGTTGGAGAAGAAAAATAATACATAAGAACACAAGAGAAAACACTACCTTTAAAACGGGTAACTCTTTTTTATTTGAGCTCAATGGCTTCCTTGGGAAGACTTCTACCCAAATTCAGGCTTCTAAGAGTTAGAGAGGGATGTGGAGAGACAAAATGGGCAGGGTTTTTCTGATCCAAAGGCTTTGTAAGTGTGGGTAAGGTGGTAGAGGTGGGGGCCTTTTATAAGAGGAGAGGAGGGGAACTCTTGGAAAGTTAAGAAAAGATAATGTGCTATAAAATGATTTTTAGATAAAAAAGGTCCCACAATTATAAATTTCGAGGATAAGGTGATAAGGGTTTGAAATCCACCCATACAATAAGTTTTTGACAAGTGTAGGTATTAGATTTTACATTATATTTTCATTTTATTTAAATCATTAAATAATTAGGTCATCGCTGCATCATCATGGTGTCATAAATAATTTAATTTATTTAATGTCTAAAAATTAGAAAGAAAATATCATGATGTAGGAAATTGTTTTATATTTCTACTGAATATTTATAGTAAAAAATATGACTTGTATAACCCCATTTAAAAATTATTTTAGTAAAACAACTCATGTTTGTGACATTTTTACTTTAACATTAAATAAAAGGCATTAATGTCTTTATCTTACGCAAGTGGCTCCATGGGGTCCCAAAAATCGACCCATGGGTTGTTTTGGTCGGCCATGACCCATAAAATAAGGGTAGGACATGTGTATTGGTCATTTAATATTATTAAAACATTATTCTTACCTTAAATTACACTAATTACCTCTAATCGCGATTAAAAAATATAAAAGTTACTATTCACAAAAAAAAATATTTTTATCTCATTGAACCACATTTTACTTTATAATGAAAAACATGTATGTCAGATATTTTAAATTCAAAACACAGAGGTGGTAAAATTTCATTTAAACGAAAAATCTGTTTTTTAAGTACCACTTGGTGGTTTCACTATTCATCAAAAATTGAAGTTTTTCAGAAAAATACCAAAACTTCACCCTAAGATATATTTGATATTCCAAATTCAAAAATTATGTCTATTTTACAAAATTCAAAACATATAAGTTACATTAATTAATTTAATAACTAATTCCTGCTGTCAGAGCAAATAGCGTGTTTTTATGAAACAATAAGTATCAAAAGATTGATACTAGTTTAAGTCCAATTTCAAAGTGAAATTGATTCCAACAACCACCATTGTATTAAATGGTAAAAATATATTCTAATTGTACTTTAAAACCAATTAAAAAGATAATCTATCCATATAATTAAATTAAATGAAAAAGCAGTTTTGATGTAAAATGCAGTATTTTTCACTATTCATTAAAAAATGAACATTGTGAGAAAAATAACAAAAAATTATCCATTGTAAATTTCAATGTCCCAATCATAAATAATAAGTTTATTTTGACAAATAGATCTTATAAAATTTTCAAAATTTTGATTTAAAAATGGTTTTCCATCAAAAGGCAGTAAATCAATCTTTTAAAAATATTAGTGTATTTCATGCTTAAGATTGGATTTATTCTCATTTTAAGCCTCTAAAACACTATCTAATTCATTAATAGACATAGATAAAAATATCTATTATTTATTAATTACTTGTTATGTTACATCAATATCCTTGGAAACACTAGATACATTCATAAGTCTTACATTACATCATAAAGTGAAAAAATACAACAACATGGTCTCCATAGTCCACACTCATAACCCCTCAGACTATACCTACAGTTCAGTAATAAAATACTTCTTCACATCCTAGGAAAAATAAAAAATAGAAAGGGGAGATCTCAGATGTTCAGTAAGGAAAACAATATAGCAGAAACTTTTATAAATAAGCTTAAACATTTAAGGAAATGTGTAACTAAAACAAAAGACTTTTAAACTTGAAATTCATCCTAATATGGTAGAAATAAAATGAAATAATTCCATTTAATTATTCACATGTATATTCTACTAGTCGAATAATCATATGAAATATCAATAGCCACTTTCCTAATGATGGAATGCATAATGCCATACTATCATAACCACATAGTCAAGGCCTTGTGACAAGACTACAAATAAGTTTTTGTCAAGGCCTTGTCCCAAGACACTAGTTTGTATCATGTGACCTACCGATGCATCGAGGAGCTATAGCAGTCTCCACCCGTCACTTATTATGTCCAATGAATTCCTCATATGAACAGGTTTAAATATAACATTAAAATTCGTATTAAAACTAGAATACGAAATGTCAATACATTCTCCATAAACCATGAATGGTATAAAAATAACACATCCACAATCAAACATATCACAAATCCATCAATACAATATGGATGTTTTGTATCATGATAAATCAAGTTCAAATAACCTTAAAATCCATCAAAGGATGTTGACATAGATGAAATCATAACTATTTGAGAGAAATATCTCCTTTTTTTGAAATCATTTAAAAGTCAAATAATTATAAAAGAAAACATTTACATTTAAAATATTCTTTTATGATTTTAAGGGAAGCTTTGACGATTTTATAATGGCAGAAAATAGCCGCACCCACCGTATAATTTAAAAAGCATTTTTTCCTTAATTTTGTCGAAATGGTTAAATGTGCCTTGTTTTGAAAATGACGGAAAGATTCCTTTGAAAAAAAATTATAAATTTTCAAACAAGGCTATAAATTACTTTAACCCATAGTCTAGTAAATATTAAAAACTTTTTGCAATACATTTTTATGAAATATGGAAGTGGGTGATATAGAGGACCCAGTAGATATTTCCATATAAACAACCTCAGATAATGAAGAGATTGTGAAATAAAACCTTACCTTGTACATTTCCTTGGTCAAGGGTTGGTTTACCTCCTTTATAATGGTGAATTAACTATTATTAAATAATAAAAGAATCATATACATTAATATGTTATCATATATGATCATTTAACATTGCTTTGTTAATTATATCATAGTATTATCGTTGTTTCGGGTGTTAACTAATTCATTTTTCTTTATATGCTTTGTTACGTATGCCATGTTTTTTTACGGATAGGTTATATCTTATTCATATCCAGAATGATATAATGTTCTTAAACATTACTTTTAATAACAAAATGATAATTAGTATTGAATGGATACGATGGGGAATGAATCTCATCCTGTTCCTGGAGATGGTAGTCAGTACGTACGCAAGAGCAACAATATCATTCTTTTGATATTAAAATTGTATATAATTGGATTTTATATCATATATAAAGAATAATTATAATGTTATATTTATTATTTACTTTAATTACACATCATTATCATACCCATCCAAATAATAATGTTTTGAATAACAATTACACCGCGACGTGGAGACGGTAAGTCGTACGTACGCACGTATGGTGACAAGTCATTAAAAGGATGGATATAATAATGAATATGGTTGTACCATATTTCTAATAACATCACAGTATATATAATATACTGGGTTTATTATTTTATAATGGAAATAATAATGAAATAAGAAGTGGAAGAAGAAAGGAACTTGAAAGAGGGTGGTGAAAATATTACCTCTTCTTCGTGTTCTTCCTTTTTATTTGATCAAAAGGGATCCTTAGGTTGGCATTATGATCAAACTAAGGCTTCTAGGATGAAGGGAGGGAAGTTGAGAGAATATTTGGGCAGGTTTTGTTCGAGCCAAAAATCATTGAAGTGTGAATTTGAGAGAAGGGGGAGTGCCCTTTTATAAGAGGGGTGAGTGGCACCTTAGGAAAAAATTAAAATATTATTTTATAATAAATTCATATTTGGTTTATAATGGCTCCAAAGTGACTTATTTATAGTCTAAGGTGGGGATGTGTCTAAATAATTTCAACCAATAGATGTTAGATAGGTTTGTGTCACTAAATTAACCTTATCATTTATATTTAACTCTTTGTTAAATAGTTTGACATTTACCATGTCTCTTTGTATTTTTATGTTATATGGTTAATAAACTTACTATATACATCCAAGTGAACCAAAAGTAGTTCATTAATGATACACATATAATTATATAAGTCCTTTTACATATCCTTAGTTTTTTAGGAATAGAATATAAATTAATAATATAATATTTGTTTTAAAAACTCTTTTATGTCAATTTTGACACTATTTGGTATTTTGTTTTTTCTATATTCATAACAACATTATTACTTTAAAAATAATTCATTTAATGCACCATAACATTTCATATTAACCTATAAAATTCTTGTAATTATTTAAAAGTATCAAATTATTTTTTTTTTGGGTATTTATAAATAAATTATTTTAATATTTCACTAATAAGGTAATTAATGCGTCATCATTGTGTCATAAATAAATTAAATTATTTTATGTGTAAAAATTTTATATAAAATACTATTATGTAGGTGATCCTTTTATATTTCTAATGAATATTTATAATTGAATTTATCTTATGTATAACCCTATATTAAAAATGTTTTAGTTATTAAACATTGATTTTAACACTTCTTTGAATTAAATAATAATAAATGTACTAATCTAATCCATGTGGACCAAATAAGTTCATATTTTATTCCAAAGGTTGTTTTTGGTAGAATTATAATTATCTAATAGAATTAGGACATGTGTTAGGGTAATAATAATATCATTTTTACCCTTAATTGCCGTATTTACATTTAATTGTGGTAGATAAAAGTAAAATGTTACTATTCACCAAAAATTATTTTTATCTTATTGAACCACATTTTACTTCTTGATATTAACCGTGTCTCTCAGATTTTAGAAATTCCACTAATAGTTTAATTCCCCGACACCAGTTACCCACAGTCTGTGCATTATTACATAACATTGGCATGATCACAAAAGATCAAGTCTCGAAAGACCGATTAGTTTAGTTTCCTTGGAAACACTAGATATATTCATAAGTCTTACATTACATCATAAAGTGAAAAAAAACTACAACAAAATCTTGTCTTCATATCCCATCATACTATCCCTATAGTTCATTCATAAAATACATTCCTCACATCTTGGGAAAAATTAAACATTGAAAGGGGTGAGCTCAGATGCTCAGTTAGGAAAACAATATAGCAGAAACTTTCATAAATAAAAATAAACATTTAAGGGAATGTATAACTAAAAAAGCCTTTTAAACATGAACATCATAATAATATGGAAATGATAAAATGAAATAATTCCATTTAATTATTCACATGGATATTCTACTAGTCGAATAATCACATTCTATATCAATAACCACTTTCATAATGATGGAATTCATAATTCTAGACTATCATAACCACATAGTCAAGGCCTTGTGCCAAGAATACAAATAAGATTTTGTCAAGGCCTTTTTCCAAAAAACAAGATTGTCTCATGAGACCTACCGATGCATTGAGGAGCTATAGCGGGCTCTACCCGTCACTTACTAATTCTAATGCATTCCTCATATGAACAGGTTTAAACATAACATAAACATTCATATTAAAACTAGAATATGAAATGTCAATACTTTCTCTATAAACCATTAATGGTATAAAAATAACACATCCACAGTCAATAATATCACAAAACCATCAATAAAATATAGAAGCTTTGTATCATAATAAATCAACTTCAAATAAGCTTAAAATCTATCAAAGGATGTCGACATAGATGAAATCAAAACTATTTGAGATAAATATCTCTTTCTTTGAAATCATTTAAAAGTTACATAATTATAAAATAAAACATTTACTTTAAAAATATTCTTATAATATTGTAAGGGAAGCTTCAACAATTTTAGAACTGGTGAAAATATCTGTACCCACCGTATAAGTTAAAAAAATACATTCTTACCTTAATTTTGTCGAAAACGTTAAAAAAGACCTTGTTTGGAAAATGACAGAAATATTTCTTTATAAACTTCTTATAAAAAGTCAAACAAGGGTATAAATGACATTAACCCATATTCTATAAAATAGTAAGAATTTTTTGAAATAAATTTTTAAGAAACATGGATGAGGATGATAAAGAGGTCCTAGTAGATAATTACATATAAACAACCTCGGATAATGAAGAGATTGTGAAATAAACCCTTACCTTGTAATTTTCCTTGGTCGAGGGTAGGTTAACCTCATGTATAATGGTGAAATAAATGTTATTAAATTATACAAGAATCATATACATAAACATGATATTATATATGATCTTTTAATATTGCTTTGTTAATAATAGTTTAGTATTATCGTCGTTTCAGGTGTTCACTTACTCATTTTATTTTATATGTTTTGTTCACCCTAAGCTAATTTTGATACTCCTAATCCAAAAATGAAGTCCATTTTGATAGATAAAATTCATAAAATTTTAAAAAGTGGGTATTACTATTCATAACGGCTACTTTGATTGGTCACGGTGTGTTAGAATCTCGAAGTTGCGTACAATGCAAGCTATTACATTATTCAAAGGGAAAAGTATCGTGGAAGCTTGGGGTGTTACATTCTCCCCTCCTTAAAATAATTTCATCCTCAAAATTCCTAGAATAGTACTGCATAAAAATACTTTGGTGTTTCATCATCATAATTTCCTCGGGTTCCGATGCTGCCTTTTCCATCTTATGGTTTCTCCATAGAACTTTTACCAGACGAGTCGTCCGGTTTCTCAACACTTGTTCTCTGGTATCATGAATCCTGACGGACTTTTCGCAATAAGATATATCAGGTTCTAGTTCTACTTCCTCATAGGTGAGTACATCTGTTGGGTCAGGCATGTATTTTCTCAATAGTGATACGTGGAACACATCGTGAACTTTGGAGAGACTTGGTGGCATTGCCAAACGGTAAGCTATAGCCCCAATTCGTTCTAGAATTTTGAAAGTTCTGATGTACCTGGGACTCGATTTTCCCTTCTTACCAAAATGTATAACTCCTTTCCATGGAGATACCTTCAAGAAAACATGATCTTCTACCTGAAATTACAAATCCTTCCTTCAGTTATCGGCATAGATCTTCTGCCTATATTGATCTGCTTTGATGTGGTTTTGGATTACCTTCACCTTCTCCATCGTTTCTGCCACCAGTTCTGGGCCAACGAGTTTTCTTTCACCAACATCATCCCAATAGGTTGGTGTGCAAAATCTCCTTCCATGTAACGCTTCATATGGTGCCATCTGAATACTTAAATGGAAGATATTGTTATAGTAAAATTCCACCAAAGGTAAATATTTATCCCACATACCTTGAAAGTCAAGTGAGGAAGATCTCAACATGTCTTATATGGTTTGAATAGTCCACTCTGATTTTCCATCAGTTTGGGGGTGGTAGGTAGTGCTCAAACGAAGTTCAGTATCCAGGGCTTTCTATAGGCTTTTCGGGAATCTTGAAGTAAAACGTGGATCACGATCAGAAACAATCGATAGGGGTACTGCATGAAGTCTGGAAACTTCATTAATATATAGTTTTTCTAGATTTTCAAGTGGTAGATATTCCCTTAAAGCAAGAAAATGTGTTGACTTGGTAAGACGATCAACAATGACCCATATTTCATCGTTCCTTCTAGGAGTCTTTGGTATTACCATGACAAAGTCCATCGTGATATTATCACATTTCTACTCAGGTATGGGAATAGGTTTCATTACTCCTCCAGGATGTTACCTTCCAGCTATCACTTGTTGAAAAACTATACATCTTGACACAAAATCAACAATCTCCCTCTTCATGTTGTCCCACCAAAAATGTTCCTTCAAATATCTAAATATTTGGGTTCTCCCAAGGTGTATAGAAAAATTGTAAATATGAGAATCATCTAACAATTCTATTTTTTTTATCAGGTATATTGGGAACACAAATTATCTTCCCAAATTTCAAAATTCAATCTTCATACACATAGTTACTCAATATCCCATCATTCACAGCTTTAATCTTCTTTTGAAATTCTTCATCATCGGTCTGAGAAATCTTAATCCTTTCTAGTAAAGAGGTTTTGGAAACCATTTGAATAAGTATCGATGTTTCACCTTCGATGGTTATTCCTATATCCAACTTTACTAGATCCATGAAAATTGGATCCCTTTTAACTCTCATTTTGTTCAAAACCCCATGATCCTTTCTGCTCAAAGCATCTTCCACCTTATTTTCCTTCCCTAGGTGGTAGTGTGTCATGAAATCATAATCCTTGAGTAGTTAAAGCCATCACCTTGGCCTCAAGTTGAGTTATTTCTATGAGAAATTATAATTCAAACTCCTGTGATTGGTCTATATCTCACATTTCTCACCATAGAGATAATGTCTCTATATATTCAAAGAAAATATTACAGCAGATAACTCAAGATCATCAGTAGGATAGTTCTTCTCATGAATTGTTAGCTGTCGTGATTCATAGGGAATAACCCTATCATTCTGCATAAGGACACAACCAAGTCCTTTCTTCGATGAATTACTTTAAATAACAAACCCATCATTCCTCGATAGTAGAGTCAATATAAAAGCATTGACTAATATTTTCTTCAATTCTTTGAAACATTCTTCACACTATATTTTCCAAACAAATTTAACCCCTTTGCGTGTGATCTTTGTTAATGGGTTAGCCAACTAGGAAAAATTCTGGATGAAATGTCGATAATAACCTTCTAAACCAATAAAACTGCTTACCTCAATTATACTCGTCGGTGCTGGCCATTCTTGGATTGCTCTTGTCTTAGAAGGATCAACGAAAATTACGTCCTTAGAGACAATATGGAAAAGAAAAGAAATCTCTTGAATCCAGAATTAACACTTTATAAACATCCCATATAATTCATGTCTTCTCAGAGCCTTCAAAATAATGCGCAAGTGATTTTTATGATCTTCATAGCTTTTGGAGTATACCAAGATATCATCAATAAATACCAATAAAATCATCGAGATATTCCTTGAAAATATGTTCATTAGGTCCATGAATATATAGGGTGCATTAGTCAATCCAAAAGGCATTACTGTAAACTTGTAATGTCCATACCTGGTTCGAAAAGTTGTCTTCAGACTGTCTTCCTTCTTCACACACAACTGATGGTATCCAGATCGAAGGTCAATCTTTTAAAAGTATTGAGCTCCATGAAGTTGGTCAAATAAATCATTAATGCGAGGTAGGGGATACTTGTTATTTATTGTTATAGCATTTATTTCCTTTTAGTCGATACATAACCTCATAGATCCATCATTCTTCTTAAGAAAAAGGACAGGGGCTCCCCATGGAGAAACACTAGGGAGAATAAATACCTTATTACTAAATTCCTCTAGTTGTTTCTTTAATTCCCCAAATTCCACAGTGGCCATTCTATAAGGGGCCTTCGGTATGGGCCTTGATCCAGGAATTAAATCAATGGAAAACTCAATTTCTCGTTCTGGAGGATATCCAAGTAAATCCTATGAAAAAACATGAAGGTATTATTTTACAATAGGCACATCCTCTATTTGAACATTCCTTTCCTCACCCACAGTCATTTCATTCTCTTCCTCTCCAATAATTGAATTTAGTTGAGCTACTATTGGTGGATATAGATATGAATTAGGTGGTGACAATTCTGCTCTAAAGATAAGGTGTTCCTTATCATCATTATCAAAAATCATTACCTCCTTCTTCTTACAATAAATCTTCACATCAGGATCTGAAAGCCAATCCATACCCAAGATTATATCAAACTCAATCATATGTATGGAGATTATATCACCAGTTAAAGAACATTTATATGCTCTAATGGGAACTGATTCACATAACTTTGTAAGAATGATACTTCCCTTAATATTTTTAACTGACAACTCCATTGTTAAATCAAATTTCAAATATCTAATTTGATTAGAAAACTGGGAATATATGAAACAATGTGATGATCTAGAATCAAATAATGCATTGGCTAAACTTGAGGAACCCATTAAATTACCAGCCACCACGTCTTTTGGAGCTTCTACCACAGTAGTAGTGATAGCATAATCTTGGCCTTGATCCCTTGGACTTTTCTAAGGTATGTTTCCTTGAAACTTAGAACATTCATTTTCATTGTTTCCCATCTCCCTGCAATTTTAGCAGTGAACATCAGTAGCTTCTTTGTTCCCCTTACAATCACGAGCTTGGTGGCCTTTTTCACCACACTTGTAATAGAATCCCATTCCTTTTAAGCAAGTACCGGGGTGTTTCTTACCACATTTACTGTAGGATAGATATTCAACTTTTCCCTTCTTCCCCTTATTTCCATTTCCAGAGTGATCAACAGACCTGTTCTTCTCTTGCTTTGCATTATAGTCATAAAACATAGAGAATTATTTTTTTGTCTTGATAGGACATGAGACAATATCTTCGTATGAAGAGAAGGATTATGAGACTAATTCTCAACAGAGAAACAGTTTTAACCCATCAATGAAATGATCAATCTTACTTTGTGGGTTAGGTACATAATCTGCAGCATGCCTTTCTAGACTTGTAAATTTAGACTCATACTTTTCAACATTCTCATCCTCCTTTTTCCTCAGACTCAGAAATTGTCTTTTCAAATCCCCTCGATGGTCATGAAGAATTTATTTTTCTATGAAAATATCTTTAAACTACCTCCATTCCATATTTGATACTTCATCATATTTCTTTGTGTTATGAATCAATGACCACCATTTATCAGCATCTCCAGGGAGGCGGTAATCTTCCATGAAAACATTTTCCCTTTCGCTACTCCCAAAGGCATGGTATTTTTCTCTAAGGAATTTATCCATTGCTCCTCTACTAGTGGATTAGTACCCCAATTGAATTTCGGTGGTTTTTTCCTCATGAAGCAATCTAACATTGATCCTCCACAATGCGGATCAGGGTGATCCATATGGGTAAGGTTATTATTCATAACATGAGTTAGTTGTCCCAGTATAGTGATTAGCTGATCAGCACCAGTTGCATCACCAACTCCACTATAATTATCTTGAGCAAGAAGGGAAATCCCTATAAAGAGTCTGTGCATTGATACGGTTTCCATTCCTTCCACTAGGTGCCATTTCTAAACAATGGCATAAACTAAATCAGTGTATGAATCAAAATACATAATTCCATACTTGTAAAACACTTAACATAAATTGAACTATTTATGGATATAATCCATAATCATAAAAAAAATGTTTTCTTTGAGGAAGTATATACTCATAAACCCTTCATAATGTTTTTTAAATAAATTTAAAATTATCTTAAGAATATCCCCCAGGAGTTTCGTAATCAAGAGTGTAGCAAGGCCCGTTGTTGTGCACTAGTTCCCGTTCGAGTCTAGCCCGAAGTGGTGTTTTTGGGTTTTAACCCTAGGTACATCTATGCCAGAGCTGTCTCAACCTACTCATATCTAGAAATGGATGTATTTCTTAGAAAACTCACAAAATCTCTACAATACCAAAATTCAAGGAACTTCTTCTATACTAAATCTCAAAGTCTATCTTAGGGCTATGTGCTCTATTCAGAGTTTATCAAAATCTAGCTTCAAAGGTTTGTAATAAACTTCCTATGATACCAACTGTAATTCCCCAACCCCAGTTACCTAGAGACGGTGAATTGCTACATAACATTGGCACTATCCCAAAAGATCAAGTCTCGAAAGACCGATTAGTTTTGTAGCCTTAGAAACACTATATATATTCATAAGTCATAAATTAAATCATAAAGTGAAAAAAACTACAACAAGATCTTATCTTCATATCCCCTCATACTATCCATACAGGTCATTCATAAAATTATTCTTCACATCCTGGTAAAAATAAAACATTGAAATGGGTGAGCTCAGATGATCAGTAAGGATAAAAATATAGCGGAAACATTCATAAATAAACCGAAACATTTAAGGAAATGTATAACTAAAACAAAATATTTTTAAACTAGAACTACAGCATAATATGGGAATGATAAAATAAAATAATTCCATTTACTTATTCAAATGGATATTCTACTAATCTAATAATCACATGCAATATCAATAACAACTTTCATAATGATGGAATGCATAATGCCATAATATCATAAACACATAGTCAAGGGCTTGTACCAAGACAACAAATAAGATTTTGTCAAGGCCTTGTGACAAGACACTAGTTTGTCTCATTAGACCTACTGATGCATCGAGAAGCAATAGTGGGCTCCACCCATCACTTACTAAGTCTAATGCATTCCTCATATGAATAGGTTTAAACATAACATAAACATTCATATTACAACTAGCATACGAAATGTCAATACTTTCTCCATAAACCATGAATGGTATAAAAATAACACATCCACAATCAAACATATCACAAAACCTTCAATACAATATGGAAGCTTTTTATCATAATATATAAACTTCAAATAAGATTAAAATCCATCAAAGGATGTCGACATAGATGAAATCAAAACTATTTGAGATAAATATCTATTTTTTTAAATCATTTAAAAGTTACATAATTATAAATTTAAACATTTACTTTCAAAATATTATTATATGCTTATAAGGGAATCTTAGACTATTTTATAATGGAAGAAAAAATCCACACCCGCCGTATAAGATAAAAAAATACATTCTTACCTTAATTTTTTTCGAAAAGGTTAAAAAGGACCTTGTTTGGAAAATGACTGAAAGATTCCTTTATATACTTCTTATAAAAAGTCAAACAAGGGTATAAATGAAATTTAACCATATTCTGTAAAATATTAATAATGATTTGAAATACATTTTTAAGAAACATGGATGTGGATGATAAGGAGGTCCCAGTAGATAATTACGTATAAACAACCTCAGATAATGAAGAGATTGTGAAATAAACCCTTACCTTGTACTTTTCCTTGGTTAAGGGTAGGTTATCCTCCTGTATAATGGAGAAATAATTGTTATTAAATTATAACAGAATCATAAACATAAATATGATATCATATATGATCTTTTAATATTTCTTTGTTAATAATATTTTAGTATTATCATCGTTTCGGGTGTTCACTTACTCGTTTTATTTTATATGTTTTGTTACATAAGTCGTTTTTTTTATGGATAGGTTGTATCTTATTAATATCCATAATTATATCAAGTCCATAGACATCACTTTTAATCATCAAATGATAATTAGTCTTGAATGGATACGATGGGGAATGAATCTCATCGCGTTCGTGGAGACGGTAGTCCATACGTACGCACAAGCGACAATATCATTATTTTGATATTTAAATCGTATATAATTGGATGGTATGTCATATATATAGAATAATTATGATGTTATATTTATTATTTTATTAAATTACATGTCATTATCATACCCATCCAAATAATAATTTTTTTAATAAAAATTACACCACGACCTGGAGACGGTAAGTCGTACATACACACGTATAGGGACATGCAATTAAATGGATGGATAGAATACTGAATATGGTTATACCATATTTATAATAAAATCACAATATATAGAAGATACTGGAGTTATTATTTTATAATTGAAATAACAAAGAAAGAAGATGTGGAAGAAGAAAGGAACTTTAAAAAGGGTGGTGAAAACATGACCTCTTCTTTGGGATCTTCCATTTGATTTGATCAAAAGGGATCCTTAAGATGGATTTATGATCAAAATAAGGCCTCTATGTTGAAGTGAGGTAAGTTTAGAGAATATTAGGGCAGGGGTTGGTCGAGCCAAAACGTTTTGAATGAATGAATTTGAGAGAAGGGGGAGTGACCTTTTATAAGAGGGGTGAGGGGTACCTTAGGAAAAGCTTGAAATATTATTTTATAATAAATTCATATTCGGTTTATAATGGATCCAAATAGGATAAAGGGATGTGGAAAACCTATTATGCCTGATTTTTAGTTTTAGGATGTAGTATGGGTGTAGAGGACTGGGCCTATGATCATGATGTTGGTTGAAGCATCTTTTTATTCTTTTTATATTTTGGTTAGCATGTGGAATATTCCTATATCCCGAGCATCTCATGTACCTATTTTGTATAGCTACATCATCATCATCATCATCTTTTTTATCTATTATTAGTTCATATTCCACTTTTTATATTTTATTGATGATTAATTTTTTGTTTTTTTGTTTGTTATTACTGCTTCTGATGTATCTTATTTATTCATATACCATTGTGCTCCACATTTATCTATAAGGGCATAGTCTTCCAATGGAAACACCCTAGACCCTCTCTACTGGTCAGCTACATCTTGAATTCCATGAGGAATGGTTGAGGGAATGTGGTTGACCATCCTAGGGCACCACTAAGTAGCTTATAGTGTAGGAGTCCTCAACATAGAAGATCAAGTTAGTACCTATAAGGGGTGATTGGTTGGAAAAGTGTTTAAACAGTGTTAAGGAATTGACTACAGCTAATCCTTTTCCCCAGTTGTAATGTTGAAATCCATCAGTATTCTACTTTCCATTATATCCTTCCATGATTATGATATTTGGAAAATGGATTTCAAAATAACATTACTTAACAAAAACCTTCAAGAAGTGTCTATATAACAAAACCAGAAGGGTTTGTGACTCTAAAAGAAGCCAAAATGGTTTTTATGTTTCAAATATCCATTTATAGATTAATGAAAGCATCCAAGTCATTGAAAATTCATGTTTATGAGCCCATAATAGAATTTGGTTTCATAAATAATGAATCTGATCAGTGTGTCTACAAATGGTTTAGTGGGAGTATGGTCATTTTCTAAATAGTATATGTTGAGGAAATATTACTCATAGGAAATGAAATACCATTCCTATATTATACTAATACATGGATGAATAAACTTTTCTATATAAAGGACATATGTGAGGAAATATATAATCTTGGGATTAATACCTATCATGACAGATCTAAGAGACTACTTGGCCTAATTCAAGGTACATATGTTGACAAGATACTGAAGATAATCGGTATGGAACAATCCAAGAGGATATTGTTGTTAACATTACAAGACATCCATCTGTCTAAAAAAATGTGTCCTCAAAAACATGATGAATGAAATAGAATAGAAAGCATTCCATACACATCAGAAATTGGGTTAGTCATGTATGTTATGATGTTTACTAGGTTATATTTTTCCAATGGATTGAGTGTAGAAGGAAACTGTCAATATAATCCAGGTGACCACCAATGGAGAAAATTCAAGACTATCCTTAAGTATTTCAGGCATACTAAGGATCTATTCCTATTATGTGGAGGATATGGGAAAGTATTCATCATTATATGTGAAAATAATAGTTTCCAAATTAATCAAGATGACATGAAGTTACAAAAGGGATACATTTTCACTTTTAAGGAAGGTTTTGTGAGATGGAAGAGCTCAAATAAGTCTATGGAAATAGATTCTATAGTAGATCCCAAGTATTTTACAACTTCTAAGATAGATAAAAAAATATTTATGGATACAAAACATTTTCCAAGAGCCTGATGTGTCACTTAGTAGTAAATATCATATGACTTTCTATTCTGATAATACTATAGTGGTGACTCTCACAAAAAATCCAAGGTCACATCAGTTTATGAAGTATATAATTTAGATGTATCATATATTGTGGTATTTTAATCAGAGAGGTGAGGTTGTAATGAGTAGTATATCCGAAAGATACAATGTGGCGGACCCCTTTAATAGTCCTTGACTCAGAAGAAACATGATTATCATGTGAGGTCTAGAGGACTAGAAGTAATTGGTTGTTGTCTCTAGTCCATGTGGGATTTTTTTGGATTTCATGTCTTATGACCAGATATTTTTAGTATGATTACATGTATTTCCCATGTAATGAATATTAACTAATCATATTATTACATATTTTTCAATGTGTTGCGTGGATTTAATTTAATAATGTCCTAGAGTATTTTTTTAATTGATAAGGTCATATTAGTTACCCTCACCGATGATAAACTTGAAGTTATCTAACAATATTCTTAATATAGTTATACAGTTGCATGATGTACTATGATGAGACGCATAGTATATAGACTGTCATGTCACACCCATTTTTTCATGTTTTTGTTTTGATCCAATTCATTGGAAATATCGATGCTTTTCTTGGGTTTTGTGTGAGATGAATGTTGAGTTTTGAACTTTAATATATTCCTAATCATCCTACAATGGGTCCCCTATATCTTGTTTGGGTGGTTTAGAGAAAAGGGTGGTTACTTCATGATTCCGGCCAACTGTGAGCCCATATCCAGATTTAAAAACTGAATGTGATTATTTTATAACTACTTCATTTTATATAATTTTTCACTCATTACACTTCCCACTTGGCCTCCATTGACCAATTAAAACCACCATATCCATTTTAAAACCTAAGGAGCTCATAATCATCATGGATTTGGGTGATTTATTTTGGCATTTGACCAACCTATGAACCCATTTCCAGATTCAATGAAATTATTTTATTTGTTTCACATCTCATTCATTTGATAACTTTTTAGGTCATTACACCTCTCACTAGATAACAAAAATCCTAGAAGAACCCATATTTTCCATTTTCCCACTTTGAAGCTCATCTTCATCAAGGATTAGTTTGAATTTCTTCACGATTTCTCAAATCATCCAGATTTGTAAATATAATTTTTTTCATTCATAAATCATTCATACTTTAATATTTTCCCCAAAATATGTTTCCACTTATTATTATAGACCTATATAAAACATCTATTTAGTTTCAATCCATTGCTTCACTCTATGTGTTTGGATTTAAGGGAATATGAAGAGTTCTCTAGTTTCCAAAGTGAAATTCCTTCTATATTCTCCTCCCTCTTCCTCCTCCATCCATTATTTCATAGTTTTTTATTCTCTCATGGTGATGTAAGATATGGGGTTCTATATTTTCATGATTTTTGTGGTTGGTTATATTGGTTTATGTATGGTATTCATAGATTTATGGTTTATAAACCCTGGGTGGGTGATTTCAGTTGTGCATTTCCATTCTGCCAAATTGTTGAGGTAGGATCTCCCACGAACATGCCTTTATTATTTAGGTTTCATCTTTTTTCATTAATTTATCACATTGTATACATGTGTAGTATTTCTGTACAAAGATTTTATTTTCTATTTTGGGTGCAAAATGGTTATTTATGCCTTGTTTTGCGTAAAATGGCATTGTTTTGTTATAAAAGTGCACACCTCTTGTTAAAATAAATGTTATTGTAGTTTTTACATATTTAATGTGATTTATATGACGTGTTTCAACTACTATAATAAATTTTTGGCATGAAAAATTGTTATCATACAACTTTTGGTGTTAAATAGAAGTTGTTTTGCTAAATGTTGCATAGCTTGTTTTCCAAAAAGTGCCATGTTGGATTTTGTGTCCTAAATTTGATATAAAATGAATTTTTTGAATTTATTACTATTTTTTAAGAATGTAACGTGATATTTTTCAGTCTTTTTATGGATTTAAAATGGGGGTTTGGTTCTATAAAATGATGGATATTGTTTTTGACATGTTTTAGAATGAGTTGCTGGTAACAGGCCAATTCAACATTTTTAAGAAAATGGTTGAAATTTTAATGTGTAACCTAAATGTTTTAAAGGTATTATGTAAATTTTTTTACTGATAATAATGGTGTTATTACACCACTTTCTGATTGTTTTAATTTCTACCTTTGATGGATGGTGGTTTGGTACAATGATGAAAGGTCAGTTTAATATTTTTCTTAAAAAAGGGTTTTCATGTGTGCTCAATGTTTCACCATGAGGGTCCATTTAATGATCCATGAAATTTATTTATTAAATGGTTTTGGTGCTGAAAATTTTGGTTTTATATTGAATTTGTGGATTTTTTCTTTAATAGATCATTTTTAAATGGATTTTATGTGTAGTGCCTTGTTATACTTCTTCAAATAGTTTTATGAAAATTTTAAGTAGTTTATTGATTTGGGAAAGAACTATGATGCATTTGTGTGGGATATTTTGTGTGTGTATGATCTGGATATGGATTTTTCATGTGAAAAGTATAGTTTATAATATTTTTACATTATTTAGCACTAAAGGGATACCCATGTATCTAGGAGGGTGAATGTGTACTAGTATGCTTGTGATCTAGAGGGGTTTCATCCCTATTTCATGTAGCTTGTTTGATAACGAAAACACTAACTAAACATGATGGTGATGATGATGTTAGGTACCACTAGTTTATGGAAGATTCACCTAATAGTGGCTTGTGTGAAAGATAATGGATATTTATTATGGTTACCTTCACTGAGATACGAGGTACTTGGGGCTCACGACTAACTAGTGTCAAGGGGTGTTCCTGTGACATGTGCTCCTTAGATATTTTGTACTCACCATCAGCATACAATGTGTTTGGGTGGTAAATTAAGAAGTGTGTGTGTTTTATTTAAAATAGTACATTATTTAAATAATCCTTCTTGAAAACTATATTTATTTTGAAGTTAAAACTCTTTGAAAATTGTCACAAGCATTCTTATTTATAAAATATGCCTGTTTTTGTCTGGTGATTTTAATAGCACGAAACATAATTCGGAAAACTTAATTTTATATCTTGTATATAAATCTTGAAAATTATGTTTCTTTTATTTCAATTTATGTTCATTGGTAATATAAAATCAGGCTATCATACTGAGTTATAATACTCATGTCTATAGTCTTCTTCTATTTTTAGCCATTGTGGAAGTTTTAGCTTGAGTTTTATAGCCTTGGGAGAAATGTGTTAATTTTTTTGGAGTGTGACCAGATGGATCGTATGGAGTTAGTAGGTTTTCAGGTTTGGTCGGTTGAGTTGTTAGTTTAGTTTTACTTTTGGTCTCATGTACAAATAATGTTCGGTTCAATTTTTATGTAAATATATTTGGTATGTCTGTTTCATTCCCCTGTTTGTTTGATTATTTATATTTGGGTGAAATTGTTCCCTTTTGTACTCTATTTATGCCCTCGGTGTTTTTTTCCATCCTAGGATGATCTGGAAATCCTCTCGAGACTTATCATGGGCTGGCCTGGGTGACTGGTTTAGGGTCGACTTGGGCTGGTTCGTGACACATCAAGTGAAAATACTCCTAATAAGATGATCCTTGTTCTATTGAAGTTTACACTTTGTAATCTATAATATGGGATATTATGAGAACATACCCACTATTAATAATTATGCATGTTTTTGTGTCATCGAATATTTGTATCTGTGAGCTTGGACTGCACAAAATTCAATGTTTTAAAATTTTTTAATAAACCACCACTAAAAAATTATTAGAATTTAGTAGCAGTTTTTTAAAAACCACCATTAATATTTAACCATTTTTTTAAAAAAAATCACTTTCTCTCCCTGATACCCCACACTTCTCCCTTGAACACCCCCACCACTCTCCCTCGAGCACCGCCTACCTTGATCCCTCTCCACCATGATATTTTCCCCCTCACTGGACGCACCTCTTGTTTCCCACCTCGCAAACTCTATCCATCATTGGTGTTCTATTTCCCCTAGATCCCCCCGACCCTGAGCCATCATATGCAGTTTGTTTTTTTCCTGAAGCCACCAAACCCTTTCCCTCACTAACAGAGTCGTTTCTCCTTATCCCCACCGGCCATTTCCCTCACTAGATATATGATTTCCCCTGATCCTCCCTTACCCTCTCCCTCACCCTCGCCGCCTGTGGGTCTTCTCCCTCATGAAATCCTTCCCCGAAGGTATATGGTATAAATATTTATGTTAGTTTTCACAGTATCTTGGGTATGATATAATTTGAGGATTTTATTGTTTATGGTGTGAATAATCCTTCGTTATCCTTAACATAATTTTATTTAAATTAATTTTACTATTTCCATTGTTCGTGGGTAGGTGATTCTATTTATTTATAATTTTTCCCACACTATCAATACATGAAAATTATAAATTGACTTCTCCTAGATATAGCACTTATTTAACTATCTCTATTTATTTATATTGAAGTTTCAATTTTCTATTTTAAAAATTAATGTAATTTCAAGAGGGTTTTTCATATATGATATGTATAATTTATTCCTTAAAACATATCATTATAATTTTAATGGATTCGATAAAGAACTAATAGATTTTATTATATCATAATTCTTATAATAAATAATTATATATATTATTATATATTTTTAGAAAATTATCATATTGGTTTAAATTATGTTTTTTATTTTTCCATGTTTGGATTGAATTAATGGTGATATTATTTGATTCATCCCTATATATGTTCCACTTTTTGTCATATATATAATTTTTGAATCATATGATTTGAAATGGTGATATATTTATATGATGCTATTTGTTTCTATACATGGATGTAAATTTGTGACATGATAGTCTTTTAAATATTTTTTTTGATCTTTTGACGTTTGAATTTGAAAAATCCTTATGAAGCATTAGGTATCTAAGTGGGAGTTATAGGTGTAAGTGTTATAATAATTTGATTTCATTCTACTTGTACACATAGTTATGATTTCAATCTAGCTATTATAATTAACTCTCAATGAGGTCATGGAAGTGTAAATTAGGGTATGCTGATAGGATTGCATCATACCCTAGAAAGATGAATATGTGTGAGTAATGTAATTGATTGTCCTATTAAGTCAATGAGAGTTATCCACTGATGTTTAATGGTTATTTTTTATTCATTGAGTTATTTTTTTCAATCTGTAAAAATAATATTTATTTTGAAAATAAATCGTAAATGCATTCTTTATTATTTTTATTCTCTCTTATAAATATAAATGTATTTTATTATTTTTTTTCAAACTAGAATATATGGTTTATTATATAATTGAAAAATCGGTGATTGAAACCAGTTGACTTCAATTAAAGAGGGGTGTCTTGTCATCAAAAGTAATTTTATTGAAGTAGTTTGATTTCTAAGTTGGTTATCAAGGATTGGGTTGATACATTATTTTCGAAGAACATCTGAAATGTTTTTTTCATAATTATGTAATGAATTTTATCTTAATTCTGTTTTACATAATACCATCCATGATTGATTTCCATTTTCTACATTGACTTTTTTAGTACTTAAATGATTTTTCTTTATATCGATTTGGGTGGTGTTTTTTCACATCCATTTATCTCTTTTCCTACTTAGTAATTAGTCGCGCAGTCATTGAGTACGTGCAAATTTAAAATTTATAAACCCTAAAAACTACTAGTACTGTGGTAAGAAGGGTGTCGAACCACAGAGAAGGACTTATGTTGTGCTAGACCAGATTAAAACTAAAACAAAAAAAGTTAAAAAAAAAGAACACTAACAAAAACTGTACGCAAACATTGAAACAAACAATGATAGCGAGTATGAAAATGAAGGTGAAATGGATGGCTTAAACAGAGAAAAGATAGTAATGATGATTTTAGGGTCCTTGGGCGGCTTTTAACTGATTAAAATGATGTTCCCCGCTTCTGTTTGATTTAACTCAATTACTCGGTGCATAAAAAAATGGGGTTAATCCAATGAGTTGTCACTTTAGTGGATCAACACAGCTCGATTAACTTCCTTGAGTCTCAATCTTTCGATCTTGACCCCTGGATAAATATTCTTAAATTGGAGAAGAGATGCAATGACCTTTTCCAATTCTCGGTACTTCGGTCAATGATCCACAGTGAAATGATTTACTACCATACCCGTCAGTTAAGTAATGTGAAAGGATAATCAAAATAAACAGAAGAGAAAACTGAGCAATAGAATCACATCGAGCAATCAAATTAACAAAACATGACGGATCGATAGATGATCAGTTCTCTATAGCCCGATTCCCCTAATCTATTTAACTAAACATTAAAACAATAAAACAGATAGAAGCAGATATTGAATTAAGAAACATCTCCCACGAGATTTATCCTCTCTCCAGCAACTTCTTCGATATTGATCTCCTGCTCAATGTTTGTCTGCCTCTTTTTTTGGGGTGAGATGGATCTAGAGTTCTCTAGAAGGAAGAAAGGATTCTCGCCACCCCTCTAGAATTAAGTTCTAGAATGCACCCCCTGGATCCCCCTACTCGTGATGAATCAAGAGTCTCTAATGTCTGCTGCTTGCCCCCTGGTTCCTGCTTCTATGAATCAATGCATGCCTCTCCCGCCTCGCGTGCATTCACCACCTGACAGAAGTCTCTGGAATCTCATCTGATGTGTTCCTCGGCCTCCACGTGGCTCCTTCACTGTGTTTCTCCTCCCGCGCTTGTCACTGGAGCAATTTCACCTAACTGAATGAAAATGATATGTGCGCACGGAGACTCACAACCCTCTGCAAATCAGCAAGTCCATGTGGCATGCTTTGATGTGCACGTCACCCTCTTTTAATGGAGCTCCAAGTGAGTGCATCTCCCCCTTGCAATGAACAAATTCTTTTAATCCCAACAAGTACACGTGACTCCCGCTGCAACAAAAGAAAAAAAAAGTTAAACAAATAAAATGAAACTAAACTGTATATTAATATTGTTACTTAGGTAAATCTCGGCATGCGGCGCATCAGGGGTGGCGACGGTTGTGGGATTTTTCCGGTGAGTCTGTGCCAGCAGCAGGGAAGGGTGATATGTGGTGCGAGGGTTCGAATGAGGCAGTGGGGATGGCGGATCTGACTATGGTGATGTGAGGCAGGGGCTTCGGGTGGGGTTCGTGTGGTGCAAAGGAGTGGCGGTTCGGGTCTGTTTGGTGCGGGGAGAAGAAGAGGCGGCTGTGCGTGTGAGTCTGGACCGGCGACAGGGGTGGAGGAGATGGAGTATGTGGTCTGCGGCGCGAGGGTTTCGTTGTGCGCAGCGGCGAAGAAGGGCAGGGGCTTAGCACTGTGCAGGAAGTGGGGAAAATATGGTCGAGGTGCGGGCAAGGGGCGCGACGAGCAGAGGGTGTGGCTTGGTCTCGGCAAGGAGAACCAAATCAGATCTTCTTCTTCTTTAAAATTTTTATTTCCTAGTTCGTGTTTTGGTGCTGTGAGTTTGATGTGTTGTTGTGAATTTGGTTGCTGGATTTGTGTTGCTGGGATGGCTAGTGTGAGCAGAGGAGCGGCGACGAGGTGGAGATGATGAAGCAGAGGAGCGGAATGGTGTGGATTATGGTGGTGCTACGGGTGAATCGTGTTCAAGTAGGCAGGGTATGTGAGGAGGTGAGCCAAGCAAAAACGGAGAGGATCAGTGAGGTTTAGTGTGTGGGTGAGGTCATGGAGAGGGAGATGTATCGTTAATTGGAAATGTAGAGGAGGGGTAATGGTGAGGAAGTAGAGTATCGGTCAACTGGAGAAGTGTATCAGTGAGGAAAAGGAGGAAAAGTAGGACTGTATCGGTGAGGTTAAGTGGCAGAGCAGTAGCGGTGATGATGGGTGCATCAGTAGGTTGTGTGTATCAGTGGGGATAGTGTGTTGGTACCAAGGTCAAGCCGGGTAACGGTGAGGTTTTGTGTATCAGTGAGGTTGGTCACCGATAAAGGCGGGGTCGTGCGACCGCAACACCTGCGAACCAAACAAAGGAAATTAAATTAATAAAATAATGTAATAAAAATAAAAAATAAATAAATCAATTAATGAATTAAATTAAATAGAATGAAATTAAAAACTAAAAACACAAAGTTAGGAAAAAATAAAATTAATGAAACTTTATTTAAAACAATGAATTAATTTGGGTTTAAAATTTATAAACATACATAATTAAAGAACAAATTAAAATATTTACAATCACTTGCTTAAATTAATTACCCAATTAGTTAAAGAACTAATTAAATTGAAGAATAAAAATATTAAACGAATAAAATTAAATTGTTAAAACTAATTAAATTATTAAAAGACTAACATGTGTAATTTATTTACACTTTAATAATAAATAATTAATCAATTTAATTAAAGAATTAAATATTATTGAAAACTAATAACATCAAGAATTAATTAAATGAAGTTAAAATAACAACTTAATTTTATTATTGAAAAACAAAAAAAAAAGAACCAAGACACACTTTTATTAAATAAACACATTTTTTATAATATAATTTACAAAATACAATAATTGCTAAATATTACATAAAATACAAAGGATTGATATTAAAATGTAAACAAAAAAATAGAAAAGTATGTGGCAGAGGGCATTAAAACACTACCACATCAAACTCCCCCACACTTAAAACTTTGTCTGTCCTCAAACAAGTACATGCCTTTGACTTTAAAACAGTAATATGATTTGTGAATTTCAGCTCAAAAAGTGCATGATTGAACTTTAATATCTAGAGGAGCATGACTAAACAATGAATCGGGTTTTTCAAAGGTTGTCAAAAATGTTGTCCTGTCTAGCTTCAAATACTCACTAGAAATCAAAAACCTCACAAACTCATACGTTGTCAAGTATGTCATGCCTCCTATGTGTAATCATTAACTATCCTACTTCACCATACAATTAAAGTTCTAATTCAAGGAGTGTTGACAGGTTAGATGAAGTGGATCTCAAAACATAACCAAGGGTACCTTCCATTCTCACCTTCCCCCGGGTTCTGAAAATTAAAGTCCATTAATTAGATCACTTTATTGATTCAACCCGAATGAAAATTTACCAATTCAATTGCACCCTTCTTCATCTGGGTTCAAAATTCTCCTTCACCTTAATGAGTTCATTTTTGACAAGGGCACTTTTTTTTTAATTTTTCCCAGCCATATTCCATGTGTATAGTACTGTGCATAACACTTATTAAGATTGAAATTGGCTGTATTTGTTCACAGAAACGCACCCAGTGCATCTTGTCTCATATACTCACCGTGGGATCTCATTTTCTCATTTTACTTCAGTTACAAAGGACTTAATTAATAATAATTTGAATTGAATTTCTAAAGTGATTGAACATTATTTTATAAAAATGTGAGTCCCCTAAGTTCCAGTGAGAACTTCTAGTTACCCTAATCCATGATCCTTACTCCAGAAAACCTATCCTACCACACTCCCATCCTCGGTTCCTAAACAGACAGATCCATAGAGACAGTGAACAATTTCCCCCAGTAATCATTCATACTTAACAGTTTCTGACTTAGTGCCACTCTCAACATCCAGCAAACATTTATCCACTAAATAGGACATAAATTAAGTAACAGTGAACATCCAATGACCATCATGTGATGAAAGAATTCGAAAAAAAATTGAAGGAATTTTGAACCATTTTTTTTAAAAAAATTGGCCATTTTTTTAACAAACACAAACTCGGTTTCAAGAAGGGGGAATTCAACATGACACTAGAATGACACCTCTCCCCCACACTTAAAACCCAAAATTGTCCCTAATGATGAATTCTAAGGTGGAAAACAGTGGAAGTTCAAAATTGATGAGCAGTTCAGCTTAAAAAGGGATATGGAGGGGTAGAAATGAAGTTCAAAAATTGTCTTTTCCACAAAAAAATAAAAATAAAAAATAAAAACAAAAACAAAAGAAAAACAGAAAAGAACTACCCCACCAGCCTAACCAGAAACCAAGTACATGTCTATTCCTAAAATGTTCATGCTTTAAATCATTGTGAGCGGGAAAAAGGTTTTAACAATTTACATCAAATATTAGCATGTTTAGCAATGATGTACAGCAGCAGCATAATGAAATTGAAAGTAGTGGATGCAAGCATGTTTCACAAATCATCTCAAAATACATTTTTCAACTAAGTAGATATTAGCAGCTAACACCTATGCATAAACCACAACCCAAGAGTTTCAAAAATCAATGGGAAGACCCCCACACTTAATTCACAGCAGCACACAGAATGAATGAGCAGAATGAAACAACTTGTAGACTTAAAACAATAATTCCCTGAATGGAAGCTTCAATGCATTTTTTTAAATGTCTCCCTTTGTTTGCCTTACGCATGAACTCTGGATGCTCTAGTTTGGGACCTACATGATGAAACAGTTTAACATTAGTCTTAAATATTTAAAGCTCAAATAAAAAAGCAGCTACAAAGTGTGAGATTGGGTGTTTTATCCATTAATCCAGTGTTCTCTGACGACAGCCTCCTTCCACCATGAATGTTCCCAATGGGGATACCACTGAAACATGATTCTCTTAGCAAACCAGGACCACCAGACCACTTGCAACATATGATAAGGAAATGCAGACATTAGTTTTCACCAACAGAGAGACAAAAAACTCAGTAAGGAGCATTTATTGAAACTAAAAAAAATTTAAAGCAGAAAACAAGATAAACCATGGGTTTCCTCCCATACAGATCTAGGTTTAAAGTCCCCAGCCAGAACATATTCCCCTAAATATTTCTAACCATGATCATTTAATGGGAAAGATTTGTCTACAGTGTGCATTTCATAATTGTCTAATGAATCAAGAGAAGGACTAGTCAAGACATTTTCATCTTCAGAACCAATTAGAGTTCTCCAAAATTCATCCAGATCACTAAGAGGATTCATGTTGTCCAACTGAACTGGGTCTCTAAAAATCAGTTCATTATATCTTAAAAAGTTCAACAGTTGCCCATCAAAATCATCGATCAGATCAAGAAAACTTCCAGATCTTCCACCAGACTTAGAGATTTTCTCAAACCCAAAAATAGAAGAGGAAATATTGACAAAACCCTCAGCAAGTCCCAGAATAGCTCCCACTCTGACAGATTATAAATATCCCAGAAGAAGTTATCAAATTCAGCTTTCAAAAGGTTGTTCTCAATGTCCATAGAGGACTCAAATGATGTGAATTATTCAAGTTCAGGTTTTAAATCATTACTCACAACATCAAAATCAGAAGGTAAGACGATATCATGGAAATTCACTTGTTCATAATGGAAGTCATCATGTTTTTTAGCAGGACTCATCCTAGAGCTTTCTCCAGCTTCAAGAACTCTTAAACAGTCAACATCACAAGGGAAACTTTCAAAAACAGGTCGAGACAGTGCAGGAAAATTTTGTGACTCACTCTCCAGAATGGGATCCAAAGAATGAATTTGTTCATCAATAAGAGGGTGTGGGGAAAGAGCAGCAGCCAGGGAAAAATTTTCAGTGGATTGGGGAATTAGTATCTCTGTGACCTCAAGTGGGAAAGACCCATACTCAGCTCTAACCTCAATTTTGTAACATTGATTTGCAGCCACATCTATTACATCACAAGTAACCTCATGTCAGGGCCTTTCAAATACCAAAATTTCCTCCACATCATCTACAGCTTAGAGGGTGAGTTTACATTTGGATACATCAATGATGGCACCACTAGTAGCAAGGAAGGGTCTGGCTAAGATGATTGGAAACTTTTCATCACATTCCATGTCAAGGATCAGGAAATCAGTGGGCAATGTGAGTTTTCCTACACTTACTAATAAGTCATCCACTATCCCATAAGGGTGTGTCAGTGACATATCAGCAAGCTGAAGATAAACTGAAGTTGTTTGGATATCCCTAAGACCCAGCTTTGTGAACAAGGAGAAAGGCATAAGATTGATACTTGTTCCTAAGTCACACAGACAATTCAGTTGCCCACTTCCTCCTATTTGGCACTTAATGATAAAGCCACCAGGGTCCTTTAATTTGGGAGTAAATTTTTTTTGGACAATTGCACTACACTCCGCATTGAGATCAATTTTATCCAACTTCTTCCAATCATTATTGTTCTTCAAAAACATTTTTGTGAATGAAACATATGAAGGGATTTTATCCAAGGATTATAAGAAAGGCATGTTGATGGTGATGCTTCGAATCAGTTTCAAAAATCTCAGGTAATCGAGTTCATCACTTTGCTTCACTCTTTCAGGGAATGGAATGGGAGGGGCATAATGTTTCAGAACAGGTAGGTTACTCACCTTCTCCTCAGACCCCACTTTATTATTTTCTTCCTTAATAAATTCCCACTTCATTCTCTTTGATTCCTTAGATTTCTCATGTGTGGGTTGCACAATATGTTTAGTTTGAAACTCGCTTTCCAGATTTCCAGAATTGGGATTTTCCAAATTTTCATTTTCAATTTCCGCTTGAACATTGTTTTCCTCTTGCCTACGTGGTTCCTTAACTAGTTCCTTATGTTTATGCCCTGACCTTGTTGTTACTGCCATTTCATTTTCTCTTAGATTGGGGGTTGAAGTGCTAGGCAGCTTTCACTTTTTTTTACCAGCTTGATTCTTCACCATTAGACTCATTTGAAGTTCTAAATTTTGAATCATAGATTCTGTGTCCTTCTTAAATGAGTTGATTTCACTCAACACTTGTTGCAACATCCCCTTTAACTCCACTTGAGAATTAGAAGATTCAGCCTCATATTGGTTCTGGAAAATTTGTTTGGGTTGTGGGTGGAAATGTGGGGCAATGGGATGCTTGTTTGGGGCAGTGGGCTGCTTTGTGACCCCTTGTTCATTCCATGATAGATTAGGCTTACCATGATATCCAGAGTGGTATGGATATGAGAGTTGAGCATGGACACCTTGATTCCTAGACCTACAATCAATAAACTGGGCTTTCTCATCACAAGAAACAGGGAGATCAAAGTTTAGACAATATCTCTGAGTGTGACCAAACATCCCACAGTGATAGTACTGCTCCCTAGGGACCCTATCATCAACAAAAAACAGCTTGAGGATTTATATCAGCCCTATGGATGACTCTTTTCCTAGTGAACTTGTGCTGAGATTTTTGAGACAACTTATCAAACAATTGTTTCAGCTCATTAGCGGTGGAATCAGAGAAATCACCCCCCATAAGATTGGTCAACTAAGTTTTGATTGTTAGTGGTGAGGGAAATATAGAAAGTCTCCATGAGCATATGGGGAGCTAATTTATGGTTGGGGATCTGTCTAAGAAGACCTCTGAACCTTTCTCATGCTTCCTGAAAGAGTTCCCCTCATCCTGGACAAAGCCAGTGATCTTATGCCTAACCTCAATGGTGGTGTTCCTGGGATAGAATTTAGATAAAAAGGCGTTGCACATCTCTTCCCATGTTTCAAAGATTTCCTCATCTAAATTTTGAAACCATGTCTTAGCACTACCATTTAGACAGAAAGGAAAAAACCTCAACCTCAACTCCTCCTCACTAAGATCTCGTAGAGGCAACTGTTGGACAGAACCATAAAAATATCTGATAAACTCTAAGGAATCCTCTGTTGGAAGACCATTAAATGATGGCAGTTGAGAAAGATGAAATTGTTTGATCTCATAGCTCCTAGACCTAGGGGAAAATTTTATGTAGGATGGATTGTTTGACATAGTAGAAATTTGAAACTCCCTAAGCATTGGTCTCTTAGGGGTAGGAACTAAGAGCTGAGGCCCATTTGCATTTTGATTTCTAGCAATGTCATCCAAATTCTCCATTTCATGTTTCTTTTGTTTTCAAAGTACAAAACAATGTTTGTTGATTTCTTGAATAAGAGTTTCATGTTCTGAACTAGAAGCTCTAGTGTGCATGCAGTTTCAACAACAATATTTTCTTGAGTATTTTTTTGTACAGTTTTTAAGTTTTGTATTTTTTTTTTTGTTTTTTTTTTTGAGTTTTTTTAAAACATGGTCGCACGTGCCTTCCCCGGAAACGACGTCAAAATTTGTCCATGCAGTCGTTGAATACACACAAATTTAAAATTTATAAACCCTACAAACTACTAGTACTGTGGTAATAAAGGTGTCGAACCACATAGAAGGACATATGTTGTGCTAGACCAGATTAAAACTAAAACAACAAAAAGATAAAAAAAAAGAACACTAACAAAAACTGTACACAAACATTGAAACAAACACTGATAGTGGGTATGAAAATGAAGGTGAATTGGATGGCTTAAATAGAGAACAGACATTAATGGTGATTTTAGGGTCCTCGGGCTGCTTTGAACTGATTAAAATGATGTTCCCCGCTTCTGTTTGATTTAAATCAATTACTCGGTGCATAGAAAAATGGTGTTAATCCACTGAGTTGTCACTTCAGTGGATCAACACAGCTCGATTAACTTCCTTGAGTCTCGATCATTCAATCTTGACCCCTAGATAAATCTTCTTAAATTGGAGAAGAGATGCACTGACCTTTTCCAATTCTCGGTACTTCGGTCAATGATACACGGTGAAATGATTTACTACCATACCCGCCGGTTATGTAATGTGAAACGATACTCAAAATAAATAGAAGAGAAAACCGAGCAATAGAATCACAATGAGAAATCAAATTAACAAAACATGACGGATCGATAGATGATCAGTTCTCTACAGCCTGATTCCCCTAATCTATTTAACTACACATTAAAACAATAAAACAAATAGAAGCATATATTGAATTAAGAAACATCTCCCACGAGATTTATCCTCTCTCCAGCAACTGCTTCGATACTGATCTCCTGCTCAATTTCTGACTGCCTCTGTTTTTTAGGTGAGATGGATCTAGAGTTCTCTAAATGGAAGAATGGATGCTCGCCACCCCTCTGGAATGAAGTTCTTAAATTCCCCCTGGATCCCCCTGCTCGTGATGAATCAAGAGTCTCTGATGTCTACTGCTTGCCCCCTGGTTCCTGCTCCTATGAATCAATTCATGTCTTTCCCTCCTATCGTGCATTTATCACCCGAAAGAAGTCTCTGGAATCTCATCTGAAGTGTTCCCCGACCTCCACGTGGCTCCTTCACGGTGCTGCTCCTCCCACGCTTGTCACCGGAGCAATTGCTCCTAACAGAATGGAAATGATATGTCCGTGCGGCGAGTCACAACCTTCTGCAAATCAGCAAGTCCACGTGGAATGCTTTTATGTGCACGTCAGCCTCTTTTAAGTGAGCTCCAAGTGAGTGCATCTCCCCTTACAACGAAAAACTTCTTTTAATCCCCGCAAGTACACGTGACTCCCCCGACAACAAAAGAAAAAAACAAGTTAATCAAATAAAATGAAACTAAACTATATAATAATATTGTTACTTAGATGATTTAATAAACATACTTAATAATATATATATAATACTTAATATTAATACTAAAATATGTAATTATAATTATAATTATTATTATTATGATATACTAATATATATATAAACTTATATAATATTATTAATATACCTATAGTTTATATAATATGTTTTGTTTATATTATATGTTATTATAGTTATATTATATATAAGCTAAAATATTAAGTATATATATTATATGAATGTTATTATATGTTATAATATATATATATTTATATATATATATAAAGAAAACAAAGTGAGAAAGGGGGGGGGGGGGGGGCTTCAGGTCTGGCGATGGGGTTTAGGGCAGGGGAAATCTCGGCGTGCGGCGCATCAGGGGAGGCGGCGGCTGTGGGATTTGTCCGGTGAGTCCGGGCCGGCGGCAGGGAAGGGTGATATGCGGTGCGAGGGTTTGGATGAGGCAGGGGAGAAGGCCGTTCTGACCACGGTGATGCGAGGCAGGGGCTTCGGGTGGGGTTCGTGCGGCGCAAAGGAGTGGCTGTTCGGGTCTGTTTGGTGCGGGGAGAAGAAGAGGCGGTTGTGCGTGTGAGTCCGGACCGGCGAGAGGGGTGGAGGAGATGGAGTACGTGGTCTGCGGCGCGAGGGTTTCGTTTTGAGTAGCGGTGAAGATGGGCAGGGGCTCAGCGCTGTGCGGGAAGCGGGGAAAATATGGTCGAGGTGCGGGCAAGGGGCGCGACGAGCAGAGCGTGTAGCTTGGGCTCGGCAAGGAGCAGCAAATCAGATCTTCTTCTTCTTTAAAATTTGGATTTCCTAGTTCTTGTTTTGATTCTATGCGTTTAATGTGTTGTTGTGAATTTGGATGCTGGATTTGTGTTGCTGGGATGGCTGGTGTGAGCAGAGGAGCGGAACGGTGTGGATTGCAGTGGTGCTGCGGGTTGTTCATGTTCAAGTAGGCATGGGATGTGAGGAGGTGAGCCGAGAAAAAAAGGTGAGGATCGGTGAGGTTTAGTGTGTCGGTGAGGTAATGGAGAGGGAGACGTATTAGTAGCTGGAAATGGAGAAGAGGGGTAACGGTGAGGAAGTAGAGTATCGGTGAACTGGAGAAGTGTATCCGTGAGGAAAAGGAGGAAAAGGAGGAAAAGGAGGAGTGTATCGGTGAGGTTAAGCGGCAGAGAAGTAGCGGTGATGATGGGTGCATCATTAGGTTGTGCGTATCAGTGACGATATCAGTGAGGTTGGTCACCGATAAAGGCGGGGTCATGCAACCGCAACACCTGCGAACCAAACAAAGGAAATTAAGTTAATAAAATAATTTAATAAAACTAAAAAATAAATAAATCAGTTAATAAATTAAATTAAATAGAATGAAATTAAAAACTAAAAACACAAAGTTAGGAAAAAATAAAATTAATGAAACTTTATTTCAATGAATGAATTAATTTGGGTTTAAAATTTATAAACATACATAATTAAAGAACAAATTAAAATATTTACAATCACTTGCTTACATTAATTAACCAATTAATTAAAGAACTAATTAAATTGAAGAATAAAAATATTAAACGAATCAAATAAAATTGTTAAAACTAATTATATTATTAAAATACTAACATGTGTTATTTATTTACACTTTAAGAATAAAGAATTAATCAATTTAATTAAGGAATTAAATATTATTGAATTTATAACATTAAGAATTAATTAAATGATGTTAAAATAACAACTTAATTTTATTATTGAAAAACAACAAAAAAAGCAACAAAACACACTTTTATTAAATAAACACATTTTTTTATAATATAATTTATAAAATACAAAAATTTCTAAATATTACATAAAATGCAAATGATTGATATTAAAAAGTAAACAAAAAAATAGAAAAGTATGTGGCAGAGGGCATTAAAACACTGCCACATCAAACTCCTCCACACTTAAAACTTTGTTTGTCCTCAAACAAGTACATGCCTTTGACTTTAAAACATCAATATGATTTGTGAATTTCAGCTCAAAAAGTGCATGATTGAACATTAATATCCAGAGGAGCATGACCAAACAATGAATCAGGTTTTTCAAAGGTTGTCAAAATTTTTGTCCTGTATAGCTTCAAATGCTCACTAGAAATCAAAAACCTCACAATCTCATACACTGTCAAGTATTTCATGCCTCCTATGTGTAATCATTAACTTTCCTACTTCACCATCCAATTAAAGTTCTAATTCAAGAAGTGTTGACAGGTTAGATGAAGTGGAACTCAAAACATAACCATGGGTACCTTCCATTCTAACCTTCCCCCAGGTTCCAAAAATTAAAGTCCATTAATTAGATCACTTTATTGATTCAACCCAAATGAAAATTAACCAATTCAATTGCTCTCTTCTTCATCTGGGTTCAAAATTCTCCTCACCATAATGAGTTCATTTTTGACATGGGCACTTTTTTTTACTTTTTCACAGCCATATTCCATGTGCAGAGCACTATGAATAGCACTTATTAAGATTGAAATTGGCTTTATTTATTCACAGAAATGCACCCAGTGTATCTTGTCTCAGATACTCACCATGGGATCTCAATTTCCCATTTTACTCTAGTTACAAAGGACATAATTAATAATCATTCGAATTGACTTTCTAAAGTGAGTGAACATTATTTTATAAAAATGTGAGTCCCCTAAGTTCCAATGAGAACTTCTAGTTACCCTGAGCCACGATCCTTACTCCAAAAAACCTATCCTGTCACACTCCCATCCTCGGTTCCTAAACAGACAGATCCATATAGACAGTGAACAATTGCACTCAGCAATCATTCATACTTAACAGTTTCTGACTCAGTGCCAATCTCAACATCCAGAAAACATTTATCCACTAAATAGGACATAAATTAAGTACCAGTGAACATCCAATGACCATCATGTGATGAGAGAATTCGGAAAAAAATAAATGAATTTTGAACCATTTTTTTTAAAAAATTTGACCATTTTTTAACAAACACAAACTCAGGTTCAAGAAGGGGGAATTCAACATGACACTAGAATGAACCCAATCCCCCACACTTAAAACCCAACATTTTCCCCAATGTTGAATTCTAAGGTAGAAAACAGTGGAAGTTCAAAATTGATGAACAATTTATCTTAAAAAGGGATATGGAGGGGTAGAAATGAAGTTCAAAAATTGTCTTTGCCACAAAAAAAGATAAAGAAAAAATAAAAACAAAAACAAAAGAAAAACAGAAAAGACCAACCCCACCAGCTTAACCATGAAACCAAGTACATGTCTATTCCTAAAATGTTCATTCTTTAAATCATTGTGAGAAGACAAAAGGTTTTAACAATTTACATCAAATATTAACATGTTTATCAATGATATGCAGCAACATAATAATGAAATTGAAAGCAGTGGGTGCAAGCATGTTTCACAAATCAGCTCAAAATACATTTTCAACTAAGTAGATATTAACAGCTAACACCTAAGCATAAACCACAACCCAAGAGTTTAAAAAATCAGTTGGAAGACCCCCACACTTAATTCACAGCAGCACACAAAATGAATGAGCAGAATGAAACAACTTGTACACTTAAAACATTACTTCCCTGAATGGAAGCTTCAATGCATTTTTTAAATGTCTCCTTTTGTTTTCCTTAAGGATGAACTCTTGATGCTCCAGTTTGGGACCTACATGATGAAACAGTTTAACATTAGTCTTAAAGATTTAAAGCTCAAATAAAAAGCGGCTACACAGTGTGAGATTGGGTTTTTTATCCATTAATTCAGTGTTCTCTGACGATAGCCTCCTTCCACCATGAATGTTCCAAATGTGGCTACCACTAAAACACGATTCTCTTAGATAACCTAGACAACCAGACCACTTGCGTCATATGATAAGGAAATGCAGACATTATTGTTCACCAACAGAGAGAAAAACAACTGAGCAAGGAGCATTAATTGAAACTAAAAAAATATAAAGTAGAAAGCAAGATAAACCATGAGTTACCTCCCATGCAGAGCTAGGTTTAAATTCCCCAGCCATACCTTATTCCCCTAAATATTTCTAACCATGATCATTTAATGGGAAAGATTTGTCAATGGTGTGCATTTAAAAATTTTATAATGAATCAAGAGAAGGACTACTCAAGACATTTTCATCTTTAGCACCAATCAGAGTTCTCCAAAATTCATCTAGATCACTAAGAGGATTCATGTTGTCTGACTGAACTGGGTCTCTAAAAATCAGTTCACTAGCTCTTAAAAAGTTCAATAGTTGCCCATCAAAATCATCGATCAGATTAAGAAAACATCCAGAGCATCCACCACACTTAGAGTTTTTCTCAAACCCAAAAACAGAAGAGGACACATTGACAAAACCCTCAGAAAGTCCCAGAATAGCTCACAACTCTGACAGCATAGAAATATCCCAGAAGAAGTTATCAAATTCAGCTTTCAAAAGTTTGTTCTCAATGTCCACAGAGGACTCAAATGATGTGAATCTTTCAAGTTCATGTTTCAAATCATTACTCACAACATCAAACTGATAAGGTAAGACAATATCAAGGAAATGAACTTGTTCATAATGGAAGTCATAAAGTTTTTCATCATGACTCTTCCCAGAGATTTCTCCAGCTTCAGGAACTCTTAAACAGTCAACTTCACAAGAGATACTTTCATAAACAGGTCGAGACAGTGCCTGAAAAAGTTGTGACTCACTCTCCAGAATGGGTTCCAAAGAAAGAATTTGTTCATCAACAGGAGGTTGTGGGGAAAGAGCAGCAACCAGGGAAAAATTTTCAGTGGGTTGGGGAATTATTATCTCTGTGACCTCAAGTGGGAATGACCCATACTCAACTCTAACCGCAATTTTGTAACATTTATTTGCAGCCACATCTATCACATCACAAGTAACCTCATGTCGGGGCCTTTCAAATACCAAAATTTCCTCCACATCACCTACAACATGGAGGGTGAGTTTACCTTTGGAGACATCAATGATGGCACCACCAGTAGCAAGGAAGGGTCTACCTAAGATGATTGGAACATTTTCATCACATTCCATGTCAAGGATCAGGAAATTAGTGGGCAATGTGAGTTTTCCTACACATACTAATAAGTTATCCACTCTCCCATAAGGGTGTGTGAGTGACCTATCAGCAAGCTGAAGACAAACTGATGTTTTTTGGATATCCCTAAGACCCAGCTTTGTGAAAAAGTAGAAAGGAATAAGATTGATACTTGCTCTTAAGTCACACAGAAAATTTAGTTGCCCACTTCCTCCTATTCGGCACTGAATGATAAAGCCACCGGGGTCCTTTAATTTGGGAAGAATTTTTTTTGGACAATTGTACTACACTCCGCATTGAGATCAATTTTATCCAACTTCATCCAATCATTCTTGTTCTTCATAAATCTTTTTGTGAATGAAACATATGAAGGGATTTTATCCAAGGCTTCTAAGAAAGGCATGTTGATGGTGAAGCTTTGAATTAGTTTCAAAATTCTTAGGTAATCGGGTTCATCACTTTTCTTCACTCTCTCAAGGAATGGAATGGGAGGGGCATAATGTTTCAGAACAGTTAGGTTACTCACCTTCTCCTCAGACCCCACTTTCTTATTTTCTTCCTTAATCAATTCCCACTTCATTTTCTTTGGTTCCTTAGCTTTCTCAAGAGTGGGTTGCACAATATGTTCTGTTTGAAACTCGCTTTCTAGATTTCCAGAATTGGGAATTTCCAGATTTTCATTTTCAATTTCAGATTGAACATTGTTTTACTCTTTCCTAGGTGTTTCCTTAACTAGTTCATTAAGTTTAAGCCCTGACCTTGTTGTTACTTCCATTTAATTTTCCCTTAGATTGGGGGTTGAAGTGCTAGGCAGCTTTCACTTTTCCTTACCAGCTTGATTCATATCCATTAAACTCATTTGAAGTTCTAAATTTTGAATCTTAGATTGTGTGTCCTTCATAAATGAGCTGATTTCACTCAACACTTGTTGAATCATCCCCTTTAACTCCCCTTGAGAATTATAAGATTTAGCCTCATATTGGTTCTGGAAAATTTGTTTGGGCTATGGGTGGAAAGTTGGGTCAATGTGATGCTTGTTTGGGGCAGTGGGATGCTTTGTGACCCCTTGTTCATTCCATGATAGATTAGGAAGACCTTGATATCCAGATTGGTATGTATTTGAGAGTTGATCATGGACACCTTGATTCCTAGACTTGTAATCAATAAACAGGTCATTCTCATCACATGAAACAGGGAGATAAATGTTTGGACAATATCGCTGAGTGTGACCAAACATCCCATAGTGATAGCACTGCTCCCCAGGGACCCTATCATCAAAAAAAATCTTGAGTATTTGTATCAGTCCTATGGATGAATCTTTTCGTAGTGCACTTGTGTTGAGATTTCTGAGCCATCTTATCAAACAATTGTTTCATCTCATCAGCGGTGGAATCAGAGAAATCACCTCCACATGATTGGTCAACTAAGTTCTGATTGTAGGGGGTGAGGGAATTATAGAAAGTCTCCATGAGCAGATGGGGAGCTAATTGATGATTGGTGATCTGTCTAAGAAGACTTATGAACCATTCCCATGGTTCGTGAAAGAGTTCCCCCTCATCCTGGACAAAGCCAATGATCTTTTTCCTAACCTCAATGGTGTTTTTCCTCAGATAGAATTAAGATAAATAGGAATTGTACACCTCTTCCCATGTTTCAAATATTTCCTCGTCTAAATTTTGAAACCAAGTCCTAGCCCTCCCCTTTAGACAGAACGAAAACATCCTCAACCTTAACTCCTCCTCACTAAGATCTCGCAGAGGCAACTGTTGGAGAGAACCATAAAAATATCTGATAATCTCTAAGGAATCCTCTGCTGGATGACCATTAAATGATGGAAGTTGAGAAAGATGAAATTGTTTGATCCCATAGAACCTAGACCTAGGGGACAATTTTATGAAGGATGGATTGTTTGACATAGTAGAAAATTGAGACTCCCTAAGAATAGGTCTCTCAGGGGCAGGAACTAAGAGCTGTGGCCCATTGAAATTTTAATTTCTAGCAATGTTATCCAAATTCTCCATTTCATGTTTCTTTAGTTTTCAAAGTACAGAACAATGTTTGTTGATTTCTTGAATAAGAGTTTCAAGTTATGACTTAGAAGCTCTAGTGTGAATGCAGTTTCAACAACAATATTTTCTTTAGTATTTTTTTGTAAAGTATTTATGTTTTTTATTTTTTTGTTTTTGTTTTTTTTGAGTTTTTTTTAAACATGGTAGCACGTGCCTTCCCTGGCAACGGTGCCAAAATTTGGCCGCGCAGTCATTGAGTATGCGCAAATTTAAAATTTATAAACCCTACAAACTACTAGTACTATGGTAAGAAGGGTGTTGAACCATAGAGAATGACATATGTTGTGCTAGACCAGATTAAAACTAAAACAACAGAAAGATAAAAAAAATAACACTAACATGAACTGTATGCAAACATTGAAACAAACACTGATAGTGGGTATGAAAATGAAGGTGAATTGAATGGATTAAATAGAGAACAGACAGTAATGACGATTTTAGGTTCCTCGGGCTGCTTTGAACTGATTAAAATGATGTTCCCCTCTTTTGTTTTATTTAACTCAATTACTCGGTTCATAGAAAAATGGTGTTAATCCACTGAGTTGTCACCTCAGTGGATCAACACAGCTCGATTAATTTCCTTGAGTCTCGATCAATCCATCTTGACCCCTGGATAAATCTTCTTAAATTGGAGAAGAGATGCACTGACCTTTTCCAATAATATGTACTTCGGTCAATGATCCATGGTGAAATGATTTACTACCATACCCATCGGTTATGTAATGTGAAAGGATACTCAAAATAAATAGAAGAGAAAACCGAGCAATAGAATGACACTGAGAAATCAAATTAACAAAACATGACAGATCGATAGATGATCAGTTCTCTACAACCCGATTCCCCTAAACTATTTAACTACACATTAAAACAATAAAACAAATAGAACCAGATATTTAATTAAGAAACATCTCTCGTGAGATTTCTCCTCTCTCCAGCAACTGCTTCGATACCGATATCCTTCTCAATGTCTGTCTGCCTCTGTTTTTGTGGTGAGATGGATCTAGAGTTCTCTAAATGGAAGAATGGATGCTCTCCACCCCTCTAGAATGAAGTTCTTGAATGCCCCCTGGATCCCCCTACTCGTGATGAATCAAGAGTCTCTGATGTCTACTGCTTCCCCCCTGGTTCCTTCTCCTTTGAATCAATGCATGCCTCTCCCGCCTCTCGTGCATTCATCACTCAACAAAAGTCTCTGGAATCTCATCTGAATTATTCCCCAGCCTCCACGTGGCTCCTTCACTATGCTGCTTTTCCCGTGCTTTTCACCTGAGAAATTGCTCCTAACTGAATGAAAATGATATGTGCGCGCGACAAGTCACAACCCTCTGCAAATCAGCAAGTCCACATGGCATGCTTTGATGTGCACGTCACCATCATTTAAGTGAGCTCCAAGTGAGTGCATCTCCCCCATTCAACGAAACACTTCTTTTAATCCCCGCAAGTACACGTGACTCCCCCTGCAACAAAAGAAAAAAAAACATGTTAAACAAATAAAGTGAAACTAAACTTTATATTAATATTGTTACTTAGATTAGTTAATAAAAATACTAATTAATATATTTATAATACTTAATATTAATACTAAAATATGTAATTATTATTATTATTATTATTATGATTTACTAATAATATATATAAGCTTATATAATATTATTAATAAAACTATTGTTTATATAATAAGTTATGCTTATATTATATGTTATTATAGTTATATTATATATAAACTGAAATATTGTGTATATATGTTATATGAATGTTATTATATGTTATAATATATATATATATATAGAAAAAAACTGAAAGAGGGGGGGGGCTTCAGTTATGGAGATAGGGTTTAGGGCAGGGGAAATCTTGGCGTGCGGCGCATCAGGGGAGGCGGTGGCTGTGGGACTTGTCCGGTGAGTCTGGGCCGGCGGTAGGGAAGGGTGATATGCAGTGCGAGGGTTTGGACGAGGTAGGGGAGAAGGCAGCTCTCATCGCGGTGATGCATGGTAGGGGCATCAGGTGGGGTTCCTGCGGTGCAAAGGAGTGGTGGTTCAGGTTTGTTTGGTTCAGGGAGAAGAAGAGGCAGCTTTGTGTGTGAGTCCGGACCGGAGAGAGGGGTGGAGGAGATGGATAATGTGGTCTGCGGCCCGAGGGTTTCGTTGTGCGTAGTGGCGAAGAAGGGTAGGGGCTCAGCGCTGTTCCCGAAGCAGGGAAAACATGGCCGAGGTGCGGGCAAGGGGCGCGGCGAGCAGAGGGTGCGGCTTGTGCTCGACAAGGAGCAACAAATCAGATCTTCTTCTTCATTAAAATTTTGATTTACCAGTTCGTGTTTTGATGTTGTGCGTTTGATGTGGTGTTGTGAATTTGGATGCTGGATTTGTGTTGCCGGGATGGCTGGTGTGAGCAGAGGAGCGACGACGAGGTTGAGATGATGAAGTAGAGGAGTGGAACAGTGTAGATTGTGGTGGTGTTGCGGGTCGTTCGTGTTCAAGTAGGTAGAGGATGTGAGTAGGTGAGCTGAGAAAAAATGGTGAGGAGAGGATTGGTGCGGTTTAGTGTGTCGGTGAGGTAATGGAGAGGGAGACGTATCGGTAGATGGAAATGGAGAGGAGGGGTAACAGTGAGGAAGTGGAGTATCAGTGAACTGGAGAAGTGTATCGGTGAGGAAAAGGAGGAAAAGGAGGAGTGTATTGGTGAGGTTAAGTAGCATAATAGTAGCAGTGATGATGGGTGCATCAGTATCTTGTGTGTATCAGTGAGGATAGTGTGTTGGCAGCAAGGTCAAGCCGAGTAATGATGAGGTTTTGTGTATCTGTGAGGTTGGTCACTGATAAAGGTGGGGCCCTACGACCGCAACACCTGCGAACCAAACAAAGTAAATTAAATTAATAAAATAATTTAATAAAACTAAGAAATAAATAAATCAATTAATAAATTAAATTAAATAGAATGAAATTAAAAACTAGAAACACAAAGTTAGGAAAAAATAAAATTAATGAAACTTTATTTAAAAGCATGAATTAATTTGGGTTTAAAATATATAAACATACATAATTAAAGAAAAAATTAAAATATTTACAATCACATGATTAAATTAATTAACCAATTAATTATAGAACTAATTAAATTGAAAAAAAAATATTAAACGAATAAAATAAAATTGTTAAAACTCTTTAAATTAATAAAAGACTAACATGTGTTATTTATTAACACATTAAGAATAAAGAATTAATCAATTTAATTAAGGAATTATAAATTACTAAAAACTAATAACATCACGAATTAATTAAATGAAGTTAAAATAACAACTTAATTTTATTATTGAAAAACAATAAAAAAAGCAACAAAAACACACATTTATTAAATAAACTCATTTTTTAATAATATAATGTACAAAGTATAACAATTGCAAAATATTACATAAAATAAAATAGTTTGATATTTAAAAGTAAACAAAAAAATAGAAATGTATGTGGCATAGGGCATTAAAACACTCCCACATCAGTAATATTTTTGTGTTTTAGTTTTTTAAATAATGTGTTGGGACATTGTGATATATAAGGTTAATATTTGGATCACATTAACAAGGAACACACCTAATTATGCTAAGGGTTTGGAAATGTTTTTAGGTTTTTCAATTTCCAATTGATCTGTTGATTGGAAAATAAGATGTCTATATCCTAATTGTAAATTTATAATATGGTTGAAGAGTCATAAAGTATATGAACACTTGAAATTAAAACAATTCCCTACTCAAAATTTGTGTTGGACTTGGCATGGAGTATCGAATGATATAGAATGTTTGAGCACAAATATCAATCAATAGAATGCACTCCTAACTTCATTTAAAATTGAAAATAAAATTAAAAACCATAAAAATGATGCTTTTGGAATTGAATGGAAACATCATTTACAACAAAACGTATTATAACAACTAGTTGAGGGTGCTACAAATAGTTACCGAACATGTGATGTTTTTTGGAATATAGGACAACCCGATCTTGATTATAAGATATCATTGGATCCTTCTCTTAATTCTTCGGAGAAAAATGTAATATAGAACTTCTCTGAGTAGAAAAATGTGTTTCATGATTTAGTTGATGATGGAAATAAAGAGTTGTATAATGGTTGTTTTGAAACATTTGAAACATTATTTTCTACTGAAGTTGTATCATATCAAATTCCTATAATGAATTATAAATAAAGTGATGTAAATGATATTGGAATTGTTATGTGATTCATTTTCTGATGCTAAGATCCCTGAGTTTTTTTTATGATTTAAAAAAGTTTTAAGCATGCTTGATATGAATTATAAAAAAAATACATGCCTGTCCCAATGATTATATGCTTTGTTGGCAATATGATTCAAGAAGACAAGAATGAAAAAATGCAATTCTTCCAGATATATTTCAATGGGTGATATTAGAAGATTGAATCAATATACGACTAAGAAGATTAAGAAAATTAACACACACATTTTTTTTTCATTACTTACATTTGAATCCTTGATTGCAATGATTATTCATGTCATTAAAAACTGCCATGAACATGAAGTGTCATTCTATATATAATAACAATGATAGGTTAATTAAACGTCCAAGAGATTCAAAATCTAAAAACAATTGATTCATTTCATCTTTATTTGTCATATGATCCTATTAATGTGCATTTTGGATTGATTGTTGAAGGATTCAACCCATTTGGAACTTTGAGCACCAGTTATTGCATTTGGATGGTAGTTTTGAACCCTTAAAATCTACCTATATAGATATGTATTATAAAAATTTATTTTATGATTTAGATGATTAGTCATAGAAAAAATGTCTTGAAATGATGTTGATGTATACGTGCATCCTCAAATTTAAGAATAACATAACTTATATAGAGCAACAGTGTTGAGACATATGAGGAATCTTCTAGAATATTGTTCAAAATTTATACTGCTCTAATGTGGGCCATTAGTGATTTCCATGGACATGGGAATTTATCTGGCCAGAACACTTGGGTTTGACATTTCTAGTTTCTAACATTGAATTTAATCTCAAACGACTACCTTATAGTAAAAAATTGTGCTTCTTGTTTCACTGAAGATTTATCAATTCATCTCATATATTTTGGTTGAACAAGTCAAAATTATAGTGTTCAATTGATCGTAGAGAACGAACAAATTTTTGGACAACACCTGAAATGATGGAACAAATTAGAAATGTTGAAATAGAATTTGGGAAGGTGAATAATTTGAATGATAGTGGGAAATGAGTTCAATGTGAATTATTAAGTGATATTGGAATGCTAAAATGGATGAAAAATTTTATATTCTTCAAACATCCATATTGGGAATTTAATTTGATACAGAATAATCATGATGTTATATATATTGAGCAGAATTTTTGTGACAATTCGATATTCAAATTTTTTGGGTCTGGAAAAAAAAATCCGTAAAAGGGAAGGAAGATACTCCCTTAAAATTAGTGGAAGTATCTAACCAATAATTTAGAAAAAATGTGAATAATATTTTGAAGAAAAGGTAAAGGACCGAACCAGTCCACGTATAGGTTCATCATCAGTGGTACGTGGTCGGTTCGGTGAACCATGCCACATACGAATATTGGCGTTTTCAAAACGGAGGCAGAACTCCTATCAGGGCGCAGACCAAATGGCCAGCGATGTGAGGCTGTACCGGACCACAGTCGCGAATCGTGCCAGCCACAATCCAGGCAGCCCCCCTACCGCGCACTGAGTCATTCTTCAAACAGGGGTGGAGCCCTTCGCAGCTGAAAAGCTCCACCCTGTCGAGTCAGTTCACAGGAGAGGTGTATTCAATATACCCCGCGAACCTTGGGTTGACTAAGTCATCCACAGGCCGGGTTTTTTTGTCATGGGTATCCGATAAAGGTGTTGTATAATAATATATGCAACCCCTTTTACCTATATAATAGAAAATCAAGGTGTATAAGAAAGGGATCTGCTAAATGGGGGTTGATTTATCGCTGATAGTCTCTTGAAAGGAAGAGGCTTTCAGGATCCTAGAATTTCGTGGACCACAAATTTCCGATTCGTTAACCAGAAATAGGTATAAATTGGGGATGAATTGTTAAGAACTGAAGAACGCATAAGTAAAATGAAAAACCACGAAGATAAAATTAGTAAACCACAAACCATGGCCCATATGCGTATGCACTCCCCCTGAACCAGGGTGTCTATACACCTTATACAATCCAACACACCGCGAAGCACCCTCTAACATGGACGAAGCCCTGACCGGTGCTTCCCCCAACCGCCACCACTCGAGCAGACTCCAGTGCCACATACCATTTTGGTATGCAGTCCAAACCCATAGACATGTGCCACTCCAGTATACAGGATACCCCACAGACCACGTACTACACTAGTACGTAGATGACCTCTTCATCTGGGTAGCACCTACCTATGCGAAGGGTGCCACTATGTGTATGTCCATGTGGAATACCAAGGCCTTCGGTGTTTTCATACCCTTAGTAATATAAGGCCCTTCCAATTAATTACAATCCTCCAGAATCCCCTCAGTATGATATCCATTGGCACAAAGCCAATGCCACTCCTAAAGCCACCAAAACAGCATGCTGAAACCGTTGGGCGCATTAGCACACCCTCTTGAGTTCACATAATCGTGGTAGACAGAGACAAATGGGTCACCCCATCCCTTGAAAGGACATTCATAGAATCTCTGTGTTCACATACCCAATGTAGTGCAGTGTCCAAGCCTGGGATCCCCTTTCTGCATCGACACTATTCATGATTGATGGATCACACTTGCTTTTCCATTCATTGAGTGCTAGCGGTGAGCACTTCTGCCTTCCCCTTAATAGAGTGAATGGGAATCCATCATGGTGTAACCCCTACCCTTCATCCCTTTCTACATTCATTGGACCCTATTCCAATTTAAAGTGAATAGAGGGAAGGATCGTCACCTCGCCCACTTCCACAGTCGATGTGCCATCTTCTACTAGCGGAGGAGGACATGTTGAAAAATTTTGCAGCTTTTCAAATCATTTACATTCTCTTGTTTCTCACACAAAGCAATAATCATGTGGTCATAAAGATTTATTATGGTCACGACATCTGAAAAATAGTGGTGATAGAATAATCTATGTTGGGTTTAAACCCCGACTCTTGAGCAGGGTACGTAGGAAACCTTCCTAAGGTTCAATGCCATTACGGGACACCCACCACATGTAAGCCCCAACCATACCCCAACATGGGATGCCAACCACGCCCTCGATAGGAAACTATTATGTGTAATCCCTAATCTTCCAGAACTACGTACACATTGATTCCCAACCAACCAGGATATATAGGAATCCTCCCTGAGGGATGACATCTAAGACTGATACCCATCAATTATTATCAGACTGTGTCCTCATTCCCCAAACAAGACCATAACCGGTCCTAGGAAATCATTTCCCCAAGATCCTCTAGACATATTCGGCATAATTCATGAATCATCATTGACTAGGAACCTATCTCTTCGAAATCCTTTACACATGATGTCAAACTGTACGATTGGGTCCTTGTCATACGACCTTAATAGGTGGTTTATCCAATTATGTGTCACCAAACTATGTGGATTCTGATTCCTCTCATGAGGATATGTAGGAAGCATATATTCCGGGTTCGATCTAGACGCTCAAGTTACTCTACGTCCCCACTGAACGTAAATAAACTCCAGAACACCTAATTATAAGGCTTGAGACCAGTGCTGTATAAAAAAACTCGAACATCCCCAGAATTGGAAATCCAATAAGGGATGGTAAACCTCAGATGTAGAAGATTCTGGGTCCCTGTGTATAACTGTGGCTTTCATCCCAGGGTTAATCCGTGGATACTATACTTAGGGATAAAAATTGATTCGAGAACATATGAAAACATCTTAAATCTATAAGAGAGTCCTAGAATATTCAATAATTCCCTCAAAAGGGTGTGATGAGTCTGACATACCATCCTCTCAACCAATGTGAGTTCTTATGTTTCATAGGCCATATCACCCAGCGAGCACCTAAATTTGAAATTCAAGTCCATGGATTGTTGGATAAAAGAACCATTGGGCATTTCTGGCTCTATGAATAAACTAATTAGAGACTAGGAGAAGCCATGAATATGGGGAACCTGAAAGAAATGATTAAACATCACCTACTCCCTTTAATCGGACAAGAGAACCGATCAGATCACATTCACCACGAAACAAAAATGGTGAACACGATGTGAATCTTTAACTAGCATGATGGATTTACCCAAATCTGAAAACCTATATAACATTAAATCTAAGATTAATATTCAATTGGAAAACTTGTTTGTTCTCCACCAAAAAAATGGACCTGGTTGTGAGCCTTCGACCTAGGTGGTGAAATAATCCCACTTCTCACCCTCTTACATGTTCAAAAAGAGGGCCAAGCAAGGTCATTAATTACTCATGGGATTATGATATTCTATGTTGAAGGGTTTTGCTATTTGTTCTTTCCAAATGACTTATAAGTATGCAGAAGATCTTCCTTCAATCCAATGATGTCTGAATGGAATTCATAGACTTGCACGATGATCAACATGAAGATAGGGCCTCTCAATCGGTAGAGGACCACATCACCCACCCAGTGTCTTCAATGATGGGTCTCAAATGCACTGATCCGAGAGTACCACATGAATGATAATCTCCCAACTGTGGAGGCTGCTATGTTCACCCTCCTGTCAGCTATGTCCCATTGGCCACTTGCCCATCAATGACCGAGAGGGATGATCTAGGCGACCCATGTGGTCATCTCAAACAATTTTAGGATCCTTTCCCCAGAATGAGAAAATTAATACCTCCCTTATATTAGGGATGTTGATGAGATCAACGCTGAAGAATTCATCCCTATCGGAAAAGGATTTTGCTCCAAGGCCCCCGCTGGAAGATGTCATCGAAACTACATTGCGACCTCGTATCCTCACCCTGAAGAGGATACCACCACAAGGATCTACTACCATGATCCAAAAGCTCCATCCCCTTGGGCCACCCGCCTAGGGAATTGAAAATTCATCCAGGAATAGGTCATCACCCTGGTTTCTGAAGATGAACTCTGATACTCAGAGACAGAGACATATCATGGGAAAGTCCATGCGCCTGTCCGCTCTTCCGAAGCCCTCCATACGAACCTGAAGGAAGCCTATGAGAAGGTGTGCATCCCGGCTGAGCCTCATCAAGATTTTTCCCACATAAGATAGAACCTACCTAGATGGAACCTATCCATCCCTGGGATCATGAATCCCACAAAATAGAGATGGTGGAAATCCAGCGCCTGTAGTACCATCTATTCACAAATGCTCCTCATTCCCGCCATCCTGATATGGTGGAGATCAACATAAAGGAAAGTCTCCCTACCGATAGAGACCACCGACACAATACTGTGGGACACCATCATATGTAGGGATAAATATCTATGGATGAATGTAATTTCCGTCATCCTGATGTGGCGACAAACAAAGAAGTAAGCTGGCATATCCCAGCACAGGGGAAAACTTTTTTAACTACGTCGACAAAGGAGAATCATCAGTATCCACTATTTTTTGGAATACTGGAGCATGTCATTACTACTTCTATATAGGAGTGGTCCCTCATACCCATTCCATCAAAGGATGTCTCTCTACATATCCTGGAAATTATGTAGGAGTAGGTATCGATCCCAGACCATATCTTACATAATTTCCATAATGTAATTGAATTAGTGGTAATATTAAGGACTCAGGACCATGAGCCTGTCTCCCCAATTGAGGTGACTCATATAAGAGATGGGATAGCCACCATGGAAGTAGATCATTATCCCTGATTCTGCCGAGGAGGGTCTTCATCTATATCACGCGATACAAGGGAAACTAGATCGATCATACACACTCGTTCCATGTAATAATCCATCCCTATTTATCCAGAGTCGGTGCAATATTACTTAACAATGACATGATCACAAAAGATCAAGTCTCAAAAGACCGATTAGTTTGGTATCCTTGTATGTACTACATAAATTCATAAGGTTTACATTACTTCATAAAATGGAAAAATACAACAACATTGTTTCCATATACAATGCGGAGATCCCATAGAATATCCCTGCAGGTCAGTCATAATATTCTTCTTCGCATCCTATGAAAAATAAAACATAGAAAGGGGTGATCTCAAATGCGCAATAAGGATACAAATATAGGGGAAACATTCATAAATAAGCATAAACATTTAAGGCAATGTATAAAACTAAAAAAAGCCTTTTCAACATAAAATTCATCATAATATTGAAAATATAAATCAAAATAAGGCCATTAAATTACACACATGGATATTCTACTAGTCGAATAATCACTTGTAATATCAATAGAAACCTTTATAATGATGGAATACATAATTCCATACTTCATAACCACATAGTGAAGGCCTTATACCAATACTACAAATAATATTTTTTCAAGGACTTGTGCCGAGACACTAGTTTGTCTCATGAGACATATAGAAGCATCGTGGAGCTATAACGGGATCCACCCATCACTTACTAAGTCCAATGAATTCCTCATATGAATAGATTTAAATATAACATAAACATTTGCATTAAAACTCGAATACGAAATGTCAATACATTATCCATAAACCATGAATGGTGTAAAAATGACACATCCACAGTACAACATATCCTAAAAACATCAATACAATATGGAAGTTTTGTATCATAATAAATCAACATCAAATAATCTTAAAATCCATCAAATGATGTTGACAGAGATGAAATAAAAACCTTTTATACTGAAATATCTTTTTCTATTTTGAAACCATTTAAGAGTCGCATAATTATAATGAAAACATTTATATTGAAAATATTCTTATAATCATGTATGGGATGTTTCGATGATGTTATAACAGTAAAAAATAGCCACACCCGCCGTATAAGTTAAAAAAATCATTCTTACCTTAATTTTTTCGGAATGGTAAAAAAGTACCTTGTTTGGAAAACGACAGAAAGATTGCTATCAAAAACATATAAGGTCAAATTATGGTATAAATGGATTTAACCAATTTTCTATTAAATAGTAAAAGTGTTTTTAAATACATTTTTAAGAAACATGGATGTGGATGATAAAGAGGTCCCAATAGATAATTACGTATAAACAACCTCAGATAGTGAACAGCTTGTGAAATTAACCCTTACCTTGTACATTTCCTTGGTCAATGGTAGGTTAATCTCCTATATAATGGTTAAATAATTGTTATTAAATTATACAAGATTCATATGTATTAATATGATATAATATATTATCTTTTATTATAGCCTTGTTAAAAATATTTTAGTATTATCGTTGTTTCAGGTGTTAACTGATTCGTTTTCCTTTATATTATTTGTTACAAAAGTAATGTTTGTTGTGGATATTATTTATCTTGTTAATATTCATAATTTTATTAAGTCTTTATACATTATTTTTAATCATCTAATGAAAATTATTCTTGAATGGATATGATGGGTAATGAATCTCATCGCGTTTCGTGGAGATGGTAATCCGTACGTACGCACGAGCGACAATATAATTCTTTTGATAATATATAATTGGATAGTATATAATATATAAATAATAATTATCAGGTTATATTTATTATTTAAGTCAATTATACATCATTATTATACCCATCCAGAGAATAATGTATTGAATAACAACTACACCACGATGTGGAGATGGTAAGTAGTACGTACGCACGTATGGTGACATGTCATTCAAAGGATGGATAGAATAATGAATATGGTTGTACTATATATATTATAACATCAAAATATATAGAATATATTGGAGTTATTCTTTTATAATGGAAACTACATAGAAAGAGGATGTGGAATATGAAAGGAAGATGAAAGAGGTGATGAAATATTTACCGATTTTTCGGGTTCTTCATTTTGATTTGATCAAAAGAGATTTCTATGTTGTCTTTCTGACTAAAGTACTCTAGTTTGAAGGGAGGATAGTTGAGAGGATAGTTTTGTATGGGTTGGATGTTCCAAATTTCTTTGAAGATGGAAATTAGAGAGAAGGAGAAGTGTCTTTTTATAAAAGGGGTGAGCTGCACCTTAGGAAAAGCTATAAAAATTGTTTTATAATAAAATAATTATCGGTTTATAATTTCTCCAAAATTAATTATTTAAAGGCTAAGGTGGGGATGGGTCGAAAACCACTCAAACAATAGGTTTTATACAGGTTTTTTTCACTGTATTAGCTTTATATTTTAGATTTAACTCTTTGTTAAATAGTTTGACATTTACCATGCCTCTTTGTATTTTTAAATTATATAGTTAATAAACTTACTATAAACTTTAAAACGAACCTCAAGTGGTTCATGAATAAAATATATAATATTATTTAATACCTTTGGCAGAACCCTATAATTTTAGGAATAGAATATCAATTAATAATATAATATTTATTTTGAAAACTCTTTTATTTCAATTTAGAGACTATTTTCTATTTGGTTTTTTCTAAATTTATAACAACATTATTACATCGAAAAAAATTCATCTAACCAACCCTAACATGTCATATTAACCTATAAAATTAGTTTAATTCATAAAAAGTATCAAATTATATTTATTTGGATGTTTATAATATAAATTGTTTTAATCATTCATTAATACGGTAATTACTGCATCATCATTGTGTCATATATAAATTTAATTATATCATGTTTAAAATTTATAACTAAAATAAAATTATGTAGGAAATATTTTTAGATTTCTAGTGAATATTTAGAGTCGAATTTATCTTATGAATAACTCTATATTAAAAATGTTTTACTTGTTAAACATTTATTTAAACTCTTTTAACTTTCTTTAAATAAAATAATATTAAATGTCCTAATCTATTCTAAGTAGACCAAAGAGGTTCATATTTTATTACTAAGATTTTTTTGGTCGAATTATACTTCTCCAATAGAATTAGGACATGTGTTAGGGTAATAATAATATCATTTTCCCCCACAATTACCCTATTTACTTTTAACTGTGGTAAATAAAAGAAAAAAGTTACTATTCAAAAAATATTATTTTCATCTTATTGAACCACATATTACGTACTGATATCAACTGTGTCCCTAGTATTTTTTAAATTAAACTCATTGAAGCGGTAAAATAATGTTTTATGTTAATTTTTAAATGCTACTAGGAGGTGCGTAAAAGACGGTAAAAAGACAAATAATATATATATATATATATATTAATTTGTTATAAACTGACACCATTGAATTACATTGAACTTATATAGGTATTATGTATCTATTTTGACCCTAAATAAATTTAAATAAAATAATTAATTATTTAAATTAATATTCTATTTTAAACTATAACTTAGTTTTTTTCACTATTCATAAAAAATTGTATGTTTTCAAAAAAATACTAAAAATTCACTCTAAGCTAAATTCGATATTTTGAATACAAAAATGAAATCCATTTTGAAAGGTAAAATGTATAAAATTTCCAAAAGTGGGAATTACTATCCATAACGACTAGTTAAATTGGTTGTGATGTGTTTGAACTCGATGTTGCGTACAACACACACAATTGTATTATTCAAAGAGAAGCGTACCGTGGAAGCTTGGAATATTACATTCTCCCCTCCTTAAAATAATTTCTTCCTATAAATTTATAGAATATTACTACATAAAAAGACTCGGGTGATTCTTCATCATAAGTTCCTTGGGTTCCCACATTGCCTCTTCCATCATGTATTTTATCCATAGAACATTTACTAGACGAGTCGTCCAGTTTCTCATCACTTGTTCTCTTGTATCAAAAATCATGATACGCTCTTCGCAAAAAGACAGATTAGGTTCCAGTTCTAATTCCTCATAGGTGAGTACATGTTTTGGGTGAGGCATGTATTTTCTCAACAGTGATATGTGGAACACATCGTGAACATTAGAGAGACCCGGCGGCATTGCAAAACCGTAAGCTACAATCCCAATTTGTTCTAGAATTTTGAAAGATCCGATTTACCTGGGACATAATTTTCCATTTTTTACCAAAATGTATAACACCCTTCCATGGTGACACCATCAAGAATATATGATATCCTATCTGAAATTCCAAATCCTTCCTTCAGTTTTTGGCATAGTTATTCTGCCTACTTTGAGCTTCTTTGATGTGGTTTTCGATTACCTTCATATTTTCCATCATTTCCTCCACGAGTTCTGGGCCTACAAGTTTTCTCTCACCAATATCATCTCAACTAGTTGGTCTGCCCCATATCTTTCTATATAACGCTTCATATGGTTCCATATGAATACTTGAATGGAATCTATTGTTACAGGAAACTTGTACCATAGGTAAATATTGATCCCACATACCATGAAAGTCAAGTGAGAATGATCTCAACATGTCTTCTAAGATTTGAATAGTCCATTATATTTTTCCATCAGTTTGGCAGTGGTAGGAAGTGCTCAAACAATGTTCAGTATCAATGGTATTCTAAAGACATTTCCACAATCTTGATGTAAAATTTGGATCACGATCAAAAACAATTGATAGGGTTACTCGATGAAGTCTCACAACATCATTAATATATAGTCTTTCTAGACGTTGAAGTGGTAAATATTCTCTTATAGAATGAAAATGTGCTTACTTGGTAAGATGATCAACAATGACCCATGTTGAATCGTTCCTTCTTGAATGTTTTTGCTATTTGTTCTTTCCAAATTTCTTACAGGTACGCAGAAGAATTTCATTCTATCCAATGGCATATGAAAGGAATTTATAGACATGCATGATGAACAACGTGAACATAGGGCCTCTCAATTGGTAGAGGACCACGTCGCCCACCCAGTGTCTTCAACACTAGGTCTCAGACACACTAATCCGAGAGTACCACCTGAACGATACTCTCCCAACAATGGAGGCTTCTATGTGCACTCTCACGTCAGCTATGTCTCATTGGCCGCTTTCCCATCAGTGACGGAGAGGGAAGATTCAGGCTACCCCTGTAGTCACCTTGAACCATTTCAAGATCCTTTCCCTGGAATGCGAAAATGAATACCCCCCTTATAATAAGGATGATGATGAGGTCATTGCTGAAGAATTCATCCCTACCAAAAAATGGGTTTTCTCCAATGCCCCCGCTGGAAGCCATCATCGCAACTATGTCGCGACCTCGTATTCTCACTCGGAAGAGGACACCACCCCAAGGATCTATGCCCATGATCCCCAAGATCCGGCCACATGGGCCGCTCACCCAGGGCATTGAAAATTCAACCAGGAATAGGTCATCACCTTGGTTCCTGAGGATGAACTCTGATATTCAGACACAAAGATATATCATGGGCATTCCCATGCGCGTTCCCACTATTCCAAACCCCACCATCCCGACATAGAGGCAACCTATGAGAATGATTACATCCCCAACGAGCCTCATAATGATTTTTCCCACATAGGATGGAACATTATCGAATGGAACCTCTCCATGCATGGGATCATAAAGCTCACTAACCAGATGTGGTGGCAATCCAGTACCTGTAGTACCATATCCACACAGATGCTCCTCTTCCACGCCATCCTGATATAGTGGAGATAAACAGAAAGGCATGTCTCCCTACCAACAGAGACCACCGACTCGATACAGTGAGACACCAACATATTCAGGGCTAGATCCCTATGGATGATAGTAATTTCCATCATCCTGATGTGGTGGAAAACGAAGAAGTAATATGGAATATCCCAGCATAGGGGAAGACTTGTTCATCTATGCTGATAATGAAGAATCGTCAGTATCCACTATCTGTTAGAGGAATTGAGCAAGGCATTCCTACCTCATGAGCGAAATGGCCCTCAAACCCTTTCCCTCAAAGGAAGTATCTCTACATATCCTAAAATGATGGAGGAGTAGGTATCAATCCCAGATCATATCTTATAGAATTTCCAGAATGTAATTGCATCAGAGGTAACAGTAAGGACTCAAGACCGTGATCCTATCTCCCCATTTGAGGTGACTCATCTAAGAGATGAGATAGCCACCAAGGAAGTAGATCTTTATCCCTGATTCTGCCTAGGAAGGTCTTCATCCATATTCCGAGATACAAGGGCAACCAAATCGAGCATACACACTCATTCCATCTAACGCCCTGACCCTAGTTACCCAGAGTTGGTGCATTATTACATAACATTTTAATTAACACAAAAGATAAAGTTTCTAAAGACCGATTAGTTTAGTAGACTCAGAAGTACTACATAAATTCATAAGAGTTAAATTACATCATAAAATGGAAAACTAAAACAACATTGTTTCCATAGAAAATGTGGAGATCCCATAGACTATCCATGCAGGTCAGTCATAATATACTTCTTCACATCCTGAAAAAAATAAAACATAGAAAGGGGTGAGCTCAAATTCTCTGTAAGGATAACAATATAGAGAAAAAATTCATAAATAAGTATAAACTTTTAAGGAAATGTATAAAACTAAAACAAAATCCTTTTCAACATAAAATTCATCATAATATTGAAAATATAAATCCAAATATGGACATTTAGTTACTCACATGGATATTCTACTAATCGAATAATCACTTGTCATATCAATAGACACATTCATAATGATGGAATGCATAATTCTAGACATCATAACCACATAGTGAAGGCCTTGTGCCAATACTACAAATAAGATTTTTTCAAGGCCTTTTTACAAGACAATAGTTTGTCTCATGAGATCTACCGAAGCATCGAGGTGCGATAATGGGCTCCACCCATCACTTACTAAATCCAATGCATTCCTCATAAGAAAATATTTAAATATAACATAAACATTAGTATTAAAACTAGAATACGAAATGTCAATACTTTATCCATAAACCATTAATGGTGTAAAAATGACACATCCACTGTCAACCATATCCCAAAACGTTCAATACAATATGGAAGTTTTGTATTATAATAAATAAACATGAAATAAGCTTAAAATCCATCAAATGATGTTGACATAGATGAAATAAAAACCATTTATAGTGAAATATATCTTTTTATTTTGAAATCATCTAAGAGTCGCATAATTATAAAGAAAACATTTATTTTGAAATTATTATTATAAGCTTATAAGGAAAGCTTCTACGATGATATAACGGTAGAAAATATCTGCACCTGCTGTATAAGTTAAAAAATCATTCTTACCTTAAATTTGTCGAAGTGGTCAAAAAGTTCCTTTTTTGGGAAATGACATAAAGATTCCATTCAAAAACATATAAGGTCAAATTAGGGTATAAATGACATTAAACCAATGTCTATTAAATAGTAAAAGTGATTTGAAATACATTTGTAAGATACATGGATGTGGATGACAAAGAGGTCGCAGTAGATAATTACGTATAAACAACCTCAGGTAATGAAGAGCTTGTAAAATTAACCCTTACACTGTATTTTCCTTGGGAAAGGGTAGGTTAACCTCATGTATAATGGTGAAATAATTTTTATTAAATTATACAAGAATCATATTCATTAACATGATATCATATATGATCTTTTAATATTTCTTTGTTAATATTATTTTATTATTATCATTGTTTCGGGTGTTAACTGATTCGTTATCCTTTATATGATTTGTTACGTAAGTAATGTTTGTTGTGGATATGATTTATCATATTAATATTTAGAATCATATTAAGTCTTTATACAGTATTTTTAATCACAGAATGAAAATTAGTCTTGAATGGATACGATGGGGAATGAATCTCATCGTGTTTCATGGAGACGGTAATCCATACGTATGCACGAGCGACAATATCATTCTTTTGATAATATATTATTGGATGGTATATCATATATAAAAAATCATTATCATGTTATATTTATTATTTAAATCAATTATAAATCATTATTATACCCATCTAAGGAATAATGTATTGAATAAAAACTACACAACGACGTGGAGATGGTAAGCCGTACATATGCATGTATGGTGACATGTCATTCAAAGGATGGATAGCATAATGAATATGGTTGTTCCATATTTATTATAAAATCACAGTATATAGATGATATTTGATTTATTATTTTATAATGGAAACTATAAAGAATGAGGAAGTTGAAGATGAAAGGAACATGAAAGAGGTGATGAAATATTTACCTATTCTTCGGGTTCTTCATTTTGATTTGATCGAAAGGACCTTTTATGATGAATTTATGACTAAAGGAAGGACTCTAGATTTAAGGGAGGACAGTTGAGAGAATTTATTTGTATGGTTTGGACGATCCAAATGGCTTTGAAGGGTTGAATTAGATAGAAGGGGAAGTTCCCTTTTATTAGATGGGTGAGGGAAACCTTAGGAAAAGCTATAAATATTATTTTATAATAAAATCATTTTCCATTTAAAATTGTTCCTAAATGAATTATTTAAAGGATAAGGTGGGGGTGGGTTTAAAACCACTCATCCAATAGGTTTTATACTGGTTTTGGTCATTTCATTAACTTTATATTTTATATTTAACTCTTAGTTAAATAGTTTGACATTTACCATGTCTCTTTGTATTTTTGTATTATATGGTTAATAAACATACTATAAATTTCCAAACGAACCTCAAGTGGTTCATTAATGACATATATAATATTATTGAATACCTTTGGCCGATCCGTAGATTTTTCGTAATATAATATCAACTAATAATATAATATCTGTTTTAAAAATTCTTTTATATCAATTTTGACATTATTTGGTATTTTTTTTCTAAATTTATAATAGCATTATTACATTGAAAAAAATTCATATAACGAACCCAAACATGTCATATTAACCTATAAAATCAGTGTAATTCATATAAAGTGTAAAATTATATTTATTTGGATATTTATAATATCAATTATTTTAATCATTCATTAATATGGTAATTACTGCATCATCATTGTGTCATATATAAAATTAATTATATAATGTTTAAAAATTATAAATAAAATAAAATCATGTAGGAAATCATTTTATATTTAAAATTAATGTTTATAGTAAAATTTATCTTATGAATAACTCCATATTAAAAATGTTTTACTTATTAAACATTTATTTTAAATCTATTAACATTCATTAAATAAAATTATATTAAATGTCCAAATCTAATCTAAGTTGACCAAAGAGGATAATATTTTATTAATAATTTTGTTTTTGGTATAATTATACTTATCCAATAGAATTATGACATGTGTTAGGATAGTAATAATATCATATTTACCCTTAATCGCCCTATTTACTTTTAAGTGTGGTAAATAAAAGAAAAATGTTACTATTCACCAAATATTATTTTCATCTTATTGAACCACATTTTATATACTGATATCAACTGTGTCCATTGGGATTTTTAAATTGAACTCACAGAAGTGGTAAAATTTAGTTTTATGTAAATTTGAAAATACCCCTAGGAGGTTGGTAAAAGATGGTAAAAAGTTAAATAAAATTTTTATATATCTTAATTTATTTTAAACTAACTCCAATGAATTATATTGAACTTATAAAGGTATTATGCATATATTTTGACATAAAATAAATTTAAATAAAATAATAAATTATATAAATTAAAATTGAGTTTTAAACAATAACTCAGTGTTTTTAACTATTCAAAAAAAATTAAATATTTTCAGAAAAATACAGAAAATTCACTCTAAGATAAATTTGATATTCCAAATCCAAAAATGAAGTCCATTTTGAATGATAAATTTTATAAAATTTCAAAAAGTTTGAATTACTATTCATATCGGCTAGTTAGATTGGTAGTGGTGTGTTAGAACGCAATGTTGCGTACAATACATGTTATTGTATTATTCAAAGAGAAGCGTATTGTGGAAGATTGGAATACTACATTCTCCCCTCTTTCAAATAATTTCTTTCTCAAAATTTCTAGAATATTATTGCATAAAAAGACTCTGGTGGTTCTTCATCATAAGTTCCCCGGGTTCCCACGTTGCCTCTTACATCTTATGGTTTCTCCATAGAACATTTACCAGACGAGTCATACAGCTTCTCAGCACTTGTTCTCTTGTATCAAAAATATTTACAGGCTCTTCGAAAAAAGGCAGATCAGGTTCCAGTTCTAATTCATCATAGGTGAGTAAATGCGTTGGTCAGGAATGTATTTTCTCAACAGTGATACATAGAACACATCGTGAACATTGGAGAGACTTGGCGGCATTTCCAAACGGTAAGCTACAATCCCAATTCGTTCTATAATTTCTAAAGATCCGATGTACAAGGGACATAATTTTCCCTTTTTACCGAAACGTATAACACCCTTCCATCGAGATACCTTCAAGAAAATATGATCTCCTACCTGAAATTACAAATCCTTCCTTCGGTTATCGGCATAACACTTATTCCTATATTGAGTTACTTTGATGTGATTTTGGATTACCTTTAAATTTTCCATCATTTCCACCACAAGTTCTTGGCCTAAGCGTTTTCTTTCCCCAACATCATCCCAACAGGTTGGTGTGCGTCATCTCTTTCCATATATCACTTCATATGGTGCCATCTAAATACTGGAATGGAAGTTATTGTTATAGGGAACTTCTACCAGAGGTAAATATTGATCCCATATACCGTGAAAGTCAAGTGAGAATGATATCAACATGTCTTCTATGGTTTGAATAGTAGGATCCAATTGTCCATCAGTTTGGAAGTGGTTGGCAATGCTTAAACAAAGTTCAGTATCCATGGATTTCTGAAGGCATTTCGTGAATCCTGATATAAAATGTGGGTCACGATCAGAATGAATCGATAGGGGTACTACATGATGTCTCACAACTTCATTAATATATATTCTTGCTAGATGTTGAAGTGGTAAATCTTCTCTTATAGAAAGAAAATGTGATGACTCCGTAAGACAATCAAAAATGACCCATATTACATTGTAACTTCTTGGAGTCTTTGGTAGTCGCATTACAAATTCCATCGTAATATTATACCATTTCCACTAAAGTATGGGAAGAGGTTGCATGACTCATCCGGGATTTTGCCTTCCTACCTTCACTTGTTGACAAACCATACATCTTGAAACAAAATCAGCGATCTCTCTCTTCATGTTATTCCACCAAAAATGTTCCTTAAAATCCCTTTACATCATAGTGCTTCCATGGTGTGTAGAGAAATTGGAACTATGAGCATCATCCAACAATTCCCTTTTTAGATCAGGTATATTAGGAACAGAAAGTCTCTTCCAAAATTTCAAAATTCCATCTTCATACACAAAGTCAACAAATCTCCCATCATTCACATCATAAATCATCTTTTGAAACACCTCATCATCAGTCTGAGAACTCTTTATCCTTTATAGTAATGATGGTTTGGAAACCATTTGAAAAATTACTTATGTTTCACCTTCCTTGGTTATCCCCACATCCATATTTACCGAATCCATGTATATAGGATCCTTTTCAACTTTCATCTTGTTCAGAACTCCGTGATCTTTTCTGCTCAAAGCATCTACCACCTTATTTTCCTTCCCCGGGTGGTAGTGTGTGGTGAAATCAAAATCCTTTAGTAGTTCAAGCCATCTCATTTGCCTCATTTTGTGTTCTTTATGTGAAACTATATACTTTAAACTCTTGCAATTGGTATATATCTCACATTTTACACCATAGATATAATGTATCCATATCTTCAAAACAATGATTATAGCTGCTGACTCAATATCATGAGTAGGATAGTTTTTCTCATTAATTTTTAGTTGTCGTGATGCATAGGAAATTACCCTATCATTATGCATAAGGACACAACCAAGTCCTTTATTTGATGCATCACTATAAATAACAAAGCCATCATTCACTGACGATAGAGTAAATATAAGAGCATTGACTAATCCTCTCATCAGTTCATGAAAACATTCTTCACACTCTTTTGTCCAAAAAAACTAAACCCCATTACGTGTGAACTTGGTTAATGGGTTAGCCAACCAGGAAAAACTCTACACGAAATTCCAATAATAACCTTCTAAACCAATAAAACTGTGTAACTCAGTTATACTCATAGGTGATGGCCATTCATGGATTACTCTTTTCTAGAAGGATAAACGGAGATTCCATCATTAGATATGATATGGACAAGAAAATAAATCTCTTGATGCCAAAATTCACACTTGCTAAACTTCTCATATAATTCATTTCATCTAAGATTCACCAGGATAATGCGCAAGTGATTTTCATGATCTTCCTAGATTTTGGAGTATACCAAGATATAATCAATAAATACCACTAAAAATCATCAAGATATTCCTTGAAAACTCTATTCATTAGATCCATGAAGACATAGGGTGCATTAGTCAATCCCAAAGGCATTACTGTAAACTAGTAATGCCCGTACCTAGTTTGAAATTCCGTTTTTGGAATGTCTTCCTTCTTCACACACAACTGATCATATCCAGATAAAAGGTAAATCTTTGAAAAGTATTGAGCTCCATGCAGTTGGTTGGATAAATCATTAATGCGAGGCATGTGATACTTTTTATTTATTTTTATATCATTGATCTCCCTGTATTCGTTGAATAACATCATAGATCCATCTTTATTCTTAACAACAATAATAAGGGCTCCCCATGGAGAAACACTAGGGAGAATAAATCCCTTATTACTCAATTCATCTAGTTGTTTCTTTAGTTCGACTAATTCCACAATGTCCATTCTATAAGGGGTCTTTGATATGGGCCTTGAACAAGGAATTTAATCAATGGAAAACTAAATTTCTATTTCTAGATGATGTCCAGGTAAATCCTATGGAAATACATAAACATACTCTTTCACAATAGGTATAACCTCTATTTGATCATTCTTTTCCTCACCCATAGTTATTTAATTTTCTTCCTCTTGAATAATTGAACTTAGTTGATATACTAGGGGTGGATCTAGATAAGAATTAGGTGGTGACCATTCTGCACTAAAGATAAGGTACTCCTTATCATCATCAAAAATTGTATCCTCATTCTTCTTACAATAAATTTTTGCATCATGGTCTTAAAGACAATCCATATCGAGGATTATATCAAATTCAATCATGGGTATGTCGATGAGATCAAAATATAAATAAAATTTATATGCCATAATTGGAACTGATTCACAAAACGGTGTTGAAATAATAATTCACTTACAATTTTTGACTGAAAAATCCCATGTTAAATCAAATTAGAAATATCTAATTTTCATAGCAAACTAGGAAGATATGAAACAATGTGATGATCCAGAATCAAATAAAGCATTGGCTAAACAGGAGGAAACCATTAATTTACCTTCCACTACATCTTTAAGAGCTTCAACCACTGTAGTAGTTATAGAATAAACATGGCCTTGATCAATTGTCCTTTTCTGAGGTATGTTCCCCTGATGCATAGGAAATTCATTTTCATAATGCCCCCTTTCTCTAGAATTGTAGCATTCAACATCGACAACCACTTTCTTTCCCATGAAATCACGAGCTTCCTGGCCTTTATCACCACATTTGTAACAGACTCCCATTCCCATCAGGCAAGTACCAGGGTGTTTCTTATCACATTTATTGTAGGATAGATATTCAACTTTTCCATTCTTCCCCTTATTTCCATTTCCAGAGTGTTCAGCAGACCTCTTCTTCTCTTTCTTTGCTTTAAAGTCGTAAGACGTAGAGAATTATTTTTCTGTCTTGATAGCATGTGAGAAAATATATTCGTGTGATGAGAAGGATTGTGAGACTAATGCTCGATGGAGAAATGGTTTTAACCCATCAAGGAAAAAATAAATATTACTTATTGGGTTACGTATATAATCTGCAGCATGCCTTGCTAACCTTGTAATGTTAGCTTCATACTTTGAGACATTCTCATCCTCCTTTTGCCTCAGACACAGAAATTGTCTTTCCATATCTGCTCAATTGTCATGAGGAAAGTATTTTTCTAAGAAAATTTATTTATACTCTCTCAATTCCATATTTGATACTTCATCATCTTCCTTTGTGTTTTGAATCAATTACCACCAATGATCAACAACGCCAGTGAGGTGGTAAACTGCCATGAAAACCTTTTCCACTTTCCTACTCCCCAAGGCATGAAATATTTTCTCTAAGGAAAATATCATTTTCTAAACTAAAAATGGATTTGTACTCTCATTTAATGTTGGTGGTTGTTTCCTCATGACGCGATCTAACATTGATCCAGCACGCTATGGATCAGGGTGCTCCATACAGGTAAGTTTATTATTCATAAACTGAGTGAGTTCTCCCAGTATGGTGATAAGGTGATCAGTACCAGTTGCTTCAACAGATCCACTATAATTATCTTGAGTTGGAGGGAAATAAATACATGGATTACGTTCATTGATATAGTTTTCATTCCTTCCACTGGGATCCATTTCATAAAAATGGCATAAACTAGATTATTTTATGAATCAAAATACATAATTCCATTAATGTAAAACACTAAACATAATGTGAACAGTTTATGAATATAATCCACAATCATAAAAAAGTATTATTTGGGGAAGTATATACTCATAAAACCTTCATAATGGTTTATAATAAAATGATAATTATCCTAGACATATCCCCCTGGAGTGTCATAAGAAAGAGTGAAGAAAAGCCCGTGGTCATGCTCCACTTCACGATCGAGTCTAGCTCAAAGTAGTTTTTTCAGGATTTACCCCTAGCTACATCTGTGCCACAACCGCCTCTACCTGCTCATATCCAAACAGGGATGTATTGCTTGGAAAACTCACAAAATATCTTCAATACCAAAATTCTAGGAATTTATTCTATACTAATCCTCAAAGTCTATCTATAGGCTATGTGATCTAATAAAAGTTTACCTAAATCATGTTTCCAAGGATTGTACTAAACTTTATCTGATACCAACTATAACTCCCCAATTATAGTTACACTGATTCAGTGCATAACTACATAACATTTTAATGTTCATAGAAGATCACGTATCGAATGACTGATTAGTTTAGTAGCCTTAGGAGTACTAGATACATTAATATGGTTTACATTACATCATAATATGGGAAACTACAAAAACATTATTTCCATAGACAACATGGAGATCACATAGACTATCCCTATAGGCCAGTCATAATATACTTCTTCACATCATGGAAAAAATAAAACATAGAAATGGGTGAGCTCAGATGCTCTGTAAGGATAGCAATAGAGAGGGAACTTTCATAAATGTGTATAAACATTTAAGGCAATGTATAAAACTAAAATAAAAGCCTTTTCGACATAAAAGTCATCATAATATGGAAAATATAAATCAAAATAATTCCATTTACATACTCACATGGATATTCTACTAGTCGAATGATCAAATGCAATATCAATAGCCACTTTCATAATGATGGAATGCATAATGCCAAACTTCATAACCACATAGTCAAGGCCTTGTTCCAAGACTACAAATACAATTTTGTTAAGTACTTATTTAAATACACCAGTATGTATCATGAGACCTACCAATTCATCTAGAAGCTATAAAAGGCTCCACCCGTCACTTACGAAGTCCAATTCATTCCTCATATGAAAAGGTTTAATGATAAAAGAAATATTTGTATTAAAACTGCCATACGAAATGTCAATAATTTATCCATAAACCATGAATGGTATAAAAATAACACATCCAAAGTCAAATATATTGAAAAATCTTCAATACAATATATATGTTTTGTATCATAATAATTCAACTTCAACTAAGCTTAAAATCCATCAATGGATGTTGACATAGATGAAATCAAAACCTTTTTTTAGAGAAATATCTCTTTCTATTTCGAAATCATTTAAGAGTCACATAATTATAATGAAAAAATTTATTTTGAAAATATTCTTATCAGCATGTTAGGGAAGCTTCGATGATGTTATAATGGTGGAAAATAGTCGCACCCACCCTATATGTTAAAAATGATTCTTACATTAAATTTGTCAAAACGATCAAAGAGTTCCTTGTTTAGAAAACGACAGAAAGATTACTTTCAAAAACATATATGTTCAAATAAGGGTATAAATAAATTTAACCCATTTTTTATTAAATAGTAATATTTTTTGAAATACATTTTTATGAAACATGGATGTGGATAACAAAGAGGTCCCAGTAGATAATTACGTATAAACAACATTGGATAATGAAGAGATGATGAAATTAACCCTTACCTTGTACTTTTCCTCGAATGAGTATTGGTTATCCTCTTGTATAATGGTAAAATAAGTAATATTATATTATTCAAGAATCATATTCATTAATATGATATCAAATATAATCTTTTAATATTGATTTGTTAATAATATTTTAGTATTATTATCATTTTGGGTGTTAACTGATTCGTTTTCCTTTATATGATTTGTTACATAAGTAATGATTGTTGTGGATACGATGTATCTTATTATTTTTCAGAAAAATATTAATTATTTTAAAAAAATAAAACATCTAAAGAAAATTAGTCTTGAATGGATATAATGGGGAATGCATCTTATCATGTTTCGCGAAGACGGTAATCCGTACGTACGCACGAGGGACAATATCATTCGTTTGATAATATATAATTGGATTCTATATCATATATACAGAATAATTATCATGTTATATTTATTATTTGAATCAATTATTCATTATTATTATACCCATCCAAATAATAATGTATTGAATAACAACTACACCTCAATGGGAAGACGGTATGTCGTACGTACGCATGTATGGTGACATTTCATTCAAAGGATAGATAGAATAATGAATATGGTTGTACCATATTTATAATAACATCAAAGTATATAAAAGATAATGGAGTTATTATTTTATAATGGAAACAATAAAGAAAGAGGATGTGGGAGAAGAAAGGAACTTGAAATAGGTGATGAAATATTTACCACTTCTTCGGTTTCTTCCTTTTGATTTGATCCAAAGGGCTCCTTAGGATGGATTTCTGACTAAAGTAAGGCCTCTAGGTTGAACGTAAGATAGTTGAGAGGATATTTGGGTATGGTATGGCTTATCCAAATGGCTTCAATGTTTTGAATTAGATAGAAGGGGTTGTACCCTTCTATAAGAGGGGAGAGGGGAACCTTAGGAAAAGCTAGAAATATTATTTTATAATATGATCATTTTCAGTTTTTAATGGATCTATAATATTTTATTTAAAGTATAAGGTGGGTATGGGTAGAAATACACTCAACCAATAGGTTTTAGACAGGTTTGGATCACTATTTTAACTTTATATTTTAGATTTATCTTTTAGTTTTATAGATTGACATTTACCATGTCCTTTGTAGTTTTATATTATTTAGTTAAAAAACATTTGATAAACTTCCAAGAGAACATAATGTGGTTCATTAATGAAATATATATTATTATTTAAGACCATTTTCCGAACCTTAGATTTTTAGAAATAGAATATCAATTAATGATTGAATATTTGTTTTAATAACCCGTTTTTGTCAATTTTGACACTATTTGGTATTTTGTTTTTTCTAAATTCATAACAGCATTATTACTTCGAAATAAATTCATATAACCAACCCTAACATGTCATATTAACATATAAAATTAGTGGAATTCATAAAATTTCTCAAATTACATTTATTTGGATATTTATAATATCAATTATTTTAATGATTCATTAATACCGTAATTACTACATCATCATTGTGTCATAAATAAATTTTATTATTTACTGTATAAAAATTATAAATAAAATAAAATTTTTAAGGAAATAATTTTAGATTTCTAATTTATTTTTATAGTCAAATTTATCTTATATATATCCCTATATTAAAAATGTTTTAGTTATTAAACATTGATTTTAACTCTTTTAACTCTTCATTAAATAAAATAATAATAAATGTCATAATCTATTCCAAGTGGACCAAAGTGGTTCATATTTTATTCCTAAGTTTTTTTTGTTGAATTAGAATTATCCAATATAATTAGGTCATGTTTTAGGGTAATATTAATATCATTTTTACCCTTAATTACCCTATTTTATTTTAACCGTGGTAAATAAAAGTAAAAAGATACTATTCACCAAAAAATTATTTTCATTTTATTGAAGCACATTTTACTTACTGATATCAATCGTGTCTCTCGGATTTTTGAAATTCAACTCACAGAAGTGGTAAAATTATTTTTTATGTAAATTCACAAATTCTCCTAAGAGGTGGGTAAAAGATGGTAAAAAGTTCAATAATATATATATATATATAATTATTATAAACTGGATCCAATGAATTAAATTGAACTTATAGAGGTTTTATATATCTATTTTTACCAACAATAAATTTAAAAATAAAAATAAAATTATTTAAAATAAACTCAGTTTTAAACTATAACTCAATGTTTTTCACTATTCATCAAAAATTGAATGTTTTCAGAAAAATACCTAAAATTCACCCTAAGATAAAATCGATATTCCAAATCCAAAAATGAATCCCATTTTGAATGATAAAATTTATAAAATTAAAAAATTTGGTATTACTATTCATAATGGCTAGTCTGATTGGTTGTGGTGTGTTAGAACACGAAGATGCATACAACACACGCTATTGTATTATTCATAGAGAAGTGTACTGTGGAAGCATGTGGTGTTACATTCCAACTAGGGGACACTCATAAATCATAGTGGATGCTCTATGGCATGCATATATCACTTGAAAAACTCAATATGTTCATCGGCATTTCCAGGAAGCATCACATGAACCAATTAGATAGCGACCTAGTGATGATGGTCGTTATCAACAGGTGATGGTCCCCGCTGCCCGCAAGAGAGCTCCTCGAATGCACCGAAGGTAGCTGGATAATAAAGATGGGATTCATGACTCCACAATGTTGATTGTTGGGGTTCTCAATGCCAGCAAACATGTCTCAAAGGCACAGAACCATGCCAACCTATTACCATACTATGGGAGTGGTAGTAGCAGTTGTGACGGTCCTCCCTACAATGTCAATACCTGTGGATGTAATGGACCTCCCTAGAGCACCCTTGAGTGCCTGCATCATGGTAATATAACGATCGATCATGAGAGTTCCTCTTTTGATGTGAGTCATATAAGCCCTCAGTGTGGCCAGATGATCGAGCAGCAAGATGGTTCTCCCCTTGTTGTAGTCCTCCCTAGGGTATACGCTGCAAACACTCTACGTGCTGTGGGACCATAGATTATGATTGTATTCCCAGCCATCATAGTCACAACTGCGAAGGTTCTCCCTACATTGATTTTTCTTCATGACTAGAAGGTCCTTCCCGTGTCGTGGCCTGCCTTGATGGTCCTCCCCAGGGATTAGGTTGCAAAGATATTTCACGCAAATAGGCATCAGATTATGGTGGTAGAACTCACCACTTTAATATTGGAGGACCCCCTCATAGAGACATCAAGCAATGAAAAGTCCTTCCCCTCCTTTTAGTACATTCTAAGGACCCTCCCCAGGGTGTTCCCCACGTATATTCTCCCTAAAAAAACTGTGATGATAGTCCTCGCCATCACGGAAGCTATGACGGTAGTCCTCGACATCATGACCATCACTGCGAAGGTCCTCCACACAATGGCCTTATGCAACAAGAAGTTCCACCCCTTATAGAAGTGCGTCCTGAAGGCCCTCCCCAAGAGTCATGATGAACGTCAAAACATGATGGTCATCCTTGACACCATTATGTCCATTGCGAAGGCCCTCCCTGCAATGGCCATGAACTACAAGAAGGTCCTCCTCTTGCTGAAATCCACTATGATGGTCCTTCCCATGGTATGAACTATGGAATTATTTTTTGTAGTCGGACTTCAGGTTGTGATAGTAGTCCTCGCCACTACAGTGCCAACTACAAAGGTCCTCCCCATGGATACATATCATACCGACATGAATGTCTTCCCCATTCCGAATAAAGTACAGAAAATCCCTCCTATTATGAGGAACTCAAAAAGAGGTAATCAATCATTCTAGATTCCTTGTAAACTATCAATGACATCCTTCTTTAATCAAGAGATGTTTTGGTACCATTTTCATACTCTGATCCTCCCCGGATCCACCCACATAACGATTCAACCCCTACAAGCCCCGCTACCTCAGATCATTCTATCCAGAAGTAGATCAGCTCAGATGAAAATGTATAGGAATCGATGGCGGAAGCACATTCTAATGTATAGCTCCTGAGGAAATGGATGGACATGTATGATATACCTATAATTTCATGGCCTATGACCACCTCTATGTTCTACATACTTATAGATTTTTCGGAAGGAAGCATACATGAAATCTACTCCAATATTTGGACAACGTTTCTCTGGTTGAAAATAAAATTCATACCATATGAAGGGTATGTAAATCATGTCCAGGAAATAGGAGAGAACATGCGTCACATTTACATAGTATCCCTTCCTTCGGTGCAACGACCGCAATCATAGAGGCACCAAAGGGACCTTGAGTCAACCTACCTCCATGCACTACACAAATTTCATCACCATATTGAGGACACTTCAATGGGATTTTATATCCGTGGATGGGGAGAACATAGGGAACTGCATTTCACTCCACTTACCGTGTACCAGAACCCCTTCATCATATTTTCTTACAATGCCATCACGTCAAGACGATAGTCAAATGAAGTTTCTATTCAGTAGAGGCCCCACATCCAATAGAAACAGGACTTGAGTAAGTCTCAAAAGCGTCAGACCCGATGAAAGTGAGCCATTCATGAACTCCAAAATTAGGCTACCAAAAATACTGGGCAGGGATCTCACCTAATAAAAGACAATCAGTGATTAGTGCATAGCTCCCCAGAGATAATTAATTCGTAGGTGAACTCGACACCAGGACAGGCTCACCCTCGAATAGGAGGATGAGAAATCATGAAGGAAGCGATTGCAGTAGAAGCTGTCGCAATACAGGACCAATCCCAGCATGCTGGGATGATGGAATTTTTAACCAAAAATACCCCTGTACGAATTGTATAAATGGGAAGTGGCACAACAACCAAGGAACAGATCCAACACCAGCCCCCAGGGTTGGGGGCATTTTTACCTCAACGACAACCACCCCCACGAGAATCAGTATTGTTTCGTTTGGGGAGGGTAGTCATGGGAGGAGGTTCCTATATAGTATCATCCATCGAAACATCATCCCCTCCAAGAGGGAGGCCTTACATAATGTCGCACCAAGGATCAAACTGTGTCACCCTTCATCAAGAGACCCGAAGACAATCCCGAGATAGAAGGGGGAAAACCTGTATGAGGTGTGGAAGGTACTATTCAAACTTGGAAGATGACACCTTCTCCACTCCGAATTATGAATCTATCAACATCATGGATTTTAACACCATGTGTGGCACCGATGATGATGTAAATCCATATAGATCAGGAGAATATGGTTTCATTCATGATGTGATTCAGAATGAGCCAACATGCATGCACACCTAGAACCAGATGGCCTCCCTGAACCTAGCCACTCTAGAAAATTCCCCTCCACATCCCCAGAGAGTCACCAACAGAAAAAGTAAAAAAGGCTATGTTTTCCTCCACCCATCTCCTTCTCTCAATACCAACGATCCTCTCATGATCAAAGAGTGGTTCTCTCAACAGGAGGAGGAAATGAAAGAATTAAGACAGATTAATGTTGAGCTACTCTAGAGGAACTGTCCTATTGAATATGTTCCTCATGATGGGTCACACTACACACTTCTAGCAAGTGCACCTAAAACAAGTGTTTTACCTAGAAAATGAAACATGGTTAGGGCCATGCCTAGCACAACACCTGGCCAATCCAGCTACATGATCTTGGGTTCATAAGCATACCAGGACATCCCTCTACTCTAGAAGAAACTAGAGCGAGTGCATTTAAACCCTCTGGAGATAACACCGATGGAATATGCTCCTCAGGTACTAGTTGATCCAACACCAGAAGTAGTACCCCATGCGGTACCGGTTCATGATCAGGCATACCAAGATGTAAACTAGGGTCTCGCCAACACCATTGATGCACTAACAGATCGATTAGAAGGAATGGAAGAATGGCGTGCTCAGATACAGCCAGAGAAAAATTCTTACCCAGACTGGGTGTGTAGCACGCTGCCCCCATAGAATTTTGGGAGTCATGAATCCCTTATATTCAATGGATCAAATGACCTGAAACAACATTTGATGCACTACGTGTCACATTTTGACCCAATGATTTGAACTCCGGAACAACAAGAAGCAGTGAAACTCAGATGCTTCATGAGAACATTACAAGGTTCAGCCTTCATCGGGTATACAAGTCTACCAGCTTAGTCAATAATAGTCTAGGAGGATCGACAACAACAATTCCTATTCCACATCAGCTCAACGTTACCCAAGATGATGGTTAGATTACTCAAGAATTGTGAACATGGAGAGAATGAGAGGGTCTCAGACTTCATCACAAGATGGAAGGGTCTGTCCTACTCTCTGAACATGCTACTTCCACAGGACGAGATGCTTTCGATGAGCATCAACATCCTTTGAGATGAGCTATAAACACCACTCATACTAGTAAAATGCACCACTGGATTCCGGGATTCCTCTACTATTTCCCAAGGAATCGAAGACTCATTTTTAGCGGACTAACATAAAGTCTTGTATAGACTTATAGAATCTTTCAACGATAGTAGGTAGAGCTGAAGCATCCTTTGTCATGCTCATGCCAGCCCCTACACCAACTACACCACCATGTCCTTCGCCGAATCACCAAGGACCTCTAGAGTATCAACAGTTTCCCCCTCCCCGGCAAGAAGATCAAATAGGACTTTGGCGAATCCATCATGAGGAATGAAAAAAATAATGTTTACTCATTCCGAGAGGACCAAGATCATGGCTATTTCATTCACACCATGAATAGAAACATGCTCCACATACCAGAGCCAAGAAAGACTGAAGTAGTCGGCCTCGAAAAACGACTGGATTTTTGTCCATACCATTGGATGATGGGACACCGAATTCAGGAATTATTCATCTTCAATGGCCTCCTATAAAGGATGGTGGACTCGGGGTAGGCCAATATAGGAACACCCCTGACACATGTAGCACATGTTTCTTCCACCATCCCAGATTAGTGGGAGGAGTGGAAGAAATTCGTTAGCAAAAGGGAGTGGGAATTTGATGGTTGGATGACTCAGAAGACAGTAAAACAAGATCATGGCATACTCTGAGCTCAATTGCAGCAATGGGTTGTCCCTCCAACTTCTCTTAGTGAAACACAGCGGCCATCCTCGATCCCACATCCCTCTACAAGCTGGTCATCCATATGTAATAAGAGAAGGATGAAACATGTTCAAGAGGAAAAATATGTGACAGGGCCAATGCTAGCCTTGACACTTTCGGATTTCATGCCCTCAGGCCTAAAACAACGAGCACTACCCCGCCAAATGGAACCATCTGAGGAAACCATACAGGTTAATCTATCATCAAAAGGGGAACTAATCTTTGATTCTATCAAAGTTATCCATTCACTAGAACCATTCTCTGATGAAGAGTGTGGTTATGAACCTGAGTTCCTAACACCTAATCAGGGGACCGTAAGAAGGAATCACAGAAGCAAGGGATTCCAAGATAGACGTAGTTGTGGCCAAAACCAACCCTATAGTTATACCATGATTAAAACTATCAATGTTGTGGAGACTCGTGGGAGAGACCTTCAACTGACCCAGAAGGAGAATGAATATACCTCTGCCCCCATGAGCAGCCACTCTGGCCCCATTATTCTACAATACCCAACGGAGGAAGAACAAGTGTCTATATTCCTAGGGCACAAAAGTAAACCAACCAGGTCGTATCCCCAGAATGCGGGAGAACCCCCAACTCATTCCCCTGTGACCGGTCCCACCTCATTTAATGCTCCAGCCTTAAATGTGTCTGTTAAAGAGCTCTCGGAAATGTAGAAGCACCGACCTCTTGGAAAAAAGTATGATAACATGAAGCAGTTGGCCTCATTACCAGCCATGCTATCAATCCTAGATGTCCTGAGATTGTCAGTAGTCCTTAGGGAGGAATTCATAGAATCCCTACTTATACACCAAGAATTTCATGCTGAATTTTCTTCCGCCGAGATTGATCGACTGAATACTAGCCCAGTTGAATGTAATTTAGTGATTTCCTTCACCAATTAGAATGAAGACGCCACCATTCATAGACACATAAAACCCCTATATGTGTCTAGCATACTGAATGACATTGATGACTAGAAATTCATCATAAAAAATGGCTGCAGAGTCAACCTTCTCCCACTACGAACACTTCATATGTTGGGACACAATGAAGAAAATATGACACCCTAGGCTACAACTCTCTTAGGTTATGACAAGAGTGAATAGAAGAAAATGGAAAAAATCAAGATCATAACCCATTTTGGAGACCTTGTGTCCCATTAAAGTTCCAGGCGATTCAGCAAAGCACGACTTTCAACGCCCTATTATGAAGGCCATGGATTCATCAACACATTTCTATTCCTTCCTCATACCTCCAGTGTATAAAATATTGTATCAATGAACATAGTGGGATATTTCACATTGATAAGTCCCCATTCGAGCTCTCTGAGTTGCATTACATTGATTCTAGATTTTACGAGAAAAAGGGGAAGACATCTGTAATTGATGGTAATGATTGGGTCCCCGCCCCAAATGGTCTAGAAGTGGTTCCTGAAGACCCCCTCAAGCAGCTCGGTGAAGAGTAAGTGCTTCCAATTAACAATGTGGAGAGCAGGAACCCACGTCCAGATGCGTATTATGCTGTCCTAATGATCTCAGTCATGATATCTAATTCTGACAATGCAGAAGCAGCTACTGACCCTCAATCAAAGGAAGAATGCTCGAGAAAGGGTGCTCACTCCCCATCCATGGAATCTCAATATATCCCTATCACACTCTCATAATCGAAATAAGTATAAGGCCCTGGTCACCCCATGCTTCTCCCTATCCATTGGTTCCCTCACTACAAAATTGGTTAGAGGAAGTCACTTCCGCCACAGAGTGCCCATGTGACATCATGCCTCTGAGAATTAGAGATCCCACATCAATAGCTATATCCCCATTAGAAGGAGACGATGAGGAGGATTTGAGGGATGAAGAGGAAGAAGACTATAGATATTCCCCTCTTGTATTCAGAGAGGGTATCTCTACCACTGTCAACGAACTCAGGGAAATAAACCTAGGTACTGAAAAAGACCTGAGACCCACTCTAATTAGTACAACAATGTCATATGAGAAACAAGAGGACTATAAGTCCTTCTTGATGTATACTCACAATTTTTTCTCCTAGAATTAAATATAATTTCCAAGACTCGATCCCAAGGTGGAAAAGCACCACGTAGGCTTTCCAGAAGATCACTGAGGCTATAAAAAAGCCACCATAAGGATGAACCCTACACATGCAGCTAAGATAGAGGCTGAAGTCGACAAGATCATCAAAGAATAATTCATTCAGGAGGTCCATTATACCATCGGTTTGGAAAAAATAATCCCCATAAAAAAGAAGAATGGGCAGATCCGCATCTGCATCGATTTTAGAGATCATAATTGGACCTGCCTGAAAGACGGTTTCCTGGTCCATATCACTGAACTATTGATCAGTGAGACAGCTGGATATGAGGCTCTCTCCTTCATGGATGGTTATTCTGGATATAATCAAATCAGAATGGCATGATAAGATGAAGTATCCACTGCCTTCGGGGCCCCCAGATATTATTTTTCTACAAGGTCATGCCCCTTGGTCTGAAACATTATGGCACCACATATAAACATTCCAAACATCTCATTTTGAAACCATTCTAGGGGAAGTTCGTTGAATGTTGTGTTGATGAATTGGTGGTCAAATTGGGAATGTTCTCAAATAACCCATCAGACCTTGAAACCATCTTTAGAAAACATTGACAACACAGCCTGAAGATGAACCCGAAGAAATGTGTCTTTAAGGTTACCTCAGGGAAAATTCATGGCTTTTTTCATACACCATCGTGGCATTGAAATCTACCCTGAGAACAAAAATGGTATCCTTGGTTTTCCCCCTCCCCGCAACCTCACTGAGATGAGAGGACTCCAAGGACATATTGCCTATATTAGGAATTTTATATCCAACCTCACAGGAAAATGTCTACCCTTTACTAGGTTGATGAAGAAGGGAGTTACCTACCAATGGACATATAAATTCCAAGAGGCATTCGACGGCCTCATGTAGTACCTCTTGAGTCCACCACTGCTCATGTCATAGGTGGAATGAATGCCACTTATCATGTATGTTACAACCTTATAACGGTCACTAGGACCATTCCTTGTGTAGATGAATGAAGCCGGCAGTGAAAAAAACCTTTATTATCTCTGCTAAACCATGATCGATGTTGATACCCATTATTCAAATATCAGGAAGAGCTGTTTGGATCTGGTCTTCATGGTCCAGATGTTGTGACATTATCATCAGAATCATGAAGCCCATCTGATCTCGTGCGGTAATCTGCTGAAGTACATCCTCATCCATCCAATGCTTACTGGACACCTATCCCGATGGGCGGTCATCCTACAAATGTTTGACATCCGATTTGGGATTCCGAAAGATATCAAGGTCCACACATTGGCTGATTTTCTAGCAATGCATCCCTCGACATAGACCACCTCATCAGATGCAGAACTCCCCAACAAGAACATCTTCTCAATTCCAAAGGATTCCTCAATGTGGGAAATGTAATTTTATGACAAATACATAATAAAAACCGGTAAAAGAATGGAAGGCACCATGTTTAACATGTTGGGGCTAGGACTCATACTCATATCCCAAGATCAGAAGGTTTTGAAATATTCCTTCCTCTTTTCAGAAGGATTCACAATGAATGAGACAGAATACCAAGCCCTCGTTGCAAGTCTAAATCATGCACTCCAAGTGCAAGTGTAACACCTAAAATTAAAAGGTGACTCAGAACTGGTCATCAAGAAAGTCCATGGTGACTATGATATTAATAAAGAAGAGTTGATCCACCTGTTTGAGAACATCTAAGGGTTAATGGAAGAGTGACCCAAAGAATGGACATTGAACTATGTTCCCTTGTCTCATAATTCCCAGGAGGATGTGTTTTCCAATGCATCCATAACCCTAGATGTACTTGACTGAGATGAAACATTTATCAGCATTTCTCACTATTTAAATGGCCTTGATGTATGTTCAAACTAACGCGGAATAAATCATTGAAGTCCGCCCTTTCCCTGATCCATATGATCCTTCAATCAACTGGATGAACCCCATTACGATCTACTTTCAAAGGGTATAACTTCCATTAGATAGGACTGTAAGAGATAAAATACGGAGAAGGGAAGTCAATTTTGTCTTATATGGCCACACGAGCTAGGAGATGGTCCTCTACATGTGATTCCTTGACAGAGTCCTTCTCAGATGAATTTATGGATAAGAGACTAATACCATCATTAATGAAATGCATGTTGGAGTGTGTAAAGTACATCAATTAGGATCTATGATTTCTCATCAGATTTGATGGCTTGGATACAATTTTCCCACCCTTTCATGGGATAGCGTGAACTTTACCATGAAATTCCACTCCTTCCAAATTCATGCCAACTACCTTTATCAACCCCCATAGCTACATCACCAAGCTATGTACTCATAGTTGTTCGCCATCTGGGGAATGGATTTCATGAGAAGATATCCTCCTTTCATAGTCAAACAATTGAAACATATTCTCATGGAAACCGAATTCTTTTATAAGTGGGTAGAAGATACACACCTTAAAGAAGTGGCGGAAAGAAGCATCATCATCTTCATGAAAAACAATTTCATCAATAGATTTGATGTCCCTCGAACAATACTGATTAACAACAACACAAAATTCTTCAATACAGAATTTCGAAAACTATAACATGAATATGGTATCAAGACCAACCATTCATCCTGCTACCATGTAGTGGAAAACAGACAGATAGAGTCCTTCAATAAAACATTATCTAAAAAACACTTGAAAATGGTGGACAAATACAAGAAGTATTTTCCAGAAAAACACTTCCATACCATGTGGTCCAATTAAACCATAACTCCTACTACTACCCAGGATACTCCGTAATCATTATTATAAAGAGAAGAAGTAGTTATTCCCATTGAACTACAATTTTCGTCACTCCATGTTGCCATTTTTTATCAACTATCCAACGATGAAAAAGAGTATAAGTGATTATATGTGTTGAACTGACTGGATGTGAAGCTTCTTCTCACATTACACCACCTTGAAGTATGTCAAAACCGGATTGCATGAGCCTTAAATAAAAAAGTTCATCTTTAGTCCTTCCTTAAATGATAATTGGTATTGATTATTTTGACCCTAATGATTACTCAAAACAAACCACCAAAGTAAGAGACACAAAGGTAATGAGAACATATCAAACACAAGGTCATCTCCAATAGAGCATAAGCCCTGATCTCCATGAATTGGAAGCTCACCACTTCTCCTACAAATGTGAGATTTATGATGAAATATTTCATGTAACCATAAGAGAAGTTTTTGTACGAGATGCAGGATGTTAAATTACAAATCCTAGAATGTCCTTACTACATGACAATAAATTTCATAATAGTGTTTCCTTACCGTATGATGATAAACTACACGATACATCATCCCTACGACATGAATATAAATTGTGTCGCGCTAGTCCAATCTCTATGATGCTAAACCAAGATCCAAGAAACCCAATACTGTGATCTCAAATTGTCCAGGACTTCCCCCCTTGAGGTGCATGCTAGAGGCCCCCAACCACATTCACGTCGGTTCTGCTATAAAATCGTACCTTGCACCCCTATTTGGAAGCGATTACTGACGGTCTAATCTCTATGACCCCAAAACTAAGAGAAATATTTCCTAGTTGCATGAAATTAAACTTCATAACGAGATAGTTCCCAAACTTGAGAAGAAACTTGATCTCTTGAAATTTTTCATCTATTGTGACATGTCCAAAGAACTATGTACGGCTTGATTCCTACCCTCGCAGGACACATTGTGATGCTAGGATTTCTGTATCCCGGCCTAGCCACTATGAAAAATGCCCCCCTATTGCAGATAAATCATATTTGCACTGGAATCCCCTTTGAATAACAAGGGATTTGATAACTACGCACATCTTGATTCCTTACCTCGTAGGATACATAGAAACACCAAGATTTCTGTATCTTGGGCCTGCCACCCCCCAAAAAAATGATAAACCTCATCCTTACAACATGATGCTAAACTGCACGGAGATTGTCCTTACCGCATGATTCTAAAATACATGGAGGTCTTCCTTACCACATGACGTTGAAATGAATGGAATACCTTTTCACGTTGGTTCGAAACATCTTTACCAGATGACATTAAACTGCCTGGATTTGAGAATGCTCTCTATCATTACTGGAAAGACAATAAACTAGATGACAATCGTCCTTACCGCACGACCTTAAACTGTAGGGTACAATCCATAATCTACTCCAGATACATTGTAACCCATGGATGGAACACTACTTGAACATTTGGATTCATCATTTCCATGTATCAGACTCCATGACCTAGAGGATTGCGGATCTTCATAATCACCCATGGCCATTGTTAGTGGAAGGTCATTGGACGACAGACATCTTTGCATGACTATGCATACCATTCCCTCAGTGGATCTGCATATTGATCACCCATGGACTGTCTACCAAAGTCACGTATTACATATGCTACACTTTTCCTAACTCCATAAGATTTCTTATCCTAGATCCCCCATATAAAATTTCTTGATCAAAAAAGTTCTAGAGAAATGGTTTACATGTTTTCCCCTTCACGTACGGTCATTGCCAAGGTTCCCCTACCTGGTTATCTTGTGTATCCACTCGTGGTTCCAATGACGGTCTGCATCCATGACATAACTCCAGAGTTATGCTACCTTTACCAAATAGACACTTGAAATATGGTTGTTTCTCGTATGCTTTCACACTTCTGTTTCCATTTTCCAGAGTCTATGTCATTAGAGATCCCAGATCATCATAATCATTCATGGCCATCAGATGTGGAAGGTCAATGACTAGTTGAAACCATTGCATGACTATGCATACCATGCCCTCAGCAGCACTGCATATTTATCACCCATGTACCATCTACAAAAGGAAAGTCTTCCTCAGGCGACACTCTTCGTATCTCCATACTCTATCTAGCCACGAATCCCCCACACCACATCCCCTAATTCGAGAGACCCCATGATTACAGTTTACTCATTCACCCCCCTTTCTTATCAGAGCATGCTAGAGAATCCTAATTCGATTATCCCATAGGTAATCGTAGAACCATCCAACAGTTGTACGAACCCTATGACTATTAAAATAAGAGAAAATCATACTTACAACATGACATTAAACTGGACAAAATGAATGTGTACCCCACACATAGGGTAAATTAGTGTAGGGAAATTCTTAAGATCAAAGACAACTATGGCCTAGCATCTCTGACATGACCAGATATACCTTTTCTATACCTCAGACTCTGTGACCTGAATAATCAAGGATCTTAATAACCCTACAATTCCATCAGACATGGATGGTCATCGACCTATGGACACCATTTCTTGGCTATTCATACTATGAGATCAGTGGCTCTACATATTGATCACCCCTGGCCCGTCTACCAAAGGAAATGCATCCTCATGTGACACTTTTCCTACCCACGTATTCTCAAAGGCCCCAGAGCATTCATATCATTTCTCCTCATCTAGGAGGCCCTGGAATCACAGTTTACACTATCATCATCCTTCCCACATCTTGGACATGTCAGAGTATTCAGACCTGGTAACATTCTAATCATGAGTGACCTTTACAGTAGTGTCCTTACCGCATGATGATAATCTTCTTGGAGCACGTCCTCAATGCATGATGATAAACTAAAAATGCCAAGCACATAGACATTCGAAAAATTCCCTAGTTAAAATAATTTATATAAAAACACTGAATGCCCCTCGTCCATACCATAAGATTCTAAACTGCACAGAGACCATCCTTGACGCATGACATTAAACTACACGGTCTTGAAAGAACTCTTCACGGGTTCAGTTAGAAAAGGTGGCCTCCCTCTCTTCATCAGTGCATGGGTAAGACATGCATGGATCATCATCTCACACCTACGTAAGCGGGATGACTTCACCCATTCTTGGGATATCTTAACCCAAAATGTAGTACCCATGTCCAGACACCCCTCCTCATGAATAATAATCTATAACCAGAGAGAACCAAACTCCCATAAACCACCCCTGGTGGTCTTGAATCCCAACATCCATGATGTTGCTCGACTATCAGGAGAATACAACCATTGACCTAAGGACACCTTTGCATGATAATACATACCATGCCCCCAACATCTCTGCATGTTGTTTCCAATGGTCTATGTACCAAAGGAAAGACCTCCTTAGGAAAAAACTTCTTTTTGAATGCCTCCTGGCCTCTGAGCCCTCATATCCATCTTGAGATTTGGAAACTATCTGAGATTCATTTTACAAACCTTTCCACAATCACATCGGAGTATGGTGGTACGTTTCTGTTTAAATTTATAAGAACTAAGGAAAGCAATTCCATTTTGAAATAATGTCCCAGCTGCATGACAGTAAACTGCATCAATCTCTAACCCTCCGTCACGAAAACCAAGTGAGTGTAGAAGTGGTATCTTGTCTATATCCATTACTAATATGGATATCCCTAAACCCATCATACAGAATCTATCTTTTAACCCACCCCTTGTGGTTTCCATAACCTTTTTTGGGCCACCCCTGGTGGTATTCATAATCCTAACTTCCATGAAGTTACCCGACCATAAGAAATGAAAACTCAATGACTTAAGGACACATTTTCATGACTAAGCATACCATGCATTTAGTTTCACTACATAATGAGGCCCATGTCCCATATTTAAAAGTAATGTCTACATTAGGCATTTCTTTTACTACCTCTGTACTCCCATATGGCTCTTATTCCCCATGTTATTCCCCACATGTTGTTCAAACATAAATGAAAAGTTTCCCCACATATACATAAGAAAGGTATTAAGGCATACATAATCAGTATAAACCTCACCAGGGCCCCCGTCCCACTTCATTTGGTTAAAGAGGATTGACCTAAAATATAAGCAATGATAGTCCTATTTGCGGGACATTAAACAGATCACAGAAATAGGTATGAAACTCACCAAGACAAATACCAAAAAATGGTCTCTTGGGAAAAATCCAAGTATCAGATCTCTAGGACTACACCTTGTGTGGCCTCAGAAAAACATTGTGAAATAAAAACTCAAGAGGTACAAATCACGTTAGGTCGAAAACCCGCAAAGGGAGTCCTATAAAAATCCAAGTTAGGCTCTATAAGCCCATGTCAAGAGGTCTTAGAATAAAATATAGTAATAATGAAAAAGGCACAATAGTTCGTGAGGTATTCCATTCAACATCAGCAATAATCAAACTATGCTCGATGGGCCCCTTAGGTCACGAAAAAATTAGAGCTCGATTCAGTTATCTCATCTTACTGATTTCAATTCATGGTTCAAAATTAACATGTCCCTAAAGTGATGCTAATAGGAAGATGTAGAGAAGAGGTTCTTAAAATACAAAATTTGTTCCATTAAATTCCGAATGAATATAAGAACATCTCCAATTTAGAGTATCCCGTGAGTAAAAAGGGGGGGAGTACATGATGTAATTATAGACAATGATACAATATGTCCTAGTTCACCCGTTACAAATGAATAGAGAGTTATTGCAGCAAGCCATCCATAGTCTGTTATAAGGATGTTCTCTCTTCCGTTTCAACTTTAGTCATTGGACACACCCGCTCCAAGACTGCTTTAAGGCCTTTCCCTTTTTTCTGAACAACTTCATAAGTCACATGCAAGGAGGCCATTTTTCCCCTAAACATGGTTTTGATGGATTTTCACTCCTGTAGATCTTCCTTCTAAACTGCCACCAAATCATTGTCATTCACTTCCTTGGTCTTTATATGATCGTGTTTTTCCGAAATATCCCAGAAAGTTTCCACCTAGTAGTGGGAAAATTTGAACCTTCTCAGCTTTTCCATGTAGGAGATGAGGTTGCCTTGGATAATGAAAATTTGGTAAATAATGTAGTGAAGTTGCTGGTAATCAAAGCCTCAAGAACCAATCTCAATAAATAATCACTTTAAATTTTCACCCTCGTCGGTGAGATTTTCCAGAGGTGTCTCCGCGACAACAGAACGCAACTGGCGCCATGCCTCTTTGTGCACTACCTGGTGTCTTGATACATCATCATCACTCTGATCCTATTCTATTGTCACATATTTGTAATATGTAAATGTCTCCATAGGAGTGAAGATAGACATAAATCTAGTCACCCAAGGTGGAAGACTCTCTTTTCCCTCAGATGGCCCAACCACCTGAGTCGATAGTGGAGGACTAACTGCGGCCTTCGGATGATCGTCGATAAATGGCTGGTACTTGTCCCATGATGATCTTGGGAAAAATATATTGGAGGGTAAAACTATGAATCGCTCCCCATCGAAATGGGTTGCACTAATGAAATCCCTCCAAGATTATTTTGGCGATGGATCGGCCGCCCTCTCACCATGAGGGCATGAGCAGTAGGTGTATCCATAATGGTTACTGAAGGGATGGAAGCAGAAGGCATGGTTGTTTAACCTCTCGTGACGAAGGGAATGTGTTTTTTTTATATCATGGAGGTAATGGATCAAGAAACAATCAAGTATTTATGTACCCTCTGAACTGGTTCTCCCAGCATCCCCACAGAGTAACAATCGACCCATAGTTTGGCATAATCCATTGATACGAAGGTGAGCCCTATCATTTTAGGAATGATGATCTCTCTAGGAGAACCCTTGGGAATCATCCTAAGACACAATTGACAGAGAAAATCAGGAAGAGATTCTCCCCTTTGTTGAACAACTGGAAGCCACGCTGCGTGTTGAAGGCATCCAAATTTCCTGGTGAACTAGTAGGGGAGGTATGGTTCACAAATAAATACTCTATCTACACAGGCAGGGAGAATCTCATCCCAATGGTTGATGAGGAATGTACATTCCTCCAATGATCCATCCTTTTCACCTCTCAAATAACTATTAAGTATAGGATGCAGTGCGAACAAGAAGTAAGAAGTGTCTTTCAACAACCCAAACACGTCGGCAATAATCAGAGTCTGAGGACGAACAGTAGAAATGCTAAGGAGAAATGGATGAAAGTTAGAATGGGGAACACATGCGGTATGCCGATACTCATAATAGGGGAAGTGTTCCTCCATCCTCCCATACAAATATTGGAATACTCCGCTGAGATAGTGCGTAGACCTTAGTTCCTGAATCTGTCCCAATAATTCATAAAGTTGGGAGAGGGTAGGAATGGAAAAATTAATAGGTCAACCCTCCTCCATCAAGGCTTCCATCATCATAGTGTAGGCCTGAACCCCGTTGTATGCGTCACGATATGGTAAGTGTCATCCACATAAGAACATGCGATGAAACCTAATAGCCTACACTCAGGTGAAACGTTGGTCCGGAGCTTGTATCCCCATGAGGCATACAACCCTTCTTGAAGGGTAGAATACTATGACCCTGTAGTTTGGCAGGATTAATGGGTTGGGTGAGTTCGACTACATCACACCTTCGGCCGAGGCCCATTCGTCTATAAGAATAACATTATCCACGCTTCAAATAGGACAAGGGAACATGACTCAAGGAGACAACCCAGTAATCCCTCTGTTGTAACCAGAAAAATCCTCGACAAAGGAGACACATGATTGGTCTCATTCCACATGGGAACTGCTGGGGGAAACTCGTCATACATCTCTCCGAGGATAGGAAGACCTCCAAGCTGGTAGATGTCCTATAAACTTATCCTTGCTTCTCTAAGCTATAGATGAATGGTTTTGGTGCTCGAACACGAGCTACTCAGAAAATTTTGAAGGATTTATCCATGAGGGAAGGTTGAAAACTGGGTCACCCAGGTTTCTTGGTGCAAGCTCATTGCCTCATGCTAGTCAGGGCACTCCAGACAGGTTTGATGCACCCAGAACGCCCAATCCCACTCATCAGAGAAGCATCCTCTGGCCTGCAAATCCCATATAGCACTCCATCCTCCGCTAGGATTTTTTGGGGGAAATGATGATGATAGATAGGTATTATATTATATCTAGTCTCGGAACATCATCACAACAATTGCAGTTACAATGATTCCATGCCGAGCCTCGCAGTATGAATATGTTCTCCTCAGTCCGAGGGTTGATGTTTTCTCCTACAGGGGAAAGATGGCGTAGTCATGACCTTGTGGTGCCCCTAAATTGATGAAACGGAGGTCAGGTTTATGAATCAGCAGAGGTAGGTAGGTGGGAAGGCCATCACAGTAAAGCAGAAAAAGTACAGATAACAGGTAAGCTAAGAGCTTCGTCATCCAAAAAATAGTCAAAAATCTTACACGGGCAATGACATGGGTTTGAATATCAACATCTCTATTATTTCCCATGGTGGCCCTCATCTTCATCAATCCTATAGCAGTTTGTGGAGGAACCATGTTTTCATCCTGCATTATGAATCTGTACCACAGTTTTGTCCAATGGAGAATATTCAGGAAAAGTACAAATATTTGGCAAAGGCTCTACAAAGGGAAATCATAGTAAAACCTATGTACCGACCACAGAGTTGGTTCATGATGCCCATATTCCATGAAAAAGCGGTACATGGAATAAGTCCACAACATCCTGGCCCATGGAGAGATAGCCAGAAGACCGCGTACCAAGCCCTTATGTGAGTTCTCATAATTGGGCACTTAAATGAATTTTGAAATGAAAATTCTAGATTATGAAGTATAATTCCAGTTTGTTGATCACTGAACCATGTAGTGTTTCCCTATGTGACCATCAGTGACTTAATTTTTATATTTGATTGATTTTAGTTCACAATTGGGAAATTTGTTCACTAACGGGGGTAAGCACTGACGAGGATCAGTTTGCAGAAGTCGAAGTTGGTTCGTCGATGAAGCAGTTCATGAAGGAAGCTATACTTGGAGATGGTGGGTAGAAGGATAGAGCGAGAGAGCTTTTTGCTGAAGAATCTGGTAAAGGAAAAGTAGCCTTGAACACTTTATATAGGCATGGTCCCCCACTAGGTCCATCTCTAAACAACAAACTAAAATAGTATCTAGACCACTCTACATAGAAATATCCTCTTATTCGTTTCGATTGGACCCCATTCCAATGAGGGTAATTTGTAGGGTTCTGAAAAGAATCCGTAGAAGGAATGGAAGATAAAAATTAGTGGAAGAATCTACCCATTAATTTGGGAAAATATGAAGAATGTTCAGATGAAATAGTAATGGACTGAACCAGTCCACGTACCAGTTCATCATTAGTGGTACGTTGCCAGTTCGACGAACCCCGCCACCCACGGATGATGTCGTTCGCGAAATGGAGGTGGAGCTCCTACGTGGACGCGAAGTAAATGGCTGATGAAGTGTGGCTGAACCGCTCCACTATCGTGAACCGTGCCAACAACAAACCAGGCAAACCCCCTTGTCGTGCACCACATCGTTCGTGGAATAGAGGTGGAGCACTACATGGCCGCAAATCACCCCTGTGACCGATTCAGTTCCCAGTTGAGGGGTATTCAATATACCCTGCGTACCTCAGGTTGACTATGTCATCCATAGGCTGGGTTTTCAATCATGGTCTCTGAAAAAGGTGTCATATAACAATAGATACAACCCCATCCCACCTCTATAAAAGGGCATTAAGGGGGAGAAGAAAGGGATCAATTGATTGATGATCATATTCTTGGCGATCAACTCTTGGAAGGAAGTGGCTTTCAAGAGCATAATATTTTTCGGACCGTGATGTTCTGATTCTCAAACCAACAATACGTATAAACTGGGGACGAATAGTTAAGAACTGAAGAAAGCATAAGTAAATTGATATACTGCGATCCTAAAATTAATAAATCACAAAACATGGCCCCTACCCGGATGCACTCCCCATGAACTAGGGAGATTATGCCCCATCATCAATCCAACATGCCCCGTAGCACCCTATTTTGTGGGAGAAGCCCTGAATGGTGTTGCCCCTAGCCGCCGCTACTCGAGCAGACTCTAGCATTGTATACCAATTTGGTATTCATACCAAAACAGATGCCACACACAACTCCAGTACGCGAGACACCCCGTAGTCCGCATACCACACTGGTATGCAGAAGACCTCTCCATCCATATAGCACCTACCTACGCGAAGGGAGCCACTACTCGTATGTACATGTGGCCCTCTAAGGACTTTGATTTTTCCACTCCATGATTCATATATGTCCCTTCCAATTCATTCCAATCCTCCAAAATCCCCTCAGTATCCTATCCATCATCACCAAGCCAAGGCCACTCCCAAATCCACCGGACCGACATGCTGAATCCTTTGGGGGCATTAGCATGCCCTCCTGAGTTCACATATCCGCGGTAGGCGGAGACAAAGGGGTTACCCCATCCCTTGAATGGACATCCATAGCATCCCTGGGTTCACATACCCACTATAGTGCAGAGTCTGGGCCTGAGAGCCCCTTTCTGCCCCTCCACTCATTAGGATTGGTGGATCCCACTTTCTTTCCCATTCAATGAGCCATAGTGGTGAGCACTTATCCCCTACCATGAAGAGAGTGATTGGGAAACTATCCTATTGTAGGACCCTAACCATCGTCCCTTCCTCCTTTCGTTGGACCCCCATCCAATGTAATGTGAATTGAGAGAAGGCTCTTCGCCTCGCCCTCTTCCACGGTCGACACACCCACTTCCACAAGCGTAGGATGAAAAGTGAAAAAAGTGTGTAGCTTGCCGATTCATTGACATTATCTTGATTCCCACACCAATCATGTAACACCCCAATCTTACACAGTACGTTTCCCTTTTAATAATGCAATATCTTGCATTGTACGCAACTTCAAGATTCTAAGACACCGCGACCAATCAAACTAGCCGTTATGAATAGTAATACCCACTTTTTTTGAAATTTTATAAAATTTATCTTTCAAAATGGACATAATTTTTGGATTTAGAATATTGAAATTATCATAGGGTGAATTTTTGGTATTTTTTTTGAAAACATTCAATTTTTGATGAATAGTGAAAAACGCTGCGTTTTTGTTTCAAACTAACTTTTTATTCATTTTGTTTAAATTTATTTTAAGTAAAAATAGATACATAATACCAATATTAGTTCAATAAAATTCTTGGAGTCATTTTTATTATAAAATTTGATATAGAAAATTTTATTGATCTTTTTACCGTCTTTTACCCATCTCCTAGGAGTTTTTGTAAATTTGTATAAAACATAACTTTACAACTTCTGTGTGATGAATATCAAAAATCCGAGAGACATGGTTGATATCAGTATGTAAAATTTGGTTCGATGAGATAAAAATAATTTTTGGTGAATAGTAACTTTTGACTTTTATATACCACGGTTACAAGTAAATAGGGTAATTAATGGTAAAAATGATATTATTATTACCAAACACATGTCTTTATTTTATTGGATAAGTTTATTTCGACCAATAACAACCTTATTAATAAAATATGATCCTTTAGGTCCACTTGGATTAGATTAGGACATTTATTATTGTTTTTATTTAAAGAAGAGTTAAATGTTTTGAATTCTATGTTTAATAACTAAACCATTTTTAATATAGGGTAATACATAAGTTAAATTTGACTATAAAAATTCAATATAAATATAAAAATATTTCCTACATAATTATATTTTATTTACAATTTTTATACATTAAATAATAAAATTTATTTATGACACAATGATGATGCCATAATTATTTTATTAATGAAATATTGAAATAATTGATATTATAAATATCCAAATAAATGTAATTTGAGACTTTTTAGGAATTAAACTAATTTTATAGGTTAGTATGAAATTTTAGAGTTTATTAAATGAATTTTTTTCTAAGTAAATATGATGTTATGAATTTAACATAAACAAAATACAAAATAGTGTCAAAATTGACATAAATGAGTTTTTAAATGAAATATTATATTATTAATTGATATTATATTTCTAAAAATATATGGTTCACCCAAAACGATTAACTAATATGATATATGTCATTAATGGATAATTTTAGGTTCACTTGGATGTTTATACTATGATTTTATCTATATACTATAAAAATACAAAGAGACATGGTAAATGTCAAACTATTTATCTAAGAGTTAAATCTAAATGATAAGGTTAATATGGTGACCTAAACCTATTTAAAACCCATTGTATGAACGAATTTATACCCCTCCCAACCTTATCCTTTAAAAAATTCATTTTTAGCCATTATAAACCGAATATGAATTTATTATAAAATATTATTTCAATCTTTTCCTAAGGTGACCCTCACCCCTCTTATAAAAGTGAATTCCCCCATCTCTCAAATTCACACCTCCAAAGCAATTTTCCTCATCCAAAACCTACCCAAATATCCTCCCAACTATCCTACCTTTATCGTAGAGGCCTTACTTTTGTAAAAAAGACAACATAAGTATCCATTTTGATCAAATCAAAAGAAAAACCTGAATAAGAGGTAAATATTTCATCACCTCTTTCAAGTTATTTTTCTACTTCCACTTCCTCTTTCTTTGTTGTTTCCATTAAAAAATAATAAATCCAGAATCTTATATATATTTTTATGTTATTAAAAAAATAGTACAACCATATTTTTTATTCTATCCATCCTATAAATGAAAAAGTCACCATACATGCATACGTACTGCTTACCGTCTCCACATCATGGTGTAGTTTGTCATTCAACACTTCACTGTTTGGATGGGTATAATAATTATGTATAATTGATGTAAATAATAAATATAACATGTTAATGATTCTTTATATATGATATATCATCCAATTATATACTATTTTAATAACAAATGAATGATATTTTCGCACGTGCGTACGTACGGATTACTGTCTTCACGAACGTGATGAGATTCATTCCATATCGTATCCATTCATTACTAATTTTTATTTGATGATTGTAAATAATGTCTGAAGACTTAATATCATTCTGAATATGAATAATATACATCCTATCCATACCAAACATTACTTACTTAACAAATCATATAAAGAAAAATGAATCAGTTAACACCTGAAATGAAGATACTGCTGAAATATCATTAAAGAAGAAATATTAGAATATCATATATGATATCGTATTAAAGTATATTTTTCATGTATAATTTAATAACAATGAATTCAACATTATAAAACAGTTTTACCTACCCACCACCAGGAAAAGTAAAAGGTAAGTGTTAATTCTACAATATCATCATTATCCGAGGTTGTTTTATACGTGAGTATCTATTGGGACCTCTTTATCATCCAAATCCATGTTTCAGAAAAATGTATCTCAAAAAATAATTTACTATTTAATAGAAAATGGGTTAAATTAATTTATATCCATATTTTATCTTATATTTTATTGAAAGGAATCTTTCTGTCATATTCCTAACTAGGTACTTTATGACATTTTCGACAAAATTAAGGTAAGAAGTTTTTTTTACTTATATGGTGGGTGCGTCTATTTTAAACCATTAGAACATCGTTGAAGTGTCCTTCAAAATAATATAATAATATTTCCAAAACAATTGTATTATTTTAGATTTTTTTCAAATTAGAAGGAGTTATTTCTTTCAAATAGTTTTCATTTCATCTATGTCAACGTCCTTTGATGGATTTGAAACTTGATTGAAGTTGATTTATTATGATACAAATCATTCATATGTAATTGAATGTTTTGTGATATGTTTGATTGTGGATGTGTTATTTTATACCATTCATGGTTTATGGATAATATATTGACATTTATATGCTAGTTTTAATATGAATGTTTATGTTATGTTTAAACCTTTTCATACAAGGAATGCATTAGAATTAGTGTGTGATGGGTGGAGCCTGCCAAAGATCCTCGATCCATTGGTAGATATAATGAGATAAAATAGTTTCTTGGCACAAGGCCTTGAAAAAGTCTTATTTGTAGTCATCACACAAGGCCATGACTATGTGGTTATGAAAGTCTGGCATTACGCATTCCATCATTATAAAAGTTGCTATGGATGTTCCATGTGATTATTATGCTAGTAGAATATCTATGTGAATAAGTAAATGAAATTAATTGATTTATAATTTCCATATTATGCTGATTTTTATGTTTAAAAGGATTATTTTTTAGAATTATACATTTCCTTAAAATGTTTAAGCTTATTTATCAAAGTTTCTGCTATATTTTTTTCCTTACTGAGCATCTGAGCTCACACTTTTCTATTTTATTTCTGGGGATGAGAAGAAGTATATTATGACTGGCCTGAAGGGATAGTCTAAGGTATATGATTGTGGTCTTTGGATAAGATCTTGTTGTAGTTTTAATTTTACAATTTAATGTAAAACTTATGAATATATCTAGTATTTCCAAGTCTACTAAACTAATCGGTCATTTGAGACACGATCTTTTGTGATCATAGAAATTTAATTTAATAATGTACCGACTATGGGAAACTGGGGTCGGGGAATTACACTTGGTATCAGAGGAAGTTTAATACAAACCATGGAAACTAGATTTAGATAAACTCTAATTCGAGAACATTACCCTAAGACAGATTTGGAGGATTAGTATAGAAGAACTTCCAATAATTATGGTACTGTAGAGATTTTGTGAATTTTCCAAGCAATACATCTCTTTATGGATACGATCAGGCAGAGGCGGCTCTGGAACAGATGTATCTAGGGGTAAAACCCAAACACACTGCTTTGAGATAGACTCGAACAAGAACGGGTGCGCAAAAATGGGCCTTGCTACACTCTTGGTTACGACACTCCCAGGGGATATGCTTAGGATAATTCTCATTTTCATTAAAACCCATTATGAAGGGTTTATGAGTATATACATCCACAAAAAACATTTTAATGATTATGGATTATATCCATAAACTGCTCAATTTTTGTTAAGTGTTTTACATTTTTGATTTTATGTATTGTGATTCATAAACTAATCTACTGTATTCCATTGTTTAGAAATGGAACATAGTGTAAGAAATGGAAACCGTATCAATTAACATAATTCATGTAGGGATTTACCTCCTAATAAAGATAATTATAGTGGATCTGGTGATGAAACTGGTGCTGATCAACTAATCACCATACTGGGACAACATAATCAGGTTATGAATAATAACCTTACCAGTATGGAGCACCCTAATCCACAACATAAAGGACCAATGTTATATCACTTAATGAGGAAACAACCAAAAACATTCAATGGTAGTAGAAATCCATCGGTAACTGAGAAATGGATAAGTTTCTTAGAGAAAAAATTTCATGCTTTGGGGAGTAGCGAAAGGGAAAAAATTTTCATGGCAGTTTATTGCCTCACGGGAGATGTAGATCAATGGTGGTCATTAATTTAAAACACAAAGGAAGATGATGAAGTATCAAGTATGGAATTGAGCGAGTTTAAAGTGATTTTATTAGAAAAATACTTTCCTCATGACCATCAAGTAGATATTGAAAGACAATTTCTATGTCTGAGGAAAAAAGAGGATTAGAATGTCACAAAGTATGAGGCTAACATTACAACGTTACAAAGGCATGAAATAGATTATATATGAAACCCAATGAGTAAGATTGATAATTTCATTTATGGGTTAAAACCATTTCACTATCAAGCATTAGTATCATAATCCTTCTCGTCATACGAAGATATTGTCTCATGTGCTATCAAGACAGAAAAATAATTATCTAAGTCTTATGACTGTAAAGAAAAGAAATAGAACAAGAGATCTGATGAACACTGTGGAAATGGAAATAAGGGGAAGAATGAAAAATTTGAATATACATATAGAAGTAAATTTTGGAAGAAACACCCGTGTACGTTCCTAAAGGGCATAAAAGACTGTTATATGTGTGGTGAAAAAGGCCACCATGCTTGTGATTGCAAGGGGATGAAAGAGTCTTTCAATGATGAATGCTAATATTGTAGATAAATGGGGCATTATGAAAATGAATTTCCTATGTGCCAAGGAAAATTACCTCAGAAAAGTCTAAGGTATCAAGGCCATGATTATGATATCACTACTTCCGAGGATGAGACTATGAAAGATTTGGTGCCAGGTGATTTAATGGTTTCGTCACGTTTAGCCAATGAATTATTTGATTCTGAATCATCACATTGTTTCATATCAACACATTTTTCTATTAAAATTAGATATTTTTAATTTGATTTAATAGGGGAGTTTTCTGTTAAAACTCTTAAGGGAAGTATCATTGCAAAAATGTTTTGTGAATGGGTTCACATTAAGGCATATAAACATTATTTATCTGCAGATATCATCGCCATATCAATAATTGAATTTGATATAATCCTCGGTATGTAATGGATTTCGAATAATGATACGAAAATTAATTGTAAGAAAGAGGTTACAATTTTCAATGATGGTAAGGAGTACCTTATCTTGAGAGAAGAAACGTCACTATCTGAATCTTATCTAGATCCACCCTCTGTAGCTCAACTAAATTCAATTATTGGGGAAAAAGAGAATGAAATAACTATGGTTGAGGAAGGAATGTTCAAATAGAGGATGTTCCTATTTTGCATGAATGTATTAATGTGTTTTAAGAGGATTTACATAAACATACTCTAAAACTAGAAATTGAGTTTTCCATTGACTTAATTCCTGGTTCAAGGCCCATATCAAAGACCCCTTATAGAATGGACACTATGGAATTAGTGGATCCTAAGAAACAACTAGGGGAATTGAGTAATAAGGGATTTATTTTCCCTAGTGTTTATCTATGGGGGTCCCCTATAATTTTTGTTAAGAAGAAAGACGGGTCTATGAGGTTGTACATTGACTACATGGAGATCAATGATATGACAATAAAGAAAAAGTATCCCCTACCTCACATTGATGATTTATTCAACCATCTTCATGGAGTTCATTATTTTTCAAAGAATGACCTTCGATCTGCATATCATCAGTTTTGTGTAAAGAAGGAAGACATTCTAAAAATAACATTTCCAACCATGAACATGCATTACGAGTTTACAGTAATACCTTTTGGGCTGAATAATTCACACTCTTTTTTCACGGATCTAATGAAAAAAGTTTTCAAGGAATATCTTGATGCCATTGTAGTTTTATTTATTGATGATATCCTAGCATACTCCAAAAGATGTGGAGATTAGAAAAATCACTTGAGCACCATTCTGAAAAACCATAAAAGAAATGAATTATACAGGATGTTTAGAAAGTGTGAATTATGGCTTCAAGAGAATTCTATTTTTGGCCATATTTTCTCTAAGGATGGAATTTTCATTGATCCTTGTAAGATGAGAGAAATCCAAGAATGTCCAGCACCAACGTGTATAATCGAGCTATATAGTCTTATTGGTTTAGCATGTTATTATCAGCGTTTCATACATATTTTTTCCCAATTGGCTGACCCATTAACCATGCTCACATGTAAAGGGGTTAATTTTTTTTTGGAAAAAAGATTGAGAAGAAAGTTTTGATAAAATTAAGAGAAGATTATTCAATTCTCTTATCTTGACTCTACCATCAAGGTGTGATGGATTTGTTATTTATAGTGATGATTCAAAAAAAAGGACTTGGTTGTGTCCTTAAGCAGAATGATAGGGTTATTGCCTCAGCATCATGACAACTATAAATTCATGAGAAAATCTATCCTACTCATGATCTTGAGTTAGAAGCTCTAATCATTGCTTTGAAGATATGGAGACATTATCTCTGTGGTAAAAAATGTGAGATATATACCGATCAAAAGAGTTTGAAGTATATTTTCTCATAGAAAGAAATCATCATGAGGCAAATGATATGCCTTGAACTACTCAAGGATTATTATTGCACAATACACTACCACCAGGGGAAAGAAAATAAGGCGGAAGATGCTTTGAATAGAAAGGATCATGGAGTTTTGAACAAGACGAGAGTTGAAAGAAATCCTATTTTCATGGATCTAGAAAAGAAGGATATGGGAATAACCATGGAAGGTGAAACATCAAAACTTTTTCAAATGAATGTGAATCCATCTTTACTAGAAATGATAAAAAGTTCTCATGCTGATGATTATGGGTTTCAAAAGAAAATTAAAGCTGTGAACGATGGGAGATTGAGTGACTTAAAATATGAAGATGTAATTTTGAAATTTTTATAGAGAATTTGTGTTAATAATATACCTAATCTGAAAAGGGAATTGTTAGATGATGCTCATAGCTCCAATTTCTCTATACACCATGGTAGCACTATGATTTATAGAGATTTGATGGAACATTTTGGTGGGACAACATGAAGAGGTAGATTTCAGTTTTTTTGTCAAGATGTATGATTTTCAACAAGTGAAAGCTAGAAGACAACAACCTAGATGAGTCATGAAACCTCTTCCCATACCTGAGTGGAAATGGGATGATATCACGATGGACTTTTTCATGGGGCTACCAAAGACTCCTAGAAGAAATGACGCAATACGGTTCATTCTTGAACATCTTACCAAGTCAACACATTTTCTTACTATAAAAAATATTTACGACATGAAAATCTAGCAAGACTATATATTAATGATGTTGTAAGATTTCATGGTATACCCTTATCGATGGATTCTGATCATGATCCCCGTTTTACATCATGATTATGGAAAAGTCTTCTCAAATCACTGGATACTAAACTTCATTTGAGCACTACCTACCACCCTCAAAACTGATGGACCATTAGAACGGACAATTAAAACCTTATAAGACATGTTGACATCATGCTCATTTGACTATCACGGTATGTTGGATCAATATTTACCTCTGGTAGAATTTCTCTATAACAATAGCTTCCATTCATGTATTCAGATGGAACTATATGAAGCATTATATGGAAGGAGATGTTGCACACTAACGTGTTGGGATGATGTTGGTGAAAGAACAATCATTGGCCCAGAACTTGTTGAGGAAATTATGGAAAAGGTGAAGGTTATCCAAACCCACATCAAAGTAGCACAAAGTAGGTAGAATAGTTATACCGATAAATGAAGAAAAGAATAGGTATTTTAGGTAGGAGAAAATGTTTTATTGAAGGTATCTATATGGAAGGGAGTTATGAGATTCGGTAACAAGGGTAAATTGAGTCACAGGTACATCAGAACTTTTGAAATTTAGAATGAATTTGGGTTTTAGCTTACCATTTGGCAATTCCACCATGTCTCTCCCAAGTTAATGATGTGTTCCACGTATCACTGTTGAGAAAATACATGCCTGACCCAATGCCTGTACTAACCTATGCTGAATTAGAAATGGATCCCAATCAGTCTCATTGTAAAGAACTTTCCAATTTTCTTGATACCAGAGAACAAGTGTGGAGAAATAGAAAAAATCGTTTGGTAAAAGTCCTATAGAGAGACCATAATATTGAAGAGTAAACATGGGAACCCGAGGAACTTATGATGATGAACCATCCAAATCTATTTATGAGGTAGTATTCCAGAAATTTCGAGGAAGAAATTATTTGAAGGAGGGAGAATTTAACACCCCAGGATTCCATAGTACATTTCCCTTTTAATAATTCAAGAGTTTGCATCGTACACAACTCTGAGATTCTAACACACCGCGACCAATCAAACTAGTCGTGTTGAATAGTAATACAAACTTTTTTAAATTTTATAAATTTTATCATTCAAAATGGACTTCATTTTTGGATTCGGAATATTGAAATTAGCATAGGGTGAATTTTCTGTATTTTTTTGAAAACATTCAATTTTTGATGAATAGTGAAAACACAACTTTATTGGTTAAAATGACTTTATATTTAAAAAATTATTTATTTTATTTATTTTTATTTTAAGTCAAAATAGATACATAATACCAATATTAGTTCAATAAAATTAATTGGAGTCATTTCTTTACTAAAATTAGATATTTAAAATTTTATTGAACTTTTTATTGTATTTTACCCACCTCCTATGAGCTTTTGCTAATTTGCATAAAACTAAATTTTACCACTTCTGTGAGTTGAATTTCAAAAATCCGAGAGACATGGTAGATATCAGTAAGTAAAATTTGATTCAATGAGATGAAAATAAATTCTGTAGAATAGTAACTTTTGACTTTTATTTACCACTGTTAAAAGTAAATAGGGTAATTATAGGTAAAAATGAAATTATTATTATCCAATCAAATGTAATAATTCTATTGGATAAGTTTATTTCGACCAAAAACAACCTTAGGAATAAAATATGATCTTTTAGGTCCACTTTAATTAGATTAAGGCTTTTATTAATATTTTATTTTATGAATAGTTAAAAGTGTTAAATTCTATGTTTAATAACTAAACAATTTTTAATATAGAGTGATGTATAAAATAAATTCAACTATAAATATTGATTATAAAAAAAAAATTCCTATATAGTGGTATTTTATTTATAATTTTTAGATATTAAATAATTATATTTATTTAGGACACAATGATGATGCAGTAATTACCTTATTAATGAAATATTGAAATAATTGATATTATAAATATCCAAATAAATGTAATTTATTCTTTTAATAAATTCCACTAATTTTTTAGGTTAGTAATACATGTTAAAGATGATTAAATTAATATTTTAGAAGTAATAATGATGTTGTGAGTTTAACAAAAACTAAATACCAAGTAGTGTCAAAATTGACATAAAAGTGTTTTTAAAACAAATATTGTATTATTAATTGATATTCTATTCCTAAAAAATATAAGGATAAAAAAAAGGGCTTAAATATAATTATAAATGTCATTAATTACTCACTTTATGTTCACTTGGATGTTTATAGTATGATTATTATCAATATAATATAAAAATACAAAGAGACATGGTAAATGTCAAACTATTTAACAAATAGTTAAATCTAAATGATAAGGATGATATGGTGACCTAAAACTGTTTAAAACCCATTTTATGAGAGTATTTAGACCCATACCCACCTTATCCTAGAAATAAATCATTTTGGAACCATTATAAACCGAATATAAATTTATTATAAAATATAATTTCAATATTTTCCTAAGGTGCCCCTCACCCTTCTTATAAAAGGGCACTCACCCTTCTCTCATATTCTCACCTCCAATGCAATTTGGCGCTACCAAACCCTACCCAAATATCCTACCAAATATCCTCCCTTATTCCTAGAGGCCATAATTTAGTCATAAAGACAAAATAAGTATCCATTTTGATCAAATCAAAAGGAAGAACCCAAAGAGGAGGTAAATAATAAAATAATTTTTTTATTATTCTTCATATATGATATACCATCCAATTATACACTATTTTAATATCAAAATAATGTTATTGTCTCTCGTGCACACATACAGATTACCATCTCCACGAACGAGATGAGATTCATTCCCCACCATATTCATTCAAGACTAATTCCCATTTTATTATTAAAAATAATTTTTAAAGACTTAATATAATTATGAATTTGAATAAGATACATCCTATCCATACCAAACATTACTTATGTAACAAAGCATATAAAGTTGAACGAATCAGTGAACACCCGAAACGATTATACTGCTGAAATATCATTAACAAGGAAATATTAGAATATCATATATGATATCATATTAATGTATATGGTTATTTTATAATTTAACAACAATGTTTTCAAAATTCTACAAGAGGTTGACCTATCCTAGACCAAGGGAATGTACAAGGTAAGGGTTAATTCAACAATATCTTCATTATCCGATGTTTTTTTATACAAGAGTATCTACTGGGACCTCTTTATGATCCACATCCATGTTTCATAAAAATGTATATCAAAACATTTTTAATATTTAATAGAAAATAGGTTAAATTAATTTATACCCTTATTTGACCATATATGTTTTTTAATGGAATCATTTTGTCGTTTTCCAAACAAGGTAGTTTATTACCTTTTTGAAAAAATTAAGGTAAGAATATTTTTTTTATCTTATACAGCGGGTGTGGCTATTTTACGACATTATAAAATTGTCGAAGATTCCCTCAAAATATTATAAGAATATTTCCAAATTAAAATTTTTCTTTTTAATGAATTCAAAATTCAAATGCGTTATTTCTTTCAAATTGTTTTCATTTCATCTATGTCAACATCCATTGATGGATCTGAAAATTCTTTGAAGTTGATTTATTATGATAAAAATCTTCTATATGGTATTGAAGGTTTTGTGATATGTTTGAATGTGGATGTGTTATTTTATACCATTCATGGTTTATAGATAAATTATTGACATTTCTTATGAAACTTTTAATATGAATTTTTATGTTATGTTTAAACCTTTTCATATGAGGAATGTGTTGGATTTAGTATGTCATGGGTGGAGCCCGTTATAGTTCCTCGATGCATCAGTTGGTCTCATGAGACAAACTAGTATCCTGGAATAAGGCCTTGACAAAATCTTATTTGTAGTCTTGTTAGAAGGCCTTGATTATGTGGTTATGAATGTATGAAATTATGCATTCCATTATTATTAAAGTGGATATTGGTGTTGATTGTGATTATTCGACTAGTATAATATCCATTTGAATATGTAAATGTAACTATTTGATTTATATTTTCCATATTATGCTGAATTTAATGTTTAAAAGACTTATATTTTAGTCTTGTACAGTGCCATAAAATGTTTAATCTTATTTATGAAATATTCCACTATATTGTTATCCATACTGAGAATCTGATCTCACCCCACTGTATTTTTAATTTTTGCCTAGATGCAAATAAATATATTATGACTGACCTACAGGGATAGTCTAAGGGATATGAGTGTGGTCTATGGAGACAATATTGTTGTATTTTTCATTTTACAATGTAATGAAAAACTTAGGAATGTATCTAGTATTTCCAAGGATATTAAACTAATCAATCTTTAGAGACATGATCTTTTGTGATCATGCCAATGTTATGTAATATTGCATAGACTCCAGGGAACTGGGGTCAGGGCGTTACAAAGCATGACTCATGTGGGCTTAGAGATTTGTGTTAGACACGGCGTCCTTATAGTGGAATAGATAGAACAGACTACATGTGTTTTGATCCCTGCCTCCTAAGAAGGATACATAGGACCCATCTATGAGGTTCAATCCAAACCCAGTCCACCAACCACAAGTAACCCCTGACCATACCCCAACATGGGCTGCCAACCACACCCTCAACAAGAAACTAAAATTTGTAATCCATGACTTTCCAGAACTACATACGCTTTTATTCCCATCCAACAGGGATAAGTAGGAAACCAACATGGGGGTTTTCATCTATGTATAATACCCATATATCCTTATTAGAATATGTCCTCATGCATCTAACATGACTATACCCGAGCCCAAGAAATCATTTCCCTTGGGTCCTTAGGGCCACTTCTGCTTATGTCCTGCACCCGGCTTGACTATGAACTTATCTCATAGACGTCCATTCCACACGACATTAAACTGTACGGTTGGGTCCTTGTCATACGACCTTAAAAATTGATGTGTCCTATTATGTGGAACCAAATTACATTGATTCTGATTCCTCTCATGAGGATATGTAGGAAGCCCGTATTCCGGGTTCAATCCAGATGCTCAAGTCACTCTCTGTCCTCCGGGATGAAAATAAACTCTAGAGTTGCTAATTATATGGCTTGAGAGTACTGTTGTCTGAACAAAATCAAACTTCCCCAGAATAGCCAATCCAATAAGGGATGGTAAAACTTAGATGTAGACGATTCTGGATCCCTATGTACACCTGTGACATGAAACCCATGGGTAATCATTGGAAACATTTCATGGGGATAATCCAAGGATTCAAGAACATATGAACATAAAATAAATATATAATAGAGTCCTGAAGTAGGTAATAATTCCCCCCCAAAAGGGTCTGATTAGCCCGACATCCCAACCTCTTGACCAATGTGAGTTCTTAAGTGTAGTTGGCCATATCACCCAACAAGCGCCTATGTTTGTAATGTAGGTACATGGATCCTTGTATACATGAAATGTTGGGCATTTATAGCCCTCTAAATAAATATGTTAGAGACCAGGAAATGTCATGAAGGTCGGGTACCCAAAAGAAATGATTATACAACACAGAATCCCTTTAATCAGGCACAGGAACCGATCACGTCACATTCTCCATGAACCAAAATTTCATAATTATCATGGAAAATTTATGGACAATCTCAATGCTTGGAAGGACATATAAACAACGAACATAAAGCATTTTTTTGGCCAGATGGGAATAGAATGTATTCTATAGAAATAGTTTCAATGAAAAATATGGATAAGGATACATTACATTGACTTTTAAATCATGTGATGGTATATGTTGGCTATTAAATTTACATATCAAAGATAGTGGAATTAAATCATCATAAGATACATATATTTAAAATCTATGATTCATGTGTTTTCTACAATAGTTACTACCATTGTTATTACATATATTATTACATGATATGGTTACAATAGTTGTACTACAAATTTTCACATTATTATGACAATGATGTTAGAAAAATATATAACATACTAACCATGACAACTTTTAGGAGAGGTTTTTGTTGACACATTGTGCAATGGATATGATCTTTTCTCCATCATTTTTACTGTCATGATGTATTTATTTGTGAATTTGGTTGAGGAAACTAAATAATGAGGCCTCGTACATTATCAATGGATGTATCCAATTAAGAGGTAATTTATTTATATATTATTCAATCTTATTTAAACAATTCATGGAACTTAATTAAATACATTATTATGATTTTTTTATGTTTTTATTCACAGATATCTTCGCCATTTGAAATCATACATGAAAAAAAAATCAACCTAAAGGAAATATTTTTTAAGGCTATTTAGAAGAGTATTTTCTTACCTTTTGTTCTAGATACTTGGATGATATTGAGATAAGATTCAACCAGGTAGGACGTGTTGATGACACATCAAATCAATCTCAATTACATAGGAAATCAAAAAAAGTCCTACTATTATAAAATCAGTTAGGAGGATCTCAAATGTTACACTGACTGAAATTGAATTATTAAAGACACACCGATATTGTTAATGAATAGTAAAATTGTAGAAACATTTATTAAACATCTCAGGATACAAACAAAGAGGAATATGTGGGGCCAAACATGAAATGAGAAATACATAACAACATATTTAAAAAATGAGCTTGTAGAATGGTCCATAGGTTGTGTATGTTCATAACTATTGTAATCGAAGAAATTATTAGGTTGACACATATTTTTTAAATCTAATAATGTATATTATATTTTTAAAATCAAGAATATTGATAATTGGGAGGATTTGTCATTAGATTTGAAGTTTATGTCTTGAGGTCCTTTAAAATAGGATATAAACTTTTAGGATTACAATGCCAATGTATTTAAATTTCATACAGTATATCAGGAAGTGGGTTTGAAAACATGGAATAGTGGTATATTTATAGATTATAAATTGGGATACTACAGAAAATTGACTGATATTATAAAATTAATCTAATATATACATTTTTAAGTTATTTAATTCAAATTTAAGTGGATCAATATTACTAAGGGTATTAAAAGAGATGCCTTGAAATGTACTACTATGAATGTGTCTTTCTTGATGGATGTTCGTGATCATGAAATACATGATCGGTATATCTTTTCATCATAATTGAAAATGGTATATTATGTAATAGATGTCATGGATGATTGGTAGAGTGTAGTTGTTCATATAAAACAAAGAGACTTGTATGATATGGGAGATGAAGTGTACAATTTTTCATCTAAAATTGAATCCCATAAAATATAAGTAACAAACTTATTTTTTCATCATGATATTGAAAATATTAGTCTTCCATGTGTTGATGAAGTAGATGAAGTAATGATGGAGTAGGAAATAGACCTGATTAAAGGAAAAACGATTTTATGTACAGTCATATATTAATTTATCAACCACATATGTTATATGTGCAGGTATTAATTATCATATCAATGTATATTTTATATTTTAGTTATGTGAATTTGTTATCATTTATAATATATGTTTTATATGATATTTTTGAAATATATGTTCTGATGTTAGTTTTATTTCATCAAATGAAAAGAATGACAAGAAAGAAGCATTTCAATGATCCCAATCAACTCCCAGTTGAAATTTTCATGATCAAACTAGTACGCATGTCAAAACATGTTAGATTTTTAAAATTTATTAACCTACTAACTACTTTAGAAGCCTTGAGTAGGGTCAAACTAGAGAGATGGTGTTCATAGACAATAAGAATGTCCATTTAGATATATATTCAAGAATACTTGTTTTTAATCAGGATTACAACTGAAATTTACTAAAAACTAAAGGAATATTTATATATGACTATTTAAATAAACTAAAACTATCTAACTGAACCAAACTAAACAATTGAAGAAATAGACAGAGATGGAATTATTCAAGTTTTGACATCTATTCAAGTGTATGGAATGTCCATTATATAAATAAATCTGGTTCACTCCCATGATATTAATTATTAGGTATCACCCATTCATTTTTAAGGGTGATTGACCCTAAATATTAGTTTTTCAATTACTATATTTATTTATCTAGAAGTCACTCATGTACGATTTACGATTTATCACACACAAAATCATTTTCAAAAACAAAATAAATTCTCTGATGATATATCACTCATGATTACTTATTAGGTATCACCAATAAATGCATACAAACTCCAAATTACAATTATAATAGTAAAAAAGAGTTTTGTCTCATCGTTTTTTACATTTTGACGTCAGTTTTTAACACACATCCAAAATGGAACTATTAAAAATTGAATTTTCAACATCAGTTTTTATAAAATAAATTCTATATGTTAATTAAAAATCTAGTTATAGGAGTTTTTCAACATTTTATTTTCAAAAACCAACATTGAAACTTGACCCCTAGGGGTTCTCAGTGTTAGTTTTCATATAAACTAATGTCAAAAATCAGGATTCGTCGGACTTTTGTATATGTTTTTATAAAAACAAAAACCGAATGTTAGGATATATCGGTATTTGACATTGTTTTTTATAAAATATCATTAAAAAGTAAAATATTGACCTTTTAACGTTAGTTTTCTAGGAAATTAATGTTTAAATAATGATTGTACAATGTTTTTATGATCAGTTTTTGATAAAAACCAACATGAAAACTACGTTTCCAAAAAATATATATTATTCATGATAGTTTTTGAAAGCAACCCATGGTAAAACATTTAAACACATAATATTGGAATATAATATGTTTCTCAGGCTTCTATTTGACTAGTCATGGAGCTAAATTGGACATATGAATCAGATGTTATGGTGTTCGTAAGTTATACAACTTTATGTTTCAATAGATACGACATCCTTAAATGAAAACATGAGAAAAAAGAACCAATAATTATACAAAAAATGACCAAAAAAAGAATAAACTTAAATATTCAACATTATATTAATTATTTTTTATTTTTTCCATTTAATTGATACGTTTTTTGTTGTTATTAAACTTATTTTTAAAGATAAACTCATAAGGAAATAAAGATGATGATCATTATTGAATTTGGACCCTTAGCTGATGAATCTTATATAGATGTTTAATCTTTGTATCTTGATTAGAATTATTATTCATCATCATAATAGAAATTATCTATATTTTTATGGATAAAGGAAAAAATAATAATGAAATAAAATTATGACAATACATAACATGTACAAATCTGTGATTGAAGAATTGTTGAAATTTTGATTGTATCGATGATGTAGATAATTTTTAATGAAAGAGAATGAGGATATATATATTTTCAATGAAAATATTTATGTTTGTGATGAATTAAAATTTATTTGGGATTTTTAAAATAGAAATGTGTGTTGTGAAATAATTGAAATACCAAACCCACATATATGAAATTTACTTTTAACGTCAGGTAAATATATAACTGATGATAAAAATATTCTAATGTTGGGTGTTTAATGTTATTTATTAAATAAACAATTCCAAAATATACTTTCAATGTCATTTAATTGAAAAACCAATTCCAAAATGTGACATTTAATCTCGTTTACTGAAAAAACTAACTTTAAAAGTTAAGTCTTATAATTTCCATCTTTCGATGTCCATAAATTTCGACCTATAAGTCTGTTTTATCTCTATGTCCTATAAAATAATACATTGTGAAATTATAAACTACTTGGATATTATTTTTATTGTCTTTTATTTTACAAATTGATTCCAATATGTGACATTTAACGTCGGTTACTGAAAAAAAATCAACGTTAAAAATGATGTCTTATAATGTTCAACTTATGAAGTCCAAAGATTTCTATCATTATGTCTGTTTTAGCTCCAAGACCAGTCAAATCGAATCTTGAGAATTTATATAAATCTTGGTTTGTATTTTTATTTTCTGTTATTTGAAAAACAAACTCCAAAAAAATCATTCAATTTCATTTACTCAAAAAACCAACATTTAAAACCAAGTCTTACAATTTTTGACTTCTGATGTCCATAACTTTTGATCCATAAGTCTGTTTTAGCTCCATAACCTATCAAATAGAAGCTTGAGAAATTATATAAAACTTTTATTCTATTTTTAACATCAGTTTTGAACATCCTAGATCAGTTTGAATCACTGATAGAGGGAGGGGTGAATTAGTGATCCCTTTTAAATCTTTTTACTAATTGATTCTTTTAAATTAAACCTCTATTACTAGTTGACGCCTCAATCCACTCTTCTTGAGTCTCTCAGACTTATCTAAAATGATTTTGTAAATGTAAAAGCTCTGAACACAATTATTTAGAGGTTCTGGTTCAAGGACCCACTCCTTGTTGTATTGGTTATTCGCCCCAACACAGATTCTCCACTATAATTCAGTGAGTAATTAAAATAGTTGATAGAGAGTCCCATTGTATCTCTCATAAGTTCAATAGGAGGTTATTTATACTACTTCCCATAGTGTTACTAGATTCCCAATGGTCTTCTTTAGAGTCTCAATGTAATATTCTTATTCCAGGCTTTCACAAGAGATGCTCTTTGATTCAATATGGATGGATTATCTGATATTCTGTCATGAGCATGTTGAATCACACTTTATTGTGAATCTATTCAATAAACTTCAAATGTCATTGGAATGTTATTTTTTCCTTTCTCAATAATTTTTATCCCTTCTCTGATTAGTACTTAACTCAATAATTCTCAGGAAATTCTTTCTTCTTCTGATGAAGACCTGACTTCACAAAGATGTGTTCCAATGTTGCACACAACTTCTTCAAGAATATAATGTTCAATAATGATATTTCACAATATCAGCATTGTATCCCTTCTTTGATTGTCCAATTTTCTCACTCATATATAATACCTTCTTTAGTTCAGTCGTGTTTTAGTCTTAGTCCTCATTCACTTCAAGCGTTGATTTCATGGCCTCCAAACTTCTTGTTTTTGGATATTGTAGTTCCTTTCACACGTGCATGTGTTCATCAATGATTACCTGCATGTGTCTCATGATTTTGTACATGAACTAACTTCACATTTGCATGTTCATTCATGCATGCATGCACAATATTTTTTCATCGTTGTGTGAAAATCCCAATAGCTGTATCTTTTTTAGCACACACACTTCCTCTTTCTTTTTCTCAAATAATGTCACACACATAATGTATGTTTTATTTCACTCAGGTTTATTTGACATATATGTGTTTATACATAAATGTTCATTAATCCCAAATGAGTATGATATACTCCTTTACTTGTTCGGGTATCTCAAATCATACATATGGATGCATTTTCATCATGCTTATGCATGCATGTGCATCATGCATGCATTAACCTACTTCATTTTGTGAACAGAACCAAATGGATGGGGAATGAGTTTGCGTTCTTCTTCTTTTCCAAGGGTAGTGTATGTGTACAATGACCTATTCTTTTTCTCACAAAAACATTGTTCGTAGATTCCTTTTGCGAACCAGGATGGTTCGTGGTCATTCTCTTTGCGAACAACAATTGTCGTGCAACTCCTACCTCCGAAAACCACAAGTGCGACACAAACTCCTTCTTTATAATTAGGGTGAGTGATAGTATCCTTCAAATTACCAAGGATTTAATTGGTTATGTCTTCTTAAGAGGACAACACAGGTGCGTATCATCGGTTGTGTGTTTGTGGTTTCTTCTTCACGCACGAAGCACGGTGAGGGTTTGAAGGAACCTTCCGCGTGTTCGGCATCTTTTGAGAATCAGGGTGGTTCGTTCTCCAACAAAGACAAGGGATGTGTGAGACTCCTTCGCATAGAAAGGCTGAGAGGAACACACCTCTTAGCTTGATTCTCTATTTCATGGAAAAAAGGAGATCCCTCATGATTTTTAAAAGACGATCCTCTGTTGATGTCTCTTTATTTATAGGCAATAATCAACACATATCAACTCATTAAAATATGCAGGGATGAATGCTTTGAAAGCCTGTGATCTTTAGGATTGAATTATCCAAACACGTGATTGAGATATGCCACATATATCAATAGTTTCCAATCAACGTGGACCTTCTTATCTGTAGTTTTTCCTCAGGTGCATGCATTTTCAAATGCATGAAAATCATCTTCACCATCTAAGCTAGATCGAGGATCTTGCTTCCTAGCCGTGGAAGCTTCAGGTTGCCTCATAATCGTTTGAAATATTCATCTTGACCCATGCATGAAAAATTTAATGCATGCATGAGTTAGGTTTTTTCGGGCGATCTCCAAGCACTAAATTTGGGCTTCAACTGTGGTCGGGATATCTATCTCGATCGATCAGTAGTGTAGATGGTGAGCAGAGGTGTTGGGTGACTCTCCATATGGTTGGAGGTTGAAAACGATGACATGAATGTTGGATCAGATCTTATAGATCACATATGGCCTTGATTATTTTGTAGGATGTGGGATAGAGTGTGTGGTTGGGATCTTGTGCGAGATCTGATGGACGACAGAGATTGCCTCCTCATTTTTAAACCCGTAACACATCAAAAATTAGACAAGGATTGTGGATCATTTATAATACTAGCCACCACAGCCTTAACTGATAATTCTCCACCTCCCTCCATGGTACCACCCTGTACCATGTTCACCCCATGGGCGTGCTCTTATTGCCCACTCCACCTCCTCTAGGAATGTTCCTTGCACCGACTATGCATGATAGCCACACGGGTTGACTACCATGTGTGCATCTTCTGGATTATAAGGGCCCCATGCACACCCTGCCTTATGCAGTGTTGGCCTTGAGGGCTTCCCTCAGGTGCGGTTGACCCTTGGGTCCCGCTTGTGCTTAAGGAAGAAGACCTTGGCCAGCTTCCATGGTTGGCCCATTATTTTTTAATGATTGTACATATATATAATTGATTAAAAACTAAGTGTCTAGTACAAGAATAATTCATCACCACCTTCTTATTTCATGGTTACTTCTTCAAAATCCATCCCCATGCACATCTCCTTCTCTTTTCCTCTCCTTTATTTCTTTTTTTACATAAATCCCAAAAGGCATTATTCATGTTTCTTATTCCAACCGTAGAAGGAACTATACTTCAACTCCTCATTCATTGAAACACAATGAAAGGATACATTGTATTAATAAATGTGTTTTCCATAACATATGTCTTCATCCTTGAAGATTAGGAAAATCAATCATCTATTTTTTAAACATCATCCATTTAGATTCCATAAATGGATATTCAACAGTTCATCCATAGAGTGACTATGAATGGATATTTACATCATTACTCATGCAGTTGATGATTTGATTTACTTCATAAAGTGTTGTGATAATATTTCACTTTGACAAAATACTTGGAACATTGGCTCAATTCTACAATTTTTATTTTTTATTTAGATAATCTCCAAGCAAGACATGCAATTTCATTTCATAATGATAATCCAAGGGAAATAAGGTTTGGAATAGTGTGTCCTATTTAATCATAATCACTACCACTTTTCTATACACATAATGAAACTTGACACATTATTTAAATATTATTTAAAACAAATACAACACCATGCTCTACAATGTCCCCCTTTGTATTTTGTTGTCAATATAAATTAATCTCACATTAAATGGGTCAATATGTGTGCCAATCATTTCTCCCCCAAATTGTCTACCAAATGAAATGGTGTAGTGGGGTCTTTTCAAAAACATGTCCTCCTACCTTTGAATAATATATTCTTGAATATTACTGATAGAGGGATGATGTCACTTGGTCCACTTAGCCAAGATCTCTTAGTAAATCAACTCTAAGTCTACATTGGGATAACCTGGTGTAGAAAACAAGAGGGATATGAACAAGGTTTTAAATGCTCTCCATAAACAACCATACGTGTGAAATCATGCTCAGAATGGTTAAATTCTGGTCCCAGGGGATGTAAATACTCAGATTAATCAATGACATGCTAAATCCACCACATACATTACAAAACTTATTAGAAAGTTCAATTGCAAAGATAAATCTCCGCTTTCATCACATCTTTTCATGAAAAATACAATATATAACAAGGGATGAAAGTGTGATTAGAATTCCAGAACATCAACTTCTTGAGATGATATGAATTTCATGGTTTGTAATGACATAATCATTGATATCATCTCCTTCATGTTTTCTCCCTCTCAAGGGGTGCACTCCCTTTGAATTACCATGGTGGATAATATCATTAAATAATCTTGAAGATATGAATGTTAATAATTTTCCATTGTGGATCACTTCAAGTAATTATAAAATCCTGAATAATGAGTCCAACATGTAGTTCTCCACTTTGATAATCCAATTATCATATTGTGGATGAATTTCTCCTTTAATTCCCTAAAATGTAAGCTCATGTATATAAAAAAAATATAAGAGTATAAGATGGAAGAATTGTGAGCATCTTAATAGAAGAAATTGGGATGATAATTTTCTATCATTCCAAGAACTCCTTTCCATGTTGCTCTAAAGTGTTTGGTACTCTTCATGATGACGTATCCTCTCCATTTGGGGTCGTGATCATTCATTGTCACCATGGAACCTTAACAACCATTCACCTTAAACTTGGGTGGATTTTTTGTCTTTAATTTTGTATGTATGGAAGTAGATTTTTGTAGTTCTCTTAAAATTTGCAATTTATTAGGCTTGATTACTAGACAATCCTTTGAATTTTCAATCTTTTAGCTTCCACATTTCATCTACAATGATTTCAAGTTTCCTTTCCTAGGAATCGTAGCAAAATTATCTTCAGGAATTACTTCAATTAGTCCTATCATCTTTTGGATTGATTCTTCTTTAAATTTGAGTTTCCTTCCATTCATATTCATGGCTTGTCAGCATTAATCCAATGTATGAAGTTTATTTCCATACTAGAAGCATATTTTTTTTGAGATGACATTCTTGGAATCCATCTTGAACTTATTCTTAGGAATAATGTGTATCACGGTTTTCTTGAATTTAGTATTTTTTATATTCCTAAAAGAATAATTTTCATCTCTTTTTGATTTCTTATGACTTTTTCGTGGTTTATGCTTCTTATCAACATATTCTTAAGTCATGGTAAGACTAAACCAATAGTCATCATAACTGTGACCACTTCTGTTGAAATTATCAGAGATTTATTCAAGGTACTCAAATCTGTTCTTGATAGATATATAGTTGTTCATCTGTGAATTCTTCCATATCATTGTTGGTTTCCACATTTCTTTACTTCTAATTTCAATAAATGTAGGATTTCCAGAAATTTTATATTCTAACATATTATGAAACCAATACTTGAACTGATTCCCAGACTTCAAACAACACCTACAATAGCCAACAAATCTCATTTTTTTATTGTAGTATCTGACTGGTTAGATTTAGTGAATTTTCTCTTTGGAATTGTATTTTATTATTTGAAGCATGTTTTTCGTAGTTTCACTTCGTAATCATTCCAGTATACACCCTTGAAGAATTTATGGATGTATTGAAATTTTTATGAATCCACATCTTCCCAACTTTTGGCTTTGAACATGTACTTGTAGATGAAACTGCATTAGTAGAAAAAAATAACTTGGTTATGGGATACCATCTTCTTGGAGTATGTTGCCGTTGTTTTAGAGGATGATTTGATATTCCTATTGGAATCATATTCCACAATAAAAACTTTAGTGTAATAATCTATTCTTTCAGATCTTTGGGATGTTACGGGTTGGAGTGATTGTTGATTCTTCAATTTCATCTCAAACTCTAAACGCTTCATGATATGGGAGTTTTCTCATCCTCAACAGATCTCATATTGGTTTCCCAATTCTACTTCATCATTATATTTTTTTATTCATGCATATTTTTTGATTGTGACAATGTGATTTCAATCTACTTTATCTTTTTAGCTCTGTCTTCATGTTTGAGAAGCATTGACAACTATAGAGACCTTGTGCACCATTTCAAATGAATGAAAAATATCCAAAAATACAATTTCAAAGAATTATATCCACAAATAATTCCCTTCAAATTTTTAGTGACTTCATCATATATGTCATTGTAAATAGAAATTTATTGTTATTTTTTCTTCACATGATTTGTGAGAGTGATGGATAAACTATCCGTTTTAGCCAATGCCTCTTCCATGGCATCATCATCTCCTTCCAAATGTACTTTTTCATCTTGAAGTGTGTTAATTCTTGCAACAATGTGTCTTGACACTTCTCTAGGGAATTTATTTAGATGATCATTGAGTGTAATATGAATACCACTAATTGATCTATCCTCATCACTACTTGATAATTCTTCTCCACAATAGTCACAATAATAAAAGAAATTATTACATGTTGTACCATTAATATTTTTTTCAGTAGATGGTGTCTCCCCATTATCAGTAATCTTCTTCTTCATCTTCCTTGCCTGTTTCTTCTTTAATTTCTTCGAAGTCATGGAAGATATCTCCATTTGAGGTGGACCACTCATATCCTCAAATCTACAATTCATAAAGACTCCCTTGGATCTCATATAGGTATCCTCGATATAATACCAATTTAAGAGCCCATATCAGTGTGAATCACTGAGAGGGGGAGTGGGTGAATTAGTTACCCCTTTATAATATCATTACTAATTTATTCTTTTCAATTAATCTTCTAGGGCTGGTTAAAACCTCTATCCACTCTTCTTGTGTATCTCATATTTTCCTCAAATGATGCTGTAAATGTAAAGTCACTGATCACAAAGATTTACAAGGTTTGGTTCAAAGAACCACTCCTTATTGTGTTGTTTATTCTCCCCAACATAGGTTCTCCACTATAATTTGGTGAGTTATTACAATGGTCGATATAGAGTCCCACTCTATCTCTCCTGAGTTGAATAGAGGGTGCTTTACACTTATTCCCATATTTTTAGTAGTGTCCCACTGGCCTACTTCAGAATCCCACTGAAGACTTCTTCCTCTTGGTTTTGACAAGAGATGCTTCTTGATTCACTATGGATGCATCATCTTATATTCCATCACAAGATTTCTGAATCACACTTGATCATGAATATATTCATGAATCTTCAACAGACTTTGGCAGGGTCTGTTGGAAATTCTCAATAAATTTGATCACTTCTCGGATTAGTACTCATCTCAATAATTCTAGAGAAATTCATTCTTCTTCTGATGAAGACCCAACCTCACGATGATGTGTGCAAATGGTGCACACAAATTATTCAAGAGTAGAATATTCAAGACTGATCTTGCACAATATGAGCATTGTCTCCCGTCTTGGAGTCTAAAATATCGTTCACTAAGATATAAGACCTTCTTTAATTCAGTCTGTCTTCAGTGTCAGTTCTCATTAACTTCATGGATGGATTTCATGGCATCTAATCTTCTTGTTTTTGGATATCACATTTTCATTATCATGTTCATGTGTTCATACATGATATCTTGAATGTGTCTCAAAATTTTTCACATGAAGATATTTATCTTTTACACACATGCACTGAAAATATTGATTATTACTTTTAAGTGTCTTCACCTTTGCAAGTGTGTGCATGCATGAATGCAGAATCTCTTTTCTTAATTGTGTGAAAACCCCAATGGGTATATCTTTTTGAGCGAACACACTTACCCTTTATTTATCTCAAATAATATAATTCACACAATGTCCTGTTTATTTCACTCATGATTTTGGGACATGTATGTGTTTTAACATAAATCATCCATAAACCCGAAATAGTTTGGTCCACTCTTCGGCTTTTTTGGGTATCTCAAATCATGCTTATTCATGCATGTGCATCATGAATGCATCATCCTTATTCATTTTTTGAAAAAAACAGAATGGATAGGGAATGTGTGTGGTTTATTCTTCTTATAAAAGGGTTGTGTATGTGTAAGTTTTCCTTATCATGTTCTCCCAAAAAGGGTGTACTTGGATTCCTTTGCAAACTAGGATACTTTGCAGTCCTTCTATTCGTTAACTACAACGGGTGCACGACTCCTACCTTCAAAAACAAAATGTTGTAGGAAAACAACTCCTTCTAGCATATGGTTCAAGATAGTCTTATTCACATAACTAAATATTTTTTGGGTTCTACCATTTCAAGATAACAACAAGGGTGCATAGCACCAGTTGTGTGTTTTCGGTTTCTTATTCACGCACGAACCACGATGAGGGTTCCAAGGAACCTATCACATGTATGGATTCATTTGCGAACTAGGGTTGTTTTCACTTCTACTTCGTGCATGGGATGCGTGGGAATCCTTCACGTAGTAAGGCTGCATGGATCAATCTTCTCAGCCTGATGCTCTTTTATCCAAAAAACAAGATCTCTCTCAAGATTTTCAACAACCGAGCCTCGATCGAGGGCACTTTATTTATAAAAAATAATCACCTAGTATATATTCATTTAAATATGCGGGATTGGATGATTTGATAGTCCATGATCATTAGGTTGAATTATTCAAACATGGGATCGAGATATGGAGCATATCCCAGTTGTTTCCATTCAACAAGGGCCTTCTCCTTTGTTGTTTATCCTCACATGCATACATTTTCGAATGCATGAAAATTATCTTCACCATGTAAGATTGGTCGAGGAGATTTCTACCTAGAATTTTAAGCTTCATGTGGCCTCGGCATCATTCTAACTCTTCTTCTTGATGCGTGCATGCGTCTTTTAATACATGTTTGAGTTCGGTTATTCTGGACGATCACCATGCACTAAATTTGAGCTTCAACGGTGGCTGGGAGATCAATCTCATTGGATCGATAGTGGAGATGGATAGTAGTGGAATAGGGTGACTCTCCATGCGGTTTGAGGTTAATGATGATTCCATAATGTTGGATCAGCTCATACTGATCTCAGACGGTAATGATTATTTCACAGGACGCGGGATGGAACGTGTGGCTGAGATCTTGCACGAGATATGATGGATGGCCAAGATGGCCTCCTCATTTTTTAAACTGGTCCCACAAAAAATCAAAGCCACAAGAAGCTTCTCTTTTATAATAGAATCCACCGCAGCCTCAACTAAAAAAATTTCATCCTCCCTCCACGATACCACCCTGTATTGTGTTCACCCTACTGTGGCACTCTTAGTGCCCACTCGGTCTTCAGTAGGAATGCTCCTAGAATTGACTATGAATGCAAGATGCATGGGTTGATCACTGTGTGTTCACCTACGAGCTTATAGATAGCTTCTGCATACCCTTCCTCATGTGGGGCTGGCCTTGAGGGCTTCCCTCAGGTGTGGTTGTCCCTATGGTCCAACATGTGCATGAGAATGAAGGCCTTTGTTGGCCTCCATTGTAGACCCATTAATTGTTAATGTAAGGCCATATATATACTCAGTTAAAATCAAAGTGTATAGTACAAGAATAATACATGTAAACCTTCTTAATTCATGGTTACTTCTTCAAAATATATCCCCATGGGCCTCTCCTTATCTTTTCGTCTTCATTATTTCCTTTTGGAACATGAATCCCAATAAACATTACTCATGTTTCATCTTCCAACCATGGAAGGAAGTCTTCTTCAACTCATCATGCATTGAAACACAATGAAGGGAATAATTGTAGTAAACAATTTTTTATCCTTTACACATGTCTTGGTAATTGAATTTTAGCACAATCAATCATTTTATTTTTAAACACCATCCATTTTGTTTCCATGGACGGATCTTCAACTCTTCATCCACTTAGTGACTGTGGATAGATCTTTACTACATTCCTCCTGAAATTGAGGATTGCGTGGTCTTATTCAAGTTTTGTTACAATGTATCACCAGGATACAAGTCTTGTAACTTAGGACTAGTTCTACATTAATCATATTAAATAAATAGAATATCCAATAATGATATCCATGGTCATGTCATACTTATTTTCCAAGGGAAATAAGCTTTGGAACAACTTCACCCCTTCAATAATCATTACTAACACTATTCCATACACATATTGAAACATGAAACCTTTTTGAAATCATATTGAAAATAAATTAAACACCATGATCTACAGTCTCCCCCATTATATTTTGATGTCAATATTACTTAATCACACTTTGAAATGGTCAATAAGTGTGCCAATCTTTCCTCCACCTTATTAGCAACCAAATGTATAGATGTAGTGAGGTCTTTTCAAAATCATGTTCTCCTCCTTTTGAATAATATCTCTATGAATATTTCTAAGAGAGTGATGACATCACATGGTAAACATAGCAAAGCACCTTTATTAAATAAACACATAGTCTACATTGGGCTAACTCGATGTAGAAAATAAGAGGGATATGACCATGGTCTTCAATGTTGTCCATAAAAAACACTACATGTGAAATCATGCTCAAAATGGTTCAATTCCTTTCTTAGGGGTTTGAAATAGTCAGATTTATTAATGAAATTCTAAATCATGTACATACTTCCCCAAACATATTAGAAATTACAAGTGAAAAAATAAATCTCCTTATTTCATCCCATCTTATCATGATAAATACAATTAAAAACAAGGGATGAAATTATGATTGGAATACCTCAACATAAACTTCTTTAGATGATATGAATTTCAAGGATTTTCATGACATGATTATTTATATCATCCCCTTTTTGTTTTCTCCCCCTCAAGGGGTGAAATACCTTTGAATTACCATGGTGGATAATATCATCAAATATGTTTGAAGATATGAATGTTGTTAACCTTCCACTATAGATCAAATCAATTAATGATCGAATCATGAATAATGAGTCCAACTATTAGTTATCTACATTTCTCAACCGATTTTCATATTGGGTATGACCTTTAACATTAATTCACTGAAATGTAAGCACATGTATATAACAAGAAATATAAGGGAATAAGATGGAACACCTATGAACTTCTTAATAGAATCACTGGTGATGATAATTTTCTCTCAACCCAAGAACTCCATTCCTTGTAGCTCTAATGTGTTTGGTACTCTTCAAAATGATGTCTCCAATCCATTTAGCATCTTGATATTTCATTATTAGCATGGACCCTTTACATTCATTCACCTTTAACATGTGTAGATTTTCTGTCTTCACTTTTGTCAGTAGTGATATAGATTTTTTAGTTCTCTAGAAATTTGAAATTGATTATGCTAGATTATTAGACACTTATTCTTGGAATTTACTATCTTGGAGCTTACACATGGAATCTTCAATAAATCCATGTTACCTTTTTTAAGAAACTTATCAAAATTATCTGTAATAATGTCTTCAATAAATCATGTTATCTTATGGAATGACTCTCCTTTCAATTTGAGACTACATCAATTCATTTCCAATGCTTGTTTGTACGGATCCAAGGTATAGCCTTTATTTCCAAAGTAGAAACATATTTTCATTATTGACATGAAATTCTTAGAATCCATCATATAGTTATTCTTGTTAATAGTTTGTATCTTAGTTTTTATGACTTTAGTGTATTGTATATTCTGAACAGAAGACTTTTCACATCTTTTGTATTTATCATTTTTTTGTGGTCTATTATTAATATCAACATATGCTTAAGGCATGGTAGGAAAAACCAAAAATCATCATATCTACAACGACTTCGGTTTAAATTATAGAAGTCTTCAAGATACTCTAATCAGTTCTTGATAGACCGATTCTTCTTCATCTGTGCATTCTTCTTTAGCATTATAGGTTGCTTCATATATCCACTTCTACTATGCCTGAATGTAGGCTTTCCACAATTTTCAAATGAAGATATATTATTCCAAAAATTATTTAACCGATTCAAAAACTTCCAAAAACACCAAAAATAGGAAATAAATCTACTTATTTTAGTTGTACTTTCAGATTTTCTAGATTTAGTGCAATTTTTTCTCTATAAATTTCTTTCTTTCATTGGAGCATCCTTCTGAGAGTTTCTCTTCTTAATCATTCCAGTATCCACCTTTGAAGTTTTTATGGATGTATTGACATTTCTTTCAATACAAGCCCTCCTTGCTTTTGGATTTGAACATGTTGTTGTAGATGAAACTACATTTGTAGAAAAAGAGATAACTGGGTTATGGGATAGCTTCTTCATGGAGCATGTTTCCATTGTATTAGAGGATGATTTGATATTCCTCATAAAATCCTATTCATAAATGAAAAATTTAGTGGTATAATATCTTCTTTCATCTCTTTGTGAAGTTACGGGGTGGGAGTGATTTCTGATTCTTTAATTTCACCTCCATCACTAACCACTTCTTGCTGAGGTTGTTCTTCTCATCCTCAACTGATCTCATCTCTCTTTCCCGGTTCTCCTTCAAATTTATCATTGTTCATCATGAATATTTTTTTATTTTTGCAAAGAGATATCAAGATACATTATCTTGTTAGATCTTTCTTCAAGTTGAGAATATTTGACAACCATAAAGGCATTGTTCAACTTTTCAAATGCATGTCAAGAATCTACAAATACTGTTTCCATGAATTATTTCTGACAAATAAATCCCTACAATTTTAAGTGACTTCATCATATCAATCAATGAAAATAGAAATTATTTCTTTTTATGCCTTAACATGTTTTTTGAGAGTGTAGGATAGACCAACCATTTTATACAATTCCTCTTCCATGGTATCGTGATCTTCATACACTTGTAAATTTTCATCTTGAAGAGTGCTAATGCTTGCTGCAATGTGTCTTGACACGAACCTAATATTTTTTACAAAATAATTGAATGCATTATAAATTTCACTAATTGATCTATAATAATCATATCATGAGCATGATTTATCAGAAGAGACATAATAATAAAAGAAATTATCACATGGTGTACCATTAAGATTACATTCAGTAGAAGTTGTCTCCCCAATAGGAGTAAGATTATTCTTCATCATCCAGGCTAGTTTCTTCTTTCTGTTATTCTGATTCTCAGAAGATATATCCTTTTTAGGTTATTCACTCAATTAACCAAATACCCACTTTATAAGGTCTCCCTTGAATATTTTAGAGGTAAACTCTCTCTGATACCAATTGAAGTTCACAGATTAGTGTGAATCACTAATAGGGGGTGGGGGTGAATCAGTTATACCTTCTAAATTATTTTACTAATTGATTAATTTAAATTAAAACTCTATGGATGGTAAATACCTCGATCATCTCTCCTTGTATATCTCATCCTTACATCTAATGATTCTGTAAATGTAAAGTCACTAAACAGAAGTATTTACAAGGTTCCGATCAAAGACCAACTCCTTGCTCTCTTGGTTATTCTCCCAAACATAGATTATCCACTATAATTCGGTGAGTAATTACAATGGACATTACAGAGTCCCATTTTATCGCTCCTGAGATAAATATGAGGTTCTTTATACTTCTTCCCACAGTGTAACCAGAGTCCCATAGGCCAGATTCAGATTCCCTCTGAAGACTTCTTCCTCCTAGATTTCACAAGAGATTCTTCTTGATTCATTGTCGATGGATCTTCTGATCATCTCTCCTGAGGTTGCCAAATCACACTTTCTCACGAATCACTTCAAGAATCTTCAATATTCTTTGGCAAGGTCTTTTGAACATTCTCATCAATTTTGATCACTTCATTGATTAGTACTCAGCTAAAAAATGTCCGGGCAATTATTTCATTCTCTGATGAAGACCAAGCCTCAATAAGATGTGTGACAATGGTGCACAAAATTTCTTCAAGAATATAATATGTAAGATTGATCTTGAACATTATCATTTTTTATCTCTTCTTGGATTCTCAAATACTACTCACTCAGATATATGATCTTCCTTAATTCAGTATAGTTTCAGTCTCATTTAATATTAACTTCATGCATGGATTTCATGGAATCCAAACTTCTTATTTTTTTAGATATCTCAGTTCCTTTCACACATGCATGATTTCCTACATGTGTCTCAAGAATTTAAAAATGCATTGCCTTATTGTCTATACATGTGACTGAAAATCATGATTCTTCCTATTAACTGTCTTCACATGTGCATGTGCATTCATGCATGAATGCACAATCTCTTATCTTCTTTGTGTGAAAACCTGAATTGGTATATCCTTTTGAACACACACACACGTCCTATTTTTTTTTATAAAAAAATATCACTCAAAAAACTTATTATTTATTTCACTCAAGATCACGTGAAATGTATGTGTTTAAAAATAAATCATCTTTAATCCTGAATGATTGTGATCCACTCTTTGGCTTGTTCGGGTATCTCAAACATGCATATGCATGCATGTGCGTCATGCATGCATTATCCTTATTCATTTTGTTAAAAAACCCAAATGTATAGGGAATGTGTGTGGGTTATTCTTATTCTCCAAGGACTTTGTATGTGTATGCTTTCGTTTTTTTGTTCTCATGAAAAGGGAGTATGTGGATTCCCATCACGAACAAGGATGGTTAGCGGTCCTTCTCTTCCTGAATGAAAATTGGTGTGTGGATCCTACCATCAAAACCAAATTTTGTACACAGACTCCTCCTTCACACACAGGGTGAGTGATAGCATCCATCACATAACCATGGATGTTCTTGGTTCTGTCTTTGCAAGATCACAATAAGGGTGTGTCACACTGTTTATGTTTTTGTGGTTTCTACTTCACGCACGTAGCACGCTAATGGTTCGAAGGAACCTATCATGTGTTCATATTTTTCACGAACCAGGGTGGTTCTCACTTCTACTTCTCACAAGGGATGCATGGTAATCCTTCACATAACATGGTTATGCATAACACTCTTTGTAGAAAAATACTCTATTTTTTGGAAAACATGAGCTCTCTCAAGAAATACAACAACCAAGCCATGGTCGAGGGATATTTATTTATAGGCAATAATCACCACATATCTACATGTTCATATATGTAGGCTTGAAATCATTATAATCTTGTGATCTTTGGGTTTTAATTATTCAAACATGGAATCAAGATATGTTGCATATCTCGGTTGTTTTCATTCAACTAGGGCCTTCTTCTCAATAGTTTATCCTCACGTGCATGAATTTTCAAATGCATGAAAATCATCATCACCATGAAATATTGATCGAGGAAAATTCTTCCTATACTTGGAAGATTCGTGTTTCGTTGGCCTCATTGAAACTCTTCATCATGATGTATTCTTGAGTTCAGTTATTCTGGATGATCACTATGCACTATCTTTGAGCTTCAACGGTGGTTGGGAGCTCAATCTCGGTGGATCGGAAGTGATGATGGTGAGAAGCATAATCGGGTGACACACCATGTGGTCAGAGGTTGAATAAGTTGTCATGACCATTGGATCAACTCAGATTGATGATGGATGGTCACAATTATTTTGCAGGATGAGGGATGGAGCGTGTGGGTAAGATCTTGTGAGAGATAGGATGGACGGCCGATAATGCCTCCGTTTTTTTTCAAATCATCCCATATCAAAATGGAGATACAAGACATGAATAATTTATAATAAATTCCTCCACAACCTCAACTCAAAATTATCCTCCTCCATCCATGGTATCACCCCGTACCATTTTCACCCTACGGACGCGCTCTTAGTGTCCACTCTGCCTCCTCTAAGCACACTCCTAGCGCCCACTATGCATTCTAGCAGCAAGAGTTGATCATCATTCATGAACCTGTGGGCTTATACGAGGCCCTTTCACTCCCTAACTCATGCGGGGATAGCCTTGTGGGCTTCCCTTAGGCGCGTTTGACCCTCTTTTCTCGCATGAGCTTGAGGATGAGTACCTCGAATGGCCTCCATGTTTGGCCCCTTATTTTTTAATGTAGGGACATATATATAATTGGTTAAAATCCATGTTTCTTGTACAATTATAATTCAAGTCCATCTTACTAATTCATGGTTTCTTATTCAATATCCATCCACATTGTCCTCTCATTCTCTTTTACTTTTATTTATTTATTTTTGGAACCTGAATCCCAAAACATATTACTCTTGTTTCTTCTTCCAAATATGGAAGGAACTCTTTTTAAACTACTCATGAATTGAAAGAAAATTCATGGAAACATTATAGTAAAAAAAAATTCTCCTTATCAACTTTATTGGTCCTTGAAGATTAGCATAATCAATCATATGATATTTAATCTTCATCCATTTAGATTCAATGGATGGATCAAAATAACATCATCCACATAGTGACTATGGATGGATATTTACTTCATTACTCATGAAATTGATGATTTAATGGACTTATTGAAGTGTTTTAAAAATGTATCACCTTGATACATGTCTTGGATATTAGGACCAGTTCTACAATTTCAAGATTTTAAATAGAGAATTTCCAAGCATGACATCTAATATCATTTCATAATGATTCTCCAAGGGACTTAATCGTTGGAACAACTTCTCCTATTCAATAATCATCACTACAACATTTACATAAACATACTGACACTTGAAACCATATTGGAATCTTACTGAAAAAAATAAAACACCATTATCTACATGTTATTTGGAAAAATGATGCCAAAAAGTGACTTTTAACGTGAGTTACTGAAAAAAAACCCGATGTTAAGAATCATTTCTTATAATGTTCGACTTCCAACATCCATAACTTTTGATTTGTAAATCTTTTTTTACCTCCATGACCTATAAAAATGAATATTGTAAAATTATCTACAACATGCATTTTATTTTTAATGTTGGTTATTTGAAAACCCGACAACAAGAAGGGACAATTAATGTTAGTCTTGAAGAAATTACATTAAAATGATGATGTTAAATACCATTTTTTTACTTGTGTTAATTCAAAAAAATATATAATTAATTAAATAATATAAAATAAATTAAAAATAATTAAATAGGAATAAAAAATAGAAATAAATTAAAGGCATGTTGTTTCCATAACATTCTTCACAACCCGACACAATAATAATTTGCCCGTCATGATGACAACACAACACATAAAATAATAAATAGATATCAGAATGCTCGTGTCATCACAATTTCCACCATAATCCACCATCAATGATCACAAAATAATAATCACTACTATGAATACCACCATAACATTGATCCAAACCATCATGAAAATACATCAACATGATATAAAATAATAAGAAATATCAATCTTTTGAAATAATAGATAGTCCTTCACATGAAATGGTATCCCACATGAACCACCACTACAACCCTAGAATGGAGAAGGCCAGTGTAGATAAGGATGATTGTGGTTCTATTCAGCAAAAGAGGGTGTCTGGTTCAAGGGGTATTTTTTCCTTGATGATGCACCATGTGAACGGGTCGAGTGTAGCAGAAGAGTGAGGTTAGTGCAAGGGGTATTTCTGTATGGATGTTGTGTAATGTGGAGGGGTCGACCAACATGGTGCACACTTGGTAGATGTTGAATATGGGACGCTGCATGCTGGTGTGTGGCATGATGAGAGGATAGTCTAATGGATCCTACATCTAGGGTTCAGATGAAGGATATAGGGAGAAATTAGTGGGATAATGGGACTTTGGGGGGTTGAGGATGGGGAGGGGGTGCTCTATGAGGTTGGGGTGTTGGGAACTGGTATAAGGGAAGACGAGATTCTGACGTTGGGGAGGGGTAATTATAAGAGAGGAGGTGACATTTGGGGGGGGGATGGGGTCATTGGGGTGAAGGGAAGATATCCTCCTAAAACAAAAAGGAAGTGGAAATAGAAATTCTAATTATTATTAAAAAATATATTTATCTAAATTTGTTAAAAAAATAAAATAAAAAAAAATTAACTAAAAATAATAAAAATAAATATATAATATACTAATTAACTATAAATAAAAACAATTAATATAAAATGTTATAAAAGTGAAAATAAATAAATATTTATTTGTATATAATTAAACACTCTAAAATATATAAATAATAACACTATGAAAATAATATGAATACTATTAAATATTAATATAATAAAAATAATAAACTTATAATAAAAAAACTATTTTGTTAATACAAAAAATAGATTAAATAATAATGTAAGTTACTGATATATATAATTAATATATATACAAATAAATTTCTATAAACTAATAATAAAACTATTGTTGTCAAAAATAACAATAATAAAATATTGTTTTATATATAATACAAAATATTAATTTAACTATTAAAAATACAAAATTACAAACACTATTATATATGTTGACTGAAAATTATCAAAATATCTAAAATATAAGAAAATTTCATGTGCATAAAATCCCCCACATGTAACGCCGCGACCCTAGATACCCAGAGTCAGTGCATTATTACATAGCATTGGCATGATACAAGGAATTTTTTCCAGAAATACCAATTAGTTTAGTTTCCTTGGAAACAACATACAAACATAAGTTCAACATTAAAACTTGAAAGGAAATAAAAAATTAATTTATTCCATTAGAAACATCCGAGACTCATATATTATGCAAGAAAGTTATTCATAATTATCATCTTCATATCCTGGGAAAATGAAACTGAAGAAAGGGGTGAGCTCAAACCCTCAGTATGGGTAAGCAATATAGTGGAAGATAACATAATCATTAGGCATGGTGAATAATTGAAAACACATGCCTTTACAAATAATAATCATTGACACTTTATGGAAGTAATATGAGCTGACTAAATGATTCCATAAAAAAACATAGTTATGGGTATTATACTAGTCGAATAACGACATGAACCATCAATAAAATTTTCATAATGTGGGAATGTATAATGCTCGATATTCTGAAACATCTTGTCAATTCCTTGGAAAAGACGTCTAAAAATGATTTAGGCCTCGGCCAAAAAAATATATCAAATTGGGAAAGGCCTCGGCCAATTCCACGTCTAATTGTCCCATGAGACCTATAGATTCATCCATGAGCTATAGCAGGCTCCACCTGTCAGTTACTAAGTCCAATACATTCCTCAAATGGAAAGGTTGAAACAAAACATAAACATTCATATTAAAACTACCATACCAAATGTCAATACAATAACCATATACTATGAATGGTATAATAATAACACATCCATAGTCAAATATATCAAAAAACCTTCACTACAATATGGAATAATTTTATTATAATAAATCAACTTCAAACAAGTTCAAAATCCAACAAAGGATGTTGATATAGATGAAATAAAAATGATTTGAAAGAAATACCTATTTCTATTTTGAAACAATTTAAGAGTTAGAAAATTAAAAAAGAAAACATTTGTTTTGAAAATATTCTTATAATATTGTAAAGGTAGCTTCAATGATGTTATAATGGAAGAAAATAGATACACCCTCCTTATAAATTAAAAAAACATTCTTACCATAATTTTGTCGAAATGGTCATAAAGTACCTTGTTTCGAAAATGAAGGAAAGATTCCTTTAAAAAAATATAAGGTGAAATAACGGTATATATGACTTTAATACATAGTCTAGTAAATATTAAAAATGTTTTGAAATACATTTTTAATAAAACATGGATGTGGATGATAATGAGGTTATATTAGATACTTAAGTAAAAAGAAACTCAGATAATAAAGAGATTGTGAAATTAACTCTTACCATGTACTTTTCCTTAGTCAATTGTATTATAACCACCTTTATTATAGATAAAACATTGATTTTTAATTATATAGGAACTATATAAAAAAATATTATATCATATATGATCTTATAATATTGCTTTGTTAATAATATTTTAGTAGCATCATCGTTTTGAGTGTTAACTGATTCATTTTATTTTATATGCTTGGTTACCTAAGCCATGTTTGTTATGGATAGGATGTATTTGATTCATATAATGAATTATATTATGTTCATATACATTATTAGTAATCATAAAATGAAAATTATTAGTGAATTATTACGATGGGGAATGAATCTCATCACGTTCGTGGGTACAAAAATCTGTACGTATGCACGAGCGACAATATCATTATATTGATGTAGAAATAGTATATAATTTGATGTTATATTATATATAAAGTATAATTAATATGTTATATTTATTATTTACATCAGTTATAGTAATTATTATACCCATCCAAATAATGATTTGTTTGAATAACAAACTACCCCACGACGTGGAGACGGTAATCCGAACGTACGCATGTATGGTGACATTGTCGTTTATAGGATGGATAGAATAATGAATATGGTTGTGAAATTTTTATAATAACATTAAAGTATATATAATATAATGGAGATATTATTTTATATTTGAAACAAAAAATATACAGGAAATGAAAGAAGAAAATAACTTGAATGATGTGATGAAATATTTACCTCTTTTTATGGTTCTTCCTTCTGATTTGATCAAAATGGATCCATAGGTTGAATTTCATATCAAAGTAAGGACTCTATGATGATTTTTGGGAATATGGGAGTATATTTGTGTAGGGTTTGGACAAGCCAAATAAATTTGGAGGTGTGAATATGAGAGAAGGGGAAGTTCCCTTTTATAAGAGAGGTGAGGGTCACCTTAGGAAAAGCATGAAATCTTATTTTATAATAAAATCGTTTTCGGTTTATAATGGCTATAAAATGATTTATTTTGAGTCTAAGGTGGGAAAGGGTAGAAAAAATTTCAACCAATAAGTTTAAAATAGGTTTAGTTCGTCATATTAACCTTATCTTTTAGATTTATCTCTTAGTTATAAATTTTGACATTTATATTGTCCCTTTGTATTTTTATATTATATGGTTAATAAACATACTATAACATGCCAAGATAACCCCATGTGGTTAATTATTAATATAAATAACCTTAACTATGTACTTTTATGGAACCATAGATTTCTATAAATATTATATTAATTAATAATATAATATTTGTTTTAAAAAATCAATTATGTCAATTTTGACGCTATTTAGTATTTGGTTTTTTTGTAAATCATAACAACATGATTAATTCAAAAAAAGATATTTAATAGACCCTAAAATGTCTTATTAACCTATAAAAATAGTTTAATTCAACAAAAGTCTCAAATTACATTTATTTTCATATTTTTAATATCAATTATTTTAATCTTTCATTAATAAGGTAATTACTACATCATCATTATGTCTTAAATAAATTAAATTATATAATGTATAAAAAATATAAACAAAATACCATTATGTAGGAAATATTTTTTATCTTCTTAATTAATAATTTTAGTCAAATTTATCTTATTTATAACCCTATATTAATAATGGTTTAATTATTAAACATTGATTTTAACTATTTTAACTCATCATAAAAAAATAATAATAAATGCCATAATCTAATCCAAGTGTACCAAATGGGATCATATATTATTCCTAATTTTTTTTCTAATACACTTATCCAATAGAATTAGTAAATGTTTTAGGGTAATTATGATATCACTTTTACCCTTAATTAAGATGGTTACTTTTAACTGTGGTAAATAAAAGTCAAAAGTTACTATTCACAAAAAATTATTTTCATCTTATTGAACCAAATTTTACTTTAAGATATTAACCATGACTCTCATATTTATGAAATTCCACTCACCGAAGTAGTAAAATTATGTTTTATGCAAATTTGAAAATGCTCCAAGGAGGTGGGTAAAAGACGGTAAAAGTACAATAAAATTTTTATATATCTAAACATACTATAAAATGACTCCACTGAATTACGTTGAGCATAGATAGGTATTATGTATCTATTATGACCTAAAATAAAATTAAATAAAATAAATAATTATTTAAATAAATAGACTTTTTTAACCAACAACGCAGTGTTTTCACTATTAATCAGAAATTGAATGTTTTCAGAATAATACCAAAAAATCACCCTAAGATAATTTCAATATTTCAAATTCAAAAATGAAGTCCATTTTGAATGATAAAATTTAAAAAAATTAAAAAATTTGCTATTACTATTCATAATGGCTCGTTTCATTTTTCATGGTGTGTTAAAACTCATAGTTTCGTACTACACAATCTACTGATTTATTCAAAGGGAATCATACCGTTGAATCTTGTGGTGTTACATTCTCCCATCCTTAAAATATTTGGCCCTTGAAATTTATAGAATATTACTGCATAAAATGATTCGGGTGGTTGTTCATTATATTTTCCTCGGGTTCCCACGTTTCCTCTTCCATCTTATGGTTTCTCCATAGAACTTTTACGAGACAAGTCATCAGGTTTCTCAACAATCATTCTCTGGTATCTAGAATCTTGACATGCTCTTCAAAATAAGACATATTAGGTTTCAATTCTATTTCATCAGAGGTTAGTACATGCATTGGGTCAAGCGTGTATTTTCTCAATAGTGATATGTGGAACACACCATGATCTTTAAAGAGACTTGGAGGCATTTCCAAACGATAAGATACAACTCTAATTCATTCTAGTATTTCTAAAGGTCTGATGTACCTGGGACTCAGTTTACCCTTTTTACCGAAATGTATAACACCCTTCCAAAAAGATACATTCAAGAAAACATGGTCTCCTACTTGAAATTACAAATCCTTCCTTTGGTTATCTGCATAGCTCTTTTTCCTAATTTGAGATGCTTTTATGTGGGTTTGGATAACCTTCACCTTTTCCATCATTTCTCAACAAGTGTTGGGCCTACGTGTTTTCATTCACCAACAACATCCCAACAAGTTGGTGTGCATCATCTTTTTTCATATAACGTTTCATATGGTGCCATATGAATACTAGAATGGAAGCTATTGTTATAGAAAAATTCTACCTGAGGTAAATATTCATCACACATACCTTGAAAGTCATGTGAGAACGATCTCAAAATTTCTTCTATGGTTTGAATATTTCATTCTGATTTTCCATTTGTTTGATGGTGGTAGGCAGGGTTCAAAAAAAGATTAGTATCCAGGGCATTCTAAAGACTTTTCCAGAATAATGATGTAAAACAGGGATCACAATCACAAACAATCAATAGGGTACTTCACGAAGTCTTAAAACATTATTAATATACATTATTTTTAAACATTCAAGTGGTAAATCATCTCTTATAGAAAGAAAATGTTTTGACTTAGTAATACGATCAACAATTACACATATTGCATCGTTCCTTATAGGAGTCTTTGATATCCCCATGAAAAAGTCCATCATAATATTATCCCATTTCCACTCAAGTATGGGAAGAGGTTGTGTGACTCCTCCAGGATATTTCCTTCCAGCTTTCACTTGCTGACAAATCATACATCTTGACACATAATTAGTAATCTCTCTCTTCATGTTATCCCACCCAAAATCCTCCATCACATATATATACATGTTAGTGCTACCTGGGTGTATGAAAAAACTGGAGCTATGAGCATCATCCAACAATTATATTTTTAGATTAGGTATTTCAAGAACACAAAGTCACTTCCCAAATTGCAAAATTCCATTTTCATATATGATATCGATCAATCTCCCATCATTCACAACATTAATTTTCTCTTGAAACTCCTCATCATCAGCCTGAGAACTTTTTATCCTTTCTAGTAAAGATGGTTTGGAAACCATTTGAAAAAGTACTGATGTTTCACCTTCCATGATTATTCCCATATCCATTTATTCTAGATTCATGGAAAAATGATCCCTTTCACCTCTCATATTATTCAGAACTCCATGATTGTTTCTGCTCAAAGCATCTTCCACCTTATTTTCCTTCCCCGTGTGGTAGTGTAGACTGAAATCATAATATTTGAGTAGTTCAGGCCATCATCTTTGCCTCATGTTGAGTTATTTCTGTGAGAAAATATACATCAAAATCTTGTGATCAGTATAAATATCACATTTTTCACCATAGAGATAGTTTCTCCATATTTTCAGAGCAACGATTACAGTAGTTGAATGTGGGTGCCCTAGACCCAACTTGTTTCATACTTTGATTACTATTACATGTATTCAGTTTGTTATTATACATGTGTTTATCTTACCATGATAGTGTAGATACTTCTGCATCCACTTTATTAATGGAAATATCCTTAGATTACATGTAGCATAAAATGGTTATAGAAGGTCCCAGGCTATAATGAGAACCCTGAGATGCCATGACAGTAATCTTAAAGTAACGTCCTATGGTCCAGTTACATCATTCTGAAAGGACACATATGATGTGTGACCATCAGGTGCAGTGGGAAGGATTTTTGTCTAAATTACAAAAAAAAGAGTGAATAGGAGGAAGACCCTTATGGGTCTTCTCTCACATGGTGCATGGTTATAGCAGGTCCCTGGCTATAATGAGAACCATCAGATTCCATGACAGTAATCTTAAAGTAACATCCTATGGTCCAGTTACATCATTCTAAAAGGATGAAGATGATGTGTGACCATCAGGTGCTGGGGGCTCATAAGCATTGACACTTCATCTCATGAAGTTCGCACTTGATGATATATATATATTGAGATCATGAGGACAGACCCGCTTAATAGGAACACCACATGTTTCTGGTGTCATTGGTTGTTCCTATCTACAGATATGTGTAATGGTCTCCTGACATGAGATCATTATCAATGAATTTCATTTAATTACGTACATTTTAAATAAGTCGAAAACCATGGTGTCAAAGTCATGGTGAGGTAGTCTATATTAGGTACGTCATTAATGGAATGACATTGATTGAATGATCGAGAAAGGATTTGTTGCTTCCGAGTTTAGGAAGAGATATCTTGGGACTGTTTGATTAGGATGGTTGCACCTTCATTAAATCCATGGTCATGGTAGTCGAAGGCACGACCGTCCGGACAAATCAACTAACAAAATAAAGCAAATAAATAATGATGACACTAGTATGCATTCTTCTTTATTGAGATATCGATGACGAAGATATTATATTACACGGACCATGTTCGTAGGAAGGCAATCATTGCTTTGACTTTTCCTTATCTCTATATGGGCCCCGATGGGTTGCTAGACCCCACTCTAGGTCGGTGGTATTATTCACTACTATTGAGATAAGTGCCTAAAGGGTCACACACAATAACACCTTGATAATCTGCCCTATTCTGTGAATAGTTATTTAGAACATGGAGGGCCCCGCCATAGGGTCCAAACACTATCCAAGTTCTATCGATCGCCAAAGAATAAATAAATTCATTAATTATTTGAGTTTAGAATAATTCGTTGAATTTATTTATAACATGTATTTACAAGTTATATAGTTAAAACAAATATTAATATTATTCGACTGGATTTAAATATCCTAGGTTCATTTAATATTAGCAGGAGGAATGAATCGAGCTAAAGACTCAAATTTATCACGTAATATATTTATATATTACAATTAAGTGATAAATTGTAAATATTATTTATTGAATTTTTTTTTTTCATAAATAATTATTTATATCTCTTATATAGAGGACGTCTATTACACGGGGTCCGGGAACCTATAACGCATGTTTTAACACTCCCTATATAAGTGAGAGAGATGCTCTCCCACCATTACTATTCATGTGTCAAGATTGAGAGCATCTCTCTCCTCCTGGAATTTAGAAAGAGAGTCTCCCAGGCAAAGAATGATCTTCAAGGTCATCCATCCCGGATTGAAGCTTCCTCCTTTGCGGTTATCATCGCTGCACTGAAGTGTGCGTCGAAGATCCGTACTAGCACCCAAATCTTGATGAACGGTGCGTGAATAGATCCTTGAGGCTTGTGTGGACGATCTAGAGGGCATCGATGTCGAAGTCTTCGAACAACGATCGCTGGCGTTCTGCACATAAATTTTGAACAAGGTAAATGTTCAGTTTATTTTTAGTGATTCTTATGAACCTTCCAAGATCCTCGGACCAAGACGGGACAAGATCATCACAGTTGACAGGGTTATGTCACTCCGGTGAAGCAGAAAATTTTAAAATCTTGGCCCACCGGATTTTTCTACGCAGTCCCGGTACCCAACAATAGTTTCTTACACAAGATCATGAGTGTAAAAGTTTTCCTCATGAATTTTTAGTTGTCACTATGCATAAGAAATAAATCTATCATAATCCAAAAAGACACAACCAAGTTCTTTCGTTGAAGCATCACTATAAATAACAAACCCATAATTCCACGATTTTAGTGTCAATATACAAGCATTGACTAATATTCTCTTCATTTCTTAAAAATATTCTTCTCAAACTTTTTTCCTAAAACATTTAACCCATTTATGTGTGATCCTGGTTAATGGGTTAGCTAATGATGCAAAATTCTAGAGGAAACACCGATTATAACCTTCTAAACCAATAAATCTGCGTACTATAGTTATACTCGTTGTTGCTGGCCATTCTTGGATTTACTTTATCATAGAAAGATCAACCGAGATTCCATCCTTAGAGACAATATAGCCAAGAAAAGAAATATACTAAATCCAAAATTCACACTTTCTAAACTTCCCAAATAGTTCATTTCATCTAAGAGTCTTTAGGATAACGCACAAGTGATTTTCATGATCATCGTAGGGTTTTGTGTATACCAAAATATCATCAATAAATACCACTACAAATTCATGAAGATATTCCTTGGAAACATTATTAATTAGAACCATGAAGACAGAGGGTGAATTAGTGAATCCAAAATGCATTACAATAAACTCATAATGCTTGTACCTGGTCTGAAATGTTGCTTTCAGAATGTCTTCCTTCTTCATACAAAACTGATGATATCTAGATCGAAGGTCAATCTTTGAAAAATATTGAGCTCCATGAAGTTGGTCGAATAAATCATCATTACAAGGTTGGGGATAATAATTAATTATTAATATATAATTTATCCCATTTAGTCAATGCACACCCTCATAGATCCATCTTTCTTTTTATGAAAAAGAATAGGGTATTACCATGGAGATACACTAGGGAGAATAAATACCTTATTACTCAATTCCTCTAGTTGTTTATTTTGTACATCTAATTACACAGTGACCATTCTATAAGGTGTTATTGATATGGGCCATGAACCAAGAATAAAATCAATGGAAACACAATTTCCTGTTCTAGAGTATGTCCAGGTAAATACTTTAGAAACACATCAACACATTTATTCACAATATGTACATCATCTATTTGAACACTATTTTTCCCACCCATAATTATTTCATTCTCATCCTCCACAATAATTGAATTTAGTAGAGCTACTGGTGGTGGATCTAGATAAGAATCATATGGTGACTTTTCTGCTCAAAATATACAGTACTTGTTATCATCATCCAGAATTGTAACCTCCTTATTCTAATAATAAATTGTCACATCATGGTCCAAAAGCTAATCCATACCGAGTATTATCTCCAATTCAATCATGGGTATGCCAATTATATTAGAAGATAAATATAGTTTATATGGATTAATGAGGACTGATTCATGAAACATTGTTGCAATTATACTTTTGTTAAGAGTTTTGACTTATAAAACTCTTGTTAAATTAAATTGGAAATATCTAATTTTCATAGCAGATTGGGAAGATATGAAAAAATGTGATGATACAGAATCAAATAAAGCATTGGCTAAGCATGAGGAAACCATTAAATTACCTGCCACCACGTCATAGGAGCTTCAACCTCAACAATAGTGATCGCATAAGCATATCCATGATCATTTGGAATTTTATGAGATAATATTACCTGACACTTAGGATATTAATTTTCATAATGTCTCATCTCCCTGCAATTATAGCATTGAACATTGGTATATTCTTTATTCCCCTTACACTCACTAGCAATATGGCCTTTCTATCCACATTTGTAGCATACTATTATTTCTTTTAGACATGCACCAGGGTGCTTCCTTCCACAATTATCACAGGGTGGAAATTCAACACTTCCTTTCTTCCTTGTTTCCTTATTTATTTTCCCATAATGTTCAGAAGAGCACTTTTTCTCATGATTTTCATTAATTTCATAAGACTAATAGAATTCCTTTTCTGTCATGATAGTACATGAGAAAATATCTTCCTAAGATTATAATGATTGCAAGAATAATGCTCGATGGAGAAATGGTTTTAACCCATAAAAGAAATGATAAATCTTACTTCAAAAGTTACGTATATAATCTGTAGCATGCCTTGCTATCCTTGTAAAGTTAGCATCATACATTGGGATATTTTCATCCTCCTTTTGTCTCAGACATTGAAATTGCCTTTCCATATCTGCTTGATGGTCACGAGGAATGTATTTTTCTATGAAAATCTCTTTAAACTCCCTCCATTCCATACTTGATACTTATTCATCTTCCTTTGTGTTTTAAATTAATGACAACCACTGATCTGCATCTCCCGTGAGGTGATAAACTATCGTGACAACTTTTTCCCTTTTCTTACTCCATAAACCATGAAATATTTTCTCTATTGAACATATCCATTTTCTCAGTTAAAAATGGATTTGTTAAACCATTTAATGTTGATGTTTTTTTCCACATGAAGTTGTCTAACATTGATCCTTCACGTTTTGGATCAGGGTGCTCCATATGTGTAAGGTTGTTATTCATAACCAGTGTAAGTTTTCCTAGTATGGTTATAAGATGATCAGCACCAGTAACATCACCATCTCCTCAATAATTATCTTGTGTCGGAGGGAAATCCCTATATGGATTATGTGCATTGATATGATTTCAATTCCTTCTACTAGGTGCAATTTCTAAACAATGGCATACACTAGATTATTTTATGAATACCAGAACATAATTCCAAATAGTTAAAATATTTAACACAAATTTTACAGTTAATGGATATAATCCATTATCATAAAAATCTTATCTTTGAGCAGGTATATACTCATAAATCCTTCATAATGGTTTGTAATGTAAATGAGAATTATCCTAGGCATATCCACCACGAGTGTCGTAGCCAAGAATGAAGAATGGACCATTTTCATGCATCAGTTCCCGTTAAAGTCTAGATCAAAGTGGTGCTTTCGGATTATAACACCAGGAACATCTTTGCCCGATCCACCTCAAACTGCTCATATCCAGACATGGATGTATTCTTTAGAAAACTCACAAAATCTCTACATTATCAAAATTCTTGGAATTTATTCTATTCTTATCCTCAAAGTCTATCTTAGGGTAGTGTTCTCTGATCAAAATTTTTCTAAATCTTGTTTCCACGGATTGTACTAAACTTAATCTGATACCAAATGTAACACCCCAGCCCTAGTTATCAAGATTTGGTACATTATTACATATCATTATCATGATACAAGTAATCATATCCCGAATGACCGATCTGTTTAGTAGACTTGGAAACAAGATACATAAATAATTTCAACATTACAACTCGAGAAGAAATACAACAATAATTTATTTCATTAGAAACATCCATGCCTCCAACATTATTCGTACAAGTAGTTCATAACTAACATCTTCATATCTTGGGAAAATTAAGCATAAGAAACGGGTGAGCTCAAACACTCACTAAGGGTAATCAATACAGCTGATGATAACATAATCATTAGGAATTATAAATAATTGAAAACATGTTCCTTTAAAAATAATAAACATTAACACTTTATGGTAGTAATAGGAGATTAGAAAATAATTCAATAAAAATGTCATGTTTATTCTACTAGTCGAATAACCACATGAACCATCAATATAATTTTCCTTGTTAGGAAATGTATAATGTCGAACATTCTGAAACGCCTTGTCAAGGCCTCGGCCAAGATGTCTAAAAATGATTTAGGCCTCAGCCAAAACCATATCTCAAATTTGGACAGGCCTCATCCAACTCCACCACTAATTGTCTCATGAGAGATACTGATGCATCGAGGAGCTATTGCAGGATCCACCCCTCACTTACTATGTCCAATACATTCCTCATATGAGAAGGTTGAAACATAACATAAACATTCATATTAAAACTAGAATATGAAATGCCAATATTTTAACTACATACCATGAATGTCATAAAAATAACACTTCCATAGTCAAATATATCAATAATCCTTCAATACAATATGGATGATTTGTATCGTAATAAGTAAACATCAAACAAGTTTAAAATCCAACAAGGGATATTGACATTGATGAAATGAAATCTATTTGAATGAAATACGTCTTTATATTTTGAAACCATTTAAGATGAACATAATTATAAAAGAAAACATTTATTTTTAAAATATTCTTATATTCTTGTAAGGAAAGATTCAATGATGTTATAACGGCGGGAAACAGCAGCACCCGCTGTATAAGTTAAAAATAACATTCTTACCTTAATTTTGTCAAAAAGGTCATAAAGTACCTTGTTTGGAAAATGACAGAAAGATTCCTTTAAAAACATATAATTTCAAATAATGGTATAAATTACTATAACCAATAGTTTAGTAAATAAAAAAAATGTTTTAAAAAAATGTTTTAAGAAAACATGGATGTGGATGATAAAGAGGTCCCAGTAGATACTTACGTAAAAACATCCTCAGATAATAAATAGATTGTGAAATTAACCCTCACCTAGTAATTTTCCTTAGTCTATGGTATGATAACCACCAATATAATAGTTTAAACAGTTTTATTAAATTATTCAAGAACTATATACATAAATATTATATCATATATGATCTTATAATATTTCATTGTTAATTATATTTTAGTAGCATCATCGTTTCGGGTGTTAAATGATTCATTTTACTTTATATGCATTGTTATGTAAGCCATTTTTGTTATTGATAGGATTTATTTGATTCATATACATAATTTTATATTTTTCATATATATTATTTTTAATCATAAAATGAAAATTATACTTGAATTATTACGAAGAGGAATGAATCACATCACGTTCGTGGAGATGATAATCCGTATGTACGCACAAGAGACAATATAAATATACTGATAGAGAAATCGTATGTAATTGGATGGTATATCATATATACATAATAATTAACACTTTATATTTATTATATACATCAGTTATACTAATTATTATACCCATCAAAATAATGAAGTGTTTGAATAACAAACTAAATCACAACGTGGAGATTGTAATCTGAACATATGCATGTATGATGACTTTGTCATTTATAAGATGGATTGAATAGTTAATATGGTTGTACTATTTTTATAATAAAATCAAATTATATAGAAGATACTAGATTTATAATTTTATAATGGAAACAACGAAGAAAAAGGAAGTGGAAGAAAAAAAGAACTTGAAAGAAGTGATGAAATATTTACCACTTCATTGGGTTCTTCATTTTGATTTCATCAAAAATGATCCATAGGTTGGTTTTATGATCAAGGTATGGACTCTAGGTTTATGTGAAGAATGTTTTGAGGTTATTTGGGAATTTGGTGGCCGAGCCAAATGGTTTTGGAGGTGTGAATTTGAGAGATGCGGAAGTTCCCTTTTATAAGAGAGGTGAGGGTCACTATAGGAAAAGCATGAAATATTATTTTATAATAACATCATTTTAAGTTTATAATGGCTCCAAAATGATTTATTTCGATGATAATGTGGGTATGGGATGAAAACCACCCAACCAAGAGGTTTTAGACCGGTTTAGGCCACCATATTTCCTTTATCTTTTAGATTTAACTCATAGTTAAAAAGTTTGACATTTACCATGTCTCTTTGTATTTTTATATTATATGGTTAATAAACATAAAATAACAATCCATGAGAACCCCTTGTGGTTCATTATTAATATATATATAATTATCTAAGTCCTTTGGCCAAATCATAGATTTTTAGGAATATAATATCAATTAATAATATAATATTTTTTTTAAAAACACAATTATGTCAATTTTGACAATATTTAGTATTTGGTTTTTTGTGAAAATACAAACATCAGGTTTCAATAAAAAAGTTATTTAATCAACCCCAAAATGTCTTATTAACCTATAAAATTAGTGTAATTTATCAAAATCTTAAAATACATTTATTTGGATATTTATAATATCAATTATTTTAATCATTCATTAATAATGTAATTACTGTATCATTATTGGGTCATAAATAAATTAAATTATTTAATGTCTAAAAATTATAAATAAACCACCATTATTTAAGAAATATTTTTATATTTCTAATTAACATTTACAGTCTAATTTGTCTTATGTATAACCCTATATTAAAATTTTATTAGTTATTAATCATTGAATTTAACTCTTTTAACTCTTCTTAAAATAAAATATTAATAACTATCCTAATCTAATACAATTGGACCAAAGGGGATAATATTTTATACATAAGGTTGTTTTTGGTCAAATTATACTTATCCAATAGAATTATAAAATGTTTTAGGGTAATTATGATTTCATTTTTACCCTTAATTACCCTATATACTTTTAACTATGGTAAATAAAAGATAAAAGTTACTATCATAAAAAAGTATTTTCATTTAATTGAACCACATTTTACTTAGTGATATTAACCGTATCTCTTAGATTTTTGAAATTCATCTCAAAGAAGTGTTAAAATTATGCTTTATTTAAATTTTCAAATGCTCATATGGTGGGGAGGGGGTAAAGGACGGTAAAAGTTCAATAAAATTTATATGTATATAAACATATTATAAAATGACTCCAATGAATTAATTTGAACTTATATAGGTATTATGTATCTATTTGGACCAAAAATAAATTTAAATAAAATAGATAATTACTTAAAAAAAGTTGTTCATTACCAATAACACAGTGTTTTTCACTATTCATAAAAAATTTAATGTTTTCAAAAAAAATACCAAAAATTCATCCTATGCTGATTTTGATATATCAAATTAAAAAATTAAGTCCATTTTTAATGATAAAATTTATAAAATTTCCAAGAGTGTGTTTTATTATTCATAATGGCTAGTTTCATAGTTCGTGGTGTGTTATAACTCCGAGTTGTGTAAAACGCATGCTACTCCATTATTCAAAGCGAAGTGCACCATTGATGCTTGGAGTGTTATAACACACATAATATTTTTCACTCATGGTAAAAACAATAAGAAAGAATACAAAAGTGGGCCCTTTAAAACGATAAATTTTTATATGAATGAGGGTTGAATCTTGAAATATATTCATGATAAGTTTCAATCCAAATATCTTCCTCAAACTCTCACTCCCCCACGTAGAAAATGTTTCTTGTACCTAAGAATATTTCCTCTCTCAAAGATTTTATTTTTACTTTTTTTTTTAATTTTTTTAGGGACACAACTTACTCAGTTAAGATGGGGTGAAAAAAATGGAGAGTACCAACTAAAAACCCCAGTAATGATATGTAAGAAACAGTAAAAATAAATTTACATCAGTAGAATGAAACCTTTATAATCTCAGTGAAAGTAGGCCATATAGAAAACCCCTCTATCTAATTGAGTAATGATTCATAACATTTATACGAATCCCTAATTGTTTGGGTTACCGCTTAATGACCATATATGTACTAATTGTTGGAACCATATAGATTATATATTACGCTTGAAAAATATATGTAATGAATGTGAATACTGAGAAACATAACACATATGATCATGAAAAGATAAAATTTATCCATTTACATCAAATGACTCACTCTCCCTCAAATAACACTCTACATGAAAAAATCTTCCCCACATAGATTGAAAATCATTATGAAAAATTTCAAGAAATAGCTAGGGAAGGGTATCATATATGGGATCATCCTAAAAGGATTATTCATGTCTTCTATGGGATACATGATGGATAAAATATATGAGTGGGTCAGTGGGTCATAGTGGTTAAAGAATCAAATAGGTTATTTAGCCATTTGATTGAACTTTAATAATTTATATCACTTTGATGGAAAGACATGGAAAGTTTTAGAAGACATAACACAGTCAGGATTCCCTCAAAAAAAGTGAAATAGGAGATGATGTAAAAATTGGCCATAATCTTCATGGGTATGAAAATATAATGTTGGATAACATTAATGAGATTGAGTAAAAATAAGTGTCTCAAAAATATACATGTTTCCAAAAAAATCAAAGCATTGAATAATATAATCAATAATTTAAATCAGAGTATCAAGAATTATAGAATGCCAAATAGCAATTGTGTGCTAAAACTACCCAGAGATACAAGTGGTATCTTCTCGATATTGTTTTAATAAAAATACATTAGTTTTCAAGTGGGTACAATAAATGATACAAATATATGTTTTTTAAATCATTTAATTTTTTTTTGTTTTTTTCATAATTTTACAATGTATTTTTGGAAGCATAAAATATGATAGAAAATAAAAAAACATCCATGTGTAAGTGAATATAGACGCATAAAGGATCTCGGTATCTGATGAAAAACTAAAAATGATGTACCTATAAAATCTACACATAGAAAACACATAACCACATCATATCAAAGATTTTACACCACAACCAAAAGCATGTAGATGATAAAAATATGTATGATGAATGATAAAAACTACTGCAATGCCAAAAGAAAATAGATTGCAATAAAAGCATGTCATTTTATTAAATAAAAAAACTAAATTAAAATAAACTAAATGTAATGAAAGGAATCCAAATTAATGGAGGTTTCCTCCTAATAATAACTATGTGTAATGTCCTCAGTTTTTATGATAGTAAAGACCATTTAATTTTTTGTTTTAATTCAATAAAACAACACTTATTTTGATGCCTAGGATTTTAAGAGAGGTACTAGGGGAATCTGGGGCTTGGTTGAAGCATAGATTACCAAAAATGGGGAATACATGCTAGGAAATAAGATTTTTTAAACCCTAATTCTTGTTGAAGGTCTCAGATTGCAGGAAAATGAATGGATTTCACACTATTAATCAAACTGTGCACATAACCATGTGAGGTACCCTGGGGAAATAGAACCTGTTGCATGGTTGTTTCATGGATTGGGCAACCGTACGGTCAACACATGCGACCCCAGAAATGTGTGTCAAATTTAAAATATCATTTTAATGTTTTTAATCCATATTTTCACCCCTCCATCTCCAAATAGGATTTACCCCTATTATGGGCACATGAAGGTCTTCCTCCTTCCACTTGGAGGTTTTGATATGTCATTCTCTTTAGTTATCTTTTTTATTCATCGTTAAAAGCTATAAACTTTTATCAGTAAGCACTTCCTTATGAAACACTTGATTTCTTGGTTCCAATTCTTTCCATTGCATTATTTATACATGATAGGTTTTATCCGTATTTTGGGGGGTTTTATAAATTTCTTTATTTCTCCCATTATAGGTTGAATCATGCCTTGTTGCTGGATGTTAAGAATACTATGACCATGCGGTAGAGAATATACTCTTTTACCCGCATCAGTTTAATTTATTTTTTTCATCGAAAAATTTTACAGCTAGATGGAACCTAAGAGAAATGGTTGCTTATCACATATTAAATTAATAGGGACGGTCTACCATGTCTGTAGTGACTACCACTCATAGAGATACCCATATATGGTTTTCTGCATTTCTTTTAGAATCCCCATTGATGGTGTCCAACCAAAATGTCCTACATGTCCTTCTCTGTACATGTGGAATTTACATTGGTGGTGTGTGGAACCTTGGTTACATGTACTAAAATGAAAAAATGATTGGAAAAGGGCGATGAACCATGAATTGGATCCCTTTGATAATGTATAGGATTGATTATGATGTATTATCTCATTTGTAGTGCCTTAAACCTCTGGCATACCTACTTTTTATTGAATGAAATATGCCTTAAATGTTATCTTTATCATTTCTAGTTACAAGAATACATTTTATTTTAATGACATCCTTATGACTTGTGCTAAAAGATTAGACTTCATGCAATGTTCCATGATTAGTATTATTGTACTAAAATTCCCATGTGTATTCTCAGTGCACTATGATAATGCCTTAGGTTAAATTCTTATGCTTAATATCAGGTGAAATTTCATAACTTTCATCATGCTAGATTCTTATTCCTTGTTTGGTTCTCCTTTTTTTTTCCATTTAAGTGATTTTAATGAAATGTGATGCTTTGTAATGCTTGATATATTGGTATTATAAAATAATGTAAATAACATATGGGTAAGAGTCATGTTGATTCCATATTCTTTTCTTACATTTCGTGATTATGAATGTTTCTTTATTCTTATTCCCTTGTTAGTAGATCGAACTATATTGAAGGCTTTGGAATGCTTGTTATATTGTCTTTTAAGATGCATATATTGAAATTCAATTTTTTAAGTCTTATTCCATGTAGCTTATGATTTATACCATACTTACTCTTATTTAATGCTTATTTCCTTAATAGATGAAATGTGACTTTATAAATCATCTCGATGATCATAACTAGGATAAATGGAATGAATGTTGTTTTGAGATGAATATTGTTGGATAGAAATCATATATACATTGCATTATATGTATAAATAGTTCGATATGGATCTTATCACATGTTGGGAGTGAACATGGGTTCCTTATTAAGGACCCATGGATGGACTCTTCATACTCGACGGGTTACAACCGAACACGCTGGGGGTGATGCTTTGGAATTACAGGAACGAGATGTACATGAGGTCTCTTATACACCTAAGTGATACTGGTTCTGTAGAGGAGAATCTATGGATGAACTTTTTGAAACGATTTTTATTCCTTGCCTTCGGTGATACTCATTCCCCATGTGTCATACCTAGGATGGACATAGATGTTTATCATACCTCTTACCAATACTTTAGATGTCGTAAGGGTCTCCTTGGATTGGCTCTGTGGTATTGCATTATATCAGATGTTCCCATTATGATACTTGGGATTCTATTTCATCACATGGGATGGGCATGAGACTCTACCTCATGAATTGACAGTTTTCATTGATTGAAGTATTTTATTTTTTAGACTGATTATTCAGATGAGATTCATCCATCACTTTTACCATGATCCTGTCGTTCTTTTCCTTATGTGTAGTTATAAATGCTTGTGAAATGACATAGATACATGTAAGTAAGCTAGAACACTTGAATGGGGGTATTTTTTTTAGTTTCCCTCTTGAAAATATTTACATGTTTTATATATTGTGACCTAAACATGCTTCTTATTCATATTTTCGGTATATGCTAAAGCAGGTGGTATGGGATGGGTGTCCATTTGGGAACCCAGACTAAGATCCAGCTGTTTACTTATCTACTGCCCTGCAATTTACTATATCGGGTACACTGTATTTTATTTATATCATGAAATAGAATGTCCTAGACATCAAGGGTGATAAATTACTAAGATTATATCTCACACACAGCTCGGCCACCATTTGGCACCCAAGTAGGCATTATAACCACAAGTATAGATAAAGGGAAGTGGCCTGCTTCAAACACTTGATTGTGATTGTTTTTTTGGATGAAGCTTCAGGGGAAGTGGACTGAGCCCATGCTCGGGATGTTGTGTATCATTTGTTGTTATTTTTTAGTTTTTTATAGCATGTTGTATAATCTTGTACATACATCCCTATTACTTCCATTTTTTTTATAGATTCTAGACAAGAAATAATTTCCATTATTATATGGTATTGATATTCATTTTCCAACTGTTTACATAAATTGTATGACTCATTCGTTATCTTTTGTTGTTATCTTCTTATCTAAATGATTCCTATAATTATTATATTTTTCATTCTACTATGTTATACCTAATACTCTGAGGGGATAGTCTTCCCATGAACATACCTAAGGCCCTCGCATCTAGTCAAAAACTTATAGTGTTCAGAGAGATGCACCTTAGGTCATGCAGCCCGTCGTCTCAGGGCCTGATGTAGTGGCACATGGTGCGAGATGCAACAAAGTGGTATCATAGGTTTTATTTTAATTTTTTCTTCCTATTTGTGTTATAAAGGAAACTGGGATATAGGTATTTGGAATTGACCACATGCTTAGATCTAGCTACCCATGTATAGGGGACACCCAAATTTCCTAGGTTGGGAATTGCAATTATTTATTATGACATTGATGGTTGATACAACTTCACTATTTGGGACAGACATGATTTGTGATGTTATTAATATTGGTGTGATTGGAATTATTATTTCCTATTAGTCCATTTTGATGAAATGAGGGTGTTTAATTACATGAATCATAATAGGGACTATAGGGAATGAATTTCCATGCATAATTCCATACCACATCATCATTCAGAGTGCATATACCTTTTTTCATGTGATTTCCTCTATGCTTTGTGGTTATATCATGAAGTGTTGAATGTTATAAGATTATTAGTGTGCTAGTTTGTTCTTACATGGATATTTTATGTTTTGGGTTATGTAGAAACCACATTAAACTCATGAGGTGTATGTGCCCCCATGGATTGAGATGGTGATCCACCTAAATCAACCAAATAAAAAGTGAAATTAAATACATAAATTTAAAATTAAAAACACCTATGAAAAAGGAATTTTCATCTTATCTGTTAATGTGTGACCTTGAACTTACAATGTCCTAGGATGTAGGTGGAATTCATTGTGAACCCTTTAGGCCATTTCTTCTTATCTAGAACTGGTTTTTGGAAATGGCTATCAGCGGTGTTATGCTCAGAGGCAGGCCATGATCCTATCCTATTTCCACTTTATTTATCTATTGTTCTATTATTATTGATGCTTAGTACCTTCACATATTATACTAGTTTCTTTTCAACATAATCTATCTATTACAAATCATTCTTGAGTCATGCGTTTGGAAATTGTTGAGTTATGCCACCACAATGTACTCATGCTATACACCAAGATAGTGGTGATGAGAACACTACATTGGTGGTGGGCCACGATCCTTCTATTGTACATTAAATAATTACTCATGAGGAACCTCTTGTTTATCTTCCGCTGGGCACCGATGCACAATTTAGATATATTTTTCGGAGGTTTATGGAAACTGTTCAGGGTTCTCTTCAGCCTACACCAACTATGGATAAGATTTCATGGGACTTTCAATAGCAGTATCCCCCACATTCTCTTGGAATTGAGATCCTCATCCTATAGATTCATGGATATAAGCTATGATATCCATCTTCATCCATATTGAGATGCATCTAGAGTGGAGGGTCAAGCATGTTACCTACATGCTTCATGACACTGTCAAGAATTGGTGAGATGTCTAAACGAGTCAAAGCATCACCGAGACATGAGCTTTGCTGAATTCTATAAAGACTTATTTGTTTACTTTTTTCTATATAATTTGAGAGAGTATTGAGCCAGGGAGTTCATAAATATTTAGTAGGGCTCTATGAAAATTCTTGAGTATTCTCCATGCTTTATTGAGCTTTAGTGTTTTGCTTCATCTCTAAAGGGTGATGAATTGAATATTGTGAGATGTTTTGAGGATAGACTTGGATATGAGTTCCACTCATAAGTGAACATATTTTTGTTGAATATGATTGTAGATATAGTCTTCCAAAAACTTGACCACATAGTAGAATCATAGAGAATATAGTCTTATGAGCCAGGTTAGTATTGTCCCATGATAGGGATATGGTTATGAAAGTAGTAGAAAGCATCATATTGAGGGTGCTTGTGGGAGAATTCTCAAATAGGTGAAACATACTAAATGTTACATAGTATATCAACAATTCATAATGATAGGCAATAAGATGCCCCACTTCATGAGGAACCTAATGGAATTCTATTCTTGCACTAGGATGGATCATTTACATTGCTAATATCATTCTTTTCCTCCAATATCTAGTGGATGGGGATATGTACTAGCACCTTTATCTAGTATAGGATCTGTTATACCATGAATGGATTGGAGTATCTCCTCTACTAGATGATCTGGATGAGGTAGTGGTGGTCATTATTGAGGTAGTCAGGCCTCAGATCATCAGTAACATCATAGTGTATTTTATTAGGCTTTCTATACTACTTATCAGAGATGTGGTAAAGGCCATATTTATGCATTGTAACCAACGCAAGAGGAGTAGAGTCTATTTCCATCTATGATTACATTTACTATATTGGATGCCTCTACTCTAGTTCTTCCCTTTTTGACATGGGTGTGTCACACTCTTTCATATCTGCTATGTGTTTGGAAAGACATGGTCTTACAATCGATTTCTTTGGTGGTGTTATGTCCTTCAACACATTGATATGGGTCATAAATGATGGCATACACAAGTCTCAGTAGTTCCCCTTGAGATAGGTGGGTATCGTTTCTTCTAGAATTTCTTTTTCCATAAGAAGACCGACTTTAACAACATCCTCAGTAAGGACATGCTCTTTATTTATCGTTCCTAAGAGGATTACAATAACCATCAAGTATTATTCACATAACTAAAGAGTATTGAGTATATATACAAGGATAAATGGGATTTGTATGAAGATCAAGCTGGACCCTAGAGAACTTGGCTCGGCATAGTGACTACAAAGTTAGCGAGCCTCTTTATGAGTGATCAAGGAATGAAACTCATGGATTTCATTTCTATTGTGGATTACTTTAGGTATGTCTTACCTCATGATTTATTAAGCTTACCTCCTAAGAGAGAGGATGAGTTACCAGTTGATCTAGTTATAGGTGTGGAACCAGTGTCCATTCCTCAATATATGATGGAATCTATATAACATAAAAAAATCAAAAAGAATCTAGAAGATCTTGAGGCTGTGGGTTTTATCAGACCCATCACGTCACCATGGGGTTCACCAGTTCTTTTTTCTAAGAATAAGGGCAGTACATTATGAGTGTGTGTGGATTATAGATAGTTGAATTATCTTACATTGAATAACCATTATCCATTTAATCATCTAGACAACCGATTTGGCCATCTCTAAGGAGAAACATTTTTCTCCATGATCTATATGAGGTCAGTCTACCATCCAGTTCATGTGAGACCATCATATATACCATATATATAAAATTCTGAAGCCTACATTTCCTTCATGAGTACATGGTATTGTTTTTCGGTCTAATTAATGTGTCGATGTTCATTATGGATTTGATTAATTGGTGTTTTCACCCATATAATGATTCATTCATGGAAGACTTCATAGAAGAAATATTGGCGTACTCATATACCATACATGACCATAGAACCCATATTTGGATCTTGACGAGTACACTGATAGAGCACTAGATATATGTAAATCTCAATAAATACCACTTCTAGATAAGTAAGGTTCACTTATTAGGTCATGTCATATTAGAGGTTGGTGTATCTATTGACCCATAGAAGGTGAACGCATGAATTTCCTGGGAAAATCCCAAGAATTGTTTTGACATAGGCAGCTTTATAGGGATTGCTGGATATTATAGGCATTTTATCTGTGATTTCTCTAGCTTAGATTATCCACTTACAAACCTGACTAAGAAGGGTGTGCAGTTACTGTGGTCTGAAGCTTGTGATAAATCCTTCCAAGAGTTGAAAGGAAGACTCATTTCAGCTCCAATTATAATTCTTCATAAGCTGAGAAGAATTTATACAGTTTATTGGCATGCTTCAAGGATTGGGTTCGGTGATGATTGGATGCAAGGTGATCGATTTATTTCATATGGATCTCTCTAGTAGAGTCTGCACTAGAGGAACTATCCTACACATGATCTCGATGTCAAATATTTTGTTCAATATTTTCACTATTGGAGGCATTGTATTTTGGGTGAGTGTTTAATTATTTATACAGATCATATATTTTTAATGTACATATCATTATAGTGGTAATTGAATTTGAGGCTGCATAGGTGGGTTGAATACCTGGAGTCTTTTGATTTCAATTTGACTTATACCTCTGGTAAATAAAATTTCAGGGCTGATGCTCTGAACTGCAATACATAGACACAAGTTGTTCAAGTGTCTACAAGTGAGTGGAAGATGAAAGATATGTTTTCATAGTTACATCTGGATGTTCAAGAGTTGCATGAGTATCCAGTCTTAGAAGATTTGGAAGTGACATATTTTCTTCTAGAATTTGTTAGAATTCCACAATTATAAGATTCTGAGGGCCTCATTCTGAGTGCGAGTATCATCAAATGAAACCCAACTCTCGGTCAGGTTGTTGATGACAGTAAATCCCTGGTCTATTGTAGCCATGAATGAGTACATTTAGATATATTTGAAGAGATAATGAGGGGATATCATGCCTCAATTAGGGCAGTTCACCTTGGGATTACCAAAATGTATTGGGATATGCATTGTCAGTATTGTTATCCTGGTATATAGAAGTTGATAGTGGGATTTATCACTCATTTATCCACCTGATAGTTGGGGAAGGTAGAGAATTAGTGACTCACAAGAACGTTATTACATATATCTATTCCTAAGTGGAAATGGAATGACATCACCATGGATTTCATTTTAGGCCTTCCAAGATCTCATCGAGGCAGAAACACAATAGGGGTGATTTTCGATAGGTGTACCAAAGTCACTCAATTATTACTGAACTAAGAGACCTACACAGTTTAGGAGTTGCATTGAATTTATATACATGAGATAGTGAAACTACATTTTGTACACCATTCTATTATCTCAGACCAAGATTCAATATTCACATCATGATTTTGGAAGGGGTTTTAGAAAGCACTAGATTCACAGGTGATCCTGAGTACTGCATATACCCCTCAAAAGGATAGGCTATCTATGTAGACAATTTGGGTGTAATTGGATATGCATAGGGACTGTATTTTTAATTTTGGAGGATCCTAGGAGAAGCATGTTCCTATGGTTGAGTTTTTCTATAATAATAGCTTCCAGGCAACATTTCAAATGTATCTACATGATTCTCACTATGTTAGACCATTCATTTCACCTTTTTGTTGGTTTGAGGTAGTTGAGGCCACTCTACTGGGTCCTCATATCATTCAAGAGACTTCATAGAAAGTCCACCTGCTTTAGAACCATATGGGTATTGCTCAGTCAAGGTAGAATTATTGTTCCAATAATCATCATAGGCCTTTGGATATTTAGGTGGAACATTAGGTCTTTCAACATGTTTCATGTCACTTAGGACATAAACAAATTAAGAGATAGGGAAAGTTATTGTCTAGGTATGTTAGTCCTTTCGAGATAATAGAGAGAGTTGGGCATGTAGCCTATCAATTGATGTTACCTAAAAGGTACGATTTCATACACAACTTATTCTATGTACCTTATCTTTGTAGTGTCATCCTATATTGAACCATCCATGGTTACCCTAAAAAATGGCCCCTGCATGATTTTTCACATACTCACAGGGCATTCCCAATCCCCACAGACTGGCAAAAATTACCCGGGGATCAATCTACAAACCAAAGGGAATGATTTCTACCAACCAATTCAAAATAATGGAATATATATACAGATGAAATAGAAATAAAAAATGTAATATTAATAAATATTTTCCACGACTGTATGAATATAGTGCAAACAAACAAAATTTGAAGTGGCTAAAACTCCAAAAGGAAACTCCAACTGCAATGGACAAAAATGAAACAACTTCTCCATGTGATGGCATGGATGAACACCCAACATCTCCCCGCTAGCTACCCAACCCAGATGACATGAAATATCACCACCTCACTATAGCTCCTTGCCTTTCCATGCAATGAAATACATAAAAAGGTATAGGAACCACCAAAAAGGTGTGCTAGGTGTGAGATAATGGGATCAATAAGATCCTACCCAGGTGTTCCATAACTATTCTCTTTATTTAAACTTATGTGTTCTAATTTTAAATATAACACGACATGATAAGTAGTAAATCAGTTTTATAGAAAACATGTTAAACATTTCCCTTTAATCACAATTCTAAATAATATGGTATATAAATTTCAATGAAAATTTTTATAAATTATCTTTCACAAGAATCAACATACATATAAAGGATAAAATAGTACAAATCCAAGAAATATAAAATAAAAGTAGAAAAAGAGGCATTATAAAACCATGGAATACAAAAGGTCAGGTAGTAAACTACTTGTACACATTAATCTATGAACAATGAATTATGGTATTGGAAGACAATGATCTACACTCATGGATGAAGGAGACACCCCAGAAAGTGAAACTCCAACATCATATATATACCTTGAGCCAATAATATACACTCTAGGGAATGATGAATACCCCATAAAGTGAACCCCCCCAATTGAGAATGGTCTCATGATAAACCTTCCACATAGTACAAATTGTAACCAATTTGATCAACAACATATTAATATTTAAAAAATAATTTCAAAACTGTTTCACAAATCCATTTAAATGCATTGAAAATATCCTTTTTATTTCAATTTATCAACAATCAGGGAAAACCTATTTTCTTTAAAAACTCTTTTCAACACAATCAAATCAATCATGCAAATTACTTGTATATATTAGTTTTTGATGACTGAACAATATGGTTCATCTTCATAGGAAAGAGACAGAACCATGTACCCTTAACAAGGGTATCACATGCCTACAACAGGATCCACTAACAACATAAAACCAATGATGTATATGAAAGCCCTAGAATCCAATCCACATCACAATATTGATCCAATTTAAAAAAAATGGGTTGGATAAAAGGATAAAACCCACATACCTTAAGAAGGAAATATCATCGCACCACAAGAAAAAAAGGAATGACCTCCAGAATGAGACCACAAAATGGGCCATGGGAGATGACAAGAGAAAACACTAAAATAGATCAACATATCTGATAATCATAACCCAAGGGCACTATCAAGATAAATGGAATCAATGAATCAGAAATATCAATTACCTGGAGAGACGCACAACAACTTAAATGTAGATTGAACAATGATCGGATCGATCTAGAAGGAATAGAGTCTCCCAAAATCACAAGATATGAGCATTGGATTGAGAGAAATAGAAAATTTGTATCTGGATGGTCACCCAAAACCAAATGGTCTACTAAAAGAACCCTGTTTTGATAATTACACGGTGTGTAATTCCTTTAAATGTTGTGAAGTACATGGTGATTAAGTACACCGTGAAATCCTTCACCTAAGATTAAAATTTTATTACATAAAACATTCATGATGTGAAACATATCTTCACGTCATGTAACTATTTCTGGCATGAGGTATTTCATAACCTGCTTACAACAACTCTTACACATCATGTAACCTAGTTAGATGGTGTGAAATCCTCCTGCATCATGCATAATTAGTTGGTTAAACCTAATATTCCATCAAATATCAAACTAAACAATTATTGGTATGCTCAGAAATACCTCTCATCCTTATACGAATAATGAAAAGGGAAAACTACGATGATGTTAGGACATTCCTAATAGGTCATTTAAAGGATTTTACAAACCCCCACCATAAAGACTTTATATCCCTGGGAAGTCATGTAGAAGACATAATCCCTTGAAAAGATGAGGACCCAACTCCTTCAACATAAAATCGTGTTCCCATGTCTCATGATAATATGATCCATGATTCCATAGTTCTATGACTAATGATATTTACTTTCCATGCACAACTTTTACGTGAGAGTCAAGAATCTCAACTAGTTTTTCCAAAACAGAAACATCTAGATCCAACTCAATTTCATCCCAATACAGAATGTCAGAAGGATTAGGATGGTACTTCCTAAGATAAGGTATATCAAAAATATCATGAATACATATCAAATTAACTAGAAATTATTTCTGATAAGCAACCTTCTCAAGACGATCAGTGACATAAATGATACAACATATCTCAGATCCAACTTCACTCATTTTCAATGATTATGGTGAGCAAACTGGTGAGAAACATTCTAGAAAACCCAGTCACCAATAGAAAACAATAGAGTACAATGCTACCGATCTGCATATTATTTCAATCAACTATTTTCTCTAACCATTTGTTGATACATATTCTGAATCTTTACAGAAGTCTCTTGGAACAAACTTGGTCGAATTAAAGAAAACTTTCCCACTTTCCCCCAACAAAAAGTTTATCTGCATGGTAAAAAATAAAACACCTTAAAGGGATCCATTTTTATCAATGAATGATAACTATTATGGTATACAAACTCAACCAGTCCCGGATGGCAATCCCATGATCTACCAAAATCCATCACAAATGCATGAAGAATATCTTCTAGGGTTTGAATTACATGTATCATCTGACCATATGTATATGGATGGTATGTTGTTCTCAACTTGACCTAAGTTCCCATTGCCTCTTGGAGAATCTTCTAGAACCATGAGGTTTTCCTAGGATCCCTATTTGAAATAATTGTAGTCCTCACATGTAACAAAAAAATATCTTCCACATATAGATTTACCATATCTTCAACCTTAGTGGTGTACTTGATTATAATGAAATCAGAAAACTTCTTCAACCAATCAATAATTACCATTATAGATTTTTTCCTCCGGGTTTCCATGGTAATCCAACAACAAAATCCATGGAATTCTTGTCCAATTTCTGTACCAGATCTAGATTAGGCCGATGAAAATCAGAGTGTTTCAAGTGCTCTACCTTTATTTGTTGGTGGGTGTAACAAGGGGATAAATAATCTTCGATGTCATGCTTCATACCCAACCACAAAAATCATCTTCTCATGCCATAAAACATCATCGTAGTTTCTAGATGAACGAATTATGATGAGATATAAAAATCAAAAATAATAAAATCCTCATTGATGTTGGTATGATAACCTACTTTCTAATGTGGATTATAAAATTCGAAGTGAGAGACTGACCAAAAACAGTCTTCCCAACACAAAGGCTTTCTCAGATTATTATGAACACAACATTCTACTTTTAAATATGCATGAAAAAATCTAAAAGAGATGATGATAAATAAACATTGGTCATAACCGTACCTAATACATCCTTTCAACAATCTGGGTGAAAATTAGAAAAAACACTTATAAGGTTCCAATCCACCTTAGATTCTAGAATAGCCTACGATGGTACTCTCCTACCCAGAGAATCTACAAAGACATTCCCCTTCCCTGGGGTGTAAGAAATTTTAAATTCGATTGTATGAAGGTATTCTACCAATCATCTATGTCTTATATTCAAGTATTTATATGAAAATAAACAACTACAACACAAATGATCATAAAATATCATGAAACTCTCCCCAAAATGACGGTGCCGCCAACATGTTAGTTCATGCATAACTAAAAAATGCTCTTAAATAGGAGTGGGGTAATTCTTATCATGTGGCCAAAGAAAATGAGATCCTTAAGCTAACACATGGTCATAATGCATAATAATGCATATCAAATAATCCTTAGAAGCATAAAAAAATACCATATACCCCTTATTGGGCACATGAATGATTAGAATAGTATTTATTGTCAAAAGTTGTTTCAGTTCATCTAACGAAAATTCACACTTCCCATCCTAGTTGAATTAAACCCCTTCATAGTAAGAGTAATCAATGGTGTCAAAAACTTAGATAAATTCTTAAAACTCTTTTGGTAGTATCTATAAAGACCATGTTATCCTCATATTTCAAAGAAATTATGTGGTTCCTTCCAGGAAAAATAACCATTACCTTCTCTAAATCATTAGATAAGCTATATTCAGAAAATTGTTTCCCTAATAACTTCACTTTATAAATCCAAAAACAACATTTCCAAATCTTTCCATACAAATTATGACTTCTTATCATTTATAGAATCAATCTTAGATGGATTTCATTCAAATGATCATATTTCTAATAAACTAGAATATCATCCATGAACACTAACACAATAGTTTCAAGATATTGATGGAATATCCAATTCATCGAATCCATAAAAACTACAAGAGTGTTAGTCAGACCAAAATGAATGAAATGATATTCATTACAGACATACCTGCTACTGAAATTTGTATTTTGTACATCAGACACCTTAACTATGAAATGATGATAACCTGACTGAAGATCAATTTTCAAGAACCATATTACCCTTTAACTAATCAAAAAAATCATCCACGCTTGGAAAATAATACTTGTTATTAACTTTTACTCATTTCAACTTTAGATAGTCCAACAAAACCAAAGTGATCCAGATACCTTCTTGGAAAATAGAACAAGGGCTACCGAATGAGAAACACTAGGGAAAATGAAAGGTTTTTTCCAAATGGTCATCCAACCGAATCTTGAACTATTTCAAATCCACTTGTTCAAACAATAATAAGGTATCAATATTGGATGCGTACCTAGAAACAGGTCAATCATAAACTCTACCTACCTATCTGAAGGAAGAGTTGATAATTCATATGGAAAAAAATAAGAAAAATCCTGAACACAAATTGGAACGTCAACAATAGGATAAATTTCATTGGGGTCAAATGCAAAAAATTAAAATAAAACCCAGAGCTCTGGGTGGGAAGGCCCTGCACATTCTGATCTCGGGTCCCAATCCCCACGATACACATGAGAGCTCCCATCGATAGTAAGAAGTGAGACACAATAATGATAACAATCAACCTTATCTCAATGAGTGACAATCCAATACATACCTATGATGATGTCAAACATATCTAGATCAAGAATGAGGAAATAAAAGGCCAACTCCGTATCAGCAACCATTAATGAAAAAAAGGACATTGAAACCCCCGCTATCTCTAATTTCTACGTGGTGTTAGAAACTCCACTACAAAGGACATAAATTCTATTGATGTTTTAGTATAAAAACAAATCATTCAGATATAAATTATTGGGAGCCGCCGGTATCAAATAAAACAATCACTACGGAAGATGAAATAGGGATAGTACCTCTCACTATTTCCAAACCTGCATCAACTTCTACTAAACACTCATCTACTACATAAACGTTCTTCAATCCTAAGTCATGTGGTTAGAGCCTAGTATTATTTGGAGCTTCTAACTACATCACAATAGCCTTTAGAACCGATGAACCCTAAACATAATGAGGAGTATTACTAGCCTGACAAAAGCATTATATATTACCAACATGTCAACAACTATTTCACGTCTTCATAGGCATTTGACCAAAATGTCAGGTGTGCAATTCCCGAAACACTGGTATCAAGTCAGAGGCACTTTGCTAGGAGTAGCCGATGGTGTGGAGGAGGCTTGCTGCTACTAACCACCAACACCACATCTGCAATGATCTTTACTCTTCCTCTTATTATAGTGTATTCCAATGAAGCTACCACTAGATGGAAGAGAAGTGTTCAGAAATCCAACCTTTCCTGCCATATCCATATCTGCCATCATATCTCTATCTACCATCTCTTCATAGGTAGAAATATTCTACCTAAATAACTATGATATGATATTTGGTCTCAAACCTTGTCGATACTTGAGCCTTTATCTTGTCATATTCACCATGTATAGAGCAAAACAGAAAATCTCAAAAAACCAATTGGTGTATGCTGACACTGAATTCTCTCCCTATAGTAAATAAAGTAACTAAATAGTCTTTTTTAACATCAATGAAATTGGAATCAACGTCTAGAAGAACAGGGTTTCAAACCCCTTCCAATCCATGTCCATGTGCCTGTCTCCCTAGACCGTAGAATCCCACCATCACTTTCCATAACCCTTGAGCATGAACATTTTTCACATTACCCCAATATTCTCTAGTTTATCTAAAAATTATAATGTTTTACCGATCCTATCTCTCTATTACTCTACCTCTTGAGGTTCCTTTGTTCCTTTAAAGGATGGTGGATTCTCATGAAATAATTCCTACGATCGATTTCCCTCTACTCCAGCTCCTGGATGTACCTCATCAACTGCATTCTGAACTCATGGTGCATCTTGATCAACAATACAAACTATCTGTATAACAGACTTGATGAGATTCTAATCCACTGGCAGATTTCATTATGAAGAACTATCTACTCCTTCTAGAGGAACTCGTGGAAGACATCTTAGAGGCATACTTCTACTCACCAAATAAAAAGAAACGATCAGACAACAAAGTAAATATAAGTTTAAAGTAGAAAACCAATAAGTAGAAACTATGATTTAAAACAATACCCAACACTAGAGACATGTATCCTAACATCCTGTGGTAACTTGAGTATCATCATGACAATATATGGCCAGACACTCATTACAACATACCTCTGAAGTACCATAAATCCTATCTCTAATATAATAGATATCCCAATATAAGGACTCTTGAGGAAAAAACTTATTTGATATCATTTTGTAACAAATTGACTTGGGATACAATTAAAACTAGAACCCGAACTAATCATTCACATACCAAAAGGGTGTTCCCAATCCCCACGGTCTGGAGACAAGCACCTGGGAATCAATCAACAAACTAGAGGGAATTATTTCACCGAAACTATACAAACACAAGAAATATTTATACTTATAGAAAAAACCAAATAGAATAATAATAATAAATATATACCATAACTGTAAGTATATACTTGAATCAAACAACTGCCAAAGTGGATAAAACTCTAATAGGTAAGTCCAATTGCAAAGGACCAAAATTAAACAGCTACTCTAAGTGATGGTATGGATGAAATCCAACAATATCATCACTATCAACCCAACCATGATGACCTAAAACCCCACCACCTGACTCCAGAGCCCTGGAAATACCTAAAATGGATGACATAAAAAGGTCTACAAACCACAATAGAGGTTAGCGGAGTGTGACATAATTGGTTCTATAGGATCTCACTCAAGTGTTCCACAACCAGTCTCTATATAAAAACTCATGTGTTCTTATTTTAAATATAACATATCATGATGAGTAGTAAAGTATTATTATATAAAACAGGGTAAAATATCTCTTTTATCATAGTTCTAAAACAAATGTAGGTATATCAATTTCAAAGAACATTTTTCCATATCATATTTAAAAATAAGCAATATACATGTCACTAACAAAACAGTACAAATCCATGAAATACAAAATAGAAGTTGCATCATATATAGTACCATACCATGGAATACAACTGATCAGGTAGTAGACTACTCATAACCATAAATATATGAATAGTGAATTGTGGTACCTGAAGCTAATGATCTAAACTCCAAGACCAGGGTGACACCCTAGAAAATGAAACTAAAACATAATATACAAACCTACACCCAATAATATACACTCTAGGATAAGAGGAACGCCCCAGAAAGTGAACCCCCACAATGGACAATGTCCTCAAACTAAACCTTCCACCTTATACCCAATGTTACCCATATGCTCATTTTCACAACATCTTAATGTTTAAAAAACCATTTCAAAATTGTTTCACAAAACCATTTATATGATTTGAAAATACCATTCTTATTTCCATTTATGAACAATCAGAGAAAAAAAATTTTCTTTAAAAACTATTTTCCTGACACACAAATAAATAATTACAATTCCTTATATAAATATAATTATAAATACCGAAAAATGAGGTACATCAACATATGAAAGATATGGATCCTCATACCATGAACTCAAGTCACAAAAGACTATAATGGGACCTACCAACAATGAAAACCCAATGATGGATATGAAGGCCTAAGAATCCATTCCACATAATAATAATGGTTCAATTTAAAAAACCACAGGTCAAGCGTAAGGATATAGCCCACATTCATTAATAACGAACTCCCATCGTACCATAACCAACAATGGAATGACCTTTGGTACAAGATCTCACAATAGATTTTGGAAGAATACAAGATAGATGGCCAACTTAGATCTATATATCTGAAAATTGTTACCAAAGAGAACTACTATGATCAATGGAAATAAATAAGTGTAATGATCACTTACCAGAAGAGATTCACCACAACTGAAATATATATCAAATTTTTAATGGATAAATCTAGAAGGAATGGAGTATCCCAAAATCCATTAAGAGTAGCTTTGTTTCAAGAGAAATGGAATGGTGGTAGCTAAATGGTCTCCCAAAACCAGAAAGATGCCCTAAAAATTCCTTAATCACTGAATTACATTGTTTGTAATTCCATTACATGGTGTAAATTCTATGTTGTTTATGTATTCTATGTAATCTATCACATTTTATTAAAAATAGGTTACATAAAAAATTCATGACGTGTGACATATATTCAAATCGTGTAAACATTTATAGTGTGAATTCGTTCAGAAATTGAATCCAATGACTCTTAAACATCATGTAACCAAGTTACATGACATGAAATCCTCATACATCATGTAAAAAAGTCACTTAATGCATGGAGTCTAACAATTATCTGAACTCACTAATATAGGAATCCTTTCAATTATTTCTCAATCTTATACAATAAAAAAGGGAAACCCATAATGTGGCTATGGAAATACCTAATTGGCCGGTAATGCGAGGTTACACATCCAAACTCAACACATTCATTTAGTCTGGATGACAACAATCATGAGGAAGATGCATCCTTTGAGAAGCATCCAATATGTATCATTAAACGTAGTAAAAAGGTTCTCTAAGGTAGTTCATCCCCTCTATTCCAACTGATATGGAAACATAGATGTGTTCACTATGAGAATTAGGTGTAGCAGGACAATGTATATGCATAGTGGCGAGAACTCTTCTCAGATGATGTCATACCACTCTAAGAAGGGTAACTAGGGGAGAAGTTGTTTTAAGGGGGGAAGGTTGTAATGTACGATATTTAGCCCAAGGTATGAAACATTTAATTTTTGGTTTTAATTCCTTAATACAACCCTTTTTTTAATACCTAGGAGGTTCATAGAGGTCTCAAGGGTGTTCAGGGATTATTTGACACCTGAAGCAACCAAAATAGGGAAAACATGCTAGGTTGCATGGTTTATCAAACTGTGCACCCAAGTAGCATGGTTAAGAATATAGTAGTAGATATCCAATAGTACGAAAACACATGGGTTTCACATGGTTAATCAAACTATGTGCCTAACCATGTGAGGTGACCTAGTGAAGAAGATCCTGCCACATGGTTGGATCACAGTTTGACCATCATGTGCCCAATCCGTGAGACCCCTGTTGTGTGGGTAAAAATTAAAATCTTATTTTAATTATTGTGGTTTAACCCACATTTCCCCCCACTTCCCTCTCCAATTGGGATTTAACCCTCTTTCAACTATATGAAGGTATTCCTCCTCCTCCTTGGGGTTTTGATCTATCTCCCTCCTTAGTTCTTCATTTTATTCATTATCAAAACCTACAGAATACTCTGGGTAATAACTTCCTTCCACACCCCTTGATTTTCTGGTTCCTCCTCTTCTAATTTCACTATTTTTACATAATAAATTGTTTCCCTATTTTTGGGGTGGTTCTAAATCTATTGATTTCTCCCATTATTTTTTGAATCAATCATTGTTGTTAGATGTGTGGAGTCATATGACCATTGGGTAGGGGATATACTCATTTTTTTCCTTTCAATTTCATAGCTTTTTGGAGTTTCATCTTTGTGGTGCTAACAAGAACCTACTAGTGAAGCTTGTTTGTCACATATTCAATAAACCAGGATAGTCTACCATTTATATACTGAGTATTTTTAATGAATACACCCATCTCTGGATATCCACTTTTCATTAGGAAACCCCATTTGGTATTTCCAACCAAAATGTCATACTCTCCCTTTTATATACATGTGAAATTTTCCTTGGTTGTTTGTGGCACTTGGTTACATGTTTTAAAATGATAAAATGAATTAATAAGGGTGCTGATCCATTAATTGAATCCCTTTTATAATTTCTAGCCATGATTATTGTAGATTTTACCATATGCAGTGCCTTATACCTTTTTCATACTTGATGATTATTTAATTAAATATCTATTACATGATAACATTCTCATTTCTAGTTACATGAATACCTTTCTTTATAATGAAATCCTTAGGAATTTTTCTACAATATTACACATCATGTAGTGTGACTTTCTTGATGGTATTATACTCAATTTCCCATGTTTATTCCATGTTCACTATGCTAATGCCTTAGGTTAAATGATTATGTCTAATATCATGTGAAATTGATCACCTTACATCATGCCAAATTCTTATGACTTTTTTGTTTCTCCTTTCTTAATCTATTTAAATGTTTTAAATAGAATGTGATTCTTTATCAAGATTGATAGATTGAGATTATGAAATAATATAAATGACTTATTTTTACAATGAAAGTTCATTCCACATGCTTTTATTTTATTTCTTGATGATGAATTTTCCCGTATGATTATTCCATTGTTAGTGTCATTAATTATAATGAAGAACATATAAATATTGTTAGCTTGTGTTGTTAAGTTGCATGTATTGACATGAAATTTTTTAAGGCTTCTTCCATGTAGCTATTGCCTCTTACCTTTCATAATCTATTTAATTCGTATTGCCTTTCTAGATGACATGTGCCTATGTTAATGGGATTGAAGTTCACACCTTGGTTAAATGAAAAACATGTGGTATTAAGTTGATTATTGTTGGATAGAAATCATAAATTCATTGATTGATATGTATGGCACTTTTCACAATCAAGGAGGGAATATGGGTTCTCTATTAAGGACCCATGAATGGACTCCTTGTGCTCATGGATTATAACCCAACGCACTAGGGTCGATGCATTGGTTTGGTAGGTAAGGGATTCCTGAGTGATTTATTGTAATCCCAAGTGATATTTTTTCCCTAGTGGAGAAATCATGGAATGAACTTTTGGAAATATCGACACGCCATGCATTGGGTAATTCTCGGTCCACTTGTAAGATACCAAGGACATACTCAAATGTTTACCATAACTCATAGCGATACTTGGGACATCGTAACAGTCTCCTTGGATGGGATCAGTGGTATTTTTAAATATCAGATGTTCACGTTGTGATACATCAGATTCTTTTTTATCACCTTGGATGGGAAGGAGACTCCACCTGATGAATTAATGGTTTTATTTGATTGAAATTTTTGATTATTTGGGATTATTATTCTGATGAGATACATCCTTTAATTTTACCTTGAGCCTATTGTGATTTTCTATTAGTATACTTATTCATGCTTATTCAACGGTAAAGATACATAAGCCAAATACAGAGTATAAGCTTGGGGGTATATTTTGTTAGTTGTATTTTTTTAAATTGGAACATGTTGTATATATTTTGACCGACATAGTTTTCTTATTCAGAATTCTCTCATAGGATGATGTCAGTGGTATGGGATGTGTGTCCGTCTAGGATCCTGGACCAAGATGAAATAGTTTACTTATTTACTGCACTATCATTTATTATATCACATGAAATTTATTTCATTTATAGAATGAAATCAAATGACATATACACCATGGGTGCTAGCCCACTAAGATTATATCTCACGCATTTCTCTAGCACCGTTTGGTAACTGAGTGGACTTTCTGACCGCATGTATAGATAAAATGGAAGTGGGTTGCATACAACATTTTATTTTTCTTGCTACTTAGGAATGAGAAATGGGGGGATATGACTCAGCCTATTCTCAAGATACAATATAGATGTTTTTGGCCATTTGTAGTTTTTCATATCATGAAAGTATATTCTTTACTCCAATCCCTTTCACTTCCAATTTTTTATAGATTAAGGACATGAAATCATCATCATTTTCTAATATAGTATTGATATTTTGATTCATGTTGTTTACAATAATTTCATGACTCAGTTGTTTTATTCTGTTTTTATGTTATTATATATATGCTTCATATGCTTGTAATATTTCATTTACATATTTGTTATACCTAATCCAATGAGGGTATAGTCTTTCCACAAACACACCTAAGGCCCTCACAATTAGTCCAAAGCCTCTTGCATTCATGGAGATGCACATGAGGTCATGTGGCCCTCTATCTTAGAGCCTAGTTTAGTGGAACTTAGGGTGGGATGCTACACTAAATTTACTTCATCTTCATCCATACATTACTGTAACTCCACCTCGATCAAACTGAAATGTATGCCATGCACCTTCTTCTTTATCAGTGGGAGTGTGGATTCCATTCATTGAAAAATAAATTATCCTCTAAGCTGCACAATATCGCAATGGAAACATGTTAGAAAAATAGATGTTTGGAGTGAAAGGACAATATCCCAATTCATATGGGAATTAATATACCTCATCTTAAGAAGGAAAAACTAAAAAAGTTATTTTTTTTGCAAATTTCATCATCATGAAGATCATGAAAATTAAAATTTTGAATTTCCACAAGAGATAATATTCCCTTACCAGACACTTTTAGTGGTCAGATTATATCTATCCCATTATCGAATGTCATATCTGGTTCAATGATTTATCCCAATTAATTTTCACCACCAGCCTCTAGCATAGGAAAATTCACTAGTTTCTAACACAATTCAAGCTCATTGATTTAATTAATTTTACCGAGGTCTAAAGTACTGTTATCCTCTGTGGGTATTTCAAGTGAAGCGTTTTTAAACATGAGGATTGGGGTAAGTGGGGTGGGCATAGTTAGAGTAAATGAAAAAATTGTGTCATGAATGTTTTTTTTCCAAAGAATCTTCTGTACTTCCCTTATCATATTTTTCCATTTTCACATGTGTCACCCCAAACATAGGATCCTCCAAATAAAATCATTCTTCCATTGTTTCTAATAAATTATGATTGACCTCGAACATGAAAATTGAATTCTTTTCTTATTTTATAAATGTTTCACGTGTCTCTATTTTGGAAATTGTTTTAATCTTATAGATATTTTAGGAAAGAGGTGATTTAATTTCATTTGAATAGACATCCTCTTGTATGTGAAAATGCATGGTGTCTTGGCTCAATTATGACTGTATCATGGTCAAGAAGGGTCCTAGTTAAATTTCTTATTAATCCTCAAATGTTTTAGTTTGATAGAAATTGAATGCATCCTTTTTCACTTTGGGATGGATGGGTTGGGAACTCATAGAATAAGGACATGTAATCATATTTTCTGAGGGAGCATTATATTCAATAGAGTAGAAGGCTGAGCTATCATATTATTAACATTCTTTATGGTGATGATTCATCTATGGTATGATAGGAACAATGATCAATAATCATAGTCCCATCATCAGAATCAGGAACAGAATGTTGTTCAATTAGAACCTCTAATAAACGTTCCTCAAAATTATTGTTATGAATTTAATCATCATGTGGTCGTGAGGTGACTAGTTTAGTAAAATTATTTATTTGGTTTTTTAATTTCATTAATTGATTTTATAGACCATTTGTTGAGGAATGAAACATTACATTACATTTATCATTAAGTTCAACCCTCAAATTTACCTCATTGATTGTAGAAACCCACATGAACCATATTAATTAATCATTTGTTTCGTATAAATTATCATTTTATAAATTTTTAGGAATACATTGACTTTGTGAATGATCAAATTGTGGGTAGGAACTAGAAGTAGAATATGGTGAAGTATTTTCACAAGGATCATGATGTTGACATGAATAAAAAATTTTATAATAAAAATGATTACCTGGGAAGCTTATGTGCGGTGAATCATTATACATTATTCCTTGAGGTGTTACTACGTATTGGAGGGTATTGATTGTAATTTTATGGTGCTGAAAGCACCATTTTGAACATCTAGGTGTCTTGAAATTACCCACAATAAAAAATTCTTAGAGTAGTAAACTGATCATTTTTTTGTTATTTATTTATTTATTCCCAAGAAAATGTTTAATTGAACTCATAATACTTTTATTAAAAATTGAAACAGTGCAAATAAATTGGTAAATACTTTGAAATGGATAATTTTTTTTGAATTTATTATCGTACTCACTACTGTAGATGTGGTGGGAAGGGTCGAACCACTGATAGAATATACATAGACACTATGAATATACTTTTGGCGGGATGTTCTGGAAGAGAAGTTTTTAATGTGATTAAAAACTAAAAAATTATAAAACCAGATGACTATATAAATTTACTAAAACCATCTATGTGAATCAAACTAAATATTTAAATAAACAAGAAAAGATGAAAGTGTCATAGTTGTGATGTCCATTCAGGTTCATGTAATTACAAATATTTAATTCCCACATTTGAATACTTATTTATTCAATTATTATCACTTCCAAATTAAAAAATATATTATCTGGTCTCATTCTCTGATATTAGACTTTTTGTTAATTTTTTAAAAAATCATCCATCATTTCGTTCTCTATCCTGATGAATAATTTATGTGTCATTATAGCTATGATTCACTTGGTGAAATAGAAAAACCTGTTTCTCACAATGTCAAAGTATCTACCTACTTCGAGTTCACTCACATGAGATTACATACTAGGTATTACTCATGAATGTTTGAATGGGTACGCACACAAAATATTAATTTTCAATTAATATATTTATTTATCTGTAATTCAATCATGTGTACAATTATCTCACTTGCTCGATCTATTTCCGAACAAATAAATAATCTTATTATCATTCACTCATGATTACTTATTATGTATCATATGAATGAACACCAAATCATGCGTACAAACTATGAATAATAATTAACCCATACTGACATATAATTAATTAAATAAACATCCAAATAAAAATTAATTAACGGGAAATCAATCCCAGAAAGAAATTAAAGGCATGCTATTATCTTCTCATTCCTCGAAACTCTAGGACAAAAATAACTAGTCCTCAACGTTGTCAAAAACACATAAAATAATAAACAAATATCATCATGCTCATGTAGTCGTATTTGTCTCCACAAGACATCGTCAATGATCAAAAATAACAATCCCCACTCCTCCCATCACTTTAATGTTGAACCAAATCATCAAGAATGTACATGGAGAATAATAATCACCACTCTACCCATCACATGTGATGAATTCACACTCAAACTATAGTTTACAACCTTAATGGAGGAGTTCAGAAAAAAATGATGATGATGGTGGTTTGCTTCAATAGAAGAGGGTGGCCAATGTGAGGAGTATAACTACCGGGATGATGTGTAATGAGGAGGGGTTGAACAGAATGGTGTGTGCTTGGTGTGTGATGGAGATGGGATACATTTAAGTGGTGTGTGGTAGGAAGAGAGGATCACCAGGAAATTAAGGATTAGATGAAGGTTGGGGCGGACAGTGGTTGGGGAAGGGTCGGGGGGTGCTAGATGAGGGGGGTTGGGCATTGGAAAATATTGTGAGGGAAGAGGGGGTGGTGATGTTAGGGTAGGGGATATGGGGAGAGGGGGAGACATAGGTGGTGGGGATAGGGAATAAAGTGGGGTGGGGTGTTTGGGGGAAGGGGAGGGAGATGTCCACCTGAAATAAAAAATAAGCAGAAACATAAATTCAAATTCAATATTAAAAATAATATAATTATCTAAATATGTTAATAAAATAAAATTAATAAAAACAATAACAGAATTTATTTTATAATATACTATTTAACAATAAAAAAATAATTAATATAAATTGTAATAAATGTTATTATAAATAAATAATTATTAATATGTAATTAAACACCATAAAATATAGATACAATAATACTATGAAAATAATTTGACTACTATTAAATATTAATATAAAAAAGTTAATAAACTAATAATAAAAAAACCACTTTTATTAATACTAAAATTAAATGAAATAATAAAATAATATACTAATATAGAAAATTAAAAAATATAATAATACATGTTAATAAACTAATAATAGAACTAATCTTAGTGAAACAAATAATAAAAAAAATATATTTTTTTAATATAATATAAAATTTTAATATAACTAATTAAAATACTAAAGTACCAATCATAGAATATAAATCTACTAAAAATTATCAAAATATCTAAGAGACCCACTATCTTCCCCCCTTCATCATCTCTTACAGCCTCCATTCCATCACCATCTAGCACACCCTCCTTCTCTATCCCATAAGCCTATGAGACAGTGTCTCCCCATTCAGTTAGTTCTGTAGTGAGGAAACAGGTCATCACTCACATTTCTTTGTGAGGATATTGGAGGGTGACAGTTATATGTATTAATTTAAATTGGAATAATGATATTGTAATTTTATATACTATAGAATATTTTTTCAAAAAAGGTGAAAATTATGTTACTATAAAAAGAAATATGAAAAGTTCAGATGTCTGGAATCTGAACAGAATGAAGATAGTTGTACCATTTGACAATTATGGGGTCCCCACAGATGATGTTATGGGATTATTTGGCCAAATTATCAGCCAAATAGCAGTGAAGCTAGTTACCCTTCATATTACCTATGCTGATTGGAGGCATGTGACTCAATCTTAGAAATTTAATGTCTTTGATTCCCAGATAAATTCTATTTTAATAAACTATTGTTTAATTTAATGTCATTATGTTATTAAATTATAATATTATAAAAATGAATCTTTTTTATAGATATTATTCTACATTATCCCAAAAGATCTCATTGTACAAATGTTGACATTGAAAAATTTTGCTAAGAATTAGAGGGCTTTTAAATGGATATTCTGCAATGAATTCAAAAATGACTCATTTACCACACAATAGATGTATGATAATGTTCCCAAAGGGGTGCCTAGAGATCAATGAAATGTTTTTGTTGATATTCATCTTCATAAAAAGCGCTTAGTATTGTAATATATACTATAATATTAATATTATTTTACATGTATACATACAAAATAGAATTTTATGACATTACATTCATTATTATTAAATTAAATGTTATTTATTTTAGTATTTTTTTAAAAAAATGCACCATTTAAAGAAAAAAATCATCCCCCACACTACTGGGTGAAATAGTTTTTTAAGAAATAGATCGACTATGCTAATATTTTCTATAGTTTAAATATTTTTAAGATAAAATTATCTATTTCATATATTAAATTGTTGATTTATCTTTGTTTAATGGTGTCAAAAAAATTAGGGTACCAAGTCACTCAAAAAAAACATTGTCTGGATGTTCATACAAAATCCAATGAGAGTTATGTTAATTAGTCTTCCATAGAATTTAGTGTATGAATTACTTTTTCATTGTAATAACTTATTGTTAGTTGGCACTATGTAAATATATATTCCTTAAAATATGAATGATATTTTATGTATATGTAAAATGATAATAAAAATGGATTCCAATCTCATGCAGTGATTGTCAGTCTCCCAAGATGATCTTGTTTATAATGTCCTTGGGAAGGATCGTCCAACTCATATGCATGTGGTGGGTTTGGTAAAATTACCATCATTTGTATTTGTAAGGACACTAGGGATTATAGAAACATCTACACCTGGTTGTAGTTACTCCCTACCTTGAGAAGATGAGAGTGAGTTCTTGAAATTCCAAGCACAATTCAAAAATAAGGGGAACATATAATGATACAAGTTGCAAAGTTCATTTATCTGCAAATAGAATTGATTGAATTATATAGTTATAGAACCGGATCCATACCTGGTGATATTTCCTCAATGGATAGTAGTGAGAAGGTAAATAAAAAAAATAAAATTCATTTATTACACTAAATTCTTTTGGTTTTATGTTTTCATATAAATATAAAACAGTATTAGATTTTCAACATATTTTTAATGTTGGTGTTGGTAGCAGGGAGTGAAGACAGGTACCAACATGGTGTCGATCAAAGTTCATAGGTTAGTGATTAGTGTTCACTTTGGATTTAGAGATGATATGTACCAAATATTATGACAAGCTAGCACTAATATTGTGATTTATATACCATTTTGTCATTTCTCATAGAGATATTTGTATTTCCCTAACATTTCATGAAAATCTAAATGCTTGGTTCCTTTGGTGTGTTTTATTCTGAATTTTTCCTTATGATTTATTTACCATGAATATTCTATAAAAGATATATCATGACATCCTAGTACCAATCTTATATTAAATATGATATAATTTTTGGTATTTTAATTTTTTATGAGTTTTAGAATTTAACATTTATTTTTCAGAGGACTTTTTCTAATGGAAGGTTTCCATATATATATATGTGTAGCTATTTATAAAACATTATTTTTTGGTAAAAAAAATGCAGATGAATCATATATAAGTGATTTCCCTATGGAATAATGTTATTGCATGACCATGTGAGTTAGATAAGTAACCATTCACAAATATATACACATGAGGATTTCAGTTTTATTTGTTGTAGTTTCCCATTAAAGAAACACATCCCCATATCTCCATAATTATGATATGATATTTAATTGAGTTCAAAAAACCCTATAAATAAATCTATTAAAAATTTCCCCCAAAATAAAATATGCACCGAGTTATATTCCTATGACTTTTTTGAAGTCCTATAAATAGGTTTTTCCATGTACCGTGTCCATGGTCTCACTCTATGTAGTCATTTTATTTTTAGGAAACTGGCCCCAATGATCAACATTCACAGAGATACTGATACATAGGTCTCCAATGGAACCATTGGAATAGAATACTACCCAGAATATTTCCTTCTACATTGTATAATGGTATCAGAATTATAAACTCCTGTGGATACTTCCTTTATGTGAACAATGGAAACAAAGTACATTTCTACCACCACATCCTATCTAGTCTCAACTATTCAAGAGTCCACCTATATATTTTTTTTAAATTCTCTAATCATATTCTGATGAATTTATCGGTAGTGATTGAATAAATAAAAAATATTTATCACCAACATCATAAAGACACATGTTCTATAGACATGGGTTATCGATCTCAGGTTTTAACACAATAGTGGTTAACTTATCCAATAATTTTATGATAATAGAGAAATAAATGAAAAACATCTGGGCATCAAGAGTATCTTTAGATGATACTACCCCAAAAAAACAATTCCACTCAATAACTCCCATTCAATGTTCCTTGTTAGCTTCCTCAAATTATAGGTCAATAAATCCAAATGTCTTTTCAAAACTCCACATTACTCTGTGATCTATTATCTTATGGACTTATATTATAGTCCAATAAATTCATTATAATTCATCATGATGAAGGTATGATTAATTATAATGGATCCTATGATATTATCTGATTTTTTCATGTTTTGATTCATTTTCGTAAATCAATATGGAGCTTTAATTCCTATCAGTACTTCTAATGACCATACTCATAGACATTAATTTCTGAAAAAAATCATATAGGAACCATGAATTTATATCATTATTTCCACTAATTATTATTAAATCCTAATAAATATTCCATACATACTATATTATGTTTTAAATTCCATTAATCTATTTAGAAGTCTCATATAGATCTATTAACATATCAACAGTCAACAATAACCATAAATCCCCCACCATGAATCCCGATCATTTCAAAAATCTTCAACTATTCCGTAGTTGATCTTTTAGGGCCATACCATTATCATTGTTTCATTCCAAAACCTGAAAAAACCACTACTCTAATAATCATTAGGTTTTAATAACATTCCACATAATTCCCATTCAAATTTTGAGTGATTAGAACCCCAATGTCACTTATCTGGACAAAAATTAGGATATATAACACATGGTAGAAATGATAACCACCCAAAAATAATCCATAGAATTTATACAATATTTGTAAATGGATCTATCAATGAATAGAATTTCATGTCTTGTTATGTTATATCACAATCTCCCATTCTCAAGGGACCTGTCTAAATTGTATCAATTTGACAAAATAAAACATTAGATAACATCATCATGTGAATTCTATTTAAATAAATCCTTCAATAAAACTCATTACACTCCATAGAATAATCCATAAATTCTTTATATGTTGTATTTCTATTTTTCTAACAACCTATATGGCTCATCATTCCATAAAATATTACATAAAAACACTTTAAGTGTAGTACCAATAGAATCCTATATGATCTAAAAAATTAAACATTATAAAATCAACCCATTCCTAAAAAATTGAACATTATCCTATATAAATATATCTCCCAATGAATCTAAATAATTTAAAGGAGAAGATTCTGTCTTCCAAAATTATTTTATAACATACCAACTAATATCTAAATGATAATTTGATGAACAAAAAAATGGGACTAGATTCACAATGGACATATAAAATCTTTTATAAATCTCAAACTACTTAATACAATTTCCATATTCCTAGTGTAAATTATTTGGAAACAATTTAACCCACTTAAAAATAGGAAACTAGTAGTCTTCCAACCAAGTCCAAAAATTCAAAAATAACAAATTATGTCCTAAAACATAATCCTTCCTGGAGGAATTTCTATATCGTCGACAGAAATGAGACACCACTGTTGTCTTATGATAAACTTCTCCCAAATATATGATTAATATTTCAATAGATACATTAATACAATTCTCTAACATCAAGAATAATAACCCGAATGTGATACCACTTTTTAGGGACCACATAAAATGTTCGATCAATGGAATAACTCCTCTAAAATCTCAATATGTAGAAACATATTCTTGAAAAAAATTATATAGAATATCTGTAATTATTCAAACTCAGGAATTAGGTTTTCTATTCTCCCTAACCATTGTGTAGATACACTCTCTTCAAATATGGTTTTTGTACTCATCATGGACTTCCCTATATATAGTTATTAAATGTAAATAAAAAATAATGATAAACTGATACATTAGAAAAATGTACAAACACAATCCATAAGTATTAATTTTTTTGGTATTGAATCATATATCAATGGTATAATTCCATCAGATATTCTCATTATAGATAACATTTGGGTTTTAGGGGAAGAATACCTTCCAATATCCCTGCTCAGAATAACAGATAAACTCTCACCAACACCATCTTCAAACCATTGAATCTTATATTTACCCAATTTATACATCCTTCCGTATAGATTTTAAACATTTCCTTTAGATTTGGTTCCTCAAGAATGAGATTTCAACCAGTTTAACCACCAAACGAGATCCACATCATCCCATTTATTCTCAAAATTATACTATATTTGGAAGGTACGGAACAATTTATTATTCTTTATCCTCCCTCCATCCCATTCCCCTCTATTTTTTGTTCCCCTATAAACCCTAATAGTAGTGGTGGTCGAATTTAGGCTATGGTAGTATCTTATTTTAGGGAATTTGATGAAAAAGTTAGTTAAAGGTCATTTCCTTAATATGGTGTGATTCAACCTTTGAGGGTGAGTGGTTTATAGTTGATTTAGGTTTGTGTTTTTGGGAAAATAATTTCATAATTAATTTCTAATAATGTCTATTCATTTGTAATGATATTATCTTGGGGATTCACATTTTTCACTGTGTTTGTATCACCTTATACCCATGTAATCCTTATAGAACTACTTATTTTTTTTGTTTCTTCATATAATGATTTATTGAGATGATTATTACTATTTGTTTATTTATAATCTTTTTTATTTATTAATTTATATTTTAATTTGTCCTTAAAATATAAATTTTGAATTGTTTTGAAAGATAAAAATCAATTTCATTTTGTTTCTCATAAAATCAGATTTACACCTTTTAATTATTTCATAGTATAATTTTATAATATGGTGGATCCACACAGTGGATTAGAAATATATATTTTTGGTTAATTGTTTAAGTGGAATGAATAATTTATTCACAATGGATTGAAATATAAGGTTTCAAGATGATGAATGATTTCATTCTAATTATTACTTCTCTGATTATTTTATTATAACTATTCTAATTTTTTTTTGTTTTTTATATTGTCATATCTATATTTTTTCCCACTGTTCTAGGGATGACAATTCAATAGCTGTATTTTTTTAAAAGTGATATATAGATGCAGTTTAAACCATCGCTATGAAAGGTCAAAATTTGTTCTAGTGGTGGTTTCCCCTACCAAAAAATGGAGAGTGGAGAGTAGTAGTTTAAACAACGACTATTTATTCAACACATTCAAGATGTAAAAATACCCTAAAACAAAAAAACACTAAATTTATTTTCAGGGAAGGTTCATAGAACCCACCACATAACGCTTGGAACCAACACGAGTTGGATTCTTACATCAACTTTAGTAGCAGTTTTTTGGAAACAAGCACTGAGCCATATGGTGAATGTTTAAACCACTAGAAAATGGAAAAAAATTCCACTATCAGTAAATATTGTTTTAGTGGTGTCTAACGGTATTTAGACTTTAGGATTATGATTTATACATGTCATGAGTCATGCACATAGATTTAATAACCGAAAATATCAGGAAATATGTTGGATGGAAGTGAGGTACATTGGGTGTGTTATGATTGACATGTTATTTACTGATAATTTGATGAATGATTTGTCTCTACCAACATTATATAATATATTATCCTAACCCTTTTATTGAAATATAACTGCTTCCCAAAATTCCATTGTCATGCTGTAACAACATGTTTAATACAGGTAGACTAATTAAGACGTATTAGGAATATAGGTTGACGAAACATATGTGAAACATGGATGATGTGATATCATAAACAAGGGATTATATTACACAGTTGGCATTTGAATGTGGATTTCACCATTATGACATAAATTTATGTCTCTTGGGTTTGTTTACAAAATAGTATCAAGTATTACTAGACATTAGGCAAGCTCGCCTAATTCCAATGAGAAAAAATTCTATTCACACAAACATCGAGAAACCATGTGACCATACAGTGCTGGAATCTATAGCCTCATGCCTCATAAAACCCCCTATATCTGGAGTTCCGATATTCCCTACTCCTCATATTTCACTCACCTAGCAACCTAGTGTCCATCCCTTTGTAGTGCCCAATTTCCTCCCAAAATGCTCTCCCACTGCACCTCATCTCCTGACGTGTTCTTGGGTTCCTGCTTTGGTGCCGGTCAGTGGGAATACATTATGGAGTATTCCTTATGGTATCCATTGATTTTGTTCCATATATGAATCCCCCTATTCATTAGTTTCTATAATGACAAAAAATATGTACATTATTATCTTATACGACACCAACACTATGTAATCTCTTTGTTTTTATTACTCCATTATTTCATCTGGTCTTCATAAAGACTTCCATAAATAAATATAAATATTATATTCATCAAAAATTCTCTAAAAAAACATTTACCCAAACTAAATTTTAAATTTATATTTCAACCGACAATACTCTCTTTCATTCACCTTGCCCCATTATAGTGTTTTTTTATAAATAAAACATTCACATATAAAATTACTAAATGATAAAATTTTAAAAATCAATGATAATTTTTTTCTCCAATAAATATAGTTTTTTTATAGTCATTATAATATATATATAGAATAATAATCCAATTATTATTATTTGATAATAACTATTATAAATAAATATAGTTATTTTATAATAATAATTATTAATCCACCTATTTTTTCATTGGTTTTGCATTCCCTTAAAAAAACCACACAAGACATCAAATTCAATGATATATTATGAAAAATGAATTTTCTATAGAGCTTGATATGAACGTTTTGAGAATTCCATTTTAGTGAAAGATTGGAGAGGGTTACTCATTTGGGCCTTAGGTATTCAACATCATTGGCTACATTGAGTGTCAAGTGGTTCTAGGGTGTATAATCCCTAAAGAACTGGGAACCAAAATCATTTTGGAACCACTACCTCTGTGATTCTCTAGTTTTTCTTTAAAATTTTAAGATGAACAACATTGATTAGTCTCTGCTAGATCTTCTAACTCTTCATCACCAAGTAGATAAGGATTGGAAGCACGAGATGCCTTTTGACATTATGGTGAACAAACAGAAAGGAAAAGTGAAGATACTAAATCCAAAATCTTCTTCATATCATTACATGAATAGGAATATAATGTTGTAAGAAATGAAATATGATTATGTCTATTTTTCATGTGGCTAGAAGGACCACTAGGATAAAAATTTCACCCAACCAAAGAAGTAAGGGGAAGCATCAGGTGCATTTGTTATTGACTGCAATTTATCTGTTTCTACAAATTCTATATTTGATATAGCTTGTGGTGGCCAAATATGTATTCAAATATAGTATCAATGTAGATTCATAATGATTTTCCAAGAGAATATGGATATACAAGTAGTTAATGGAGATCAACTTGTTGATGCAGCTATCAGAAACTACCTCCTCATGTTGTTGAACAGAATGTTCTTGGTTATGAAAGGTTGTGATTATGTTCTATCTATTACCAAAAACATTATTTCTACATATATAAATGATAAAAATGGATTTATTTTCATATTTTTGAATAAATGTTGTTTATTTTATAAATAATACATTATTCATGGAAAGACACATTTAAATTATGGTCATTATGTTTTGGATTATACAAACCCAATAATGACAATGGTTAAAAAATTTATTTCAAATTACCACACTAAACCTTGGAATAACTAGTTTGGTCAAGTAAATGAAAATAATTTAACGAAATTTATCAAGATGGATATTTAAATTATTTTAAACTAAAACAACTTCATGTAATCCATGCTTGTTTACAAGAAAAAATGACCAAAGCCTCATTTAGTGGGAAAGGTGAAAGAGCTAAAGAGTTTATTGAATTGGTTTGCACTGATGTGTGTTTACCATTTCCTATTGAATAATGGTGTGGGTAGACATACATCATATCTTTTAATAGTGATTTTAGTATATATGGATATGTCTACTTAATATGGTATAAGTTGGGTTCTTTTGATAATTTCAAGCAATATAAGAATGATGTTGAGAACTTGTTCGGTTTGAAGATTATGTAACTTTTCATAGACCGTGGATGAGAATATCTTAATCAAGGATTAGTTTATTAATTATGGAAGTTTTGTATCCTATCCTTACTCACTTATCCAAACATGCCTTAGTTGAATAGTGTAAGAGAATGGAGGAACTGCACCTTGTTGGATGTGGTGAGATCCGGGATGAGTCATGCTACACTTCTATTTCCATTTAGGGATATGCATTACAAAAAATATCACATATACAAAACCATGTACTAAATAAATTTTAAATTGGTATTTAATATGTATTTTAGAGTAAAGAAAATAAAATTTTATTGAATTTTCATGTGTGGGGGAAGTGAAGTATTTGTTAAGGCCTCTTCGGGTAACAAACATGAACCATGAGGCCCAACATGAACCTTAACAGAATATCCCAAGGAAATAATGGGATATTACCTATATGACCCCTAAAAAAGTTTATAGTGGGAAGACATTCCATAAGCCTCTAGAATTTAGGGAGGCGCACTTGAGGTCATTTGGTCGATCGTCTAAGGGTAAAACTATGTGGATTCCAATGTGAGATGCCACAAAGTCGTATAAGATATATTTTTCCTCTTATATTTATAATTGGGTTTTAGAAAAGCGACCAAGAGTATGGGGATTTGGTAATGGGCCTATGCCTAGGAGTATCTAACCCACATACAAGAAAAACACAATTTACCTAGAATAGGTTAAAGCTATTATTGGCTACACTTGTTATAGTTTTATAGATTTCACTATTGGGTGATGCACTTGTTTTATGAAAATATTATTATTGATATTAATTTGATGTGATTTTTTCTACTCTGACATAATGATATGAGGGTGTATCAGTTCATGCATCATACTAGGCACCCTAGGAATTGAATTTCATGAATTATTCCATGCCATATCTATATTCCTACATGCATTTCATTTTCTTTTTGTAGTAGTTGAATGTGACTTGATTGTTATTTATTATATGTGTTAATGATTATTACATGAAGAGAATAATTGATTCAATTAATGTTCCAACATAAATCTAAATGGTTTTTCCTCACATATATTGATAATGGAACCTTAATTAAATAACCATGAAAAATTTGATCAATGAAACATAAGTTCTAATGGATAAAACATTAGTTGATTTGATTGATGAAGACCAATGAAAATTTAGGAAACAGGAACTTCTATAAATTGGTAATGGTATTCATTCCATAAAATCAAAATAAATGACATGTTACATCTTAACATTGAATGTACATGCCAAATCACTATTATTTGATGTGAGAATTGAAATTAATAAAGATTATGGTCCCTTATATATTTGGAATTGGTGACACAATTAACTCTATTGAAATATATATACTTTGAAGAATTAGAAAGAACATAAATAAATTAATGTTTCAAAATGAAATGGTTACCACTAGATGCATATTCAAAATGTAAAGTAAATTGTGTTTTCCTCTATAACATTCATTTTACAGTCCATATACTATAAACTCAACTATTTTATAGGATACCATGACCCTAAACCCACTTTTATAGTGCGCAGCATGTTTTGTCACCTGTGATCCTTCAGTGACTCATTTATCAACTTATCATGGCTTTAGGAGGAGGTAGTGAAGTGTGACTCATTATGGGAAGGATGTATACCTTTACATTCATGATATTTAATTTCATATCTATTATAAATCTAATCATAGGAGTTTTCTTTCCAATTATAGTGTTATTCCACATTGATTTATTTGTGTTATATGAAAATAATTTGTTGATGATCATTCTTTGGTGGTGGTGTACACTAATCCACCCATATTACCTTATACAGTTCCACCTGAGGGACCTCCTCTTGATCTTCCACTGGCCACTGATGCCCAGTTCCACGATAGCTTCTTCTAAATCATGATTTCTATATAGGGATCTCCCCAACAATCCCATACTATTCCAAAGCTGACCCATGAATTCTATCAGCAACATACAACCACCTTTTTGTGGAATAGGAGTCCTTATGCTGTTGAGCCCTAACTAGAGTTCGTGTTGTTTTTATTCGAGTATATAGGGAATCCTATAGAGTGGAGCATCAGGATCAGTATCTATTGGATTCATGACTCCACTAATCATTGATGGGAAGTCGTCACTTATGCTAGTTGACATCAGGTTATGGTCTAGGTGGACTTCTACATAGCCATTTTTGACAACATCTATCTGAAGATGTTTAGAATAGACCATTCCCAAGTGTTTATGCACATGTCTCAAGGTGATAGGTTGGTGTTGTTGTATTCATATTATTTCACTAAAATATTTTTTTTTCACCGACTCTGACCGGTGATGACATGACCATTGTGAGATGATTTGAGGATGAGATCACTTACACCATCTGATTGTAAGTGAATGTCTTCTGGTTGACCACTATTTTTGATATAGAGATCTAGGCCCTCATCCCTGAGCATATCATGAGAGAGTATGGAAATCTGAGCCCGGGTGGTTCATCTTCAAGGTAGGGAGACTGTTTATCTGGAAATAAGAAGTGTCATTTCGAGGGTGCATGTGGGGGATGTACCAGAAAGATGGAATGCACCAATAGTTTTGTGATTTTTCACAATTGTGGTAGGGTAGAGTATAAAAATCCCTAGTTCATGAGGAACTCGAACAACTGTCGATCCTATGGAATGATGGGTTACCTTCATCATCTATTCCAATAATTTCCTCTTGTATCAAGTGAGAGGGGATCTATTCCAACACTGCTCTTAGGTATAGGATAATTGAATACATGTCAGGATGAGAGTTGGTTTAGTATCATCAGACCAGGAGAAAAAGGTGGTTGTGGTTGAGGTAGTTAGAGGTATGAGTATCAGCACCAGTAGATAAAACCATCCCATGTGAGTTAGGCTTTATCTTAGGTTCATCGATCATGCCATATATATGAAGTGTATCCTACACATGACGATAGGATTATGAACCCTTCTACTATAAGAGGTACTATTATATTTTTCCCTACTTTAGTTTCTATACTTTCTGTTATAGGTTCATCACAATCCTTCATATATTCTTTAATTAAGGGAAGTTTGGGACTAGAAATAGAGTAATTATGTGGATTCATGACTCTTGACAGACCATTAGTGGTCTGACCAGAGGGTATAAGTCGGTGAATGTATTTCCCCATTGAGATAGGTGGATAACAGTTCTTATGAAATTTATTCATCCTCAAAAAGCCAGGTTTCAACATCATTCTTAGTATAGACTGGCTAGTACCTTATCGAGACCATGTTCATTGATAACTCTAAAGGGTGTAATTTACATCACTCGATGGAATCACGTTTATTCATAATGGAGAATATCTTATCCATTTTAGTCAAGCTGGACCCAAGGTTCATGGGCTAGGAAAGGTGATAGCTCAGATGTCTAGTCTCTTTATGAGAGGTCATGGGATGCATATTATGAAATTACATCCTGTTATTGATCTTTTTAGGGACATATTATCTATAAATTTCTCTTATTTATCTCCTGAAAAAAAGGTGGAGTTAATTATTGAGTTTTTTCTTGTTACAAAAATAGTTTTCATTCCTCCTTAGAGGATGACACCTACAGAGATATAGGAACTCAAGAGGAAATTGGAATATTTAGAGGAAAAGTGTTTTATCCTACCCATCATATTTCCATAGGGTTCACCTAACGTACTTTCTATGAAATTGGATTGTACCATCAGGTTGTTTATGGATTAAAATGGTTGAACTAACATAATGTGAAGAACTGGTATCCATGCTTTACTCTATAGGATGAATTATATTTTGGGTGATAATTTCCTTTTTTATATAGATAAAAAGTATCAAATATATTTCTATATATCATGATTTGAATCCTAGGAAGATCATGTGGGTTGAATACCAATATTTTTTTTGACTTTTAACATGATTATACACCAAGAAGGGGTAATGAAGAGGCATACATCCTGATCCGGAATACACAAAGAAGGGACATCCAGGAGGCCAGTAGTGAGTGCTAGTTGATGGATATGTTTTCTAAGAAGCACCTGAAGGTTTCAGAATAACATGGGTAGTCTATTTTATAATATTTTGCAGTGAAAACCTCTCTCCTATAGTATGTGCATAAGAGACAACTATCAAATCCTGAAGGCCTCATCCTGAGGGAAAGTGTCTCTAGTGAGAAAACACTACCTGGGTGGGATGTTGACAACAATGAGATCCTACACTTCTATAAACGTAACTATGTTCCTATATATATATATGAAGTGATTTTGTGAGAATATCATGCCTCTGTTTTGGAATTTCATCCAAGGATTACAAAGATGTACCTTGAAATACATCGTTAGTGTTGGTGGCATGGAATGAAATGTTAGATTATAGGTTTTATCATGAGATGTTCCACCAATCGATAGGTGATGGGAGATCACTAGTGACCTGCTAGACTTTTTCAACCTCTATCCATTCCTGAATTAAAATGGAATGTTGTTACATTGGATTTCAGGATAGGATTTCCAAGACCCCCTTGAGGTAGCAATGTTGTATGTGTGATCATCGTCAATTTTAAAAAGGTATCACACTTCCTTCCAATATTATAGAGCTTCTCAGATGATTAGATTGGATTCATTTATATTAGTGATATACTGTGCCTTTATGGAGTTCCCTAATCTATCATATGAGACCAAGATTCCCAGTTTAAATCATGGTTCTAGTAGGGGATATAGAAGGTGTTGGTTTTATAGGTGTTATATAGTACATATTATCACCCTAAGACCAATGGGTAGTCCTAGAAGATGAGAAGAGTGTCAGAGGACATGCTCCGAGTATGAATCCTTGATTTTGGAGATTCATGGGAAAAACATATACCTCTTGTTGAGTTTTCCACTAACTATAATTTCCAAGAAAATATTTAGATGGCTCAATATGAGCCCCTTTACGGTAGGTTGTATCGTTCATATCTATGATGGTTAAAAGAAGGTGAGGTAGCACTACTTGGTCCTCATCTAATTTAGGAGACTATACAAAAAGTATGGATTATTAAAAAATGTATGGTGATAGCTTAGTTGAGGAAGGAATCTTATATCGATCACCATTGATGACCTCTAGAGTTCCAAGTGGGACATCAGGTCTTTCTTCGAGTTTATCCTAGATTAGGTCATATAAAGACACAAATATAAGAAAATTTATAACCTCATTATGTTCGGCCGTTTGATATTGTGGAGAGAGTCGTACTGGTATCATATCGGTTGTATCTTCCTTAGAGGTACCATGCCATACAAGATGTCTTCCATGTATTGCAGATTCACCAGTATCATGTCGAACCATATCATTTGTTTTTCATAGAATTAATTGAGCTAGAGGTGGATTCATATTTCAAGGAATGTCTGATATGTATCATTTATCGGATCACAAAGTCTCCCTGTGGTTGGTCAGTTCCACTAGTCCGTGAGATATGGTAGCATGGTTGGTTACAGGAAGAGAACTGGGAGCGGGAGGCTGGTGTACATGGGTGGTGGAAATAACTCTTCCTATATGACATTTTACAACCCCTAAAAGGGAAACTCAGGGAGAATTTGTTTTAAGGATGGGAAGTTATAATGACCCTATTTCTCAAAAAGGTACAAATCACTATTTGTCATCTTAAATTCCTTAATTTGACCCGTTTAATGATATGTAATGGATTCATGAAAGTCACGTGGGTGTCCATGATTTTTTCAGAGATTAGAGACCTAAAATTTGGAGAAACAGACTTCTCCATTGGGTTAGTAGAAAATGTGTTTCACAGATCACATGGTTAATCTGAAAAGTACAGGGCAATTCCAAGGGATGCTTGAGGTCACATAGTGTCTGAAACTTTGAGAATTGAGTTGCATGCTCGTGCGAGGTACCTTTATTACATGAGAGTGGATTTTTTTCTAGTGCACGGATATGTGAAACAGTTTACTTAGAATGTGTGAGGGTTCCCATTAGAATGTGTGAGGCACACAGGTGGCACATCATTTTTGTGAACCATACAGCCCAGTAAATGAAGGGAAAATTAACATTTTCCCACTAAAATGTTTTTAACTGAAATTTTCTTCTTCTCCCTCTCATTTCCATCAGACTATGTGTAAGAGATACCCTCCTCTTATTTATCTAGGGATTTTACTATATCCATCATCCATCATCTGTTTCCTTCACCCATGGATGTGTTGGATATCGAAGTGTAAGCTCTTCAATCCTCTTCCTTCATTTCCATGTTCTTCAAAACCTATGTTTCACTATTTTATTGTGACCTAATTTTCTATATTGTCAGGGAATCTATCCATTCTCTCAATAACATGCTTTCTATCTCTATTCGAAGGCTGATATTGGATGAGGAGAAGGCCACGATCCTAAGGTAGGTGGTATGTTTTCCTCAAGTTTTGTCACTTTTATAACATGCGTAATTGTTCCATGCACAAAAACATTCCATTGACATCTCTAAATTCTTTAATAAATTATATTAAATTATTTACCTTGCTAAATATGACCCCAACATGTGGCTAATCATTCCTTTGGTTGATCATTTTGAACAAAGTCACTCCAATGGTTGTGATTTACATTAGAGTCCTATTTTCCCTTTATCAGAAATTTTATAAACACCCCTTTTAGAGGAGTTTCCTTATAATAAATTATTTGAGTTAATGATTTTAGATACGAGGAGTGGTAGGCCTTGAGTTATCCCCATACACCCCATTCCATATTTGAATTTTTTAATAATGTCATTTGAACAACTTGTTAATCAGGTCATAAATATTTCCTTGTTAAATGATATGATATCTATTGTCAAACACACCCTCACATTATGTCGAGAGTGATACAAGGGTCCCAAATTAAGGAATCCATAAACGGGCCCATCATACCATAGTAAAAAATTTCAATGAATTTTAAATACATCAGGGGTGATATTAGGTATGTCTTGTACGTGCACATCATAAATTTCCTCTACCTTTAGGTGAGTAATACTTGTTCCTTAGAGGAGACCCATATGGATGGTCTTGGTGGAGAAATGGTTGTACCATGCCATTAGTGACACTAATAACCTCATCTAAGACACTAGGGATAGAATCATAAGTTCATTGTTGTTTTTACATAATTCTGAGAGTAATACATGGGATCCCATTTATGGATCACCTTGGATAGACTCCCATAATAGTGGGTTTATACAGAGCCCCTTTAACGGTACATGGGATTCCATTTGGATCACCTTGTATATACGTAGGGAATCAATTATTAATTTATAATTATGTTAATTAAATTTATGTGTAATAATGTGTAAATGATATTATTGGAATGCATCCACAAAGAAATATCTCATTCTTTGGGATTGTCCATACTTTGAAACATTATTTAAAATAGCTGTTACCATATTTCATACTTGTGTAGGTTGCCTTTGTTTAGAGACATTCAGCTTATTCCCATGTAGGAAGAGTCTAGTGAGTTTCTTAAAAGGAACCTGGTATGATATATTTATTTATTCTCAACATTGAATTTATTATTTGTTGGTAAACTTCTCATATTATATATCGGTTCTAGATTGATCTAGACATCATTGGTGGCAGCATACTAAGTATATCTCAAACCCTTCTATATAATCATTTGGTACCCAATAGAACATCATGATTGAAGGTATAGATAGTGGGAAGAGTCCAAATTATGATGCTATATTTTGAGTTCTAGGATAGATTATTGGTGTATAGGATTGATCCTATACATGTGATTCTAGTTGTATCATCTTTAGATTCTTTTTTGATTTTGGTTAGCATGTGGTATGTGGTTGTATCCCTTATATACCATGTACCTCTTTTTTATAAATACATGATCATAAAATTCATAATTTTTATCTATTATTAATTCATATTCTACTTGTTATATTTTATTGGAGAATTATTTTTCTATTTGTTGTCATTTATTAATGCTTCCGATGTTCTTATTTATTTTTATATCATTGTGATTCAGTTTGATCTATAAGGGAATGGTCGACCCATTGAAACACCATCAGACCTCACTTTTAGATAGCTACCATTGACATTTGGAAATGTGTACTTGAGGTCTTGTGGTCGATAGTCTTAGGGCACCAAAAATTTTGTTCTGTGGCTTGACACCACAACATGGATGGACAATTCCATACTAATAATGGGTGACCTGTTAAAAATAAAATTTAAATAGAGTCAAGGAATTGAATATAATGAATCATTTTCAATAGTTTTAATGTGGAAATCCATCGGAATTCTACATTCCATTGCATCCTTCCATGATTATGAGATGCTGAAAATGAATTTAAAAATAGATTCCCTTAACAAGAATGTTCAAGAAGTGACTATATGACACAACCCAAAAGGTTTATGACTCCAAATGATGCCAAAAAGGTATGAATGTTGTAAAGAACAATATATAGATTCAAGTAAGAATCCAGGTCAATGATCAATCATTTTTTATGAGGCCATAATGGAATTTCATTTCATAAAGAATGAATGTGATTCGTGTGTATATAAGCTGTTTAGTGTGAGTGAATTTATTTTCTTTATAGTTCTTATTGATAAATTATTACTCATCAGGAATAAAATACCAGTCCTACAGTATGATAAGACATGGTTTAATAAATAATCATCCATGAAGGTATTAGGAATGATGGAAAATACTCTTGGGATTAAGATCCATCATGGTAAATACAATAGACTTCTAAGCCTATGTCATGGTACATACATTGATAAGATATTGAAGATAATCAATTTGGAATAATACAAGAGGGTATTGTTTCTATCATCACATGGAATTAATCTTTCAAAGAAAATGTGTCCTTAGACACATTGGGAAAGAAACAAAATATCATGGATTCCATACACATCAACAATTGGGTCATTCATGTATATTATGCTATGTTCTAGGTAGTATTTTTCTAATTCATTTTGTGTGAGGGGGAAATATCAAGCTTACATAGGTGAACACCATTGGATGGAATTAAAAAAAAATCCTTAAGTATCTGACTCATACTATGTTTATGTTCTTGGTCTATGGAGAAGATGAGGAACTAGTCATCTGAGGATATGCAGATGCTTTTTTCAAACAGATTAACATGAGATAAAGTCACAAATAGGATATTTATTCACTTTTAATGGATTGTGAGCTGGATGTGCTCAAAGAAGGCTGTAGACATAGATTCTCTAGTAGATCCCAATTATGTTATGGATTCTAAGATAACAAAAGAAGTAGCATGGATGCACAACTTCTTCCATGATCATGACTTGTCAATTGTAATTATAAATTCTATCACACTCTATTGTGATAATATTGTAGTCGTGGGCATCAAAAAACATCTCAGGTCAAATTAGTGGATGAAGCACTTACATTGGGAGTATCATCTCTTTAGTTATTTAACTCATATAGGTATGGTTGTAGTGAGTAGTACATTAATGAAATACAATGTGGTGGATCCATTGAATAAAGCCTTAACATAGAAAAAATATGATTATCATGGTCATTATAGAAGAATTATAGTAATATGTTGTCGAATCTAGTCCATGTGGGAGTTTTTTTTGAGTTGGTGCCCTAGGTTCAACTATTTGAACATTTATTTCCTGTATATTCAATTTAATGAATATTAATTAAAGATATTATTACATATCATTCATTGATTGACATGTATTTAATGTAATAATGTCTTACAGTAATTTTTTCATTTATAATTTCTTAGAATTTCTCCTCAATGATGAGAACCTTGATGTTTAAGGATAATATTATAAACATAATTTTGTGTTTGGATAACATACTATGATGTGACAAATAGTATTTAGACTATTATTTTAAGGTACTCATAAACAAATGATCCTTCTAATCACAAAGTTTTCACTTAGTAATCTCCAATATGAGTGATTATTATAAATGACCTACTAGTAGTAATTCTACTTGTTTTGGTTCCATTAGATATTCCAATATACGAGTGTGAACTCCACCAAATTCATAGTTTTCTTGTGGCTCAATAAATCATCACTAATTTTTTTAGAATTGAGTGGTGTTTTTTTAAAAACCACTGATGAATTTTATCCATTTATTATAAAATGTACATTATCCCATGATCCATTACACTTCTCCATCGAGCACCCACCCATTCTCCCCTGAGAACCCCATACCCCAATCCCTATCCACTAAAGTAATCCCCACTCATCAACTTCTCCACTTGTTTCCCCCATCATCAGCACTATCCATCATTGGTGCTCCATTTTCCCCTGATCCACTAGAGCTCGATCCATCATTCGTAGTGTTTCTCCCATGACCCCCCTAAACTCTCACCATCATTATTGGTTCCATTTCACTAGATCTCCATTGGCACACTCCCTCGTCATCTATATGATTTCTTCCATGAATCCCTCTCTCTCACCACATATATGTCTTCTCTCTTGAGTCATCCCCACTAGAATATATATGGTATAAATTTTTTATGTGTTTTCACATAGCTAGGATATGATATAATTTTAGGGTTTTCTGGTTTATGGTGTGAACAATAACTACCTATCTTTAACATAAATTTATATAAAGTAAATGTACTAGTTCGATTGGTCTAGGGTAGGTGATTCTATTCATTAATATTTATTTACCTAAGTATCAATGCATTGAAATTTTAAATGGACTTCTCCTAAAGTCATTATAATTTTAATGGATTGCGTAAAGAACTAGAAAATTTTATTATATCATAATTATATCCATAATTGAATATATGGATTATTATAGATTTTATGATAATTATCTCATTATTTTAAATTATGTTTTTTTATCCATGTTTGGCTTGAAGTAATGGTGATGTTATTTGATTCCACCCATTATATGTTCCACTTTTTACCATATATATTATTTTTTAATCATATGAGTTGAGATGGTATTATGTTGATATGAAACGTTTTGTTTCTATACATGGATGTACATGTGTTACACGACTGTCTTATAAATGTATTGTTTGATCATTTGATATTCGAAATTAGAAAACTTCCAAGGAATCCTTGGTTATCTAAGTGGGTGTCCTAGGTACAAGTTTTATAACAGTTTGATTTAATTATATTCGTACCCGAATTTATGATTTCACTATAGCTATTAGAATTCACTCTCAATGAGGCCAGGGAAGTGTACAATGGGGTGTGCCAATATGATTTAATCATACCATATCAGTATGGTCTTGTGTGAGTAAATTACTGGATTATCTCATTAAGACCATGACTGTCATCCATTGATGCTTAATGGGTTTTTATTCCTTGATTCATTAGTTTCACTTTGTAAAAATTACCTTTATTTTGAACATGAATAGTAAATATATTTTTTTCTTGTTTAATCTCTCTTACAAATTTAAATTTATTTTCTTATCTATTTTCAAAACAGCATATATAGTTCATAATATCATTGAAAAATGGGTTCTTGACACCAATTTACTTCTTTTTAAAGAGTATTTTATCTCTTTCAAAAATTGATTCTATAGAAATAGTTAGATTCATAAATTGGTTTTCATTGTGAGGTTTTATAAATGATATTTTTAAAAAATTGAACTGTTTTTTTCTTAATGAGTTGATAATTTTTTCCTTGAAACTATTTTATATAATACCATCCATTATTGATTTCATTTTTTAGTTTGACTTATTTAGTACTTGTATGACTCTTCCATTAACTACTTGGGTTGTGTTTTTTTACTTCTATTTATCTATTTTCTTACTTATTATTATTTGTGTGTTTTAATTTTTTTAAATAAAGTGTAGGTACATTGTGATATATATAAATTAATACCTAGATCACATTACAAAGGAACACACCTCATTATACTAAGGGTATGGAAGAGTTTTTAGATTTTAAAATTTCTAATCGATCTGTTGAAGGGAAAATAATATATCCATGTGCTAAATATAAATTTGGAAGATGTTTGAAGATACTTGATGTTTATAAACACTTGACATTGATGTAATTCCTTACTCAATATGTGTGTTGGATTTTGCATAGAGAATAAAAATTTATATATAAGTTCGATCATTAATTTCAATCAATACAATGAGCTACCAACATCATTGACCATGGAAAATTAATATAAAAACCTTATAAAACATTATTTCATAATTTAGAGTCAACAAAATCATTATCAAAACATATCAGAATAACCAATTGGGGGTTCCAAAAAATATTAACATGAAAAGTGATATTTTCGGGACTACAAAATGACCTAATCAAGATTCTAACATATCATTAGATCCTCCTATTGATTCTATGGTGACCAATGTAAGAGTGAACTTCACAGAGATGACACATTTATTTAGTGATTTATTTGATAATAGAAATCATTATATGTATGATGGATGTTTGAAAAATTCAAAACATTCTTTTCTGGTGAATTTATTTCATAAAAAATGACTATGTGGAATTATAAATAAGGAAATGTTCATGATATTGGAATTGTTTCATTGTGAATTTCATGAAACTAAGATACCTGAGTCTTTTATGATATGAAAAAAGTTTTTAAAAAGATTTGAATGAATTATGAAAAAATACATGCATGTCCCAATGATTGTATTCTTTATTAGGGAGAGGATTTGAGAAAACATGATTTCAAAAAATGTTATTCTACAAAATGGATGTCAATGGGTTATATTGGATGTCTGAATAAACATAGTAATATGAAGAATACGAAAAATAATGCACCTACAATGGTTTTTCATTACTTCTTTTTGAATCCTTTATTGAAATGATTTTTCATGTCATCAAAAATGCCCAGCACATGAAGTGGCATTCTATAGATAATAATAATAATGGTTAATGAGACATCCAATAGATTCCAAATCATAGAATACATTAAATTACATAAATCTATATTTATCATCTGATCCTTGTAATTTTGAATTTCATTTGGATACTGATGGATTTCACCAATTTTGGACTTTCAGAACCAATTATAGAATTTGGACGGTTGTTTTGATCCTTTATAATCTACCTTTATGGATGTGTATGAACCAAAAATATTTTATCATTTATATGATTATTCTAGGGAAAAAATTCCGTGAAATAATATTGAAGGATACTTGAAGCCTCTAATTGATGAATTATGGATCTTATGGAGAAACAGTGTTGAGATATATGATGAATCTTCATGAAAATTGTTTAAAATATAAGCTGCTCTAATGTGGACAATTAGTTACTTCACTGGACATGGGAACTTTTCTAGATGGAAGACTTACCTAATTTTGATTTTTCCTATTTTTTAATTTTATTTTCATCCCAAAAAATTACCTTGGGGTAAAAAATGGCGGTTCTTTTGTCATCGGACATTTCTTGATGAATCTAATAGATTTTGGTTGAAAAAGACAAAATCCAATGTCACTATTTATTGTATACCACCTCCAATGTTTATTTCAGGTTGTGAAATATTGGAGTAACTTTGAAATGTTGAAATAGAATTTGGGAAGGTGCAATATTTGAATGATAATTAGAAACAAGTTCATATGGCATCGTCAATATAAATTGGAATGAAAGAATGGAAGAAAAAACTATATTATTCAGACAATAGTATTGGGAATTTAATTTTTTGTTCCATAATCATGATGTTATGCATATTAAGAATACTGTTGGTGAAAATTTGATATTCACATTGCTTAATTAGCATGGAAAATAATAACACCATCTCAATGAACGGAAGGACTTATAATAATGAATATAAAGTGTGACATTTGGATAGATTAGAATGGAAAGTATTCTGTTGAAATTTTTTCAATGAAAAATATGTATAAAGATAGTTTCCTTTTCATTTCAAATAATGTGAAGGTATATGATGTGTATTCAAGTAACATATCAAGGTGTACTAACGTAATGAATTATAGGTTAGATGGATTGAAAATACATGATTCACATATTTTTTACAACAATTACTACCATTGGAATTATGTTTATTATTTCTTGAAAATGATACAATAGTTGTACACCAATTTTTCACATTATTTGGAAAACTATGTGAGAAAACTATACAACCAGGTGATCTTGACAACTTTCAGGAGAGATTTGTATTGTCACATTTAGCAATGAATATGATTTATCCTCCATATTTTATTAATTTCAGGATGCATTTAATTTTGCATTTGGTCAAGGAAATTTAATTATGTGCCCCCATACATTATTGATGGATGTATCCAATTGAGAGGTTATTATTTTAAATGTTTTTCATATTATGTAAATTATTATTGGAACTCAATAAAATACATAATTATGTTTTCTTAATTTTAATTCACATATATCCTGGCCATTTTAAATCATACATGAAAAACAAAACTTAACATTAGGGCTATATTTAATAAGGACATTTAGAAGATGAGTGTTTTACATTTGGTTCTAGATTCTTAGTTGATATTAAGATAACATTCCATCAGGTCGAATGTGTTGATAATACATCGAATAAATCTAAACTACAAATGAAATCAAAAATATTTCTTTCTATTGGTCAATTAGTTGGGAGGATCTCAAATGTGACACTAATACAAATAGAATTATTACAGGAACATAGATATGTGCTAATGAATAGTGAAATTTTATAACCATATATTGTGGATCTCAAGATACAAAAAAAGATATGTATGAGAGGGCGAATATGAAATGAGAAATATATAACAAAATATATTAATAAAAATCTTGTATAATGGTTTCCATATCGTGTCAGTTCATAAATATTTCAATCTATAATGATATCAGGTTGACACATATTTTGTAAATCTAATAATGTATATTACTTTTCTATGATCGTGATTAATGATACTCGGACTGAATATTCAAAAGATTTGATGTTTTGGGATTGAGGTCCTCAAAAATGGCCAGAAAAATCAGTTTATACAATTTAAATGGTTTAAATTTCATACAGTATATTGGGAAGTGGGTTTGAAACCATAGAATAGTGGTGTATTTATAGTTTTTTAATTTGGATACTTTTAAAAATTGTCTAATATTATCAAATTAAACCCCCACAGGCATTTTTTTAGTTTTTTATTCAAATACAAGTGGCATAATATTACCAGGGGTATTATAAGACATTTTTTACAATTTATATATGTTAACTTCACTCGATTGATGGATGTGAGTGACATTGAATTACATGATCCATATATCTTCTCATCGCAAGCAAAAATTGACATCTTATGTGGAGGGTATCTTGGATGAAGGGTCTAGTATAGTTTTTCACATAAGAAAAAGATACTTGTATGATATGGGCGATGAAATGGAATACTATTCATATGTCATTTAATCCCATCAATAGCAAGAAAAAAACTTTTTTTCCATTATGATATTGAAAATATTATCCTTTCAATGGTGGATGAAGTAGATGAAGTAATGATGGAGTAGGACAATGACGTGATTGATGGAAAAATTATTGTATATGTAGTCATCCATTAATCTATCAACCACTAATATTATATTTTTAGTCATTCTACATCATAGCTATATATATTTTGGTGGTTAGTAATGTTTATCTGATATCCATTCTAATCATTTTTCTGCATTAATTTTTTGAAATATATATTCTAAAGATAATTTTATTTGATTAAATTACAGGAATACTAAGGAAGAAGTGGTTCATGAATACAAGTCGACTCCCAATTGATGTTCCCCTAAACACACTAGTACACACATCATAACATGTGAAAATTTTATAATTTATTAACCTAATAACTATTTTAGAAGCAATGAGAATGAGAAACTAGAGAGAGGATTTTCGTAGATACTGTGAATGTCCATTGGAAATAATGATTATGAAGAAACGTTTTTAATGTGATTAATAATTATAATGTACTAAAAACTAAATTTATATTTAAAAACAACTACTTAAATTAACTAAAAATATCTATGTGAACCAAAAATAAACAATTGAATAATTCATCAGAGATGGAAGTGTTAGAGTTGTGACATCCATTTACGTTCATGCAATGAAAATTATTTAATTCCCACATTTTAATATTTATTTATTATATGATTAATGGTTACAAATTTAATCAAAATACTATCAGCTGTCATTCTATTATGTTAGACAGTATTTTATTTTTTAGACAAATCATCTATCATTTCATTTTCATTCATGATTAATAATTTGTGCGACATTGTGATAATGAATCACTTGGTGAGATACCACCACCCATTTCTCAAAAAGTCAAATTATATGCATATGTTGAGTTCAGTATAATGATATTACTTATTTGGTATAACTCATGAAAGTATGAAGGTCAATGCAGAAAAAATATTAAATTTTTAATTAATATATTTATTTACACTGATGTCGCTCACATGCGATTTATGATTCTCCCACACACTTAATCAATTTCTGAACAAATAAATTCTATGATTATATCTCAACCATGATTAATTATTAAGTATCACCAAGTCTTTCATGTAGACTCTAAATTAGAATTAATTAAATCACAAATATAATTAATTAAATAAACAATCGAATAAAAAATAATTACCTAGCAATCACACATGAAAATGCATTAAATGCATTTTGTAAACATCACATGCATCACAACCCAAAACAAAATTAACTATCCCACCTTGATGAAAACACTAAACATAAAAAAATAAACAGATATCACCAAGCTCTTTTCATCATAGTTTTCACCACAATCCACCATCGACGATCACAAAATAATAATCACCACTCTATCGATCACCATAACATTGATACAAACCATCAAGAACAGAAATCAACATAAAAAAACAGATTTGTTTTCTCCCCCACCAGGAAACTTCAAGATTCTAAAATAAAATATAATCCTTCACATGCAAGGATGTAACACCAGAACCATGGTTGCGCACCTGGAATGGAGAATTTGGACATAAATGATGGTGATGGAAGTCCATTGGAGCACAAGAGGGAGGTCACTATGAGGGGTATTACTTACTGGATGATGTGGAATGAGGATGGGTAGTCGGCGTGCTGTATTCTTTGTGGATGGTGAATCTGGGCCACTCATTGCTGGTGTGTGGTAGGAATAGATAAGTTTCTCATAGCTCCCAGGGCTTGGGTTCAGATGAAGGATGCAGGGGGGAAGCAGTGGGGGAGGGGGGTTGTGGGTGATGAAGGATTGGGGGAGATATATGGGGGGTGGGGGCATGGGGGAGGGGGATGAGGGAAGTGGTGATGGTAACATTGGGGAGGGGGAATGAGGGGATATGAGGTAACGTTGAGTGAGGTGGGGGAGAGAGGGGGTTGGGGCATTGGGGGGAAGGGGAGGGAGATGACTTCCTAAAACAAAAAATTAGCAAAAATAGAAATAGAAATTCATGATTAAAAAAAACTAATTATATAAACATGTTAAAATATAAAAAAATGGATCAAATATCTAATATACTAATTATCTAAACATAAAAATAATTAAAAGAAAATTTTATAAAAGTGAAAATAAAAATATATTTATGCACATATAATTAACCACCTAAAATATAGATATAATAATACTATGAAAATAATATGACTTCTATTAAATATTAATATAATAAAAACAATAAACTAATAACAAAAAACTACTTTTATTAATAATAAAAATATATAAAAGAATAAACTAAGATACTAATATAGAATATTAATATATATACATATAAATGTTAATAATCTAATAATAAAACAAACGTTAGAGAAACTAATAATAATAAAATATAGATTTATATATAATAGAAAAATTAATATAACTAATAAAAATACTTAATTTCCAATATTAGTTTATAAATCAAATAAAAATTATCAAAATATCTAAAGTACAACAAAATAAACCGAAAAAAAATTAAAAGTAGTTAATAAATAATTAAAATTAAATTAAAAAAATATTAGAAATACAATACAAACTCATACACATAACCTACCCCCCCTACACTTATGATTTTTCACTCCTGGGAAAAACAAACAGAAAGAATACAGAAGTGGACACTTAGAAAAGTCAAAACTTCAAAATAAAAAATAAAAAAAATCAATCCCTCTTACTCACAAAATATCATGCTTCATTTAAAATTCCTATTTTCAAAACGAGTTTCTCTTCTCTAACACCCCAATATTTCATAATATGTTATCTCTTTAAAGTAATTAAATTCATTTTGTTATAAGAAACAATGAGTTCGAGTGCACACCAACTTACCAAACTAGCCCTTCAAAAAGCGGTTATGAATAGTATTAACTGAATTTTGAATTTTATATATGTCTTATACAATTATAACATTCATACTTTGTGTTTCTTAGACATAATATAAGGACAAATTAAAATTTTCAGGTAGAATAAGTATTTTTCTAAAAATGAAATTTTACCACCTATTTAATATAGAATACTTTTTAAAAATAATATTTGACACATTTATATATTCAATATAATGAAATTAAATTCTTCTTTAAAAGTGGGACATAAAAATTTATTTTGGATATATTCTAGGTACTTTTCTAATTACTTTTTTATTTTAATTAATATTGCAAAAAATACTAAATTTTAATTAAAAACCAATTTTTTGAAAGAAATAATTTAGAGTGTTAAATTATTCATTTTAATGAATTGGAAGAATAATTAGATTATATTTTTTTCATTTAAAACAATTTAGGTCAATATAAGTTATTTCACATTTAAATTTGACCTAAATACTTGTCAATCTTTTGATAGTTTTTAGTTTTTAACAACCCACATTTTTTGGTTTTGACAATGGTAATTAATTTTAAATTAATTAAAGAAATATCTATGTTTTGAATTTGGTAAAACAAATTTTATTTTTGAATTCGGAATATGAAAATTAGCATAGTGTGAATTTTTCATAGTTTTTCTAAAAACATTCAAATTTTAATGAATACCGAAAAACACTACGTTATTGTTTAAAACAGAAACATTATTTAAGTAATTATTTATTATATTTAAATTTATTTTATGTCAAAAAATATATAATACCTTTATATGTTCAATTTATTTCATTGGAGTCATTTTATAATAAAATTAGATGTATAAATTGTTATTGAACTTTTTATCGTCTTTTACCATCCTTCTTGGAGCATTTGATAATATTCATAAAACATAATTTTACCGCTTCTACGAATTGAATTTCAAAACTCTAAGAGACACAGATTACATCAGTAAGTAAAATATGGTTCAATAATATGGAAATAATTTTTGGTGAATAGTAACATTTGACTTTTATTTACTATGGTTAAAATTAAATAGTGTAATTAATGGTAAAAATGATATTATAATTACCCGAACACATGTCCTAATTTTATTGGATAAGTTTAATTCGACCAAAAACAACCATAGTAATAAAATATAATCCATTTGGTCAACATTTATTATATTAGGACATTTATTATTATTTTATTTAAAAAAGAGTTAAAAGTGTTAAAATCAATGTTTAATAAAAAACTATTTTTCATGTAGGGTTATACATAAGATAAATTCAAAAATAAATATTTTATAGAAAGCTAATATAAAATTCATACTTACTGGTATTTTATTTTTAATTTTTAGTCATTAAATAATTAAATTTATTTATGACACAATGATGATGAATTAATTACCTTATTAATGAAGGATTAAAATAGTTGATATTATAAATATCCAAATACTTGTAATTTGATACATTTTTTGAATTAAAATAATTTTATAGGTAAATATGACATGTTAGAGTTGATTAAATAATTTTTTTTCAATATAATCATTCGGTTATGATTTTCACAAAAACCAAATACTAAATAGTGTCAAACATGAAATAAATGTGTTTTTAAAACAAATACTATATTATTGGTTGATATAATATTAATAAAAAAATCAAAGTATAGACAAGAGACCCTAAATAATATTATTTATGTCATTAATGAACCACTTGGGGTTCTTTTGGAAGTTTACAGTATCTTTATTCACCATATAGTGTAAGAATACAAGAAGACATGGTAAACGATAAACTATTTAACTAATAGTTATGTCTTTAATATAAGGTAAATATGATGACCTAAAATTGTCTAAAACTTATTGGTTGAGATGATTTCGACCCATCCCCACCTTATCATCAAAATAAATCATTTTGGATCCATTAGAAACTGAAAATGATTTTATAATAAAATAATATTTCAAGCTTTTCCTAAGATTCCCTTCACACTTTTATAAAATGGTCCTTCCCCTTCTATAAAAATCACACCTCCAAAGACATTTTGATAGGCCAAACCCTGACCAAATATCCTACCAACTTTCCTAAAATAACCCTAGAGTCATTACTTGGATCATAAAACCAACCTATGGAGCACTTTTGATGAACTCAAAAGGAAACACCCGAAGAAGATGTAATAATTTCACCACCCTCCTTCAAGTTACTTTCTTCTTCAATTTACTCTTTATTTGTTGTTTCCAAACCAAAATAATTACTCCAGTTCCTCCTACATACTGTGATGTTATTATAAATATGTTACAACCATATTCGGTATTCTATCCATCCTATAAATGACAAAGTCACCATACATGCGTACGTACGACTTACCGTCTCCACTTCATGGTGTAATTTGTTATTCAAACACATAATTATTTGTATGGGTATAATAATAATTTTCACTGATGTAAATAATAAATATTACTAGTTAATGATTCAGTATATATGATATACCATCCAATTATATACAATTTCACCATCAAAAGAATGATATTTTCGCTCGTGTGTAAGAACGGATTTCCGTCTCCACAACATGATAAGATGTAATTTCCCATCGTAACAATTCAAGAATAATTTTCATTTGATGATTAGAAATAATGTTTAAAGACCTGATATCATTTGGGATTTTAATAAGATACATTCTATCAATAAAAAACATGACTTGCGTAACAAATCATAGAATGGAAAACGAATCACTTAACACCTGAAATGATGATACTACTGAAATTTCATTAAAAAAGAAATATTATAAGATCATATATGATATCATATGGTATTTTTATAATTTAATAACAATTATTTCACCATAATACATGAGGTTAACATACCCATGACCAATGAAAAGTACAAGTTAATGGTTAATTCTGAAATCTCATTATTATAAAAGGTTTTTTACGTACATATCTACTGAGAAATATATTTTACCCATGTACATATTTCATAAAAGAGTTTTCAAAGGTATTATTTTTACAGGAATATTTTATTAAAACATCTTTTTAAATGTTTTAAATATAAATTCTTCTAAATCGTTCTCATTAATTTTTATTTTTTCAAATTGGTTTTAAAGATATATTTATATGGACATTAATGATTTAAAATGTTAATTACATTCAAAAGTTTCAAATTTGTATAGGATACCTTGATTCAAAATCATCTTTTAAATTACTTCATTTATAAATAATGTGATTTTAACTGATTTCGTGAAAATGAGATATTTTCCTCAATTATTTTTACTGATCATTTTTAACTATGTCAACATCGTTTAAGGGATATTATTTTGGATCGAGGTTGATTTGTTATGATACAAATCTTCCTTATTGAATTGAAGGTTTTTTGATATGTTTGACTATGGATGCGTTATTTTTTTACCATTAATGGTTTATGGATAAATTATTTACATTTTATATTCTTGTTTTAATATGAATGTTTATGTTATGTTTAAATATAAGGACTCGGCCTTATTACATACATAATCTTGAATTAAGTCAAGAAAACACTTCCTTTTACATTGATAATCTATTCAAGTTAATATATTTAGATAATTGGGACAATACTTTCATTACATTACACATTATTATAGAATGGATACCATAAAAACAGTTTCCATTTTTAAAAAAAATAGAAAACATTAAAACATAAACATGACTCCTTTATAAATCATCAATAATTAATGTGGATTCCTTCCTTGTCTGACACATCCATTTACCAATGAAAATTATTTAAAAACATTGGATGAGCAAAAAATATTATTAAGGGATGGAAAATAAGGAAAGAGCACATTAGTCCATTAATACTCGTAATGTATGAAAGCATTTTCAAAAGACATGCTTGAAACCCATATAAATGTAGATTGTGTAACATGAAATTTACACAAGATACAAACAAATCTTGATAACTTAAATATAATCATAAAGGTATCATAAGGCATTTCTTACATAATCTTGTAACCCTCTCAGATACCTTATAATTTGTAACCCTCACAGTTACCAAACAATTTGTGTAACCATCATAGATACACTTGGAGTAACCATACAACCGACCTCCAACATACACATACCCAATGCACTGTAGGGAAATATAGGTCCCACTCTTAATCATAAACAATGCCCAAAAACCAAAAAATAATCATAAAACATGAATAATATCATAAAATTATTTATTTTGAACATTGTAAAACATAACATTAAAAGAGGATTTTAAAATAAAAGTCCATTACAAATACCATAAAATTGAAGATAGACATAATATAGTGGATGGAATATGTATATACACTAAAATAAAATCTATGTCAACATAATATAATCAAAACCTATTACACAATCAATTTTAATACCACATAATAATGAAGTAGAAGGTTAAACCAAAGAATGGAAACCCGGTTAAGAATTCCATTACCTTGGGTTTGTCTTACATAAAACATGTTTAAACTTCATGTATAATGGTTAAAAGAGTGTTATTAGAATTTTACAGAAAAATTTTCATGTTTATAACATCTTATATTATCATTTCATAGCATCATTTCACCCATTAATTGTTAGTATTTTGATCCTTGCACTTTTTTTGGGCGAGTTCTTTACATGATTTCAATGATTGGTTCATGGTGAATGTTCTTGTATATTGGAAGTGAAACTATAGAATTTTAATGGATTAGTATTTACATATATCCAATAACATAAATTATAACATTTATCAATTTGAATTCTTACATGAGAATGATTCATAAGTTAAAACATTAATGATGTTCGTTTAGATCATTTTAGTCGTTCTTTGATAATAACGACCTTATTTTGTTTTATAAATTAAAACCATGTGTAAAAAAGAATTACATAACCATTTATGAGACATAATAAATATATTATTACCTGGTTAAACCATAATAATTGTTTCATGTCTAGACTTGAAGGAATTAATGCAAATTGAAATCACATCGTCCACGATGTTGGTAATTCGACACATCACAGAGAATGTTTTTAATTACTTGAACAAGTGGGGGAAGTGAGGAATATTGATGATGAATTTCCCATGAAATTGAGAACATCCATAATATAAAATATTTTTGAGCTTTTATTCCACTTGGTTAAGAGGTGGTCAGTAAATTTGAAGAAAATAATGGAATCTGGAAATAAAATAAAACATGAGAAATTTCTCACGAAAAATCACCAGCCTAATGGCATCTCTTAAAATTTAATAAAAATAGTATGATGAGGGAAAGGGGATATCTCATCACTATTAGATAATATCGATAGTAAGGGTGGATATGGAATGAAATATACCAACGTAAGCCAAAGGAAAAAGAAGAGAATAACATAAAATGAATGAAAAGAAAGAAAATAAAGAGGATGTTTACCTCTTGATCACTTCTCCTTGAGATCCTTCTTAAGGGCGTCGGTTTTCATATTTTGGTGAGAAAAATAGCTCTAGGACGTGGGTAAGAGCCTTGGAAGGAGTATTGGGTAGAACATAGGCATGGATCAAATCTTTAGAGGTGTGTGAAGAAGAGGGGAGTGTGGGTGATATTTATAGTGGAGGAGAGGGGGTATTTTTCATTATTTTAATCATTATTATAGTATTTTTGCTGAAGAATATGAATAGTTTTAGTTCATGTGACCTAAAATAGTAATAATGGCATGAGAGTTCAAACCATGTGGCCTTTCATTACTTATGAGTCATCAATAGTGTATTTTACTAATAATTTGATTATATGGTATTTTATCATATTTCACTATTCATCAAAAAAACAAGAATTTCAGAAATATCCCAAAAATTTACCCTAACCATTTTTCGTGGAGTATAATTCAAAAATGAATTCCATTTTTTGAAAATAAATTTCTAAATATTATTAATTTAATTTTTACATAAAAGCGTACTTAATTCATAAATTTACAATTCTAATTCTATCACAACTTCTATATCATGATGAAAAATTAATCAAGATGTTATTATATTAAAGCATTAAAAAATTAATAATAATATTTACTATTAATTAGGGTCATATTACTATTCATACTACTATTCATAAGGGTATGTAACAAATCACCAAAAAAACAAGTTGGTTTCATCAGACTCCCAATAACATACTGAACACAATTGTAGATGACAGTTTCGTGAAATAAAAAAACATAGAAGTGGAAAAATTATGTTTTAAATGCTAGTTATAAATATCTACTTTAAAAATAGTTCCCTACATTTATATTTATTTTTAGAAAAAATTTCGGTGTTACATTATCCCCACCTTCTAAATAATTGCGTCCTCACAATTTTATTTACATATTTAACAACTGAGGGTACTTTTCCCTCAGAGCATTTTCAGAATCCCATGTTTCTTTTTCAACCATGTGGTTTGTCCAAAAAAACATTACGTTGTGGATTACCTTATTCCACAATACATGTTCACTTCAATCAAGAATCTGAACTGGTTTTTCTTCATATGAAAGGTTCTCTTCCATCTGAACTGCTTCTAGGCTCAAGACATGTGATGAATCTCAAACATATATTATCAACATCACAACATGAAAAACATTGTGTACCATAAACAAACTCAAATGAAAAGATACGATATATGCAACTCTTCCAACATTTTCCAAGATTTCAAAAGGACAGATGAACTATGGACTTTCCTTCCCTTTATAACTAAAACACATAACACTTTTCCAAGGTGAGATTTTAAGGAAAACATGGTCACCTACATCGAAAGAGAAGTCTTTCCTTCTGTTATCTGCATAACTTCTCCGCCTATTTTGAGCTGTCCTCATGTGTTGATGGATCATCCTTACTTTCTCAGCCACTTCTTCTACTAATTCTTTCCCCATCAAATTTATGTCAACGACTTCATCCTAAAATGATGGACTCCGACACCGCTTCCCAAACAAGGCCTCAAAAGGTGTCGTCTAAATACTGTAATGAAAACTATTGTTTTAATAAAACTCAACTAAAGGCTGATATTGATCCCAACTTCATTGGTAGTCCATTGAACAAGCTCGAAACATATCTTCCAATGTCTGAATCGTTCATTCTGACAAACCATCTGATTGAGGATGAAAAGTTGTACTGAAAATTAACTCGGTTTAGAATGACTTCTGAAGTCCCTTCCAAAAGTTAGAAGATAACCTAGGATCCCAGTCAGATACAATAGAAAGAGGAACCCCATGTAACATGACAATCTCCTTGAGATTCAATTGAGAAAGGTGATCCAAAGACATTGTATCTTGAATAGAAAAAAAAATGTGCAGATATTTTCAGCCGATCAATAATAACCCAAATCACATTGTTACCTCAAGAAGTCTTTGGTAGTCCCATCACAATGTCCATGGAAATATTCTCCAATTTCCACTCTGTCACTAGTAAAGGCTGAAGTATCCGCTTCGGTAACTGCCACTCTACTTTAACCTATTGACATGTCAAAAATCTCATGGTAAAATCAGAAATATCTCTTTTCCTTCCATCCCACCAATAATACTCATGAAGGTCCATATACATCTTAGTACTTTGAGGACAAACTGAAAATGGAGAAATATGAGCATCAAAAAACAATTCTTTCTTCAACTGAGATTCACTAGGTTCACACAACCTATTTTTAAATCTTAAATAACAATCTTTATCAATGTTAAATTCATAAAATATACCCATTTTAACCGATTTTACCTTTTTCTATAGCTCATGGTCTTACTTCTACACTCGATTAATTATGTCTGACAACAAAGACTGCACTGATACCTAAAACGAAATAGATGTATTCCCTACACCGACAACTTCGAAGACAATATTCATCAAATCATTAATCAAGGTATCATGTACCAAACATAACATGGTTAATGACATATGATGTTTCCGACTCAAGGAATCTGACACTTGGTTTTCTTTTACGAGATGGTAATTAATCATGCAATCATAATCCTTTATCAGTTCAAGCCATCTTCTCTGTCTCATGTTTAATTCAATCTGAGTGAATATATACTTTAGACTATTATGGTCATTATATATTCGACATTTGGTTCCATATAAATGATGCCTCCAAATATTCAAAGCAAAAACCACAGCTGCCAATTCCAAATCATGTGTGGGATAATTTAACTGATGAGGTTTATGTTGTCTTGAAGCATATGAAATTACCTGATCATTCTACCTCAAAACATAACCAAGTACCTTCAAATAAGCATTACTATAGATGAGAAACTCACCATTTTAGGAAGGCAAGGCCAAAATGGAGAATTCAGCAATCAATTCTTCAGTTCCTGAAAAAAACATCAAATTCTTCTGTCCAAACAAATTTGACCCCTTTCTGTGTTAACATAGTTATCGGGCTAGATAACCAAGAAAGGTTCTTAAAAAAATGTCGGTAATAACATGTGAATACAAGAAAACTACGAATCTCTGTAACATTTTTTGGACTTGGCCATTCATCAACCAATTTTTTTTAGCAGGATCGACTATTATTCCATACTTATTTACAATGTTCCCATGAATAAAAATTTGTTGCAACCAAAAATCACACTTTTTTAATTTTCCATACATTTTGATATGGTTTGTAAAACAAACCTTATATGATTTTCATGCTACAATTTATTTTTAGAAAATACTATAATGTCATCAATAAATACAACCACAAACATATCTAAAACTCATGAAATACACTATTCATAAGATTCATGAATACAATAGGTGCTTTAGATAATCAAAACTACATAACAACAAATTCATAATTCACATATCTAGTATGAAAGGATGTTTTCGGGATGTCGTCCTCTTTCACCTCCAGATAATGGTATCCGGATCTCAAGCTAATCGTGGAAAAGCACTGAGCTCCCTGGAGCTGATCAAACAAGACATCGATATGAGGAAAAGGATAACTGTTTATCACATTGATGTTATATAATGCTCTGTAATCAATGAAAATCCTCATTGAACCATCATTCTTTTTAACAGAAAAGGGGCTCCCCATGGTGATGTGATAGGATGAATGGAGCCTTTGTCAAGAAAATCCTGCAACTGATTTTCAAATTGATGAAGTTCTATTGGATCCATATGATATGTGGGTTTTGAATTTGGATTAGGATAAGGAACTAAGTCAATTTTGAATTTGAATTCTTGATTAGGTATGACACATGGCAACACATTAGAAAAAACATCAAGTTATTCACTTACCACTTGAACATCATTATTTTGAATAGGTTTCTTATTTTCAACAATATGAGCAAGATAACATTCATTTCCATATTTCAATAGTTTCTAAGCTTCTTGATATGTTATCAATTATATGGTTCGCTCTTGTATAAAAACAGAAACACATTCTGAAAGACAACTTTTTTAGCTATAGAATCAATCTATGAAGGATAAACAGAAAGCCAATCCATTCCTTGAATAACATCAAACTCGACTAAGGGTAAAACCGAAAGGTTTATAGGTAATTTCCTTCCAATACCACAATAGAATGATTTTTATAATTACACTTTGTAATAATATTTCCCCCTGGTGTTTTAAAAAATGTTCGGGTCTCATTTTTTGTGGTGATATTTCGAATTTACCTAAAAATTTCTAAGAGATGAAGGAATGTGTAGACCACGTATCAAACTAAAATTTAGAAAAATCTGACTAAACAAATAATGTACATGATAAAACATCATGTGATGTCCTGAAATCAGCTAACGTAGTCGAAAAGGATCTCACCATACCATTCTTCTTGTAGTCTGGCATCTTTTCATCTTTCGAATCTCTATTTGGGCAGGAATTTTCATAATGACCCATTTCTGCACATTTAAAACTCATTATTGTCTACTTATCCTGATAAGTCATAGGATCATTTTCATTACAATCTCTGGCCATATGTCTGAACTTACTACATTTAAAACACTTCCTAATTTTTCTAAGACATTCCCCATGGATTTTATTTCCACACATTTCAAAAAATTGTAATTGGATTTTCTTACCAATAGATTTCTATGGTTGATTCTTAACAATTTATTGCCATCTATAAATTTTATTCTCCATATTCCCAAAATGCACGTGATCATCATCAAACTCCATCTCTACCATCTAAACACATCGGAAAAGTTTCTCACAACTTTTGAATTCACGGGAGGCCAACACCCTTTGATACCTTGGATTCAGTCCTGAGTAAAAACAATTAATTTTTCTATCATGATCTAGAATATGGTTTGGAGCATACCTCGCCTGTCAGGTGATGTTCACATCATACCCAACCCCTGAATCTTCCTCCTTATGTTTCTATTCAAAGAATTTATTCTCTATCCTATGTCATACCAAATTAAGAATGTATTTTTCAAGGAAATTACTTTAAAATTCATCCCACATTAAGGAATAAAAATCCTTTCTACCCCTGATATTCCTTAACATTGTCCACCGCTGATCAAATTACCCTTCAAAATGATAAATGTAACAACTTACTTATTTATAGTCTGAACATCCCATAACATTGAATATATTTTCAAGGTCTTTGATCCATCCTTCTTCTACAAGTGGTTCATAAGATCCATTGAAAGAAGGAGGGTGTTGTCTCATAAAATGTTCAACTATTTTCATGTTCCGTTGTGGTACCTCTAGTTTTTATCATTCATGGATTCCAACACCATTTATTTCTTGTGTTAGCTGAGCCATTACTGTCACAAACTTCTCGGTTCCAATCCCTACCATTCTGGGCTATAGATTCAGAAGGATGTTGTTCTGTCAGGTCCTCTGCTCTTCAGCTTTCCTTTTTCTTATGCCGAAAACCATTCTGTACAAAAATACCTTAGATGAAGCAACATGGTTATCTTTAAATTCTATAACATTTCAAATTAAACAAAGAGTGAACATCATTTATTTTATTCTATTAACATTTCCCTAACCCCTAAAGTTATCTAAACAATCCACTGATACCATCTATAAGGACCCGACCTTATTACATACATAATAATCAATTTAGTCATGAAAAAATATCCATTTACATTGAGGATCTTTTCATGTTTATTACTTTAGATAATTGGGACAATACATTCATAACATTACACAATATTACAGAGTGTATACCATAAAAATAGTTTCCATTTTTTTCAAAATATAAATCATTAAAACATAATCATGACTCAATGATAATTCATCAACATCTAACATGTATTCATTATTTTTCTTAAACATCTATTAACCTGTGAAAATAATTTAAAAACATGGGATGAGCACAAAATCTCAGTAAGGGATGGAAAATAAGGAAAGAGCACATTAGTCTATAAATACTTGTAACGTATGAAAGAATTTTCAAAAGACATTCTTGTCACACATATATACATACTTTATGTATCATGAGATTTACACAAGATCGAAAAAAACATGAGAACATAAATATAATATTAAAGGTATTATAGAGAATTAGTTACATAATCTTGTAACCCTATCGGCTACCTTATAATTTTTAACCCTCACAACTACCTTACTATTTTTTTAACCATTGTAGTTAGACTTGGAGTAACCATACATACAACCTCAAATTTAAACATATCTAATGAATTGGAGGGAAATATAGGTCCCACCCTTAATCATAAACAATGCCCACAATCCAAAATATAATCATACAACATGAATAATAGCATAAAAACGTTTCTTTTGAACTTTGTAAAACAGAACTTTAAAAGAGGATTTTAAAAGAAAAGCCCATTACAAATATCATACAATTGAAGAGAGACATAATAGAGTGTATGAAATATGTATATACACTATAATAAAACATAATTCAACATAATATAATCAAAACCCATATCACAATAAATTTTAATACCACATAAATAACGAAGTAGAAGGTTAAACTAAAGAATGGAAATCGGATTATGAATACCCTTACCTAAGGTTTTTCTTACATCAAAATTCTGTAAACATTTTGTATAATTGTTTAAAGAATGTTATTATTATTTCACATAATAATTTTCATGTTTAAAATATCTTATATTATCACTTCATAACATCATTTCACCCTTTAATTGATAGTATTTTTCTCCATGCACTATTTTTGGGTGAGTTCTTTACATGAATTCCATTACTGGTTCATGGTGCATGTTCTTGTCAATTGGAAGTGAATCTCCAGAATTAGAATGGAGTAGTATTTATATATATGCAGTAACAAAAATTATACAATTTATCATTTTTAATTCTTACATAAGGATGATTCATAAAATAAAACATTAATGATGTTCATTTAAATCATTTTAGTGGTTCTTTTATAATATCGACCTCATTTTGTTTTATAAATTAAACCCATGTGTACAAAAGAATTATAGAAACATTGATATGACATAATATATATATATATATATATATATATATATATGACAACCTGGATCAGCAATAAAAATGGTTTCATGTCCATATTTGAAGGAATTAATGCAAATTGAAATCACATCGTCGACAATGTCGGTAATTCGACACATCACGAACAATGTTTATAATTCCTTGAACAAGTTGGGGATGAGAAGAATATTGATTATGAATTTCCAAGAACATGAGAACATATAGAATATACTTGATTCTATATCATTCATTCTTCATGGTTAATAGGAGGTTAGTAATGAAGAAGAAAATAATTGAATCTTGAAATAAAAGAAAACTTCACAAATTTCTCACAAACATTTGGCAGCCTAAAGACATCTCTTAAAATTTCAGAATAAAACTATGATGAGAGTAAGGGGATATCTAATCACTCTTAAATCATATGGATAGTAAGGGGTGATATGGAATAAAATATCCTAATGTAAGCCTAAGGTAAAGAAATAGAGTAACATAAAATGAATGAAAAGAAATAAAATAAAAGAGGATGTTTAACTCATGATCTCTTCTCCTTAAGATCCATTTTAGGGGCTTCATTTTTCATGTTTTGGTGAGACCAGTAGCTCTAGGACAAGGTTAAGAGCCTTGGTAGGAGTATTGGGCATAACTTAGGCATGGATCAAGGCTTTAGAGGTGTCGGAAGAAGTGGGGAGTGAGGGTGGTATTTATTGTGGAGGAGATGTGGTATTTTTCATTATTTTAATCATTATTATAATAATTTTACCCAAGATTATGAATAGTATTACTTTAGATGACCTAAAATATTAATAATTTCATGCGAGTTCAAACCATGTGGCCTTCCATAACTTTTGATGTCATAAATAGTGTATTTTACTAATAATTTGAGCATAAGGAATTTTATTGTATTTTACTATTCATCGATAAAACAAGAATTTCATATTTATCCCAAAAATTTACCCTAATAATTTTTCAACAAGTAGAATTCAAATATGATGTCCATTTATTGAAAATAAATTAATAAATAATATTAATTTAATTTTTAAACAAAATCATACTTAATTCAAAAATTAACAATTCAAATTCTATAAGTACTTCTATATCACGATGACAAATTAACCGAGATGTTATTATCCTAAAGCCTTAAAAAATAATAAAATTTACTATTCATTAGGGTCATATTTCTATTAATATTAATATTTGTAAGGGTATGTTACTATTCAAAATTAAACAATTTGGTTTCATCAGAATCCAAATAACATAGTAAACATAATTGTAGACTATTGTTTCTTGAAATTAAAAACATAGAAGAGGAAAAATTATGTTTTAAAAGAAAGATATAAAAATCTATTTTAAACAAATATCCATGAATTTCTATTTATATGTAGAAAAACATGGGGTGTTACATTAAACCTTTTAATTATTGGAATGCTTTGGACTTAGTAAGTGATGGGTGAAGCCAATTATAGCTCCTCGACGCATCAGTAGGTCTCATGAGACAAATTACTGTCTTGGAACAAGGCCATGACAAAATCTTATTTAATGACTCAGCACAAGGCCATGACTATGTGGTTATGTAGTTTGTCATTATGCATTCAATCATTATGAAATTGGATTTTGATATTACACGGGATTATTCGTCTAGTAGAATATCCATGTGAATATGTAAATGGTATTATTTGATTTATATTTTCCATATTATGATGAATTTTAAGTTTAAAAGGCTTGTTTTTTCGTCTTATTCATTGCCTTAAATGTTTATGTTTATTTATTAAAGATATCATGACATTGTTATCCTTAAGTAGCATCTGAGCTTACCCCTTTCAATGTTTTATTTTTTCCAGGATGCGAAAAAGTATATTATGTCCGACATGTAGGAATAGTCTAAGAGATATAAATGTGGTCAATGGAGAAAATGTTGTTGTTACATTTCATTTTGTAATGTAATTTAAAACATATGAATGAATCTAGTACATCCAAAACTACTAAACTAATCGGTCTTTCGGGACATGATTCATTGTATAATTCCAATGTATTAAAATAATACACCGACTCTTGGTAACTCGGGTCAGGGCATTACACCTTCCACTCACAACCTTTCCAAAATAAGTACAAGCATTCATGCATCATGTGACCTACTATTCAATCACTCTCATCTCTCTACAATTAGACAATCTTTTAATCAATTCTCATACACATGTATTCTCACCATAGTCTTGATATAAATTTCACATATCCTAGAGTGGAAATCAAAATAATACACTAATCTTGAGGACTTAAAATTTTATTAAAATATCTACAAGTTTGTGAGATGGTGGGTTCTAAAAAAATCTAAAAACATTTGCAGAAAGGAGGGTTGAATCTTTAAATAACTGCATGATATGTTTATATCCAAATGTATTCCTTAAACTCTCACTCCACCACACATAAAATGTTTCTTGTCCCCAAGCATATAAAAATACAATTCCTATCTCAAATATTTTATTTTTTCCCTTTTTTTATTTTTTAGGGACACAACATGATCAAATAATATGGGGAGAAAAACTGTTCAGTACCAATTACAAACCCCATGAAATATATGTATGTAAAAATACCAAAGAAAATTACAAAAGTGGCGTGAATGGTTTATAATCTCAGTGATAGTTGGTTATATTGAAAACTCTATAACCTATGAAGTAATGATTTATCACATTTATAGGTATCCGTAAAGGAGAGTGTTACCATATAATGAACATAGATGTAATTAATGTTGGAAAAAAAGGTTTGATATTACCAAATAAAAATACATGTAATGAGTATGAATATTATAAAATATAAAACAAATAATCAATACGGGATAATGTCGATCCATGTACATCAAATGAATCATTGTCCCTCAAATAACCTAGTCCCTGAACAAATCTCTTACCCTTAAATAGATTGAAAATCATCATGAAAACATTCATGAAATAGGTAGGGAAGGGTATCAGCTATGCTATAATCATAAAAAGGATTATTCATTTATTACGAGGGATACAAGACAAAGAAAATTTATGGGTAGATTAGTGGGTCAAAGGAGATAAATAATCTAATAGATAACTCAATCATTTTAGAGAAACTATCAAAATTCCTATGGAATTTAAGGAAATACATGGAATGTTCTAGAAGAGAAAACATGGTAAATATTCCCACAAGAAAAATTGGAATAGGAGATCATGTAAAAATTTTCAATAAACCTCACGGGGAAGGAAAAATAATGTTAGAAAATCACAGATAAGAATGAATGAAAATTAGAGTCTCAAAAATTTATATGTTTTCAAAAAATCTTTTTCAAATAATAGAATAATATCAAATGTAATTTAAATTAGATTGTCAAGAATCATATTATCATAAATTGGAATCATGTGCTCAAACTACCTAGTGATACAAGTGATATGTTCCCATCTGTGTTATAACAAAAATACAATGGTATTCGTGCGGGTTTAATAAATGACATGAAATTTATTATTATTTTTTAGTTTTTAGTTTTTTTTATTTTTTTAATAATTTTACATTGTATTTTTAGAATAATAAAATATTATAGAAAATAAAAAACATCCCTATATCTGTGTATATAGATTCATAAAGGCTATCTCTATCCGATGACACTCTAAAATTGATGTACCTATAAAATCTACATATATAACAACACATAACCACACCATATCAATAAATTCACACCACAATAAATATCATGTGGATGATAAAAATTTGTATAATGAATGATCAACTCCAAAATAGTGCCAGAAGAAATAAAATTTTGCTAATTTCATGTCATTTTTTTAAATAAAAAAACTAAATGAAATGAAACTAAATGCAGAGAAATGAAAATAACTAAATGATGGGTTTCCTCCCATTAATTATTATGTGTAACATACTAGTTTTTTCCAATTTTATGAATCATTTAATTTTTAGTTTTAATTCCTTAAAATGGATCATAATTTTATTCCTTGGAGGTTAAGAGAGGTCCTGGGCGCATCCATGGATCCGTTGAAGTTTAGATCACTCAAAATGGGGGAAATATGCAGGGACACATTGTTTTTCAAACCATGCTACCATTGTCAGGTCTCAAACAGTGGGAAATGCATGTTTTTCACACGGTTAATCAAACTGTGTGACTAACCATTCGAGGTTCCCTATTAATGAAGAAACTTTCGCATGACTGTCATATGGTTTGAACAATCGTTCATCCAAATCGTGTGACCCATTTTGTGTGGGTAAAAATTCAAATCTTATTTTAATGTTTTTTAACCCACAATTATCCCCTCCTTTCTCCACTTCAGATTTACCCCACTTCTAGGAACATAAAGGTCTTCCTCCCCCTCCTTAGGGGTTTTAATCTATCTCCCTCATTAGGGATCCATTTTCATCATCATCAAAAGATAAAGACACCTCTCGGTAAGAACTTTCTTCCACAACCCTTTAATTTTTGCTTCCTCCTCTTCTAATTTCATTATTTCTATGTGACAAAGTTTAGCTTATTTTGGTTGTTTTTCTAAATCCATTGATTTATCCCATTATTGGTGTAATCAAGCCTTGTTTCTGGATATGTGGAGTACTATGGCCATGAGGAAGAAAATTTACTCTTTTTTCCCTTCAATTTCATTGCTTTTTTTGTGTTGCGTATTTCTGCCACTCGCTAGAACCTACCAGAAAAGGTTGGATATCGCATATTAAATAAACTAGGATGGTCTACCATGTCTATATTGACTATAAATCATGTAGAAACCCATCTGTGGGTGTCTGGTTTACTATTTTGAACCCCATTGTGTGTTTCCAACAAAAATGGCATACATTCCCAATTTCTATACACGTGGAATTTACCTTTGTGTTTTTTTTATCGTGTCAATTTTTTTTAAATGATAAAATGAAATAATAAGGGGTTTGATCCATGAATTGGATCCCATTGATAATTACTAGGCATTATTATAATGTAATTTACCATTTTCAATTCCATATACCTTTGGCATACTTTCTGTTTATTGAATGAAAGATATCTTACTTGCTAAATTTCTAATTTCTAGTTATATGAATAACTTTACTTATAATGACATGCTTATTACATGTGCTAAAAGCATACACTTCATGCTAAATGCCTTTCTTAGGGGTATTGTACTCAAATTCCCATGTTTATTTCCAGTTCACTATGTTAATGACTTAGGTTAAATGATTATGCTTAATACCATGTCAAATTTCTTATCTTACATCATGTCAAATTCTTATGCCTTGTTTGGGGATCACTTCTTTATCCATTTAGATCGTTTAAATTGAATGATATGATTTTTCAAGCTTGATAGCATGAGATTGTGAAATATTATAAAGTATGTATTGTTATAAGGCATGTTGATTCCATATTATTGGCTTAAATTTCGTGATTATGAATGTTTCCTTCGGCTTATTCTCGTGCTAGTGGCTTGAACTATATTTAAAGATTTCAAAATTCAGATAGATTCTAGAGTTAATATGCATATATTAACATGAAATTGATTAAGGATTATGCCATGTAGCTTATTCCTCTTTCCTTGGTTAATCATATTTATTTCGTATATCCCTAATAGATGAAATGTTAGTTTATTAATGGGATTGAAGTGTATATCTTTCTTAAATGGTAATCAAGTGTTATTGAGATGATTATTATTGGCTAGAAATCATAAATTCATTTCTTGTTATGTCTTCCTTGTTTGATATAGAATTTTTCCCAGGCGAGGAGGGAATATGGCTTTCATATTAAGAACCCATTGATGGACTTTTCAGGCTCAATGGGTTACAACCCGAAGCACTGTGAGTGATGCTTTGAATTTCTGGGAATGTGCATCCTGGGTAGTTTCTTATATTCCCGAGTGATATCGATTCTCTATGGGTGAACCCATCAACGAAGCATTTTGCAATATGGATACGTCATGCCTTGGCTGATACTCATTACCCTTGTGAGATACCTGGTATCGACACAGAATTTAACCATACCTCATAGAAGCACTTGGGACACCATAAGGGACGCCATAAGGGTCACCTTGGATTGGCCCAGTGCTATTGTCTTTTAAAGGATGTTCATGTTGAGATAATTGTGATTCTTTTAAATTTCCTTGAATGGGCATGGGACTCCACCATATGAACTGATGGTTTTCTATGATTGAAATATTTGATTGTTTGGATGTATTATTTTAATGAGATACCTCCATTACTTCTACCTGGAGCATGTTGTGTTATCCTTCTGTATACTTATGCATAATTGTTCAAAGACATAAATACATGACCCCATGCCAAAGAAAAAGTTTGTGCGTATGTTTTGTTAGTTTCCTTGTTTACATTGGCATGTGTTATATATATTGTGACATTAATGGGTTTCTTATTCAGACATCCGATGTTGGCTAAAGAATGTGGTGTGGGATGGGTGTATGTTTAGAAACATGGACCAAGATATAGTTGTTTAATTATTTACTACCATCTCATTTAGTTTACATGGAAGACTTTATTCCATTAATAAAATGAAAGGGAATGGCATATACCTAGTGGGTACCAGCCTATTAGGATTTTATCTCACACCCTCCTCGGGAATCGTTTAGTGTAGGAGTAGACTTTATGACAGTAGGTACGGATAAAAAAAGCTGGCAGCTTCTGATTTTTGATTAGTCTTGTTGTTTAGGTTTATGATTTGAGGGAAGAGTACCGAGCCTTTGCTTGAGATGTTGGTTAGAAGTTTTTTTCTTATGAATTTTTTGATATCATGCAGTATATTCTTATACCCCCATACGCTGCAGTTCCACTTTTTAATAGTTTCAGGAAATGAAATTAGTATCATTTTGGTATATAGTATTGATATTCTATTTCATGACGTTTACTTTAATTTCACAACTCATTCGTTTTCTTCTATTGTTATCTTATTATATATATGATTCCTCGAATTATTATATATTTTTTACCATAGTTCCATACCTAATACAATGAAGGGATATTATTTAAATGAAAACAACTAAGTCCCTTGTTGCTAGTGGATAGCCTCTAGTGTTTTGTAAGATTCCCATAAGGTCATGTGGGACAACATTTCAAGGACCAATTCAATGGAACTCACAGAGATATTCTACAAAGTGATATCATATGGGTTATTTTCCCTTTGTCTTAATATTTGGGTTAGATAGGAGACTAAGATATATGAATTTGGACTCGAACCTCGGATTGGAAATAGCTAACCCATGTATAGAGGACACCCAAATTTCATGGGTTATGAATTGTAGTTATTGATTATGCCATTTATGGTAGTTATGACTTCACGGTTGGGCGACACACAAGATTTGTGATGTTATTGATATTGGTTTGATTATAATGATGATTTTATATTACTCCAACCCAATGAAATGAGGGTGTACCATTACATGCATCATACTAAGAGCCATAGGGAATGAATTTCCGTGTATAATTCCATGCCACCTCTACTCTCAGTGCGCATATTCTTATTTTCATGTGATTTCATATGTGTTTAGTTGTTATATCATACAGTGTTGTATGTTATAATAATATATGTGTTACATTTTATCTTTAAGGGATATGTTATGGTATGTGTTATGTGGACACCACCTTAAACTCATGAGGTGTATGGGCCCTCATGGATTGGGATGATGATCCACCTAACTTAGCCAAATGAAATGGGTAATTAAATACTTAAATTTAAAATAAAAAAGAACCTGTTAAAATGAAATGGACACCTAATTTGGTAATGTGTAACCTTGACCCTACCTTGTCAGGGGATGTTGTCCGAATTCGGTGTGAACCCTTGAGGTCCTTTCCTCTTATCTAAACTTCGATCTTGAAGAAGGCCTTCAATGGTGTTATGATCATAGGCATGCCATGTTCATATCCCCTAATCGCTTTCCTTATTTATTGTTCCAAGATCAGAGAGGCTTAGTACCTAAACTTTTTATTCTTATTTCCATATATGATTGTACTATATGTTATAAATAATTCTTGAGTCACATGTTTGGAAATTGTTGAGATATGCCTCCATGGCATAATCGTGCTACATGCTATGAGAGTGGCGATGAGCACACTCCAGATGTGGTGGGCCGTGATCCTCCAATCGTACCTCCTATAGTACCTCCCATGGAACCTCATAATGGACATATGATGGGTGATAAATAATAGTTTATGGATAATTTTATGAGGTTTATTCAGGCTATTTAGGGTGCTCTCAAGCCTGCCTCGACTATGGAAGAACATACATGGGACTTTCTGCAACATCATCCTCCCACTTTCTCAATGAATGGTGGTCCATATGCAATAGATTCATGGATAAAAGATATGAAATCCTTATTAATACATATAGAGACTCATCTAGAATGGAGGGTCAGTCTTTCTACCTATATTCTTTGCGACTCCACGAGGAATTGGTGGGATGTCATATCTTAGTCAGATCATTACTGAGTCATGAGCAGTGAAGAATTCCATATTGATTTATTTGATCACTTGTTTCTATAAACATTGAGAGCAGACTGAGCTAGGGGGTTCTTAAATCTTCATTATTTCTCCATGACTATTGTTAAGTAATTTAATCACTTCACTAAGCTTCGGTGTTTTTCATCGTCTATAATAGGTGATGAATTGACTACTGCAAGATATTTTGAGGACTGTCTTGAATACATTTTCCGCTCACATTTTAACATCTTTCAGTTTACTACCATTATAAATATAGTGAGCCAATCCTTTATCACATACCATAATCCTAGAAAATATATTCCTTTAATCTAGGTTAGTCATGTTTTGTATCCGGGTGAAGGTTCTATAGGCAGTATAAAGCACCATTTTGAGGGTGCAATTGGGGGAAGTTACGGCCAGGTGACAAATACTAATAGTTTCTTAGTATGTCCCCAATGTAGCAGGATAGGAAATAATAAGCCCCAGTGAATGATGAATCTAATAAATGTTGAGATTGTGGTAGGATGGGTCGTTTAAGATTCCCATTTCAATCATTTCATCCAGAATCTAGTTGAAGGGGATCTATAACACCACCTTTATCAGGTACAAGATATAAGAAACTATGTCAAGTAGGGAGTTGTTTGTAACACCCCAAGATTTTATGAAAAATATTATTTTAATTTCATTGATGTCTTGTGTTGTAAGCTATAACAATATTTCCATGCGATATACGCAACACCGTATGAGCTTGTAGTATACACAACACAATTCTTGGATCATGTTGCACATAAATTTAATACTAGTTATTCTACGAAGCATTGAGTGTATATATATATATATATATTCAATGTATTAATGAAATATGGTTGGATTATGTTATAAAAAACAATGGAGGAGTCTTGCAAAACATGCAACCCTACTTGACTTGCATTACACGCAATCGCGACCTTCTTCGATAGCGTGTGTTGTACGCAATTCCAGGTTTCACTAAACAACAATATATTGTTATAATATTATTATGGACTAGACATTATGAATTTTATTAACTAAATTTTGAATTTTATAACATTATTATTCATCTTACACATTTTCTAGAATATGGTATGAGAACAAAATAATTTTTTCGTGTAAAATATGTATTTTTCAAAAATTGCTGTTTTCCATCCTTTTGATGACGCACCCACCTTAAATGTTGTTTCTGATATGTATATATGTTCAATTTGACAAAATTAAATTCTTCTTTGGAATCAGGATATAAAAATTTACTTTGGATGAATTTTTCATATTATTCTGATAACTTTCATATTTTAATGAATAGTAAAAACACGCTATATTTTAATTAAAAACAACTTTTTTCATCGCAATAATTTATATGGTTATATAATCATTTTAATTGGTTTTAAAGTGTAATTAGAATATATTTTTACCATTTAATCCAATGTTGTTCATTGAAATTAATTTCACTTTGAAATTGGATATAAACAAGTATCACTCTTTTGATTGTTTTTGTTTCTTAAAAACACTCTATTTGTTTTGATAATGAGATTTAAATTTAAAAATAATTAATTCCACATATATGTTATGAATTTGAAAAAATAGTCATCAGTTTTTAATTCTGAATATCAAATAATGCTTAGGCTGAATTTTTGGTATTTTTCTGAAAAACTTCAATTTTCGATGAATAGTGAAACCACTTGGTGGTAGTTAAAAAACTGACTTTTTTAATTTAAATTAAATTTTACCACTTCTGTGAATTTAATTTCAAAAATCCGAGAGACATGGTTAATATCAAGGACTAAAATGTGGTTCAATGAGATGAAAATATTATTTGGCGAATTGTAACTTTTTACTTGTATTTACCATGGTTAAAAGTAAATACGATAATTAAGGGTAAAAATGATATTGTTATTACCCTAACACATGTCCTAATTCTATTGGATAAGTTTAATTCGACCAAAAACAACCTTAGGAATAAAATATGACCATTTAGGCCCACTTGGATTAGATTAGGACTTTAACATTAATTTATTTAAAGAAGGGTTAAAATAATTAAAATCAATGTTTAATAAGTAAATATTTTTAATATAGGGTTATACATAAGATAAATTAGACTATAAATAATCAATAAAAATATAAATATATTTCCTAAATATTGATAATTTATTTATAATTTTAAAACATTATATAATTTAATTTATTTATGACACAAAGATGATGCAGTAATAATCTTATTAATGAAATATTGACATAATTGATGTTATAAATACCCAAATAAATGTAATCTGAGACATTTTATGAATTCCACTAATTTTCTAGGTTAATATGACATGTTAGTATTGATTTAATTATATTTTTTAGAACTACTCATTTTGTTATGATTTTTACAAAAATCAATTACCAAATAGTGTCAAAATTGACATAAAATAGTTTTTAAAACAAATATTATATTAATAATTGTTATTTTATTCCTAAAAAACTAAGGTTCGGCCAGACGACTTAGATAAGATTATATATATTAATAATAAACAACTTGGGGTTATTTTGGCTTTTTATAGTATGAGTATTAAACTTATAGTGTAAGAAAACAAGAATACACGACAAAAGTAAACATATTTAACTTAAGGTTAAATCTAAATGATAAGGTTAAAATAGAAACCTAAACTTGTCTCAATTCTATTGGATGAGAGGATTTCGACCCATCCCCACCTTATCTTCTAAATAACTCAATTATTAGCTATTAATAACCAAATATGACTTTATAATAAAATAATATTTTATGTTTTTCCAAATGTGCCCCTCTCCTCCCTTATAAAAGGGAACCTCCTCCCTCTCTTCCTCACACCACTTTGAGCCTTCAAGCTCAGCCAACCCCTGCCAAATTCTCTTCTACACTTCCATAGAAACATCTTAGAGGTTCTGTTCTTCTTCAAAGACCAATTTCAGTTCCCTAAGAGGCGGTCTCAAAGAGGCGCTTCAAAAAAATAGGAGGTTCGGATACGTACGAAGCATATCAGACCTAAGGTAAGGGATAATTATTCCAATCTCATTCTTATCCGAGATTGTTTATTTGTAAGTGTTTTTTGGGGTTATTTTTATTATCCATGTCCATATGTTCTCATAAATTTTTCATAAAAAATTTAATTTTCTTCCATGTATGTTTAATGTCATTCTTACCTTTTTTTTACTTTTACCACATCGTTTGGAAGGAATCTTTCTTTTATTTACCATACGACGTACATTTTGACTTTTCTGACAAAAGTATGAGAAGAATGTTTTTATAACTTATATGGCATGAAAGGATATTTATGGTTTTATAAATCATTATTTTCATGAAGCTTCCTCCAAAATATTTCATCACTATTTTCAACAAAATCTTTTTCCTTTAAAATTGCATGATGTTTTGTGAAAAGAAATTGATTTTCAAGAAGAAAGGATATTTTCCTCAAGAATTCATTTTCCGTGACTTATCAAAACCATTTTCTATCAAAGATGAAAATATTTCATATGTGTATGTTTCAAGTATAATGTCTCTATGATATACATGGTTTCACTTTTCTTATCATGAAATGATATCCATTTCTTTTATATGGATTATGTGATGATGTGATGATGTTTATGAAACCCATTTTATTCGTTGGGTTATTATGAATGATGTATGTTTATTTTGTGGCACAAGTAAAAATTATTTCATTATAAAATGGTTGGGACCTATATCTCCCTCCAATGAATTGGGTAAAGATTTATATCTCATGAGAAAGACATGGATGGAACGAAAAGTTAAACCAGTTCAGTAATACAGGACTGGAACGAGGAGTGAACTCGATTCAGAAAGGGACTTTGTCCACTAAGATGGTCTTGGAAGCAATGCCTTGGCTACTATATAAATCATATCATGTTCTTAATGGTTTTAACAATTACATGTTTTATTCCCCTGCTATTTTATAATGATTGATGTTCCCTAATGATATATGCCTTACATACTTCCACGATTCATGTCTTTACTCAAGATTTTGATGTTTAGATATAATGTTCAAGTTTTTGCATTCAGGTTTTTATGGATTGATTTATGTTTACCCTTACTAGGAATTTGAGATCACCCATTTTATTTTTTATTTTCCCCAGGATATAAAGAAAGGTTTTATGTAGGAAAAAAGGGAAGATCTTTATTGGTAGATGTTGAATTTCTTTCACAAAGATTAGAAGATTTTATTCCAAGTTTTGAAGACACTAAACTATTACAATCTATGTGTGTCTGTTTTTGTTATGTATTAAGTATTCTGCAAAAGTAATTTATTTTCCATGTACGTCATGATTCAGGTCTCTACAGTTGGTATCAGAGGAAAGGTTTAGTCAACCTTTGGAAACTAGGATGCAAAAACGTTAGTGAGATCCCTATAGATATTTATAAGGTATGTATAGGGATGTCCCTAAGGATAAGTATATGTATTGGTTATAGTCCTATAACTACGGTAACGATCTTAGTATACAACCTAAGATGTTATATATTGATGGTACTCCCCCTTTATTATGTTGTTTTCCCTAGTATGATTTTTGCCTCCCACAATATTCTTTTTGGGTTTTAGAAAATGGATGGAAACAAGATGATTCGCGATAATGGAGGCTATGATGTACAATGGAATGATTTTATTCATGAGAAACCAAATGAAATGGGATTTGGAAGTCCAAACATCATTATTATGCCTAATCAGCAATCTCATAATATGATCAACAAACTCAAATTTGTTAAGTTTCCTGACTCGGCTAATAAGAGAAAGATGGAGTTTCATGATGATCATAGAGGAACGAAAGTTCAATTTCCCTTATGTAAATCATGTGGGAAGAGGCATCAGGGAGATTGTTTCAAAGGAACTGGAAGATGCTTTGGGTGTGGAAAAGAAGGACACAAATCCAGAAAGTGCAAAGGAAAAGGTTCAGTTAACAGCATGGACAAGGATAATGGTATTGCTACGACATCAACTATGATAAGATGTTTTAAATGTGGAATTTATGGGAATTATGAAAACCAATTCCCTAAGGTAAAATCTCATGAAGAGTATCATCATGGTCATATGGGTAGTATTTATGTGGATGATGATGAAGAGACTACAAATGAAATATGAGATGAAAGAAATGATGAAGCTCAACAAGTGGTTTAAGATGTTAGTGGAATGATTGTATGTTTATCATGAATAATGTATGGTACTATGGAATAAAAAATCATCTAAAGATTGTTACACTATTTTTTTTCCTAAAGTATTTGAATGTATATGTTGAATAGTACTGGTAACCATGAAAGGTTATTCAGGAATTTTTGAAAAGTAGATGATATGCGCATAATGAAGGGATAAGGAGAAAATTTAATGTTTGATAGTATTCATTTGATCATGACTGATATAAGGAGAAGGTTATATCATGGTTTGAGTATATAGAATTTTTGTATTTTGGTATGTGGAAAGAGTTAACATTTGACAACATTCATGTTTTCACTATGGTTTAATCGGTATTCATATTTCAAGAGAATACATGATTAAGGAATTCACATGATTGGAATGTGACCAACAAGATATATGGGGTATAAATGATGGTTGGTTGATGACATTTCAAGTAATCATTTTCTTTATACTATGATCTTGGACTGAAGTATTTTATATAAAGATTGGAATGGATTATGTTGTTCATAAGTTAGTATTGTTTAAGGATATAAATTTTTTCGATATTATTAATGGGATGTTATAGTAATGTAGTTTTAGAAAAAGGAAAACCTATAGGACGGGCGACAACCCATCGAGCCGGACAAGGCTGTGGGAATCGAGCCCACAACCGAAGTGCATCTGGCCTTTATCGCCTACCATTGGCCTATAAGAAGTCCCTGGTTAGTTGAATCTAGTTTTATTTTATTAAGCGCTATGATAGCTGAAGTATAAGTCAATTGTAGCAACCATATACGAATAATCTCAGCATATATGGACTTATGTATATTTAATAAATTGTGCTAAACTTTTTGCGATAGAAATAGATGGAATGACCTATAATTCTATCGCATAATCTTCTAACACTTCACAAAAGACAAATTCAACATCATTTGTTTAAGAGATGAAGTATAAATTTTTCGAGGCACGAGAAATGGTGAGATTGTACCAATATCAAGTAAGAATTTATTTTAATTCAAAAAGATTCTTCAACGTTAGGAAAATTGTCTTGAAAGCCAAAAGTTTTGTCCTAGTACTCTTATATCCGATGAATAAGATGGTACCTTAGATCATAAAAAATCTATGGCTTTGTGATTGATGGATTTTTCATAGTCATGTTCTCTACCACTCTCCATCAGAACATGATGGTTAGATTTTTCTTCCATATCCATATTATCACCTATGTTCTCCTATATGGATACCCAGTGATGTGTTTCTTTGGGTAATCATTACATTTCATAATTTAGTTCTTAAAAATTTTAGTATTCCTTTTTACGATGTGGGTTTCTATAAATAGTAAACGATTTATAACCCCGACGAATTTCGGGGGTGAAATTCATATTAAGGGGGGTAGAATGTAACACCCCAAGATTTTAAGAAAAATATTCTTTTAATTTCATTGATTTATTGTGTTGTAAGCTACAAAAATATTTCCTTGTGCTATACGGAACACCGTATGAGATTGTAGTATACACAACACTATTCTTGGATCATGTTACACAAAATTTTGATAGTTGTTATTCTATGAAACATTGAGTGTATATATATATTCAATGTATAAATGAAATATGGTTGGATTCTGTTATAACAAACAATAGAGGAGTCTTCCAGAACACGAAACCCCGACTTGGCTTGCATTACACGCAATCGCGACCTTCCTCGAGAGCGTGTGTTGTACTCAATACCAGGTTTCACTAAACAACGATATATTGTCAAAATATTATTATGGACTAGCCGTTATGAATAGTATTAACTAAAATTTTAATTTTATAACATTATTATTCATCTTACAAATTTTCTAGAATATGTTATGAGAACAAAATAAATTTTTCATGTAAAATATGTATTTTTAAAAAATTGCAGTTTTCCCGCATTTTGATGACGCAACCACTTTAAATCTTGTTTTTTATATGTCTATATGTTCAATTTTACAAAATAAAATTCTTCTTTGGAATCAGGATATAAAAATTTACATTTGATAAATTTTTATATTATTTTGATAACTTTCATATTTTAATGAATAGTAAAAACACGCTATATTTTAATTATAAACAACATTTTTCATCGCAATAATTTCTATGGTTATATAATCTTTTTAATTGGTTTTAAAGTGTAATTAGAATATATTTTTACCATTTAATCCAATGTTGTTCATTGGAATTAATTTCACTTTGAAATTGGATATAAACAAGTTTCAATCTTTTGATTGCTTTTGTTTCATAAAAACACGCTATTTGTTTTGATAACGAGAATTAAATTTAAAATTAATTAATGCCACTTATATTTTATGAATTTGGAAAAATAGACATCAATTTTGAATTCGGAATATCAAATAATGCTTAGGCTGAATTTTGGGTATTTTTCTGAAAAACATTAATTTTCGATGAATAGTGAAACTACTTAGTGGTAATTAAAAAACTAACTTTTTTGTAATTTAAATTAAATTTTACCACTTCTGTGAATTGAATTTCAAAAATCCGAGAGACATGGTTTATATCAAGTACTAAAATCTGGTTCATTGAGATGAAAATATTTTTTGATGAATAGTAACTTTTTACTTTTATTTACCACGGTTAAAAGTAAATAGGATAATTAAGGGTAAAAATGATATTATTATTACCCTAACACATGTCATAATTCTATTGGATAAGTGTAATTCTACCAAAGACAACCTTAGGAAAAAAATAAGTCCATATAGGCCAACTTGGATTAGATTAGGACATTTAATATTAATTTATTTAAAGAAGGGTTAAAATAGTTAAATTCAATGTTTAATAAGTAAATCATTTTTAATATATGGTTATACATCAGATAAATTAGACTATAAATATTCATTATAAAGATAAAACTATTTCCTACATAATTATAATTTATTTATAATTTTTAGAAATTAAATAATATAATTTATTTATGACACAATGATGATGAAGTAATTATCTTATTAATGAAATATTGACATAATTGATGTTATAAATACCCAAATAAATGTAATCTGAGACATTTTAGGAATTCCACTAATTTTCTAGGTTAATATGACATGTTATTATTTATTTAATTATATGTTTTATAAATAATCATTATGTTATGATTTTCACATCAATCAATTACCAAATAGTGTCAAAATTGACATAAAATAGTTTTTAAAACAAATATTATATTATTAATTGTTATTTTATTTATAAAGATTTAATGTTCGGAAAAATGTCTTAGTTAAGGTTATATATATTAATAATAGACAACTTGGGGTTTCTTTGGCTTGTTATAGTAATATTATTATCCTTATAGTGTAAAAAAACAAGAAGACACGGTAAAAGTAAACTTATTTAACATAAGGTTAAATCTAAATGATAATGTTAAAATAGAAACCTAAAACTGTATAAATTCTATTAGATGAGAGGATTTCGACCCATCCCCACCTTAGATTCTAAATAACTCAATTCGGAGCTATTAAAAACCGAATATGACTTTATCATAAAATAATATTTTTAGTTTTTCCAAAGGTGCCCCTCTCCTACCTTATAAAAGGGAACCTCATCCCTCTATTCCTCACACCACTTTGAGCCTCCAAGCTCAGCCAACCCGTGAAAAATTCTCTTCTCCACATCCATAGAAACATCCAAGAGGTTATGGTATTCTTCAAAGACCAATTTTAGTTCCCTAAGAGGAGGTCTCAAAGAGTCGCTTCAAAGAAGAGGAGGTTTGGATATGTACGAAGCATATCAGACCTAAGGTAAGGGATAATTATTCCAATCTCATTCTTATTCGAGATTGTTTATTTGTAAGTATTTACTGGGGTTATGTTTATTATCCATGTCCATATGTTCTCAAAATGTTTTCATAAAATATTTAATTTCCTTCCATGTATGTTTAAAGTCATTCTTAAGTTTTTTTACTTTTACTTCAACGTACGGAAGGAATATTTCTTTTGTTTACCATACGAGGTACTTTTTGACATTTCTGACAAAAGTACGAGAAGAATGTTTTTTTAACATATATGGCATAAAAGGATATTTATGGTTTTATAAATCCTTATTTTCATGAAGCTTCCTCCAAAATATTTCATGACTATTGTCAATAAAACCTTTTTCTTTTAAAATTGCATGATGTTTTGTGAAAAGAAATTGATTTTGAAGAAGAAAGGATATTTTCCTCAAGAATTCATTTCAAGTGTCTTATCAAAACCATTTTCCATCTAAGATGAAAATATTTCATATGTGTATGTTTCAAGTATAATGTCTCTATGATTTACATGGTTTTACTTTTCTTATCATGAAATGATATCCATTTCTTTTATATGGATTATGTGATGATGGGATGTTTTTTATGAAACCCATTTTATTCGTTGGGTTATTATGAATGATGTATGTTTATTTTGTGGCACAAGTAAGAATGATTTCATTATAAAATGAGTTGGACCTATATCTTCCTCCAATGCATTGGGTAAAGATTTATATCTCATGTGATAGACCTGGCTCGAATGGAAAGTTAAACCGGTTTAGTAATACAGGACTGGAACGAGGAGTGAACTTGATTTAGAAAGGGACTTTGTCCTCTAAGATGGTCTTGGAAGAAATGCCTTTGCTACCATGGAAATCATATCATGTGCTTAATGGTTGCCACAATTACATGTTTTATTATTATTCTATTTTATCATGATTGATGTTCCCTTATGATATATTCCTTACGTACTTCCAAGATTCATGTCTTTGATCAATATTTTGATGTTTAGATTTCATGGTCAAGTTTTTGCATTCAAATTTTTATGGATTGTTTTATGTTTACCCTTACTGGGCATTTGAGCTCACCCCTTTTATGTTTTCTTTTCCCTAGGATATAAATAAAGTTTTTAGGTAAGAAAAAAGGGAAGATCTTTATTGGGAGATGTTGAAGATATTTCACCACGATTAACAGATTTTATTCTGAGTTTCAAAAGACACTAAACTATTACGATCCTTGTGTGTCTATTTTTTTTGTATTAAGTATTCCACAAAAGTAATTTATTGTCCTTTTACGTCAAGATTCAGGTCTCTACATTGGTCCTCTACTGGACGATTAGGATGAGGTATTAGTGGCCACCATTGAGCCTTCCATGCTTTAGATCATCAGCGACATCAGAGTGGATCTTCTCAGGCTAGTCATACTACATCTCATGGTCATGGTTCAATTCACTTGTTTACAGTGCATCTAGTGCCAGAGGAGCAGAGTCTAGGGCCCTATACCGTTAGAGGTACTATCCTGGAAACCTCTACATTAGTTTTTACCATTTTTTATACAGTTTCTCTACACTCTTTCATATCTGTTGTTAGTGTGTAATTCGTTGGTCTTGTTATCCAGTACTACCAAGAAGGGATCAATATACAGGTGAAAAACCCAATTCATCATATCCATGAAGACCATAGAATTGTACAACATTCTGAAAAACAAATCCAAGTGATCTATTAGTAAGTTTCACATGATGGATCATTTCATATTAGAGGCTAGGATATCAATTGACCCAAAGAAGGTGAGAGTAGTTGTTTCCTGGGAACATTCCAAGATTTGTTTCAGCCCACACAGCTTCTTAGGACTTACAGTCTACTACATGCATTTTATCCAGGACTTCTCCCTCTTAGAAATTCCGCTTATGGCCCTGAATAAGAAGGGTGTATAGTTCTTATGGTCTGAATATTATTATAATACCTATTTGGAGTTAAATGGAAAACCCACCTTAGCTATGATTATGAGTGTTCCTATTCCAGGAAGAAGTTTTACATCATTTTGTGATTCTTCAAGGATCGGGCTGGGTGCGGTTTTGATGAAATATGATCAAGTTGTTCCATACAGATCTCACTAGTTGAGGCTGCATGACTAGAACTATCCTACACAAGATCTATAGATAGAATATATTGTTCATGATCTTCATAGTTTAGGGAATTATATTTTGGGTGAGGTGTTATTTGTTTATATTGATCATAAAATATTAAGGTACATATCAACACAATGGGACTTGAATTTGAGGGATCATAGGTCAGTGGAATACCTAATGTCTTCTAATTTTGATCTAGATTATACACCCAGTAAAGGACATGTCAAGGATAATGATTTGAGATGCAAGACTTAGAAACAATATGTTCGAGTGGCTAGAAGTGAGTGGCAGATGATGGTTATGTTTTCTGAGTTGCATCTGGAGATTCAAGAGTAGCTTGGGAAGCCCATCAAAGAAGATTTGGTAATGAAATATTCTCTTCACGAATGGTTTTGGATTCCACAATTATCATATTCCAAAGGCCCTGTAAAGAGGCAGAGTATCATAGGAGGGAACCCAGCTCCATGTTGGTTTTTTGAAAGTAGTGATACCTTTCACTATAGTGGGTGTGTTTGGGTGCCATAAAATATATGGGTTTGGATAATAAGGTAATTTCATGCCTCAGTTTGGTAATTTCACCCCGATCTTTCCATGATGTATTGGGATATGAATCATCAATAATATTGTCCAGGTATGGAAAAGTAGATATCATGTTTTATCACTCGGTGGTCCACCTATTAGCAGGTGAAGGCAGAGCACCAGTGACCCACTGGTCTTCTACAAACATTATCAAGTATTCATTGTAAATGGAACAATTTCACCATGGATTTCACTATAATCTTGTTGAGATCTCCTTGAAGTAGTGATGCAGTATGGTTGATCGTCGAGAGGTAGACCAAAGCCGCTCACATATTTTGGAATTGAGATACCTACTCTGTAGATGATTTGGGAAGAATTAATATCTAAGAGATTGTGATAATTCATTGTGTTTCCCTTTATATAGTCTTGGACTGATATGCTCAGTTCATATCATATTTATGGAAGGGGTTTCCAAAATAACTGGGTTCACAGGTGCTCCTGAGTGTTGAATGTCACCCTCAGAAGGATGGGTAGTCCGAGAAGATGATTTGAATGTTAGTGGAAATGCTTTGGGACTATATTCTTGATATTAAAGGTTCCTAGGAGAATCATATTCCTTTGGGTGGGTTTTCCTATTATAACATATTTCATGCAATAATTCAAATGGTTCCGTACGAGGCCCTTAAGGGTATATCACTCCATTCACCACTATGATGTCTTGGGGTAGGTGAGGCATCACTACTGGGATATATTCTCATTCAGGAGACTTCAATCAATGTCCAACTTATTTGGAAGCATATGGATACAACTAAGTAAAGTTATAAGTCTTATACCGATCATTGTTTTAGGCCTATAGAGTTTGAGGTGGGGCGTCATGTCATTCTACATGAATTTCCTCCCTTGGGACATAAATGAATCACGAGACAAGGAAAGTTATCACTGAGTAATGTTAGGACTTATAAGATAGTGGAGATAGTTGGGCCGGTAGACTATTAGTTTATGTTACATAAGAGGCATCATTTCAGGTATGATGTCTTCCGGGTATCTCATCTTCAGCAGTATCATCTGGACTCGTCTCATTTGTTTGATCCTCATGATATCGATATGGTGGATGATGCGCCCTTTTAGGAACATCTAATCCGTATGGTTGACGTAGTATGAATGTTCTAGGATGTAGGTCAGCTCCTTCATTCTGAGTGATATGGAAACAAAGATGTTTTTAGGACAAGACATGAGAAAAAAAGGCCGATGTATATGCGTAGTGGCAATATCTTTTCTCAGATGATGTTGTAACGCCCTTGGAAAAGAATCATGGGGATGATTTGTTTTAAGGTGGGGAGGTTGAACCATCCCGAATTTATCTAAAGTAATGAATCACTTAATTTTTTTTGTTTATTACATAAAATAGCCCTTAATTTTATACATAGGAGGTCAAGAGAGGTCCTGAGGGAATCCAAGGATCGGTTGACTCCCGAAGAACAAAAAATGTGTAAAACATGTTGGGTTGCAATGTTTTTTAAAACCGTGAAACCAGGGAACATGGTCATGTGACCAATTTCAGGTCATAGATTGCAAGAAAATGCATGGTTTACATACGGTTAATCAAACTATGTTCCTAACTATGTGAGGTTCCCCTGTGAAGTAGAACCTACCACATGGTTGGCTCATGGTTTGGCTAACCGTGCGGCACCTACTGTGGATAAAAATTCATGTATTATTTTAATGATTTGTCTTTAACCAACCTTTTCTCCTCCTCTCCTCTACACACTGGATTAACCCCTCCTCCAGGCACACAAAGCACTTCCTCCTCCTCCATTTGGGATCTGATATATCTCCCTTCTTAGTGATCCATTTTTTTCAATATTGAAAGCTATAGACTCTTCTTGTTATGAACTTCCTTCCACACTACTTTATTTCTTGGATTCTCATAATCTCATTGTGCTATTTCTACCTGATGAATTTTAGCCCTATTTTGGGGGTTTTGAGAAATATATTGATTTCTCCCATTCAAGTTTGAATCAAACCTTGTTTCCAAACATGTAGAGTAATATGACCATGAGGTCAAGAATCTACTCTATTTTTTCCTTCAATCTCATTACTTTTTTGTGTTTCACCTGTGTACCCCTAGAAAGATCCTACCATCAAACTTTGGTTATCACATATTAAATAAACCAGGACATTCTACCGTGTCTATTGTGATTATCACTCAGGGGGAATCCCATCTGTGGGTGTCCATATGGATTTTGGAAACCTCATTGGGTTTTTCCAACCTAAGTGTCCTACGTTTCCTTTTCTATACATGTAGAATTTACCTTGTTGGATTATTGTACCATGGTTACTTGTTTTAAAATGATAAATGAATTTAGAAAATTGTTAAACTATGAATTGGATCCCTTTGATAATGTATTGTATGGATTATAATGGATTTACCCATGTTTAGTGCCTTATATCTTTGTAATACTTGATGTTCATTGAACGAAATATTTTTACATGCTTACTTGCTCATTTCTAGTTACATTAATTCCTTTCCTTATAATGACATCCTTATGACTTGTGATAAAATATTACACTTCATTTAATTTGCATTTTTTATTGTTATTTTACTCAAATTACCATGTCTATTCAATTTTCACAATGCCGAGGCCTTTCTTTAAGTACATATTCTTAATATTATATGAAATTTCTCACCTTGCATCATGCCAAAGTCTTGTGACTTGTTTGGTGCTCCTTGCATGATCCATTTAAATGTTTTAAAAGGAATGTGATTCTTTGGTATGCTTGATAGCATGAGATTTTGAAATAATATAAATGAAATATTGGTAAGAGGAATGTCTATTCCATATAATTTTCTTACATTTCTTTATTTAAATTTTTTCCGTATGCTTATTCCCTTATTAATTGATTTTATTGTATTGAAGGCCATGGAATGATTATTATATTGTGTTGTTAAGATGCATGTATTGACATGAAATTGTTTAAGGCTTTTTCTAGGTATCATATCTATCATACCTTGATTACACTTATTTAATGTTTATTTCCTTTCATGATGAAATGTGTCATTGTTAATGGGATTTAAGTGCATATCTTGGATAAATAAAAATAACATGGTATTGATTTGATTATTGTTGGATAGAAATCATAAATACATTTCTTGATATATAAGGATTGTTTGATATGGAACTTATCATAGACTGGGAGAGAGCATGGGTTCTGTATTACGGACCCATGGATGGGGTCCTTGTGGTCGATGGGTTATAACCTGATGCACCGAAGGTCGATGCTTTGGCATGCTAGGGAAGGGCTTTCCAGGAAATTTCATATACTCCTAAGTTATACCGGTTCACTTAGGGAGAAACTGTGGATGAAAATTTTGGAAAGATGGATACGCCATGACTTGGGTGATACTTGGTATCCTTATGAGATACCTGGGATGGTCTAAAAAGTTTACGATACCTCATTTCAATACTCAAGACAACTTAAGAGTAACCTTGGATGGGTTAGATGATATTGGATTATATTAGATGTTCCTATTGAAATATTTAGGATTCTTTTTTACCACCTTGGATGGGAACGAGGTTCATCCTCCTGAATTCATTGTTTTATCTGATTGAAATGTTTTATTGTTGGACTGATAATTCTGATGATATGCATCCATTACTTTTACATTGATCTTGTTGTGATTTTCCATGTGTATACTTATGTATACTTATGTAATGACATAGATACATGACCCCAAGATATAGCACAAGCTTGGTGGTATGTTTTATTATTAAATTTTGTTAAAGTGGCACATTTTATATATACTGTGACCTAGACAAGTTTCTTATTCAGACTTCCAACATAGGCCAATGTAGGTGGTATAGGACGGGTGTTTGTTTAGGATCTCGGACCATGATATAGTTGCTTACTTATTTTCTACATTGTCATTTACTATATCTGGGACATTGTCTATAATGTATTTCATAAAAATTAAAATCATATACTCATTGGGTTCCAGGCTACTGAGATTCTATATCACACCCTACCCGGGAACCATTTGATATCTAAGTAGACTTTATGACCGTAGGTATGGATATAGGGATGTGGGGTACTTATGTTTCTTGTTTCTTATTACTTATTAGGATAGAGCTTTGGGGGAAGAAGGACGATCATCTACTTGATATTCTTTGTATATTTTTTTGGTCTTTTTTAGTTTTGATAGCATGAAGTATATGCTTATACCTCCATCCCCTACATTTCAATTTTTTTATTGATTCAGGAAATGAAATCATTATCATTTTTATATAGTATTGATATAATGTTTCATGATGTTTACACTAATTTCTTGAGTCGTTCATTTTATTTTTTAATGTTATCTATTTATCTATATGCTTCCACTACTTGTTATATTTTTTTACTACTATGTTGTACATAATAATATAAGGTAATAGTCTAACCATGGACATTCCTATGTCCCATGCTACTAGTTGGTGGACTCTATAATTCGTGGAGATATTCTTGAGGTCATGTGGACCACTGTCTTGAGGCCCGATTAAGTGGAACGTTGGGTGGGATGCAACAGTAAGTACACCTTCTCTTCATCAAGACATTGTTGAAACTCTACCATGATAAAATTGAAAGGTATACTATGAATATACTTATTTATCAGTGGTAGTGTGGAATACATTCATTAGAAATGAAATTGTCCTTCAAGATGCACAATATCTCAACAGAAACATGATAGAAAAATGGATGGTTGGAGTGCAATGTAAATATACCAGATCACAAGGGAATAAATATAATTCATCTCTGGAAAGACACACCAAATAATTAAAATTTGATCCAAGTTCATCATCATGATGATCAATATCATTATAATTTTAAATTTCCACAAGAGAATAAAGGAACTTACTAGACTCTCTCAGTGGTTGGATAATATCCAACCCATTTTTGAATGTAGTATTTGGGTTGATGTCGTATCCCAATTCAATTTCACCACAATCCACTATCACAGGAAAATCCACTAGTTAAAAACTCAATTTATATGCCATGATTTCATTGATTTTACCAAGGTCAAGAGTAAAGATAGTATCCATGGATATTTCAAAAGAAGTTTTTTTAACCTTATTTCATGGGGTATGTTGGGTGTGCCTAGTTTCAGGAAATTAACCCACTATTTCATGAATGATTTTTTTTTCAAAATTCTCTTCTGTTCTACCCTCGTTATATTTCTCCATTTGATAATGTTTCACCAAAAACTCAGGATCCTCCAGGAAATATCATTCTTCGATTGTTTTTAATAAAATATGAGTGTCATACATAACCAACACTGACTAGTTTTTTTACTTCGGAAATATTTCATATGACTCTATTATAGAAAATGTTTTAGTCTTACATATAATTTCAGAAATAGGCAATTAAAATTTATCTGAGGTGACATCATCTTGTGTTTTAAAATGCGTGGTGTCTTGGCTTAATTCATACTCAATCATGGTAAAGAAGAGTCCTACTTCAATGTCTTTTTCAACCTATAAAGGTTATGTTTAATAGAAATTGAATGCATCATTTTTCACTTTGGGATGGATGGGTTGTAAACATGTATAATAAATAAATGAAATTACATTTTCTAAGAGACCATTATATTCTATTTTGTAGAATATTGAGCTCACATATTCTATAAATTTGAATAGATTGGATGAATAAATTTGCGATGGAGAGTATTCGTCAAGTGTATGATTGGAAGAAGGATCTATCTATGTAGTCACATCATTAGAATAAGGAAATGGATTTTGTATGATTGGAACCTCTACAACACTTTCTTAAAAAGACTTATTCTGAATTAGATCATCAAGTGGTAGTGAGGTAACTAGTTCGGTAAGATGATTCATTTGATTTCCTAATTTATTGAATTTATTTTCTAGATCATTTGATGAGGATACAATCATCTCTTTACGTTAATCATTATGTTCAAACCTCTGATTTGTCTCATTGATTATATAAACCAACATGCACCCAATTATTGAATCATTTTTTTCACAAGAATTATTGAGTTCTAAAATTTCTTGAATACATTGACAATGATAATGATCATATTATAGGTAGGAACTAGAAGTAGAATATAGTGAAGGATTTTTATATTGTACATTATATGGACTTCAATAAAAATCATTATAATAAAAAGGTGTACCTGGAGAGCTGATGTGCGGTGAATCATTATACATAATACCTTGAGGTGTGACTATATATGTAGGGTACTAACTATAGCTATATGGTTATGAACACACATTTTTTAACATTTAGTTGTCTTGAAATTACCTGCAATAAAAAATCCATATAGTAGTGGACAAAACTTTTTTTTTTGTTTTTTTCTTTTTTATTTTTGACCTATATCGCTCTTTGCAGGAAATCTTATTTCTACTATTCACCCCGGAAAATGTGTTAGAAATTGGGTACGTGCTTCGAAATGCATGAAAATTTGAAAATTTATTATCCTACTACCTAATGTAGAAGTGGTGAGTAGGGTCGAACCATAGAGATAATGTGAAGAGAAACTAGGAATATCCTTTTGGAAGATTGTTATAGTAGACAAGTTTTTAATTTGATTAACAACTAAAATGTTATAAAAACTAAATAACAAATTAAAAATTACTATTTACATCAACTAAAACTCTCTATGTGAACCAAACAAAATAATTAATGAAATTGGTGGGGATGAAAGTGTTAGAGTTGTGATGTCCGTTCTGGTGCATGCAATGCCAATTATTTAATTCCCACATTTGAACATTCATTTATTAAATTATCACCAGTTCCAAATTTAAACAAAATATTATTAGGTATTATTCTTTAATTTTATACAGTATTCAGATTTTTACACAAATCATCAGTCATTTCATTCTTTATCCTGACGAATAATTTGTGCGTCATTGTAACAATGAATCAATGGGTGAAATACCATAATCCATTCCCCACAAAGTCAAAGTATCTATGTGCATCAGGATTTCTCACATGATATTACATATTAGGTATCACTCATGCATGTTTGAAGGGGAATGCAAAAAAATATTATGTTTTTTATTAATATATTTATTTATCTGTAAGTCACTCACGTGTGATTCTTGATTCCCTCACATTCATGATCTATTTTCAAAAAAATAAATTCTATGATGATATTTCACCCATGATTACTTATTTGGTATCACATGAATGTGAAAAAAAGCATGTGTGAAGAATCTGAATGACCATTAATCCAAAATGAAATGTAATTAATTAAATAAAAATCCAAATAAAAAACAATAATTAAATGGAAATAAAACAAGGAAATAAATTAAAGGAATGTTGTTACCTTCACATTCATCACAACTACAACACAAATATAATTAGTTCTCCATGCCGACAAGAGAACACATAAAATTATAAACCAATATCACTATGCTCAGGTTGTTTTAGTTTTCACCGTAAGTCGTCATGGATGATCGTAAAATAATATTTACCACTCCGCTAATCACTGCAATATTGAACCAAACAATCAAGAACATATGTAAACAGAATAAAATATTATTTGTGTTTGATCTCAAGCTGAAACATTGATCTTTTGAAAGAAAATATAATCCATCACATGTGATGACATCACACCCGAACCACAGCAGTACACCAAGAATGGATCTGGTCGGCATAGATGATAGTGATGGTGGTTAGCTGCATTAGAAGAGGGAGGCCGACATGAGGAGTATTTCCACTTAGATGATGAGTAGTGAGGAGGGTTCGGCCAAAGTGGTGTTCACTTGGCGGATGGTGGAGAAGAGCTACTACTTTTGGGTGTGCGCCAGGAAGAGATGAGCACTAGGAGACTAGGGTTTAGATGAATGAAGGAGTGGGACAATGATGTGGGAATGGGTGGTGGATATTGGATGGGGGGTTATTGCTTTAGGGTGGGGTGAGGGAAGAGGGGTGGTGAGGTTGGGGGGGTGAGGGGAGAGTGGGTGATGTTGGGGGAAGGATGGGGTAGATATGGGGGTGGGGTATTGGGGGGATGATGAAGGATACTTCTGTCTGAATAAAATATTAAGTAGAAATAGAAATTTAAATTAAAAAAAAAATTCTATATATGATAAAAATAAAAATAAAAATAATATAATTAAATATATAATATAGGAATTAAAAATGAAAAATTTAATTGAAATAATAATTTATAAAAGTGAAAATAAATATATAATTTTGAACATGTAATTAAACACCCTAAAATATAAATATAATAATACTGTGAAAATCATATGACGACTATTAATAATTAATATAACCAAAATAATAAACTAATAATAAAAATACTTTTATTAATACTATAAAAATATGAATGAATAAAATAAGATGTTAATATAGACAATTAACATATACGATTATTTTTGTTAATTAATAAATAATAAAACTAATGGTAGCGAATCTAATAATAACAAAATGCAGTATTGAATATAATATAATAAATTAATATAACTAATTGAAATACTAAATTACCAGTATTAGTATATAAATAATGTAAAATTTATCAAAATATCTAAGACACCATCTGTCTTCACCCCTTCAGCTCCTTTTACACCCTCCACTCTGTCAGCATCTGGAACACCCTCCTTCTCCAACCCACTAGTATCTGAGATAGTGCCTCCCCATTCAACAGGTTCAGCAGTATAGAAATAGGTTTCCAATTTTATTTTTATGTATGGATATTGGAGGGTTAATTATAGGTAAAAATTTTAATTTGAATAATGTTACTACAATTTTTTATACTACTACCTATTTTTTTCATAAAAGATGAAAACAATGTTAATATCGAGATAAATATGAACAGTTTAGATGTCTATAATCTAAATGAAATAAAAATAGTTGTACCATTTGACTATTATGGCATCCCCAAGGATGATTCTATTGGATTAGTTGGCCAGATTGTAGGCCAATTAGTGGTCAATCTAGTTACCCTTTCCATTACCTATGCTGATTGGTGTAATGTGCCTTAATCTTAGAGAATTGAAGTCTTTGATTCCCAAAAAAGGTAATTTAATACATTATTTTGTAATTGAATTTCATTATGTTATTAAATTATAATATTTTAAAAAATAATCTCTTTGGAAATATTTTATTCCACTTTATCATTGAAGGTCTCATTGCACAAAAGTGGACATTGAAAATTTTGTATAAGAAATTGATGTATTTTAAATGGATATTATGAAATTAATTTAAAAATTATTTGTTTACCACTAAGTAGTAATATGACATGCTACCTGAAAGGATTCCTTGAGAGAAATGGAATGTTTTTATTGATAGTCTTGTATGAAAGCTGGTCCAGGATCCGGAAAATGCCCATACTTGACAAAAAGATTAAAAAACTGAAAATGTGGTAGTGCAAGGGGGGTTAGAAAGGCGAGAATATATAATAGCATGTGCGTCCTGGTCAATAAGATATGAACAAAATTCCGAGATGAAAAAGGGGCATCATGAGGAGACCTCCATACTATCCCTCTTGGATAGAGCATTAGTAACCTAGTTTGCCTCTATATAAACTTGATGGACTTCCATTTGAAGAAGATCCAGGAGACGTAGACATTAAATCCATGATGGAAGAATGCTCCAAGGAACTTCCATGGACCATTCCCATAGAATGTGAACTACTGTACTTGTGTCACACTCCACCCATATGTGCCACCAACCATGGTGGACATCATAGTTGACATCTTTAATCACATCCCATTATTCAGAATCATTTGTAGAACCAATTGCACTATAATGATAAAATATTCCCTTAACAAATACATGATGGTTACAGAACACCCCCACCACACCCCAAAGGTGATGGGGTACCAGATGTCACACCATCAACCTTCACATTCAACCACAATGAGATGGGAGCAACACAACTAATTGATTTCAACATCACTGGTTGCTTGAACCTTCCAAATACCCCAAAGTATTTTTAGCATTATAAGACCAGAAATATTATTATTCATTTTACCTATTTTTATATTGGAAGCAGTTTGCACTTCCCTATAAACAACAGTCAGACCATCTTTCAAAGAGGGCTTTCAGTTGTCATAAGTAAACTGATTTCGGGCCCTCCAAATCTGAGAAAAGGCCTCCACAACAGTAATGAAGAGAAGATCTAAGACCTTCTCACATTGACCAGATGTAGTGACCGGGGTCAGGAAATCATCAATACTATTCATTGATAATTGAGTCACAAAGACCTCTTGAAGATGTTCCCAAAATATGCAAGAGAAGGTACAAGAATAAAAGATGAGGAATTGTTTCCTCTGCGTGGGTGCACAAATAACCGAAAGAGGCCAAATGTATTCTTGCTCGCTATAGGATGTGTTTCACAGGTATCCTACCCTTCCAAATCCACCATTTCAATAGGTAATTATAAGGGATAATGATTGTTTTTTTAAAATTCTGCATCTACAAGGGAGAACCTGCATTACTACCACATAAGTGTCTGTAATACACCTTTGATGTGAACCTGCGAAAGGTGATGGGTGTCCATATCAAGGTTTCAACCTCCACGATGTAATAACCCTACATAGCCAGCTTAATATGATTTGGATGATAGTTTTGCAGAGCCCTGTCTCAGTGCATGTTAGAAATTGAGATATCCTTCAGCTACAGAGGGATCTCCTTGCCTTCCATGATGGGATTGTCTAGCCACATTGTTGTCCAGAAATTAAGATTGGATGATTTGGAAACCATAAAAGTGGAGCAATGCATGATTCCAATATAATCATGTTTAATGGAAGGCCATACGGAGGTGGAAATATATGCTGAGTACCCATTATTCATCTTTGATATGAATCTATGTGCAAGAAAATCCATGGAATCATCATTAGAGGTCAAAAATTTCCAAGTGAACTTACTTATGAGAGCATCGTTGAATCCTTTCAGATCCATAATACCCATGCCCCCCATTTTAGTGGGATTGATGCAATCTTTCCAGGAAACAATGATGTGTTTCTTTTCATGTATTCTCCCAGTCCATATGATGTTCCTAATTAAACATTGATGTTCATTAACAAGGGCACAAGGCCACTGATAATCCAAGAAAGCATAGACATACATTGATGTGATAACCAAGTTCAAAGTACATGTTATTCCTGCTTGAGAGATCTATTTCCCTTTCCATTTGGACCATTGATTAATAATCTTGGAGTATATGGATTCAAGATAGCATTTCTTCAACCAGCCCCAAAAAAAGAAGTACTCGTAGATACATAAAAGGAAGGGAACATCTCCTAACTCCAAGATACTTGAAAATTATATTATACTTGGAGATAATCATTCCATTACAAAATAAAATAGAGGATTTATTCTAGCTTACCACCTTCCCAACATCATCCTCATAGTGAGCAATGATTTTCTGGATGCAAAATGTTGGAACTCATTCGGCCTGCTCAAATAGAAGAATTTCGTCAGCATACAGGAGGTGTGAGGGGGTGAAGAGAACCATTTCAACCTTAATTTTTATATAAAGACTTTCATACACCATATCATTCAATACAACACTCATATAATCTCTATCTAGATCAAATAGGAGTCCAAATAATGGATCCCCTTGTCTGAATCCCCTAGAGAATGGTAAATAACCTATGGGTGATCCATTGATAATAATAGACTATATCACACAATGTAGAATTGTATTGAAATGTTTGATGAAAAATTCATAGAAGACATGTTTTCTGAGAACCAAAAAAATAACACTCCATTTCATGGTATGAAAGGCCTTATAAATGACCATCTTGAGGGAAGACCTTGCATTCCTCAGATTTTTCCTCATGGCATTGACATATTTTGAGGCAGTGAGAAGGCAATTATGAATATGTCTTCTAGGGAAAAATCCAAACTTATTTGATGTGTCCCTTGTTATAATAATGTGTACAAGCCTTATGTTAATGATCTTTCTAATAATTTTGGGGATGGTGTTTCCAATTGCCACTGGCCGGAAGTCCTTGATGTCCAAGGCATTTTCATTCTTTAAAAGTAGAGCAATTAAGCAAGCATGGGCACCATAAGGCATGGATGATTGGTTGAAAAATTCCCAAACAACATTAATGACCTCATTTCACACAATATCCTAGTAAAAAATGAATAATTTATTAGTAAACATATCTGGTCCTACCAAACTATCAATTTTTAACGAGAAAAGTGCATATTGTATTTCCCTCTCTGTTGGTGATTCCACAGGCAGCTTATTATGATGTGTACTGATTGTGGGTTGAATAATTTCCATAAAGTGGGAAGTTCCATCAATTCCCTTCCTTGAGTAAAGATCATCAATGAATTACACCACAAAATTTGAAATTTTCGAATCTGATTTATAAAGAAACCCATTTACTTCAATCGTAGAGACACCTCTCCTGGACATCTTTTATCTATGTAAGCAGTGAAAAAACCTTGAGTTCATGTCTCTTTAATGCATCCATTTGAGATTTTATTGGCTCCTAACAATGTGTTCCTATAGTAGGAGAAGGTCATCATGATGAGAAAGGTCTTGGATTTCATCCCTTTAGGGGACATAGTGATTTTGACATGCATTCTGACAAAGTAGAAAATGTTGTTCTGTAGCCTAAAATTCATACTCCAGGTTGGAGAAAGATTCTTTGCTCCAGTCATTCAACAATTTTTTTGTGTTTATTTTATTATTGATCATTATTTTATGAGGTATTCCAATTTCTTCAATCACCCAAGCATTTAAGATTACTTCCCTACACCCAAGCACTACAATCCATCCATTATTGAACCTGAAAGGAAGAGGAGATGACTGCTTCCTACCAACAAAAATATCCACAAAGTTCGGATGATGATCAAAACGACATTTTAACATGATGAGACAAGAAGTGGTGATAGCAACATTCCTGTCATTGATTTTCACAAAGCACCTGTCCAATTTACTGTCTTGGTGCCCATTCAAGGTGTACCTAGATCTTATACGATCTGCTGCAACAATTGTGACTTCAGACAGATTACATTTATCAATACACACTAAAAAATTAGTTGCACCCATTGATTTTAAATGATAATGAGTCATTTAATCTGGCATAAGGACAGTGTTGAATTCACCAAAAACCACCCAGCTCTTAGTCAACTAGTCAGAAACCGACTCATGATCTTTCTAGAGACCGCTTCTTATAATATAGAATCTTGAGGAATAAGTAAAAGAGAGAGAGAGAGATGATAACTGTATGAATTCCAATATCCACTGAAACAAACTATTGCATCATGGTCATCATGTGAATGAAAATGTTGTTGTGTTGTAAACCCCAATGTGTCCCAGGACTGCTATCATTTGAATTTTGAGATACAAAAGTGTAACCAAGGGAGTCACATGTAAAGAAGTTCCAGTTGTCAAACATAATTTTGGATTCGGAAATTGAAACCATCAATGGAGTATTGGTCATAATATAATGCCTTAGGGCCTAGACCATGGGAGAGTTCCCAAGCTCCTAACAATTCAAAAAAATGATCTTCTTTTGATGGAATATTTTCCAGTCCTTTGAGGCCCTACATTTTGTACTGGCTCTACTTTGTTATTTTTACCCATTCCCTTCTCTTTCCCCTTTCCATATTTCATAGCCTCAGAGGGAGTCTCATAGATTTTTCAGTCCTAATTAACATCAGACCATAGTCATCCGCTAATTAGAGTAAATTTATTAGCATATTGATCAATGCCCATGGGAGATCCCTGACGTGTTATCCTCTTGGTAGTTTTCCCAGAAGGGACCTACTAGAATAAATCTTTATTCCTAGGATGAAACATAGAAATAGAACCATCCTAATATATTTGTTCCAAAACATGATTCATGACATCATTCTATGTGTCTCCACGAACCATCTACCCCACCAGCATAGGCACATAGTGGAATTGACCCTGAAGCAAGTCCGCTAAAATAGTAAACTACCAATGTGGAAGAGTTGAGTGGCCTGATTCAAGCCATAAATCTGTGTGTCCCCAAGCACCAGCTTTTCCACCAGCATAGGGATAGAATGTCTGGGGCCCTTCTCTTGTGGAAGAGTTTGAGTGGCCTGATGAGACATAGTCTCACTCATACAGTGAGTTTTACCATCTTCATGAACAACACCTTCCTCCACCTACCCCGGAATCTGCATGATGTGGGGGACTATGTGTGACTCTTGAAGGGAACGTTGGATAGGTCGATCCCCTGCATTTCCTTTAGATGAGTCTTGAACTAGGCACTGGCCAGCTTGCACATCCATTGGGCACATGTCTTAGTCAGCATCTAAATTACCTTTACACACAACAATGTCCAGTATAGAGGGTGTAGTGACACCACTGGTATCCCTTTATAAACACTCTATATGGAAAGAGAAATCCATCTGCACCATCTTCAGCTATGTATCAACTTGAAGAACATTGAAAACCTTCGCAAAATCTTTAATTTCAACCATTCCAACAATTGATGCGCCATCTGGTTCTAGCGCAAGGGCTTCATCAAAATCAATAGATGAGTTAGTATCTCCCATTGACTGAGGGTCCACCCTAGGGAGAATCTAGTAGTCACCTAATTTTCTACTTTCCCCTTTCCTTTAGTATTATCCCTCTTTCATGATTGACTATCATGGCCTTTGATATTACATATCGTACAAAACTTGGACTTATTATATTCAAGGTTCACATGGCCAAAAACACTACAATACTTACGAAACATGGGTTTCCTTTCATAAGGAATTTCCATTTCGAAACTATCATCCCTGGTGGTGAGAAGAACCTCCTCCACTAATGTGTTGTCCATATCAACTTCGACCAGTACACGAGCAAAATGTCCATTTCTAGGATTTTCTGTTTGGTTATCAACAATAATGGGATTTCCAATTGATGAAGCGATGTCCCACAAAATTCCAGGGTTCTAATACAACCAATTAAGTCTGCAAATCCGAATCCAAATCAGTGTATGAGTGTTTCTCACATTTAGTGGATCAAAATTTCGATCCCACTCTGGTGTCCTAAGTACTCCAGGTTTTATATTGATGGCACCAAATCTCCACGCATGCCTTTTCAACTCATTTGATGGGAAAATAATGTGGAAGTATCTTCATCCCATACCAGTCATTCACCAGTCCCCAATGCCCCAGATTGTAGTGATTCTATCAAAAAGAACATTAAACCTCCATGGAATCTCACACTTCATAGACAAGACTCTAGAAATGATAGAGAATTTACAAATATTGATTCATTCCTCAACTGTATCCTGGTTGGAAGAGACATGAGTGATCCTAAACTTCCTTATGATCCTTCCCAGAGAGGGAATACAAAATTCTAGGGTGGTAATAACATCCAATTTTACCACATCCAAAAAAAATTACTTTGGTCCAATTATTTATGGGGGAATTCCACCATTACGTACTAGAGCATTATATTTCCAAAAACAGATTGAATCTATTAATATTTTCATTATTTTAAGTATTTATAAGATAAAATTATCGATTTTATATATTAAATTGTTTATTTATCTTTTTTAATGTAATCAAATAATATAGGGCATGGAGTCTCCATAAAAAAACATTGGTTGGACGTTTATACAAAATCTAATAGGAGTTATTTTCATGAGCCCTCCATATATGTTGGGGTATGAATTCTTCTCTCATTGTAATAAATTATTCTATGTTGTCACTATGTTAATATGTATTTCATAAAATATGAATGATATTTAATTTATTGGTAAAAATAAAATAAATATTAGATTCCAATCCTATTTTTTTCCTTCTCATTCATCTATGATGATAACGTTGGTCATGTCCAAAGGAAGGAGCAGCCTGGTCACATCCACAGGATGGATTTAGGACCATTACCATCCGAGATATTTGGAAGGCCACTGAGGATGGAAGAAAAATATACCCCTAGTGACAGTTACTCCTTTCATTGATATTATCATCGGGAGTTTTTTACAATTCAAAGCACAATTCAGGAATAGAGGGGAATATATAAAGATGAAAGATTAAAACATTGTTTCTCTACAGAAATCGTTGATTGAGTTATATCAGAGGACAATTGGATCTGTCCCTAGTTATATTACCTCGATGGATGGTAGTGAGTAGGTAAATAAAAAACTATAAAATTATTTAGTATACAAACATTTATTGGGTTTTTGTTTAAATTTAATTAAACAACACAATTTAATTTTCAAATTAATTGTAATACAGGTGTTGGTAGCAATGGGTGAAGATAGAGATCAAGAGTGTTCGATCAAAGATCATCAGGAAGTGATTAGTGTTCACATTGGATTTAGAGATGATATATAACTAAACATTCAATATGATAACACTAATATGGTGATTCAGAAACAATGTTGTGGTTTCTGGTAGGGATATTTGTATTTCCCTTACATTGCATGAAAATCTATATGCTTGGTTCATCTACTATGTTTTATTCTAAATGATACCTTATGGTGATTTTTATTGAATATTATATAGATTCTGAATCATTACACCCCCATTCTAGTCTTATTTTTAATATAATACTATTACATGTATTTTAAATTTTAAAAATTTTGAAATTTAACATTGATTTTTCAGAGAACTTTTTCTAATGAAAGGTTTCTATATCAATATGTGTAGTTATGAATAAGACCTTATGTTTTGGGAAAACAACCATCCAAAAATACATACACATGAGGATTTTAGTGAAATTTGGTATTGTGACCCATTGAAGAAACACATCCTCATATCACTAGAATTACGATATGATAAATCATTGAGATCATTAAACCATATAAATGAATCTATTTAAAATTTCTTCCAAAAGAAAATACACATTGAGTTATAATCCTCTAACTTTGTTGAAGTCCTACATAAAGGTTTTTCCGTGTATCATGTCCATGGTCTCACTCAATATGGTAATTTTGTTTTAATGACCCCAACCCCAATGATCAATAATCCCAGAGATATAGATACACATATCCCCACCGAAACCATTTGAATAGACCTCTATATGGCACATAGCCTTCTATCTAGATAGAGGTAGTTTAAACCACCACAATATCATCTTCTTTTTTAGGGGAAACAACTATTAGAACCAAAAGAACTTCCCCTAAATAAAATTTCTAGGATGGTTCCTAGAAACCATTGATCAATGGATTGAACCGATGCGAGTTGGATTCCTACAAAAAATTCAGTAGCGGTCATTGGGAACCATCACATAACCATATGGAAGTGGTTTAAACCTCTATAAAATAAGAAAAACTGCCACTATTAGATGAATTTTTTGTGGTGTTGCATATTTGTCCTTAAACATTTAGATTGTCATTGATGCATGTCATCAGTCACATAGTTATATTTTCTATCCAAAACTGTCACACAATATTTTAGTGGGATTTTGGGTACGTTGGGTGTGGTATGATTAACATGTCATGTTTGGCTATGTTGATGAAGGATTTGTCTCTACCAACTTAATGGAAGCTGATATCCCAACCCTTTGATTTAAATATAATAGTCTCCCTAAATTCCATGGCCATGGTGTAAATACATGTTTATTCCATGTAGTCAAAGAAATAAATATGAAGCATATAGGTTGGTGACACATATGTGAAACATTCTGGAAGTGATATTGTAACAATGTGATTATACTACACAATGAGTGTTCAAATGTGGTTTTCATCATTATGTCAAAATGTTCTATCTCTTTGGTGCCTTGTGTTGAAATAGTGGGTTCCCTAGACCCAACTATGTAGTACTTTTGATTACTATATAATGTGTATAGTTAGATATGCATGATTATTTATTACCATTATACTACATACTTTTCTGCGCCCACTATAATAAAGGTAATGTCCAAAGGCTAGTTGTCATGTCAAGAGGTTATAGCAGATCCCAGGCTATAATGAGAGCCTCAAGATACAATGACATTAAACATAAATATATGTTCTATATTCTAGATACATCTTACTGACTGGACACAGTAGATGTCTTATTATCTGGTGCTGGGGGCTCATAAGAATTGAGACATCTTCGCATGAAGTTCACACTTGGTGATCTCTAGTAGTGAGATCATGAGGACAGAACCGTCAATAGGAACACTACATGTTTTTGGGTGTCATTGGTTGTTCTTATCTACAATCATGTGTATTGGTCTCTTGACTTGAGACCATTACTAATGTATATCATTTCATTACGTACTTTGATGTAAGGCGAAAACCATGGAAGTGATGTCATGGTGAGGTAGTTTGTGTCGGGTGTGTCGTTAGTGGTATAATGTTGGTTGAATTGTAAAGAAATTATTTGTCGCTTCCAAGTTACAGAACTTGTATATCTCAGGCCTGGTTGATCAGGAAGGTTCCTCCTTCATATGTCTGTGGCCAAAGCAGTAGAAAGGCAAAACCATCTGGATAGATCAACAAATAATAAAGCAAGATAAGGACTATGACACAAGAGTGCGTCCTTCTTTATGAGATATCAAATGACAAATAAATTATAGTACATAGTCAGTGTTCGTAGGATGGTAGTCATTTCTATGACTATCCTTATCTCTTTAGGGACCATGATGGGTTGCTAGACCCAACTCTTGGTCTATGAATTTTTATTCACTACCATTGAGATAAGGGGCTAGAGTGTCACACACAACAGTGTATTAAATAATCCAAACCTATTGAGTTGAATATGTATATGGACATAGTGGGCCCCACCATGGGGTCCGAGCATGGTCCAAGTTATTGATCACCAAAAGAATTAAATAAATTCACTAATATTCAAGTTAAGAATATTTGGGATTGATTTTATTTAATTTATTTACAAGTTTAGTAAATATGAGAAAAATATTAATAGAACGAATATAATTTAATATTCAAGGTTCGTTTAATATTAAGCGGGACAACCGGTCAAGATAAATGGCTCAGATTTTATAACATAATATATTTTATATATATATTACAATTATGTGATAAAAATAATAAATAATATTGATGAAGTTATAAGTCTTCATAGTTATTTATTTAGAGAATGTTGATATTAACGGGGGCCGAGGAACCCTATCGGGTATTTATCAACATCTCTATAAATAAGAGAGGATGCTCTCTCTCTTGTGTGCTCATTTCACTATTCACTCTTTTGCATGGAATGAGATTTGAGAGCCTCTCTCTCCTCCCGCTTCTTAGAGAGAGAATCACTCGATCCAAGAGTTCGGATCCATTTTCTCCTCACGCATCGCAAGATCGACAATGCGGTGATCTTCGGGACGTCGAAGATATCATTTAATCGCCGCTCTATAACACGAAGATCGACTATCGGTGTTCTCGTGGATTTTTGAGGCACGTTTGGACGATCTAGAGGGATCCTGCTATGAATCCTTCATGCAACGATTGCCATCGACAAGTAGCGGTCAACAATGGCTTCAGATGTGCAACGAGTTTGTTTTCTTTTCATTTATGTGCTATTTATAATCTATGCGAGATCCTCGGACCTCTCCGGGGCTTAGATCATCGGCAATGACAAGTACCGTTGTTCCACCAACCAAAATTTTAAAATCCCTTGCCCACCGGCTTCCGCTGTGGGCCCCAGAAACCTCACGGTTTAATTAGAGTGAACATGTATATTTTCTAAGCCAAATAAATCTAATTTGCATAAAATAAAGTATAGGGTTCAAAGATGGTCCCAATGGTTCAAACCGTGAGGCACTCCGGTGCCAAATGACCAAGTTATGGTCAGTTTAAATTTTCGGATTGGATCTAATTCGTGGATTGATCTCAGGTTCTTATTTTACTTCATCTTGTTGAACCGATTAAAATTCAATCGGTTCACTAGAAATAAAAATAATTTTGGAAATTATGTTTTATTAAGGAAATAATTTTTGCAATAATTTTATTATAATAATAATATAATAATAATAAATTATTATTTTATTATAGTACTTATATTATTATTAAATTTAAAAGAATATCACAATGCCTTTGGAAAAATTGAAAAGGGTAGAATAAAGACTTAAAAGTTAGTCTTAAAGTGTTTAAAAAAAATTATGGTGGAATAAGACTTCCTTGAAGTCTTATTTATATAAAAAATGAAGGGGTGGGGAACGGTGCTGCCGTGTGGACAACAAAGAAGAAAAAAAGGGAATAGAAGGGTGCAGCGTGTGGGAGAGAAAACAATCAAAAAAAAGATTTTTTTGCAAAGGGGTCCGAGCAGATGCCCTCTCTCACACAATGCAACACCAACGCCCCCTTCCCCGGGGCAATCCTCCCACACGGCACGCACTAGACCGCCACACCCCTCTGCCGGCGCCGCTCCCTCCATGCCTCCCCTCCCGTAGGATCTCCTTCGGCCGGCTGCCGCCCCCCGCGTTGGCCTCCTCCTCTCGCGCCGGAATCCCTTCTGCCGGGCTGCCTCCTCGCCTCCTCCCCATGCACATCGCGCCGCCTCGAACCCGCCACCCTGAGCCATCCGGCCAACCCGACCCTGCGCCGACCCTCCCTTCCACGCCGAACCGGCTTCTGCCGACCGCCCTGAGTCCATGTCGGAACCCTTCGCCGGAACCCTGTGCTGGACCGCCTCCAGCCGGCTGCCCTAAGCTCACCGGACGCGCCACGTCGTGCTACACCGTCCATGCCTACCCAGATCGGACAGTCACCTCTCCGGAGTAGAGGGCTGCCGGCCATGTGTCTAGCTGACCTCTTTCCCGGACTCCTTCCGCTCCCCTCAGACTACGCCGGGAGATGGAGTCGCCGCATGAGTCATTGGATGTTGCGGTCATGCCGCGACCACGCCGCGGCCACGCCGCGGTCATGCTGTCGTCAAGCCGCGATACCCTATTCCAGCATGACACCCTGCGGCGGTACGTAGTCCTGCCAGACTGCTCCCCAGCTAGATGTCCAAGATGTGGCCAGAAGGCTCTAGGGTACCTCGCGCTACAAGACCCCGCATCGCCACCTTTAATGCTAGGCTCCCACAGGGGTCGCTGCTTCTGGCCGCCGCCTGGTCCTCCTAGAGGGCAGGAATCCCCTCGGGTTAAGTTAAATCAATGAATATAATTAATTCATTTAATTAATTAAAATAATTAATATATTTATTGTAGTTAAAAAAGTTTATAGCCGAGGATTAAAAGTAATTTAATTTTTGAAATTAAATTAATTAGTTAATTAATATAATTTTATGTATTAAAATTAAATAAATTAGATGACTGATAATTAGTTAAATTATTTTAATTGATTAATTCATTTAATTTAATTAAATTAAATAACCCTCATTCTTATTTATTCATTTTATTTTATTGCGCTTTAATTTTACCCGTCGTCTGGTCTTGAGCATCGACCATTTAATGTCTGCATTTATTAATTTATTTAATTAATTATTTAAATGCGTGCGATGATTGTAATTATTTAAATGATGGTCTGTGCATCTTCCTTGTTTTCAGTTAAAATGTATAAGGGCATGCACGCCCAATTTACCTGATGTAAATTTATACCCGAGTTCCCCTCGCCTGTATGCGAGTATCTTTGTACTTCGGACGAAGATGATGAGCGACTTCGACCATGCCAAGACGAGGTGGAGCACGTTGATCAAGATGATGAAAGATGACATGTGGACTATGCCAAGACGAGGCGATAATCAAAGACATGATGTGGAATACGCCAAGACGAGGCAGTAATCCAAGAGGTGATGTGGACTTCACCAAGATGAGGCAATGCTCCAGATGAGAAGCAGACATATAGAACAGACAAGATGTATCAAGAGTCAAGTATACGACTCAGGAATGATGTGCTTAGGTCATTTAGATACTCAAGACCAGTAGGGTAGTAGTTTTACCTTTATGCATTTATTTATTATTTTATGCATTTTAGAACAATGGGAAAAATACATAAAATGATAAATAATAAAATGCATAAAGAAGTGACTTTTGATTTCTATTAAAGTTCAGTTGTGAGCATGACAACATAGATGAAAAAGATTAATATAAATGGATTACAATAATCTAGATAAATACATAAAACCCTCAATGAAAATATTAAGTCACAAACAGCCTTCGATCATTCAAGTTTGAACAAAACCAGGTGTTTGGGGTGCCGGTTCATGCCTTAGCTGAGGGTGCCTCTTACTACCAAGGAGTGTATATTTGTATGGTGGGTCGACTTAACTAAAATTGAAACAAAGATATAGCCTTAGCTATTTTGTTGTAATTTTATGGGCAAGTGTTGAGTAAATCGTTAAATGATTTTTAAGCTGGGACTTCACTCAACAGATCATGGAACCACAAGTTAAAGCGGTTGGCCAGCCAAAATCCTAACATGGACCCTAAGAGTAGTGGAGTAGCCCTAGCTTGTAGACTATAAATGAGGTTCAGGGATCCTTTCCACTAGAGTACTCAAGAGTATTTCGATTCTAGTACAGAGGGTTTCTAGAATTTGAAAAAAATAGTGGGCGAAATTTAATGATTAAAAATCTGAAATGTCACATTAAGTAATCGCATAAAAGTACTATCTGTAAAAGTATATTTGTAGATAAGGAAAAGCAATACCATATTTCAAACTACGAAAAAAAGTGGACAAAGTTAACGTCCAAACAAGCACAGATTTCTTAAATGTAGTTTAGTCGCTTGCGCACATTACTACTGCAATGGAAATTCAAGGTGCTTGTGTCCCAACATGTTAAGCCACCTCAAGAAGCAAGGGTGTAAAACTACATACAGGAGACTCATGAAACAAGAATATGATGGTTCTGTCATAATGCTATCATCAACATTTGATGTTAGTTGCGGTCGCTACATCAAGACATGGACGATGTTACATGTATTCTCATCTCCAAGATCCTTTTAAGAAGAAAGAGAAGCAAGATTTGAATGTGATGGTTGCACTCAGTTTTTTTAAAGGTAATGAACATTCACAATCATTCCGGACATCCCATTTCTTATACCTTTTACACCCAATTACTCTTGTTTTGTTTAATAATACAAACGAACCATATAAAGTAATCGCTTCATTACCTTTAAGGTAATATTCGCCAAGTAATAAGAATATTGGATATAACACCATCTTTTATTCTTTGGGCGAATATATTGAAAGACAAGGATGAAAGGCCTATGGCAAGTTACACCAAATGAACCGTCGTCATGTCCTTCAATGAAAAGTGGTTGGTCAGTTAACAGAAATTTATTTTCATTACATAATGAAATAAATTCATGAAAGATGAAAAAATGAAATACAAGAAGCAAGTACCCGTTCCTCGTTCAGTTAATATTCATCAAATAAAAGTATTATTTTCTATCATACTTCTTGCATATTAATATACAATATTCTATTCACATATATGTATTGAAATAAAATAACCAAGTAAGTAGAGAAATATTACTAAAATTAAAGTGTCTTCTCCAAGTAGCTAAGAAAGGGTGATTCCTAAGTCAGCAGGGAGAAACACATAACTTCTAATTGCCAAGTGATTGATTAAAATTGAACAAGTTGTGGAGTATAACCAAAAACATTTATCTCATGTGCCCATTTGGACATTATGGGACATTATTCCAAGTTTTCGAATGAATGTTGTTTGTGGTAACATACTCAACAAATAGTTCACTACTATTTGAATCAATGGCAATACATGATGAATATAAAAATGTAAGACCTACCCAGTTGTGGCAATGTGATTCTTTTTCAAGTAAAACTAAAAGAAGACTTCAACAATATACCCAGTATAGTATTTAGTCATGGAACAGCTAAACACCTGTGGTATTATTGACTTCTTTAGTTTATATAAAGAATACTTTAAAAATAAAGGTATACCACAAAGCATCCGAGGTTGGTTCAACACGAGAGTGTGAACTATTCCAAATAATGATAGATGTAAAGATTCTTCATAAAATTCCTTTAAGTCATTAAGGAATGTACCAATGAAGATAGGTTTAGTAAGAAGATATGAGTTTCTTCGGATCGGCAGGCCGAATAATATCTTGAAAAAACAATCATTGATCATGATAATGTAGCGTGGAGCAATTCCTAAACGCATGTTACCTTATATACACCACCATATTGATGTTCATTAGGAGGATCGATGATGAGTCTTACATATTAAAATTTTTCAAAAGAATTTATCTTGGAGAAATTCCTAAATGCACATTTTATACATCAATGTTATGATGTATGTTTTATCAATGTTACAACCTCCAGAAACATCCATTATATTTCAAAATGTGATTTGCAAATAACAGTTTAAACCCATAACCAATATTCCAACTAAAGTGAGAAATTGATATCATATGAGTCATAGTATGATGGAAAATACATTATGTCATAGGACGTGTTTAGATGCAAAGCGTTTGTTAGGATTTAAACAGACATGCATCAATTTAAACACATTGTGCATCTAAATTAATTATCCTAACAGTTTCTTAGGATATTACATAGATCCATAAGACAGAAAAGATGTAGTCAAGTATTAGACTACATTTCTATACAAGGGTGCACATCTCAATTAGATATATTGGGAGTTGAATTGACTTAGACTTAGTTAATGCTCGAGATGCACAAATGGTTGGCATAGGGAACAAGTTCCACAAGTACATGCGGAATATGCATGTTCCAGAGACACATACTATGTAGGAAGTATGAAAACATGGTGATGGTTTAATATTCACCACGGTCGGTGATATATTATTCATTGAGAATAATAAATCCTACATGTAAGCCGTATATGGAAACAAGCTAAGATGGACAAGATCAACTAAAATTCAATAATAGATTCCATGTATCAAATTGAAAAGTGGCTAATAAATTGAATACTGCGGTGGGTATTCAAATGAAATGATACATGGATGGTAAAAGTATGGTATGAAAAAGTCTCTATAGGTTATACCATGTCGATATTCCTAAATCTATTAGAATTTTACATGTCATAGCCAAACTTCTAAGATCCTGATATTGTTCATTGAATGTCAAGATCATCTTTCCTGGAAGGTGTCTATATGATGCAACCAGAAAGAGGTGATGACATAAAATGATGCCAATAAGGGTTGCAAGTTATTGAAATCCAATTATGGATTAATGTAAGAAACAAGATCTTAGATCATTCCTTATAAATGAATATTTTCCATGTGTCTACCAATGGTTATTGGGAGTGCCAATGTTTCCCAAATGAAATATGTTCTGCAACATATGGAAAATAGATCTTGATCTTACAGTTATATAAGATAAGGTTAAAAGAAACTCTCCAATGATTCAATTCAAATAGAAACCTATGTTCTAGGGAACATGATCCACTCAGGTAGATCTAAAGGTTGCTTAGCTTCTAGTCAATCGTACATATAGTGACATTGTATTGATAAATACAAGTTGGAATAATTCATGTTCTGAATTGTTGCCTATGTCACATGGATTAATCTCTCCAGGTTAACATGTTAAGAGTATGTGTAGAGATTAATTTTGTGAATTGATACCATATGCTTTAGTGATGGATCAATCACATTTGTCATATTATGTACAATAATTGATACTTCCAGGATATTATTTATTATCAGCAGATATCAATTATTTCCAGGAGCACTGCAAGTGATGCAGTCAGAAATTTCATCTTGTACTTCGGTAAGTACAAATGATATGTACCTGGGATAAAGAGAGGAATATATATTAGTTATGGTGGGATACATACTAGTAATCCTTAGATCAATTTTATCTAGTATCGCAGTTAAGAAAAGAAGATGAGTTATTCAAGCTCATAAAATCTAGTGGTAGCCATATTTACAGATACCGAGTACGTTGCAGCTTCTAAAGCTGCTAAGATGGAGTTGTAAATCACATCAATTTGTTCCAGTTCTTGTATTCGAACCTAGTGAGAAAAGTATTATCATGATGAGAATTATGATATTCTTACTAGAAAAGTTGTCAACTTATGACAATGGACAATAGTAATCTACTCGGGGACACCATATCTTGAGAAGTTTTACTCGAGTTACTACTTTGGACAAAGACTTATAGCAGATCCCAGGCTATAATGAGAACCTCAAGATACAATGACATTGATCTTAAATATATGTTTTATAGTATAGATACATCTTACTGACTGGACACAATAGATGTCTGACTATCAGGTGCTGGGGGAACATAAGCATTGATACTTCTTCTCATGAAATTCGCACTTGGTGATCTCTAGTAGTGAGATCATGTGGACAGACCCGTCAATAGGAACACCACATGTTTTGGGTGTCATTGGTTGTTCTAATATATGAACATGTGTATTGGTCTCCTGACTAGTTATCATTACCAATGTATATCATTTAATTACGTACTTTGATGAAAGGAAAAAACCATTCCAGTGATGTCGTGGCGAGGTAGTTTGTGTCAGGTGAGTTGTTAGTGGTATGTCATTGGTTGGATGGTCAAGAAAGGATTTGTCGCTTTCAAGTTAAGGATGTTTTATATCTCAGGCCAGGTTGATTAGAACGGTGCCACCTTCAAAAGTTTTTGGCCAAAGCAGTAGAAAGGCAAATCCATCTGGATAGATCAACAAATAATAAACCAAGATAAGGATGATGACACAAGAGTGCACCCTGCTTTATGAGATATCAAATGACAAATAGATTATATTACACAGTCAGTGTTCGTAGGATGGTAGTCGTTGCTATGACTTTCCTTATCTCTTTAGGGGCCCTGATGGGTTGCTAGACCCTGCTATTGGTCTGTGAATTTTTATTCACTACTATTGAGATAATGGCCTAGAGGGTCACACACAACAGTGTATTCAAGAATCTACACCTATTCAATTGAATAGGTATATGGACATAGTGGGCCCCACCATGGGGTCTGAGCGTTTTCCATGTTATCGATCACCAAAATAATTAAGTAATTTCATTAATATTCAAGTTACGAATATTTGGGATTCAATTTACTTAATGTATTTACACATTTAGTAAATACGAGAAAAATATTAATCGAACGAATATTATTTGATTTTCAAGGTTCGTTTAATATTAAGAGGACAACAAGTCGAGATAAATGGCTCAGATTTTATCACAAGATATATTATATATATATATATTACAAGTATGTGATAAAAATAATAAATAATATTGACGAAGATATAAGTCATCAATATTATTTATTTATAAAACGTTGATATTAACGGGGGCAGGGGAACCCTACCGGGTATTTATCAACATCTCTATAAATAATAGAGGAGGCTCTCTCTCTTGTGTGGGAAATTCACTATTCACTCAATTGCATGGAATGAGAGTTGAGAGACTTTCTCTCCTCCCACTTCTTAGAGAGAGAAGCACTCGATCCAAGAGTTCAGATCATGTTTATCCCCATGCATCGCAAGATCGAAAATGTGGTGATCGTCGGGACATTGAAGATATCATTGAATCAACGTGCCAGCACCTGGAGATCGACGATCGGAGTTCCCGTGAATTTTTGGGGAACGTGTGGACGATCTAGAGGGATCCTGTGATGGATCTTCTGTGGAACGATAACCTTCGACAAGTAGCGGTCGATAACTTCTTCAGATATTCAATGGGTATGTTTTCTTTTTATTTTTTTTCTCTTAATGATCAACGTGAGATCTTCGGACCTCTCCGGGGCTCAGATTGTCGGCAATGACAATTACCATCATTCCAAAGATGAATATTATAAAATCCCCGGCCCACCGGCTTCTCCTACGGGCCCCAGAAACCTCACACCTTGATCCATTCCTTGACAATATTATTATACATTATGCAAGCCCACCTAATGCCAACAAGAAATAATTCTCGTCACACACTGACCGAGAAAACATGGGACCATACACCAATGGTATCCCCTTCCAAATCCCTCATAAACCCCCCTCATTCCAATGTTACATCATTACTAACTCCTCATCTCATACCCACCTCGCAACTCGATGACCATCCCTCTACGACGCCCAATATCCTCCCTAAAGCCCCCTCTCAATGCTCCTCATCTCCTAATATACTCTCTGGCATTGAATTTGATGCCAATCATGAGGTGTGCATGATGGATTCATCCATGTGTAGTCCATTGATATAGTTCCATATATGAATCCACATCATCATTAGTTTCGGTAATTCCATAAAACATATACTCTGCAATTTTATACTACACTAATACTATGTACTCCTGTTGTTTTTGTTACTCCATTATATCACCTGGTCGCCATCTAGTATCCCATAAATAAATCTAAATAATATATTTATCCATATCTTTCTATAAAAGCATTTACCAAAAAAAAATTAAATTTTCATTTCAAGGGAAAATTTTCTTTTTCATTCACAGCACCTTGTTGAATTGTTTTTCTTTTATAAATTAAATAGACTTATAAAAAATTAACCAAATTATGCAATTTTAAAAATAAATGATATTTTTTGAGCAATAATTAGACTTGTATTAAATTAATTATAATAAATAATTTGAATAATATTCTAATTATTATTATTTGATAATAACTATTATAAATAATTATAGTTATTTTATAATAATAATTTTTATTCAACCTATTTTTCAATTGTTTTTTTACATTCACATTCAAAAAATAATCCACACAAGGCATCACATTAAAAGATATATTATGCCAAATGAATTTTATTGAGGGATTGATAGGAATAGTATGAGATTATTATTTCAGAGAATGATTGGAGAGGTTTTCCCATTTGGGCCTCAGGTATTCAAGATCATTGGATACATTGAGTGTCTAGATGTAATAGGGTTTAAACTTGAGGAAGAATTGGGAACCGACTTCATTATGGAATCACTCCCTTAGTTCTTACCCAGTTTTATTTTGAGTTTAAAAATAAAAAATGTTGATAAGTCTCTACCAAATATTCTCACTCTTCATTTCCAAGTAGATAAGGATTTAAATTGAAAGAACCCTTCCATCCTTATAGTGAACGAATGGAAAAAGGAAGTAAATAGATTTAATACCAATAATTCTTCACATACTTCGAAGAAGAGGATGATAAAGGTGTAATAAGGGGAATAAGATGTTGTTTATTTTCACATGGAAAGAAGGACCACTAAGATAAAAACTATACCCAATCAAAGAAGAAAGGGGAAGCATCATGTGCATTTATTATCGAGTTCAATTTATCTGTTTTTAAAATTTGGGTATTAGATATAGCATGTGTTTCACACATATGTATAAAAATACAAGAACCAACTATATTTAGAATGATTTACCAAGCTAATGTGGATATATAAGTAGATATTTGAGCTAAACAAGATGTGGTTGTAGATTTTGGGGACTGCCACCTCATGTTGATGACTGTAGTGATCTTGGTGTGGAAAGGTTGTCATTGTGTTCCATATGTTACCAGAAAAATTATTTCTATATAGATAATTGATAAATATGGATTTATTTATGAATTTGGGAGTAATTATTCCTTATTTTAGAAATATAACATTTTTTTACGGTAAGACACATTTAAATGTTCGTGTTTATGTGCTGGATTACATAAACCAAGCAAGGAAAATCCTTAACGATGATACTTTACATGACCACAGTCAACTTTGGCATCACCAATTAGGTCATGTAAATGAAAATTGCTTAACTAAATTTATCAATATTGATATTTAAATTATTTTCAACTAATATTAATCATTGTTTGTCACACATTTTTATAAGGAAATTGACCGAGGTCCTATTTAGTGGGAAAGGTGAAAGGGCTAAAGAGTTTGTTGAATTTGTTCACACTGATGTCTGTGAACCATTTCCAATTGAATAAGGGGATGGGTACTCATACTTCATAAATTTTACAATTAATTTTAGAAGATATGGATATGTCTACATAATAAGGTATAATTTGGGGTATTTAGATAAATTCATGCAATATAAGAATGATGTTGTGAGCTGGTTCGGTATAATGATTAAGTATGTTTTATTAGAACATGGTGGAGAGTATGTTCATCATGAATTCATTGATTACTTATGAGAGTATGGGATCCTATCCCAAATAAATTATCCTTACATTCCACAATGTAATGGCGTATGGTAAAAAAGGAACCACATATTGTTGTACATGGTGAGATCAATGATGAGTCATGTGAGTCTTCCATTATCCTTTTAGGGATACTCATTGAAAACAACAACATATATACCATGATAGGTACCAACTATATTGATAAATGGCATTTAATATATATTTTGGAATGAAAATAAAACAATTTTATAAAAATTTCATGTGTGGGGAAGTGAAGTGTTTTTATGACCTCTTCAGGTAACAAACATGAACCCTGATGCCAAACGTGTACCTCTATAGGATCCCTATAGGAAACATTGGGATATAAACAATAGAACCCCTATTACAAAAAGGTTATAGTGGAAAGACATTCCATATTCACTGAGAGGGAGAACATATTTAAAATAGGTAGAGGGAGAGAGATAGACATCGATGAATATGAGGCTCATGGTACACTGCGGTTGGTATAGGAAGAGATTCCAAAAATCCCTATAGAAGAAGAAACTATTCCAGATTCTTTATAAGTACATATGACTACCAGAGAGGTTAAAAAACAAAAAATTTAAGGTTTTCTAGTCATCGATGATGGTGACTCATTATTATTGGATAATAATGATCTTCTAACATGAGAAGAACCTAAAAGAGTATGGTAATCTGAGCTAGGGTGGTTCATCTTCCTCGCCAGGAGCCAGTTTATCTAGCGGTTGGAAGCGTCATTTCTAGGGTTCACATGAGGGATGTACCAGAAAGATTTCATATACTGATATCTAAGTGGGTTTTCACCAGTGAGTTAGGGTAGATTATAAAAATTCCCAATGCATGAGGAACCCAATCAGTTCTAATTTTGAGGAATAATGGGTCACTAGTAGTGTTTATGAAGAATGTTTCCTCCTGTATTTAGTGATAGGGGATCTATTCCAATTCCACACTCAGGTATAAGACAATTGACTCCATGATAGGCTGGAAATTGTTCTACTATCATTTGATCAAGAGAAGGAGGTGGTCATTGTAACACCCTAAGATTTTATGAAAAATATTCTTAATTTCATTAATGTCTTGTGTTGTACGCTACACCAAAAGGAGCTTTCATAACATGTAACCTTGAATTGGCTTTCATTACACGCAATCTCGACCCTCCTCGATAGCGTGTGTAGTACACAATACTGAGTTTCACTAAACAACGATATGCTGTTAAAATATTATTAAAACTAGCCGTTATGAATAGTAATAACCACTTTTTGAAATTTTGTAAATTTTATTTTTCAAAATGGACTTCATTTTTGGATTCGGAATATCGAAATTATCTTAGGATGAAATTTTGGTATTTTTCGGATAACTTTCATATTCTGATGAATAGTGAAAATTACTAAATTTTATTTAAAAACAAATTTTTTAATAGAAATAATTAATAGTGATAAATTATTTATTTGAGTGGTTTTAAAGTATATTTAGAATATTTTTTTACAATTTAATACAATGTTGGTCATTGGATGTAATTTCACATTTAAACCACACAAAAACAGGTGTCAATCTTTTGATAGTTATTATCTTTTAAAAACGCGCTATTTGTTTTGATGATGGGAATTAATTTTTAAATTAGTTAATGTAACTGATATTTATTGAATTTGGTAAAATAAAGATAATTTTTGAATTCATAATATCAAATATATCTTAAGCCTAATTTTTGGTATTTTTCTGGAAACTTTTATTTTTTGATGAATAGTGAAACCACTAAGTGGTAGTTAAAAAACTGAATTTTTCATAAAACATAATTTTACCGCTTCTGTGAGTAGAATTTCGAAAATCTGAGAGACACGGTTAATATCAAGGACTAAAATGTGGTTCAATGAGATGAAAATAATTTTTGGTGAATAGTAACTTTTTACTTTTTTTTACCACGGTTAAAAGTAAATAGGGTAATTAAGGGTAAAAATGATATTATTATTACCCTAACACATGTCCTAATTCTATTGGATAAGTGTAATTACACCAAAAACAACCATATGAATAAAATATGATCATTTAGGCCCACTTGGATTAGATTAGGACATTTATTATTAATTTATTTAAAGAAGGGTTAAAATAGTTAAAATCAAAGTTTAATAAGTAAATCATTTTTAATATGGTGTTATACATAAGATAAATTAGACTATAAATACTCATCATAAATATAAAAGGCTTTCCTACATAATGGTATTTTATTTGTAATTTTTAGACATTAAATAATATAATTTAGTTATGACACAACAATGATGCAGTAATTATCTTATTAATGAAATATTGACATAATTGATGTTATAAATAGCCAAATAAATGTAATTAGAGAGTTTTTATGAATTACAATAATTTTTTAGGTTAACATGACATGTTAGTATTGTTTTAATTAACTTGGTTCGAACTAATAATTCTGTTATGATTTTCAAAAAAATCAATTACTAAATAGTGTCAAAATTGACATAAAATAGTTTTTAAAACAAATATTATATTATTAATTGATATTTTATTCCTAAAAATCTAAGGATCGTCCAAATGACTTATATAAGGCAATATATATTAATAATAAACAACTTGGGGTTCGTTTGGCTTTATATATTAAGTTTATTAACCTTATAGTATAAGAAAACAAGAAGACACGGTAAAAGTTAAAATATCTAACTTAAAGTTAAATATAAATGATAAGGTTAAAATTGATACCTAAACTTTTCTAAATTCTATTGGATGAGAGTTTTTCGACCCATCCCCACCTTAGCTTATAAATATATCAATTTGGAGCTATTTAAAACCGAACATGACTTTATAATATAATAATATTTTTAATTTTCCCAAAGGTTCCCCTCTCCTCCCTTATAAAAGGGAACCTCCTCCCCCTCTTCCTCACACCACTTTGAGCCTTCAATCTCGTCCAAACCCTGACCAAATCTCTTCTCCACTTCCCTAGTATCATCATATATGTCCTGGTCTTCTTCAAAGACCATCCTTAGTTCTTTAAGTGGAGGTTAAGAAAAGGCGCATCAAAAAGAGGTAATATCCATTACCGATCTTTTTCAATTTCTTTCTTCTTCAACTTCTTCTTATTTAGTTGTTTCATGATAAAGTAATAACATAAGTATTTCTTATATACTGATATGTTATTATAAATATGAAACAACTCTAATTAACCTTCTATCCATCCTACGGAAAAAAGAAATCACCGCGCGTGCGTACATACGGAATACCATCTCTACGCCGTGGTGTAATCTATTTTCCGCCACCACCTTAATTGGAGGGGTATAATGGTGTAATGAGTAACTATATATGATTATTATAAAGTGATATTGACACTGAAATAGTATACATACACTTCAACACAATTTCACGATCATGAGAACGATATCATTGCTCGTGCGTACGTACGGACTACCGTCTCCACGACGCGATGAGATTCATTCTCCACATTAACCATTCATGAATGATTATAAAGTATATATAAAGAATAATAATGAAATATTTGACTTGTAAATTTACTAGATTTATGTATATATATATATATGTATGTCATCTACTTACCTCCATTCAAGACAATAAGGAAAGGAAAACATCGTTCATGCGTACGTACAGACTATCGTCTCCATGAACGGTGTGTTTCATTTAATTTATCTATCTATTATATATATATATATATACTGAATATATATGATATATAAATAATGTTTTATATTCTTGAAGTAAGTAAATCATGATATAAGTAATAATAATGTCAAGAACAACAAGTCCAAACACCTACGATAAATGAAACGATTTTACCCAAAACGCTTCTTTAAAATGGAATTTACAAAAGAACGGGTAATATAATGTCATAAGTGAACCATATATGATATAATAACAATGAATATGATTCTGTAATTAGTTAATGACATTATTTAAATCATTATACAGGAGGTTCAGATATGTACAAATCATATCGGATATAAGGTAAGGGAAATATCACAATCTCATTTTTATCCGAGATTGTTTATACATTGCAATTTACTGGGGTGTATTTTGTCATCCACATAAATTTTTCCTCAATATGTAATATTTATATCCTTCTACAATAGTTTATATTCAATTTTACCCTTCGGTGAGTTTTTAGTAAAATATATGAAAAGAATCTTTTGTCGTTTTTCATACGAGGTACTTTTTGACTTTTCTGACAAAAGTACGAAGAATGTTTTTTTTAATTTATACGGCATGAATGGATTTTTAAAACATTATTTACAAGAATATTCCTTTAAAAGTTTTCAAGTTTATTTTTAATCAACTTATTTTAGTTTAAAATTGTATGACATGTTATGAAAGGAAAAGTATTTTTGAAGTAGAAAGGATATTTTCCTCAAGAATGAAGTTCAAGTGTTTTATCAAAATTATTTTCCATCTAAGATAATAAAGGGTTCTGTTTTTATCCCTATTATTACATTGATTTGATTATGTTGTGATGGAATTATTTTTATGAATTCCTTTATCATATATGAATTGTTTTATGATGTCATGATGTTTAAGATTCCCATTTTTATTACATGGGTTATTAAATGATGTATGGTTTATGACTTTGTGGCAGAAATAAGAATGGTATCATTATGAGATGGGTGGGACCTATATCTCCCTCCAATGCATTGGGTAAATATTTTATATCTCATGAGATAGACATGGCTGGAACGGTAGGTTATACCGGTTCAGTAAAATTGGACTTAAATGAGAAATGAACTCGGTTAAAAAAGGGACTTTGTCCACTAAGATAGTCTTGGCAATGAGTCTTGACTAACAAGAAATGATTATCTATGATTATGTGTGTATTCCACAAAGTTTCTTGTTTTAAGTTATGATTATTGGGATTACATTTCACTACTATGATTTATCCCATGTTATGAAATTATGATCTCTTTTACAGGTTAATCTTTCCAAAAGATATGTTCTTATGAATATGATGTGATTGATATTTATTTTGTTTACCCTTACTGAGCATTTTAGCTCACCGTTTTATGTTTTATTTTCCCCAGGATATAAATAAAGGTTTTAGGTAAGAAAAAAAGGAAGATATTTATGGGAGATGTTGATGATCTTTCACCATGATTAGAAGATTACGTTCCGAGTTTCCAAAGACACTAAACTATTACGGTCCTCATATGTGTGTTTTTGTTATTTAATAAGTATTCCGCAAAAGAAATGTAATGTCCATGTACGTCAAGGTTCGGGTCTCTACAGTTGGTATCAGAGGAAAGGTTTAGTCAACCTTTAGAAACTAGGATGCGAAAACGTTAGTGAGACCCCTAGAGATATTACTAAGGTATGTCTAGAGATGTCCCTAAGGATAAGTATACGAACTACGGTAACGATCTTAGAATTTAACCTAAGATGTTAGATATTGAGGGTACTCCCCCTTTAGTATGTTGTTTTCTCTAGCATGATTTTTTCCTCTCACAGAATTCTTTTTGTGTTTTAGTTAATGGAGGGAACCAGAAGGAATTCGGTAAACATTGAATCCAATGGACAAATTAGTGACTATGAGCAACAAAATTGTATAATGCCTAGAGAGAAAGATATTGTGATTATACTGAATCAGTCATCGCAGTATATGATTAACAAGGTGAAATTTAGTGGTATGCCTAATTCATCAAATAAGAAGAAGATAGACTTTTATACATGTTCGCATGTGGAGGAGCATAATGAAAGGAAGATTGAGATTTCTAAAGAAGGGAAGAAGAACCTTGAGGAATACCTCAAGTGGAGGGACATATGTTATCTGTGTGGAGAAAAGGGTCATAGAGTGACAGATTGTTATGGAGTTCAATGTCTTATTTGTGGAGAACATGGGCATTACCCAACTCAATTCCCTGACCTAAAAAGTTACTTCTAAATCAAGGAAGGAATTATTCCAAGACAATCATTGAAGAGGATGGATTGAAGTGTTTATGTATTGTTATTAAAGAATAATGTTGTTGAGGTACTTTTATGGCTTATTAGAATATTTTTGTATTAGTGTATTTTGGTTTTCAATAATTTTATGGTATCGGTAACCATGGAAAGTGATGGAGATATTTTTAGAAAAAAGATGATATGCGCATAATTAAGGGATAAGGAAAAAATGAAATGTTTGACAGTTTTCATGAGCTCATGATTGATATAAGGACTAAGTGATATCATGGTTTGAGTATATAGAATTTTGAGGATTTTGGTATGTGGAAAGTGTTAACATTTAACTACATTCATGTTTTCATTAAGTTTCAATGGGTAATCAAGAGAACACATGATTAAGGCCTCTGAATGTTTGGAATGTGACCAACAAGACATATCTTATGATATATGGGGATCAACAATGGTATTAAATCTCTGGTAATCATTTTCACTATATTATAAGAGTGTACTGCAGTATTATAGATAAGCCTAATGATTGGAATGGACTATGTTGGACATAAGTTAGTATTGTTTAAGGATAAAAGTTTTATCGATATGATTGATGGGATGTTATAGTAATATAGTTTTAGAAAAAGGACAACCTGCAGGACGGGCGACAGCCCATCGCGTCGGACAAGGCCGTGGGAATCGAACCCACAACCGAAGTGCGACTGGCCTTTATCGCCTATGACTAGCCTACAGGAAGTCCCTGTTTAGTAGAAACTAGTTTAATTATATTAAGCAGTATGATATATGAAGTTTAAGTCCATTTTAGGAACCATATATGATTAATCTCACTATAGATGGACTAATGTATTTTTTTTGATAACTTTTTTAACCTTTTGTTTGAGACAGATGCAATGACCCATCATTATATCAGATGTTCTGCTAACACATCACGAATGGAAAATTCAACTTCATTTCTTTAAGAGATGAAGTGGAAATTGTCCAAAGAACGACCAACGGTGATACTATACCAAAATCACGAAAGTATTTATTCTAATTCCAATTTCATCAACTTTAGAGAAATGATTTGAAAACCAAAAATGTTGTCCTAGTGCTCTTATAACTGATGAATCAGATGGTACCTTAGATCATCACAAATTTATGGCTTTGTGATTGTTGGCTTTTCCATAGCCATGTTCTCCACCACTCTCCACCAGAACATGATGGTTAGATTTCTCTTCTATATCCATGTTTTCACCTATGTGGAAACCCAGGGATTAGTTTATTTGGGTAACCATTACATTTCATACTTTTGTTTTTAATGATTGCTTTTGGTATTCCTTTTTATGATGTGGGTTTCTATTAAATAAACTTTCGAGTAGTAAACCATTTATAACCCTGACGAATTTCGAGGGCGAAATTCATTTTAAGGGGGGTAAAATGTAACACCCCGAGATTTTATGAAAAATGTTCTTAATTTCATTAATGTCTTGTGTTGTACGCTACACCAAAAGGAGCTTTCATAACACGTAACCTTGAATTTCCTTGCATTACATGCAATTGCGACCCTCCTCGATAGCGTGTGTAGTACGCAATACTGAGTTTCACTAAACAACGATATTCTATTAAAATATTATTAAAACTAGCCGTTATGAATAGTAATAACCACTTTTTGAAATTTTGTAAATTTTATTTTTCAAAATGGACTTCATTTTTCGATTCAGAATATCGAAATTATCTTAGGGTGAAATTTTGGTATTCTTCGGATAACTTTCATATTCTGATGAATAGTGAAAATTACTAAATTTTAATTAAAAACAACTTTCTTAATAGAAATAATTAGTAGTGATAAATTATTGATTTGAGTGGTTTTAAATTATATTTAGAATATATTTTTACAATTTAATACAATTTTGGTCATTGGATGTAATTTCACATTTAAACCACAAATAAAGAAGTGTCAATCTTTTGATAGTAATTATCTTTTAAAAACACATTATTTGTTTTGACGATGGGAATTAATTTTTAAATTAGTTATTGTAACTGATATGTGTTGAATTTTGTAAAATAAAGATCATTTTTTAATTCATAATATCAAATATATCTTAGGCCTAATTTTTGGTATTTTTCTGGAAACTTTCATTTTTTGATGAATAGTGAAACAACTAAGTGGTAGTTAAAAAACTAAATTTTTCATAAAACACAACATTAACGCTTCTGTGAGTAGAATTTTGAAAATCCGAGAGACGCGGTTAATATCAAGGACTAAAATTTGGTTCAATGAGATGAAAATAATTTTTGGTGAATAGTAACTTTTTACTTTTTTTTACCACGGTTAAAAGTAAATAGGGAAATTAAGGGTAAAAATGATATTATTATTACCCTAACACTTGTCCTAATTCTATTGGATAAGTGTAATTCGACCAAAAACAACCTTAGGAATAAAATATGATCATTTAGGCCCGATTGGATTAGATTAGGACATTTATTATTAATTTATTTAAAGAAGGGTTGAAATAGTTAAAATCAAAGTTTAATAAGTAAATAATTTTTAATATGGTGTTATACATAAGATAAATTCGAATATAAATACTCATAAAAAAGATAACACGATTTCCTACATAATGGTATTTTATTTGTAATTTTTAGACATTAAATAATATAATTTATTTATGACACACCGGTGATGCAGTAATTATCTTATTAATGAAATATTGACATAATTGATGTTATAAATACCCAAATAAATGTAATTAGAGACTTTTTATTAATTAAACTTATTTTATAGGTTAATATGACATGTTATTATTGATTTAATTAACTTGGTTCGAACTAATCATTCTGTTATGAGTTTCACAAAAATAAATTACTAAATAGTGTCAAAATAGACATAAAATAGTTTTTAAAACAAATATTATATTTTTAATTGTTATTTTATTCATAAAAATCTAAGGTTCGGCCAAATTACTTATATAAGGAAATATATATTACTAATAAACAACTTGGGGGTCTTTTGGCTTTATATAGTAAGTTTATTAACCTTATAGTGTAAGTAAACAAGAAGACACGGTAAAAGTTAAATTATCTAACTTAAAGTTAAATCTAAATGATAAGGTTAAAATTGATACCTAAACTTGTCTAAATTCTATTGGATGAGAGTATTTCGACCCATACCCACCTTAGCTTCAAAATATATCAATTTAGAGCTATTTAAAACCGAACATGACTTTATAATATAAAAATATATTTAGTTTTCCCAAAGGTGCCCCTCTCCTCCCTTGTAAAAGGGCACCTCCTCCCCCTCTTCCTCAAACCACTTTGTGCCTTCAAGCTCGTCCAAACCCTTCCCAAATCTCTTCTCCACTTCCCTAGTATCATCTTAGAGGTCCTGGTCTTCTTCAAAGACCATACTTAGTTCTTTATGTGGAGGTTAAGAAAAGGCGCATCAAAAAGAGGTAATATCCATTACCGATCTTTTTCAATTTATTTCTTCTTCAACTTCTTCTTCTTTAGTTGTTTCATGATAAAGTAATAACATCAGTATATCTTATATACTGAAATGTTAATATAAATATGAAACAACTCTAATTAACCTTCTATCCATCCTACGGAAAAAAGAAATCACCGCGCGTGCGTACGTACGGAATACCATCTCCACGCCGTGGTGTAATCTATTTTCCGCCACCACCTTAATTGGATGGGTATAATGGTGTAATGAGTAACTATATATGATTATTATAAAGTGATATTGATACTGAAATAGTATACATACACTTCAACACAAGTTCACGATCATGAGAACGATATCATTGCTCGTGCGTACGTACGGACTACCGTCTCCACGACGCGATGAGATTTATTCTCCACATTAACCATTCATGAATGATTATAAAGTATATATAATGAATAATAATAAAATATATGACATGTTAATTCTACTTTATTTATGTATATATATATGTATGTCATCTACTTACTTCCATTCAAGACAATAAGGAAAGGAAAACAACGTTCATGCGTACGTACGGACTACCGTCTCCATGAACGGTGTGTTTCATTTCATTTATCTGTCTATTATATATATATACTGTATATATATGATATATAAATCATGTTTTATATTCTGGAAGTAAGTAAATCATGATATAAGTAATAATAATGTCAATAACAACAAGTCCAAACACCTACGATAAATGAAACGATTTTACCCAAAACGCTTCTTTAACATGGAATTTACAAAAGAACAGGTAATATAAAGTCATAAGTGAACCATATATGATATCATAACAATGAATATGATTCTGTAATTAGTTAATGACATTATTTAAATCATTATACAGGATGTTCGGATACGTACAAATCATATCGGATATAAGGTAAGGGAAATATCACAATCTCATTTTTATCCGAGATTGTTTATACTTTGAAATTTACTGGGGTGTATTTTTTCATCCACATCAATGTTTCCTCAATATGTAATATTTATATCCTTTTACAATAGTTTATATTCAATTTTACCCTTCGGTGAGTTTTTAGTAAAAGATATGAAAAGAATCTTTTGTCGTTTTTCATACGAGGTACTTTTTGACTTTTCCGACAAAAGTACGAAGAATGTTTTTTTAATTTATACGGCATGAATGTATTTTTAAAACATCATTTACAAGAAGATTCCTTTAAAAGTTTTCAAGTTTATTTTTAATCAACTTCATTTAGTTTAAAATTGTTTGACATGTTATGAAAGGAAAAGTATTTTTGAAGTAGAAAGGATATTTTCCTCAAGAATGAAGTTCAAGTGTTTTATCAAAATTATTTTCCATCTAAGATAATAAAGGGTTCTATTTTTAGCCCTATTATTACATTGATTTGATTATGTTGTGATGTAATTATTTTTATGAATTCCTTTATCGTATATGAATTATTTTATGATGTCATGATGTTTAAGATTCCCATTTTTATTACATGGGTTATGCAATGATGTATGGTTTATGATTTTGTGGCACACATAAGAATGGTATCATTATGAGATGGGTGGGACCTATATCTCCCTCCAATTCATTGGGTAAAGATTTTATATCTCATGAGATAGACATGGCTGGAACGGTAGGTTATATCGGTTCAGTGAAACAGGACTGAAACGAGGAATGAACTCGGTTCAGAAAGGGACATTGTCCACTAAGATAGTCTTGCCAATGAGTCTCGACTAACAGGAAATGATTCTCTATGATTATGTGTGTATGCCACAAAGTTTCATGTTTTATGTTATGATTATTGGGATTACATTTCACTACTATGATTTATCCCATGTTATGAAATTATGATCTCTTTTGCAGGTTAAGCTTTCCAAAAGATATGTTCTTATGAATATGATGTGATTGATATTTCTTTTGTTTACCCTTACTGAGCATTTGAGATCACCCTTTTATGTTTTATTTTCCCCATGATATAAAGAAAGGTTTTAGGTAAGAAAAAAAGGAAGATATTTATGGGAGATGTTGAAGATCTTTCACCATGATTAGAAGATTACGTTCTGAGTTTCCAAAGACACTAAACTATTATGGTCCTCATGTGAGTGTTCATGTTATGTACTAAGTATTCCGCAAAAGTAATGTAATGTCCATGTACATCAAGCTTCGAGTCTCTACAGTCATGATTGAGGTAGTAAAACATATGTCGTTCAACGCCAGTAGAAAAAATATTGCCCATATAGTATGGTCGCATATCAAAGTCATAGATCAGATCATATCTATGTAGTGAAACCTACTCCTATGGAGATAAGCCTTAGGCCTTCTACTATATGAGGTACTCTTCTAATAGTTGCTAATTTATTTTATTCCCTTTTTGTAACAACTGAATCTCACTCCATCATATCTTCTTTAATTAAGAGAATTATGGGCCAAGTGATAGACTAATTAAGTGGTTTCATGACTCTAGAAACACCATTAGGGGTCTAAAAAGAGAATATATTCTAGTGAAATGAGTTCCCCTTGATATAGGTAGGTACTATTCCTTATGAAATTTCTTCATCCTTGAAATGATTGGCTTCGACGTCATTCTCAGAATGGACTATATAGTACCTTATCAAGCCCATAATGATTGATATCACTAATGGGTATTGTTTAAATCACCTTAGGGAATATCATATATTCATAAAAGGATAATGGGATATCCAGGTGACTCGTGCTAGAACCATGCATCATGATCATGGAAAGGTGAAAACCCAGATGGCTAGTCTCATTATGAGCAATCAGGGGATGCATCTTATTGAATACTCTCCTATTGTTGATCATTTAGAGGACATATTACCTAATTATTTCTTTGGATTACCTATAGAGAAATATCTGGAGTTCATTATTGAGATTGGGCTAGGTGCAGCACTAGCTTCCATTCCTCTCAATAGGATAACACCTTCATAGCTTGAAGAACATAAGATGAAATTTGCATATTTAGGGGAAAAGTGTTTTATCAAACCCTTCACATCACCATAGGGTTCACCTAACCAAATTTTAAAGAAATAAGATGGTACCCTCTTGTTTTTCATGGATTACAGATGCTTTAACTAACTTACGATGAATAACTGTTATCCACTACCTCATATAGATGACCTCTTTGACCAGCTCTGAGGAGCGTCAGTTTTCTATAAGATTGATTTGAGGTTAGGTTACCATTAGGTGAATGTGAGACCATTGAACATACAACATACAGTATTACCAATTAGGTATGGATTATACAATTATTTGGTTATGTAATTTGGACTTATGAATGTTCCATAAATCGTTATAGCTCTTTTGAATTTTGTTTTCCTCCCATATATAGTTTCATTTTTGGGAGTCTTCATTGGATACATCTTATTTTATTATGGTTGTAGACACAACCATGCTACCCATACTGAGATCATTCAGAATACACTAAGAGATCACCTGCTATATGTTAAGCTCAAAAAATTCTTCTTTTGGATCAGTAAGGTTTACTTCTTAGGCCATAACATTTCAGAGGTAGGAATATCTGGTGGACCCTAATATGAGATCACCATGGTTCCATAGGAGTATCCCAAGAATGTATTTGATATATGTACTTTATTGGGACATTGGGGTTATTAAATATTTTTCATCTAGGATTTATTATGCCTAGAAGCATATATTATGTCCTTGAATAAGAAAATATTAATGATTTTATGTTCTGAGTCTTATAAGACATACTTTCAAGAGTTGAAAGTGAAACTGAATTCCACACTAACCATAATTATTCTAGAGCTAAAAAGAGGCTATATTGTTTACTGTGATGGTTCATGAATTATGGTAGGAGAAGTTTTGATATAATAAGATTGAGTTGTAGTATATGGATCCCACCCGTTGATACCTCACAAGTGTAATTACCCTACGCACGACCTTGATCTAGCTATCATGACCTAAAATTTACACTACTAAAGGCATTATAATTTGGGTGAGGGGGTTATTGTTTTTATGGACATGAATATTATGATATATAACTCCACATAGAAAGAATTTCATATAAAGTAGCGTAAGTGGGTAGAATTTCTATAGGCATTCAACTTTGAGCTTGCTTATACAACTGAAAAGGGTAATACAGTGGATTGCACCTTCAGCTAAAAGGCACAGACATAGGCAAACCAGGAGCCCATTAGTGAATGTAATTTGATGGTTCTATTTTCTTATATGCACTTAGAGGTTTAAGAACATCACCGGTAACCTATTTTTGGAGCTCCAGCGGTGACATAATCTATTATGGAGTGGGTGTAGATGAGATAGATATCAGAACATGAAGGCCTCATCTTAAGGGAAATTATCTCTAGTGTGAAAACACCACCTAGTTGGGGTTTTTATGTGAATGATATCTTAATCATCTATGCATGTATTTGGGTTCCATCAGACATTAAGAAGTTCTTATACAATAATCTCATGTCTCTTTTTTGGGTGTTCATCCTAGGATTACTAAGCTGTATCATGACATATGTCATCAACGTTGGTGGCTAGAAATAAAGATGAATATTGGAGGTTTTATCTTGATGTGTTCCACCTGTAAACAGGTGAAGGTGGAGCACGACCAACATACTAGAATTTTACAGCCTCTAACCATTATTGAATGGAAATGGAATTATTTCACTATGGATTTTGTGATGGTTATTTAGAGATATCCTCGAGGCTGTAATGTAGTCTGGGTGATCATCGACAAGTTGACCAATGTCTCACACTTCCTTCTAAAAGGAGATACCATCTCATTCGATGATATTGGGAGGCTTTGTATATGTGAGATAGTGTGCCTTCATGGAGGTAGTCATTATATCATATAAAACCAATATTTCTAGTTTATATCATGATTCTGTTTGGGGGTGTAGAAGGAACCGGGTTTACAAGTTCTCTTGAGTACAGCTTATCACCCTCAGATCAACGGGCTGTCTGAGAAGATGATATGGGTGTTTGAAGAAATGCTTCGGGCATGATTCCATGATTTTTTAGGTTCATGGAAAATATATATACCTCTTGTTGAGTTTTCTAATAATAAATGTTTCTATGAAATGACTTAGATGGATCTATATGATTCCCATTAGAGTAGGTCATGGAATTCATCTATATGTTTTTTAGAGGATGGTGAGGTAGTACTACTGGGTCCTTATCTCATTCAAAAGACTTTAGATCATGTATAGATAATTAAAAAAAATATTATGACAAATCAGTCCAGCCAAAAGTCTTATACTGATCTATGGTGATGAACTTTGGAGTTCAAAGTGGGACATTAGGTATTTCTACGAGTTTCACCTTGATTAGATCATAAAAGGATTAAAAGACAAGGAAATGTGTGATCTCATTATGTTTATAATTTTGATATCATAGAGAGAGTCAGTCCAGTAGCCTATCGGTTGTAGCTACCACAGAGGTATCATTCCAAACCTAAAATATTCCACATATCACAGCTTCACCATCATCATGCTGACCGATCTCATTTGTTTCACCCAGTGGACATTGAGCTAGAGGGGGTTGAATCTTTTAAAGAGCATCTGATACATATTATTCAATTTTATTATGAAGGATATCCATGGAAGGTTAGTTCCATAGGTCCAGATTTTGTGGTAGCATGGCCGGGTATCAGATGAGGCTTTGGAGTAGGAGGCTGATGTATGTGATCAGTGTTAGGAACTCTTCCTAGATTGTGTTTTACTACCCTTGAAAGGGAAACTTGAGGAAGAGTTATTTTAAGGAGTAGAGGATATAGTGACCCAGTTTTCACGGATGTATGGATCATTGTTTTTTAGCATAAATTCCATAATTTGGTCCTTGTAATGGAACTTAATGGATTCACGAAGGTCACAACGGTGTGAAAAACTTGTGCGGGGCCCAGATTCACAATGTTTGGAAAAATAGACTAGTCCACATGGTTAGTAGAAATCATTCCACCAATCCCACATGATTTATCGTATTCTTGAAAGGAATTTTTGAGGGAATATCTAGCCCAAATGGTTTTATTAAACAATGTGAGACATGTCACATGTCCATGTGAGGTTTGATACATCATTGAGTGTGTCATTTCACTTCGCTAGTGCACGGTTAGTCCAAACATGAACTTATCCCATGCGAGGGTTCCCTTTAGAAATTGTGGGTCGCATAGTTGGAACATTATTTGGCCAACCTTTTGGCCTAGTAAATGAAGGGAAATGAACATTTTCCCCCAAAATGGTTTTAAGTCAAATTTCTTTCTCGTTCCACTCATTTCAATCAGAACACATTTAGGATATCTCATCCTCTTCTTCATCTAGGTATTTTTTTATCTCCCTCACCTATCATATATTACCTTCACCATTAGATGAGTTGGAGAGCTAAGAGAATGTTCATTAATCAACTTTCTTCTTTTCCCAGTTTCATTAATCCTCTATTGTGTTATTTTGGTGCAACCTCATTTTCTCTATTTTTATGGAATCTTACCGTTCTTATAATACATCTCGTTATATCTCAATTCGAAGCTCAATGATGGATGTGGAGATATATAAAACTCTCCCTCTATTACTACTTCTCATATTTCTTATTTATTTATATATTGTTTTACTCCACTCTGATCTATGTGGGAATAGTCTCCCCACAAACACACCCTAGGCTCTCAACACTGGTCAGCTGACTTTGGAATTCGGTTAGGTACACTTGAGGTCATGTGGACATCCATATCCAGGCACCAACAAGTTGTTTATAGGGTGGGATGCCACAACATTGAATGAAAATTCAATACCTATAATGGGTTCTGGTTAAAAAATTGGTTATACAATGTCAACAGATTGACTACAAGGATACTTTTTCCCCATTTTCAATGTTTATATCCATTATAATTATACATTCCATTGCATCCTTCCTTGATTATGAGATTTGAATAATGGATTTCAAAACAGCTTTCTTTAACAAGAACCTTCTAGAAGTGTCTATCTGACACAACCAAAAGGGTTTATGACCCTATAGGATACCAACAAGGTATTCAAGTTTCCAATTTCCATTTATAGATTAAATTATTTATCCATGTCCTGAAACATTAATTTATTGTGAGGGTATAATGGAATTTGATATAATAAATAATGGATGGGATCTGTGTGTCTATAAGTTGTTTAGTGTAAGTGATGTTATTCTCTTAATAGCATATGTTTATGACATATTACTCAAAGTAAATAAAAACCACTCTTGAACTATGTTATGACGTGTTTTAATAAACTATTATTCATTAATAACTTATGTGAGACAACATATATTCTAGGGATTAAGATCAATAATGGTAGATCCAAGAGACTAATCAGCATAAGTCAACGTACATACATTATCAATATACTTAAGAGAAGTAGTATGAAAAAATATAAAAGGGGATTGTTTCTAGCATCACATGAAATTAATCGTTTCTATGAAAATGTGTCCTCGTACACATGAGGAATGAAATAGAATAGCAAGGATTCCATACGCATCATCAGTTAGGTTGGTATGGTATGTTATGATATGTACTATGCAGTATTTTTCTTACTTGTTGAGAATAGTAGAAAAATATCAATCTAATATATGTGACCACCATTGGATGGAAGACAATACAATCCTTAAGTATCTTAGGTGTACAAAATATATGTTTCTAGCCTATGGAGGAGATGAGTAACTAGTCATTAAAGGATATGAAGATTCCATTTTCCAAACTGATCAATATGACATGAAGTCACAAAAGGAATACATCTTCACATCGAATGGAGGTTTTTTTTAATAGGAAGAGCTTAAAGAAGGTTGTATTCAAAGATTTTATAGTATAGATCAAGTGTATTATGTATTCTATGATATATAAACAAGCATTATGGATGTAAAACATCATCTAACATCTTCACTTAGTTCTTGGATGTAATGATCCTATCCCACTCTATTATGATAATATTGTCACAATAGATCTTTAAAAAGAGCTACGATCACATCACAGGATGAATCAGATACATCAAAAGTATCATATATTGAGGAATTTTACTTAGAGAGGTTATGTTTTAGTGAGTAGTACATCCATTGATGACATCATGGTGGAAACCTTTACTAAAAACATAACTCAACAGACACATGATTATCATGTGGGGTCTAGTTGAATGAGATTTGTAGGTAGTTGGCACTAGTCCAGGTGCCTGTTTTTTTAGAATTGGTTTGTTAGGAATAACTATTTGAAATTTGATTACATGTATATTAAATTTATTAAATATTTATTAAACATATTATTACATGTTATTTATTGTTAGATAAGGATTTAATTTAATAATATCCAAGATTATTTTTCAAATTGATAAGGTCATAAAAGTTCCTGAATGATGAGAACCTTGAAGTTCAATGACAATATTATTAATATTGTTTTGTGGTTAGATAACGTTCTATGATGAGACTAATAGCATTTAGACCATCATGTAAAAGTAATCATTAGTTAATGATCCCTCTTCTAATAATGTTCATAGTTGTTAATGTCCAATATGAGAAATTATGAGAACACACCCACTAGTAGGAATTCTGCAAGTATTGGTGTAAGAACCTGGGTTTTTAGAACGGGTCAAAATCCAGACCCTGTTTGAATTTTTGACTTGTTTCTGAGGAAACTGGATTAAATGGGATGTTTTTTGAAATTTCCAGACTACACACCGTGTACCTTTAAGTACCAGCCGTGTATATATTAAGCGATCGTCGGCTGTGTGCATGCCAAGTACATTCCATGTGATGACCATGTAGAAATTCCTTACTACACGGCGTGTAGTTTTAAACATGTCGTGTAACCCCAACCGTGTAGAGGCCATACATGGTGTGTAGGCCAGTTGGCCGGGTAGAACCAGGTACACGCCGTGTTCCCCGTGGACACATAGTGTAGTCTATCCATGTATGAGGGATATACATGGAATGTGGGTAAGTTGCCGAGGATGAGAAGAGAAACCAAGTGCACGCCGTGTACCCACAGGAACACGCCCTGTACTCATGTCGGCAGGTTCGGAAAGTACGTCGGTGGAATCCAATCTTCCCATTAATAGTTAAAAGACCTACACAGACTTTAGTCAGGAAGTACACACTGTGTATTTTTTTTACATTAAAACAGACAGTTTCCTCGTATTGAGGGAAAACCTCTGTGTTGCCCTATTTCATGAACCAAGCTGGCCGAACCTTGTTTCTCTCCCCAAATCTTCGTCTGAAGTTAAATTCGAACTCTAATTGATGAGTTGGAACCCCCTAGGTATGGCATCGATTCCTCTTTGGCCTTTTTTTATTTTTTTTCTAGAACAGGTTATAGGGGTTTGAGAGGTTTTGAATCTTTTGTAGATTTACCGCGTTTTAGGCTGAATTGGAGGTTGTTACTGGAGGAGTAGCACTGTACGAGTCTTAGGTAGGTGGTTCACACCTCATTCTATGTTTTCATGGATGTTTGGGTTACGTGGCCTTCAGCGTGTTTTCATATAATTTGAGTGGGACCTGTTTTATCTGCTGCTTATTATTATATTGCTTGTTGGACCAATGGGATGCCTTTGGGTATTCTATGTTACAAGTTTTCATGAGCGGGATGGGTGAGGGGTCGGGTGAGGGGTCGGGTGAGGGGCAGTTGCTCGTCGAGGCATTTTGGTCGGGGAACACCATTATAGTTTTAATTGAAATATTAATGTGTTAAACTATTGAGTTTAATATATTAAAGTCTGATATAAATTGTTAGGGGCATTTAAGACCACAATGCTGGTATGGGACATCACCTTGCATATTGAAATTCAACTATTTATTTTCGTTTTCCTGTTTATGTTTTATGTTTAAATATATCATATATGTAATTGCTGAATTGCATCCGCTGGACCCTTTTGGTTGTTTTGGGCTTGGCCCGGTTACGCTTGAGTGATGCTAATCACAGGTTGGGCTTGGCCCATGTTACATTGGGTGGTTTTTACCATGGGATTGGGCATCATGGACGTCGGCTTGAGGCAGTACGACTGTCAGGTTGGGCTTGACCCGGGTTACTAGGATGGCGATGCCATCAGACTTGAGCGGCATGGTCGCAGGGACATGAGGTGTCAGATGTGTTGGTGGATTATGTACTATTTTAGTGATTACCACTCACCAAGAACTTTGAGTAGTGTGAACATAGAGATACTATGTGATGAGGTTGTTTTGACCACTCACGTGGGTAGAGGCCCCCTTAGTTGCGGTTAAGTATTTTTGGTTGGGGGTTCTTATCGTAGAAAGCTATGTGGGAGGTGAGGAGCCTTCTGGGGATAACATTGAGAATATTGGGTTGGGGGATGAGGCTCACCATGATTTGAGGGCAGACATTGTTGTTCCTCTGGGGTTTCGTTAGGCGTGCCTTCAGGACGTTGGTACTTGAAACATGTGGTGTCAGCAGGCACATGGTGCCAGGTTACTGTTCTTGGGCGTACCTTTGAGAAGTTGGTACTTGAGACACGAGGTGTCAAGAGGCACATAGTGTCGTGTTACTATTCTTGGGAATGACTTTGGGATGTCGGTACTTGAGACACGAGGTGTCATGTGGAACATGGTGTCAGGGTACACGACAGAGATTCCGGTGTTGGCCAAAGCAGGTGACAGTCCGTGGTGGATGTTGATCACCAGTTGAGTTTGTGTTTATTTGTGCATTGTACTATTACTGCTTTCCTTGTAAATGCATGACTGCTTAGACACATATATTTTGTACACACCTTTGGGTGGTATCCTACTGAGTTTCTCTCACACCCTTCATGGGCCCATCATGACGCATGCAGACTTTATGGATCTACGTGCAGGAAAGAGGCATGCTTCAAGAGCTGGGCTACGTTAGTTGTGGCATGGAGATGGTATGGACCTCGAGGTCATGCCAAGTTGGGGTTTACTGTGTTCTATTTTTCTTTGCTATATTGGCATGCTTACTTTTTGTAGTTACTGTTGGTTAGCCATTGGTACCCTTTTTATATTCAGTTGTGTATGACCATATTTGGATGCATGTTTTACTGTTCAGTAGTAGTTACATGTTATCATCATGCTGTTGTGTTTATTTGCACTGTTGTTGTTATATTAACTACTTTTTCTGTTTATCTATTTTGACTATGCTTCCACTCTGCGGGTCTGGTTTGAGTCTGCTGATTCTTTTTTTCCGCTTCATCATTAATGTTATACTTAGACCAGTACCGTCATTGTTATCCTCCGAGAGGGTATAGCCTCCCCACTATACCTAACAGACCCTCACTTCTAGTCGTAAACCTTTGGAGCTTAGGGGAGGTGCGCCCAAGGTAGTAACACCCGACCCGTTCGGAACTGTTCGGGTAGCTGGTCGGGTCCGAGTAGTTAAAAAGTGGAATCATAGGAGTTCGTGACAAGGATTTAGTAGCAGTGTATTTCTGGCTACTAATGAGATTTAGACTTCTCTTTTTATTTCTGCTGGTTTTACTATTTGGGATATGGTAGACTAGAGATATGTTCTGTTACTGGAACTGGGTTTCTAGATTGTTCTTGGGTGCCAACATCCCTAGGTACGAGGGATGCACCATGTTGCCATTGGTGGGAATTTCTATTTTTCTTTTGCTCAGATTACGGTTTATATGATTTCTACGTTGGTGGCTCACTTGGTGTGTGAGGTTATGTATTGTGATACGTGACCCTTGGCATGATGTAGTAAGGGAGAATTGGTCCTTGGCTCGGTATGGAAAGGCTAGTTTTCTTGGCATTTGGTTGGCACATTTTTATAGTATTTCAATTTCATAATTGCATGTATGATTTGTGAAGTGATAATTCCATGTGAATAAAAATCAATTTCCAAGCATTATATGCTTTGAAATGTGAATTGGTGAAATTCCTGATAGAATTTCTAGTTGTGAAAATGTGTGTGTCATGATTTATATATTTGTAGAATTTCATGTTGTAGGATTTTGGGTCTGGATCTTATTAGAGCAGGAAGGTCCAATAGCTGAGGCAGTGTACCTATCAGGTTTGGGCGACTCGGTCATCGGTTTGAGGAAACGTGAGATGTCAGGACGGTCATGGACCAAGGTACTTTTGATAATTGTATTTTTTGAGGGCGGGTAAGGAGGACACGAGGCCGGGATGCCGTGGGGCATGGGTTGCGGTTAGGGGGAGTAAGGGTAGTTTTTATGCACTACTTTTTATTGCTTTCTTTATCTGCATAGAATATATTGTTATATATATATAAAGGATGTCTGGAAATTTATGGTATTCAGAGGGTTAATCCTTCACGAATCAATGGAGTTTCAGGAAGGAGATGATACAATGATGTAGGATCAGAGTCCGAATTCGGTACAGGTAGGGCACAAGCCACAGGTACAGGCTTAGGGACGGGATCAGGTTCAGGGTCCAGTGCATGCAAGACATCATCCGGGTTTGGCAACATTTATACCCTGGCTTGACGAGCATCTCCGAACTATGTCTGGGTCGTTACAATTGTTGTCATTGGATATTCATTTCAACAAGACTGAACTACCCCAAATTCATTTTTTAGTGGCGGTTTAATAAATCACCACTAAAAAATTATAAAAAATTAGATGCAATTTTTTAAAAACCACAGATAAATTTTATCTATTTATTAATAAAATAGAAATTTCACCCCTAATCCCCTATAGTTCTCCATCTACCACCACCCAATTATCCATTGAGCACCCCTAAACTAAGCCCTCACCATCACCGTATTTCCCCCCTCATCAGTTTTTGCACATGTTTCCCCTCGCATCAGTGCTAGCCATTGCTGGTGCTATATTTTACCATGAGCCCCTAGAGCATGAGTTGTCGTTCACAGTTTTTTTCCCCTTATCCACCAAAACCCTCACCCTCCTCAGTTCTTCCATTTCTCCTACGCCACAATAGACCTCACCCTTTTTAGATATATGGTTTCCCTTGATCCTCGCTCACCCTCTCCCTCATGCTCACCGCCTGCAGGTATGTTCCCACAAGCCATCCCCACCAGAAGGTAAATGGTAGAAATTTTTATGTTGTTTTTCATAGTAACAAGGGTATGGTATAATATTATGGTTTTTTATGGAGTGAGAAATACCTCTCTATCCTTAACATGATTTTATTTAATGTAAATTTACTATTTCTAATGGACTGGGGTAGGTGATTCTATCCATTTATATTTTTTGACCTAACAATTAATCCATGAAAATTTTAAATTGTCTTTTCCAAGACATAACACTTCATTTAACTATATGTATTGATTTATACCAGAGTTTCACTTTTCTATCATAGAAAGTTGTGTGTTTTCAATAGGGTTATATGATATGTATAATTTATTCGTTAAAAAGATTAATTATAATTTAATGGATTCAATATAGATACAATAGTTTTTATTATATCATAATTAAAACAATAATTGATTATATGGATTATTATAGATTTTAAGATAATGGTTTAATTGGTTTAAATAGTGTTTTTTATTTATCCATGTTTGGCTTGAAGTAATGGTGATATTATTTGATTCCACCATTTATATTTTCAAAATTTTACCATATATATAATTTTTTTATCATATGATTTCAGATGGTGAAATATTGATATGAAACATTTTGTTTCTATAAACCGATGTACATGCGTGACATGATAATATTATATTTTTTTGTCTTTTGATGTTTGGAATTAGAAAGATTCACCGAAAGCCATGGGTATCTAAGTGGGAGTTCCAGGTAAAAGTGATATAATAGTTTGATTTCATTATACTCATACCCGTATTAATGATTTCACATTAACTATTATCATCCACTCAGAATAAGGAAAATGATGTTTTCATTATGATTTTAAAATAGGATTGTATCATACCTGACCACGATGGTTATGTGTGAGTAATGTTCTATATTTTCTCATTATGAAATTGAGAGTTATCCACTTATGTTTAATGGTTTTTTAATTCGTTTATTGATTCGTTTCACCTTCTAAAAATTATATTTATTTTTAATATGAATAGTAAATCGACTATTTATTTTAATTAATATCTCTTAAAAGTTTAAATTTATTTTATTATTTGTTTTCAAACTAGAATATATGGATTATCATATCATTGAAAATAGGGTGCTTGACACCAATTGACTTTCTTTAAAAAGGGGCATCTTTCCATTATAAGTGATTTTGTGGGAATAATTAGTTTTTTAAATTGCTTTTAATTGTGAAGTTGGATAAATGATTTTCAATGAACATTTGAAACGTTTTTTTCTTGATGATTTTATGATTTTATCTTGCTTCTATTTTACATAATACCATCCATGATTAGTTTAATTTTTTTACCTTGACTTTTGTAGTACTTATATGACTCTTCTTATAACTACTTGGGTTGTTATTTTTTTTACTTCTATTTATCGATTTTCCTACTTTGTAATATTTAGGTTTTTATTTTTTAAAAATTTTTAGGCACATTGTGATATATATTGATAAATTTTGGATTACATTTCAGAGGAAAACACATTACTATACTAAGGGTTTTGAAGTGTTTTTAGAATTTAAAATTTTCTATCAGTCTGTTGATGGAAAAATAAGATGTCTATGTCATAAATAAAAATATGGAATATTGATGAGGAGAGATGAATTTTATGAACCCTTGAAAAAAATGTAACCCCCTACTCAATATATTTGTTAGACATGGCATAGAGAATCGAACATCATATAGAGTATCATCACTGATGTTAATCAACATAATGGGCACCCAACTTCATCAAATATGCTCATTGAAATGAAGAACCATATAAATGATTCATTCGACATTTCAATAAAACAACATAAAAAACAAAACATATCAGAACAACCA